>OY987285.1:12988547-14197828 GCA_963920785.1 Sphagnum contortum | reverse complement strand
GTTTTCTTTTCTTTTTTCCTTTTTTTCTCTCTTCCCTTTCTCTTCCCTCCATTGTTCTGGCTTCTTTTTATTCTTTTCTTTCATTTTCCTTTCTTTCCTTCTTTCTTCTAGCTTTTTTTCCTTCCTTTTTTTTGCTCCTTTCTTCTTTATATTTTTTCCTCTGTTCATTTTTTCTTTCCTTCCTTCTTTCGTTTTCCTTTCAAGTATTCCATCAGATTCACGTTTATGGATGAGGAATGACGGGGAGACAACTTGCACATAGTTTTCTGATTGGTAAAAATACTGGGCAGTGGGTGTGCATGAATTTGTTTTAAATGAAGCGAATCTCTGAGAGGCAACACACTAAAAGCTTTCCAGTTTCTTGTTGTCAACCTTAAGAATAAAAGTAGCAAATTGCTTGCAACATAATTTCAACACATTTGTATACAACTTAATGCACATATTTTAAGACCAAATTCGTTCGTTTTCAACTTTCAGGGATTAACTACACATTTTGAATGCAGTCACAAGCTTTTTCAACACACTTGCAACTGAACACAATTTTTCAACGCACTTAAAGCTCCAATGGAGAATTACTGTCCCGACAGCATCAAACAAGGCCTATATGGCTTTTCATACATCATGGTGTGCTGTTCCATGAAATCTTATACAAATCTAAATAAAAGGCCATTGATGCCCTAGGGATAGAACTGCGATTTCTAGCACTAGTGGTAGAAACGACAAAGACCACTTTATTTGCAGCCGTTTGTTTCTGGCCAACAAAAGGCCTGCTACTGACACAGACATCTTTCCTCGTGTACAAATTGAGAGCTGTGCCCACTATCAGGCAAACATTTGAGGTCCAACCACCTGTTGCTAGTGTGCCCAGCTCACCATGACATTCGTTGCAAGTTTGGTCAAGAGCTAGGGAAACAGTTGACACCGTGCAGCTTACTGCCTGAATTGATGGATTCGGCAGAAAGCGGTAGCCTTGTACTTAGTTTCTTGCCTAGACAACAGGAATGTTTTGCTCAAATCAACTAGGTAATAGTCGTCAAATGGATCTCTCTGGTCTGGGTACTGACGTTAAATTAAAAGAAAAGAAGAAAAGAGGTCTAAGTGAAATGAGTCTCATTACAATTGGTCGGCAGTCTCACCCAGTTGTTCACTTTAAATGTTGGGTCCTTCCAGTCCTTTTTGCAGGTGAAAAATCGCCAAAATGCCACAGAAAAAACAAATGGAAAGAGATTCCCTTTTCATTAAAGACACTAAAATAATAATTTGTCTTCGGAGGAGAGTGCATTACAAAATTGAAAATAAGGAGCTGGCACAGGTATCATGGCCATGATTTCGTGTTTAGGGAAACAACTTTCACCCAGTTTTTGGACTCTTAGAGGCCACATACTGGGCAGTGGGTGTGGGTAAATTTGTTCTGAACAAAGTGAGTTGTGTTCTATGAGAGATTGTAGCCAAAAGAAAAGGTTGCAGAAACCTCTAGATTGAATCACAAACAGGTAATGCCAAATGCAAATCAAGTTTATAAAATAGAACAGAACAGTATGCATCTGCAGTCACTATACAACCAGATACTCAAAAAGTAAATCTACGATATTAAGGGCCTAGGTGAATCAGAACCTCTCCAAATTCGCTTTCATCGAACATCAACATAACCCTTTATGTCATTGTTTTGTATCAAAATCCCTTCAACAACTAGAACCTTGCACAAGAATAGAAGCTTAACCCAGTACCTTATCTGATAAATGTACAATTTCACATTTATGCCCAATGCTCAGAAGGGTACACACTCCCAGACCACAGAGTCTTACCCTCTTTTAAGACTAAAGCCTTGAAATTATTGGTCCACTAGTTTTGTGCTAACCAGTTCCCCACTTGATATGTCGGTGTCACGTATGTAAGTTACTGTCCCTTATCTGATAAATGTACAATTTCACATTTATGCCCAATGCTCAGAAGGGTACGCACTCCCAGACCACAGAGTCTTACCCTCTTTTAAGACTAAAGGCTTGAACTTATTGGTCCACTAGTTTTGTGTTAAGCAGTTCCCCACTTGATATGTTGGTGTCACGTATGTAAGTTACTTGATCGATAAAATCAAATATAGTTTGTGGTGGTTCACTTTAGGTTGTGGTTCAAACCACCACTGCTATGCTTTTCCCTCCCTCAATTAATTTTCTGCATGTTCCAACCTCCTACAATTGACTGCGTGACTGACAGACGGACTACTATCGATCGCTAGAGTGGTGATTGATTTCTGTGTTTTTTTATAAAGCTGGATTTTGATTTATTTTATGTTTGCATATATTGGTGGAAATAGTGGTTTGGGATGAGACGGTAGCCAATTCTGGCCCCTACGCTTTGGGAAAGTCCTCAACGCACGGGCATTTATCCACTCTAATGCATGAGGACTCAGGATAACCGTATCAAGAACCTAAATCTGTGCAGCTCAGGAGGTCTAAGAAGGGGAGGGTTCTTATGCCTACTACTTAAGAGTAGGAGGGATTTTAAGCCAATGGATTTTATGCATGTAAATAGGCATAAAATCCTTCCCACTCCTTAATGAGTAGATACAAGATTCCTTCACTTTTTTTGAGGTGTTTTCAGAGATGTTAGGTGATCCCCAAATGCACTAAGAAATTTCTCAAAGTGCTTTATGCGGTTTGTAAAATTTTCACATGATGCTTGACAAGTAGATTCTGCAAAGTATCACAGGAAAAAGTTGAAAAAGGAGGGCATGTGTTTCGAATAATGAGATACCCGTAGGGGCAGGTGTGTCATTTTTCAAAACACTTGCCCTTTGTGGACAAAATGTTACCATGAGGAATGTGCCCTCCAACTATACTAAAAACAAATCATATAAGGTCTTCAGGTGTTCTCAGGCATATCCTTCAATATAACACCAAATACTTGAACCTCAACCCCAGGCACCTAACCAATGTTTACTTGGGTTTGATAGTAACCTCATGGCCTTTTTGAGGGTAAAGCTCCAGGGTGAGACATTCTCAAAACAAGGGGCCTAAGACAAAGCAGAAGCTAAATCTGGCCTTGCATTCTGGGAATGTCTTTGGGCCTTATGTGTAGTGCAAAGCATGGGCAGAAAATTTGTGCAGTGTCTAGCACATTATAGAGAGGCCTCTTTCTTGTGCAAAGGGTGGGGAGTTTCAAAAAGAAAAGTGTCCACTAGAGTGAGCATTTAGATTTCTTAGTTTTAATTCTAATTTAGTTTTTCTCTCATGATGCCTGTTGGATACACTCAGGTTATCATAAGAATTTATTTATTTATTTTTCTTCCCATGTGTTACGTGATGATGGAATTACTAAGGAGCGGGCTGTTGCCCCAGGAAGGTTCTTATGGAACTGTACGCCTGTAGTCTGCATACTTGGAGAATGCCTATTAATAACTAGGTTTAATAGCTACATATATAATAACTCTATAAAGGTGCATTCACACTTGGTGTTACGTACTGTTGTGTTGAGTCCCCTGACACCATGCTAGTTATGTAGGAATTACACTTACTTACCATGAACATTTTATGTTAAGTTAACATTCACTTAGCATTAAGCTATCGCCCATTTAACATTGGGTGCCACCTAGGATGTCACTTAGATTTTCATTTAACACTCACTTAACATCAGGTGTGAATGCCCCCTTGAGTGGTGTAAGAAAAAAATGAGATCAGTGCTATTATTAAATGTTTGAGAAGTCCAAACAACTGGTTTTAATTGCAAAAAGAAAAGAAATGGGAACCTAAATTGTTGAACTGGAAGGCTGGAGGTGTATGAAATTTGAATATGGTATAGCTGATGGAACTTTGTTTGTGTACACATACCAGGTTGGGGATGTTAAAAACAACCTATATTTTCTAGTTGTGTGGTGGAGTTGAACTTGTTCTGCAGCTAGATCAAGGTTTTTCCTGGCATCTAGAGTCTACAATCAATTTGATTATGAGGCTGAAATCACTTGTAGTTGTCACCGATGTTCAATTTGGGACCTTCAATGACACAAAGGCTTCCAATACATTGATGGGACCTAAAGAGCATTTACTAAACATTTCAAATATATGATTATGTTGACAACTTTGAACACCCATCTAGAATCTAGAATGATGGTTTGGTTTTTGACAAAACTGAAAACAAGGCTGAAGTTTCATGAACAAATCATGAGATTATCAAAATCCCACCTAGAGAAATGAAACATAAAAAGCAAGGCTATACGTTAAAGAAATTTGTAAAGTCACTTTGAGTCTCGCACTGTGTTATGCCCTGTATTTCGATTTTTCATCCTCCGTCCGGCGCATTTGTAAAATCACCCCGAGTTAAAAGATTTTGGGAAAACACAGGGTGAGTCAGGGTTTGACTGCAGTCACAGTCCAACTTTTGGACAGTGGATTAATTGAGCATTGGGGGAGCTGGGGGCGTGGGGTTGGTAGGTTTATTTCATGAACTCATAAGGCTGGGGGGCAGAGGGGGCACGAATTTTTTTCAAAACAAACATTGAGGCTATTTGGGGTGGGGGGTTTGATTGGAAGCAACGTTTTGTACCGCAAAACCCTTACATTTTAGGATTTTGGGTTTGTTTTCAGAATTTTGGGTTTGGATTTAGGTTTTAATGTTCAATATTTTAATGTTTAAGTTTTAGGTTTAGGCTAGGGTTAGGTTTAAACTTTAAGAGTATGTGAAAAGGTTTAGGGGTTAACATTTAGGGTTTACGGTTTGGGTTTAGCTTTTAAGGTTAAAATTTAGGCTTTGGATTTAGGATTAGTTTGAAAAACTAGTATTAGGTTAAGTTTAGAGGTTTAGTTATAGGGCTTAAGGTTTAAGTTAGGTTTAGCATTAGGTTTTTAGTTTAGGTTTAGGTTTTAAAGTTATGTTTTAAGGTTTAGGGGTTAAGATTAGGATAAAGGGAACTAGGATTTAGGGTTTAAGGGTTAAATTCCTAGTTTTAGGTTTAAAATTAAGTTTTAAAGCAAAAATTTTGGTTTAAGTTTTAGGTTTCAGTTTTATCCTTAAATTTTTGGTTAAAGATACATTTAAACTTTAAGTTTTTATGGTTAAGTTTTAGTTTTAAATTTTTGGTCAAGTTTAAAATTTGATTTATATTTAGTGTTTAGGGAATTAGGGTTTCAAAAATCTGGTCTAAAATTAGGGTTTCAGATTTAGGGTTTCAAATTATGGTTGGATGAATTTTCCTGAAAATCCAGGGTTTTAAATTTAGGGTTCCATATTAGGGTTTGAAAAGTTAGGGTTTATGATTTCGTTTTTCATGTTTAGGGGTTTAACAATTAAGGTTTCAGATATTGTGTTTCATATTAAGGTTGCAAAACTTTTGTGTTGCATATTAAGCTTCAATTGTATTGGGCTTACTAGGTATCACAAGAAACAAAATTTTAAATTTTGCTTCAATTTTAACATTAAATAATGCCTTCAGGGTGGAGGAGTTCTAGAAATAAGTGCCCCTCAACTCCGCCTTGGGTTGCCCCTTACTTCTGGGACTCCATGCTTCGAGGGCATTAACCTACACATAAAACACAAGGCCAAGGTTATCATGAACCTCAACATATTTGAATCATAAGGCAAATGAGGGCTTGGGCTCTTACACCTACCTATTCCTAAAACTAGGAGGAATCTTACACCTACTAGTAGGCACAAGGAGGTACAAGATCCCTCCCACTTTTAGGAACCGTCCAACGTTTAAGGTTTAGGATTCCTAGTACGGCCCCTCTTTCCTAGGAGTAGTAAGGTGCCCTTCAGAAGTACTAGGAAATCCCTTAGTGAGGCTTTAAATTGTTAAATTCATGAGGCTAAAAGGCTGCATAAAGAAACTATACATTGAGGTTCACACATATTGCTCATCAGATTCCAATTTCCTTTCAGCTGGTAGCACCCTTGAAAACAACACACAAAGCAGCAACAAAACTAGACTAAAAGAACCACAAACCTGCAATACAACTACAGCTAGCCTACTTATAAACATGATACCAATCTTCTAAAAACTCCAAAAAAATCAAAGCAAATGCAAACAAGGGGGTATGTCACACTGTGACCTTGCCATTTACATTAAAAGGTATCTTAAGGCAAAAGAAGAATTTTGAAAACTCAAATATTTCACCATGCAGAAATTATAATGTTCAAAAAATCCTCTAAAAGAAAACCAAAATCCTTCAAGATATTGTAACTCTATAACTAATCTCAAGTTTCAACACAAACCAAAATATCATCTTTCAAAAATCCTCATATAAAAATAGAGCTATTATTACTTAGGAGCCATACTCCCTTAAGCTACTATACTCTATAATAAATCTAAACACAATATCCTTAAGGGCCTTGGGTAGGCAGGGCCAACAAAATCTATGTCTAGTACAAAACCCAATCAAACAAATCTACACAACCTACGAAGAACTAGACAACCCCAGTTCCCAATAAGTAGAAGTAGCACACAAGCAACTATGCAGTCATAGCACTCTATGGTACCTAGTAAAGGTAGGTATAGAAAAGCAAGGTTAAGAGTAATTAATTTCTAGGTCTGTAGTAAAGTAACAAGGGTACAGAGAAAATCCATTGGGAAAAAAAAAACTCCAAGAAATGATGAAAGTTGAACAGATAGAAAATGATAAAAATAATCCCACTTGAACTCAAGTGGGCCACAAAATCCTCAGTTGTAATAAGTGCATGATCTTGCCAACAAAATCATATCATGGTTGTGAAAGGAAAGCTTGGCTTGGTGAGGTGTGAGGAGACAACCCTATTTGATAGGCTTGTTGGGTTAGTGGACCATGACTCCCACCAGTGAGTTACCAGGGTTATGTATGTATGACTCAAGGAGAAAGTCAAGGTAGATAATAATAAATGATTTCACATCATTATATTTAATTAAAGCAAAGTCTGACATTTTTATTTTTTCCTTTTGGTCTTTGTTGTGACTTGTGGCAACCCATTGATTGGTCCATAGCCATCGTGGTTTTTATTTTTATTTTTTTAGGCAAATTCTTTTATGTAACCAAAGTGGCATTTCTCAAAAGATGATTTAGCCAAATTTGTCTATATGCTATATATGGATGTGGAAAAAAAAAGGATCCTTAGATATTCTTCACTGAAAATTTATTATGAAAGTTGGAATTTTTTAATTTTATTTCAAAATCTGACAAATTTGGGCCCCTATCGGGTCTTTTGTCATCTCCGTGGTAAAGTGTAATGTGAAGATTATGATGAGTCTAAGCATAGGTAGATCACCAGATAGTAGGGTCGAGAGGCACATTAGGCCTACAAGAGGACTTAAGAGGGAGTTATTGGATTTTATTTGGGCAAATTGACAAGTTTAGTTATTGGGTTTTGCTTTCAAAGGAAAAAAGCTTAATACTTGTCCAAAAGTATCATCTAAAAGATGATTTAAACCTGTTTCTCAAACATGTTTTACATGAACCAAATGTCTAATTATCAGGTGTTCAACTTCTACATATCGCCTGCACTTGATGATTTGCATATTGCAAGCATTTTTTTTCATATGGATATCAATATGTAACCAGTATATGACAAATTTTTATTGAAAATGATGAGGCTACTTTGGGTGCAAATAAACTAAATTTACAAATCATTTCTGTGGGGCGCTTGTGTGAAAGCACATGTCAAAAAAAGGATTTTGTAATGCCAATCAAATTTGCGTAAATATGGCATTTGCTAACATTTCTGTCAAAAGTTTATTTGGGTGAGAGGTTGATTGTCAATTTCCATGGCCTCATTCAAGGCTAGGTGTAGATTAAAACAATGTCTAACTCAAGAAGTGACCGAAATGAACTTCTCAAATATACCATAGGCTTTGTGAAAACATATATTTTACAAATGTGTTTTTTTTTTTTTTTTTGAAATGGAAGCAAGATTTAACATGAATTCAAGAGATGTATTCAAATAACTATGATGCAATTGTTTATCTAGCTTTTACGTTTACATCCTTGTGGTCAATAGTGGCCTTGGAAGGATCAGTATTATAATAGAAGAGTTCAGCTAGTCACATGCTTACATGAATGTTAGATGATTAATTGCTAAAAACTATTTTTCTAGTTTACTTGACTATGATTTCACTCTTTTTATTATAAAAAAAGACAATCATGTGTTGCATATGAATGGATGGTTAATCGTTTTAAAAAAGGGCCAAAACAAGGAACCCTTCCTTGTGAACTATCCAATGGTGGACTTACTAAACAATGGGGTCATAAGGAGAATGAAACCACTTCCATGTATTGTTTGATTAAACACATATAGGGCTAGGAATTAATTGAAATAAAAAACATAATCAAACTTGGAAGCTAGTAAGTTGCCATCCTTTTGTGGTAATGGAAAAGGATTGAAGGGGTGTGGTGTTAATTAGACTTTTGATTTATTTTGGCAACAATGATGAAGCTCATGAACACAACTTAACCATGGGTGGGTAAACTTATTATCAAGTGATATACATGTGGTATAAAATAGGGTAAATTTATACCTTAACCAACTTTTCACTCAAACTAACATTCTATTAGACTAAACTCATGCCCTAAGGTTCTTCAATAAAGTTCATGAAATTAATTCAAAGGTTTATCCATTCAGCATATTTCAATTCTTCACACCTTATACCCACCAAGGAATTCCCACAATTTCCTTCTACCAAGTTTGTGACAAAGTTGATAAACAATCCCATGAACAAATAGGGATGAAATTATAATTTGAGACATAATTTTAAGTAAACAGTTTCGTGAACAAATAGGGATGGAAGTACAACTTGACACGTAGCTTTAGGTTAACATTCATACCTTCAATTTTAATTGATTCACATATGAAATTCACCCAAGGTCACGAAAACTGACGGTGTGAAATAATCATCAAGTTTGCATGAAAGAAGGAATCTAATAGAACTTTGCATGGAGAAATGTATTCAACTAGTTAAAGAAACAAATTATAATTTTTGAATTATGCAAACAATGTTAAAAAAGATGGATGAAAGATGTAATTTAGTGCAACAGAGTAAGCGGTCTAAGCTCTAAAAAACAAAGAGTCTTCAAATTGATGAATAAATAAAGTATTTTTTACATAATTGTCATTCGAGAGGGATTCCACATTCCACCTAAAGCTTCTTAACATGAATTACTTTTCAAATACAAGCAATTAACAACGAAACGTTCTTAAATCAAGCAAATAATCTACAAAATTCCTAATGACATCGCAAAACCTTTTCATAATGCCAATTACATCAAATAATGGCCATTAGTTAAACTCAAGGCCTAGTTACTCACCAAAAAAAGGTGTGTGAACCAACACATACCAACACACCATCCATTCGATGCCCATTATGACTAAGTTGTGGATAAACTTTAATTGAATTAAAATATCATTTCACCTTGGTAACCCAATGAAGAAGAAATAAATCCTCTATACAAGTATAAAGGTAGAAAAATAGGTGTCTACTATGAAATAAGATGGTTCATAATTTATATTTTAAGAACCCAAATAGGTCATGCGAGCCCAGTTTAGACATTTAAGTTCCAAGAGCTTTCTAGTGATATAAAGAACTTTTCAATCTAATGAATTTTGACTCTTGGAATTGCCATCTAAAAATTTGGGACTCCATTGGGACTCCAACTCTCAAAGTTGGAGCTCACTTGGAAGTGTTGGGGTCCATTCCTTCACACTTTCTTACACTTTCAGAAACAAAAAATGTGATTCAAATTGTATGTCAATTGCCCATATTATATGTTAATTGGATAGATTCATTTTCTATATTAATATGTTATTATGAAATCTAGAAAATACTTCAATTACCAAACAATTACACTAGGCCCACAAAACTATCCCAAAAGATTATAGAACCAAGGCTTCAATTTAAGCGAAAAAAAGATTAATAAACCATTGAACAAACATAATAACTCATTAAACTTTCATGAAAATGTAACTGAGCCTTTCCTTGTATAGCAAAGAACATTTCTTCTTCCAATTTTTTTTCATATCATGTTAAAAACATTGTCAAGTTTATTAATATATCGTCCCAATAAAACATAATCTCAAATTTCTTTCAATTGTAGTCCCAAGCATAATCATCTATATATTCTTCCATGCATTTTGAAAATGAACATAGTTTAATTTCACATAAAATAAAGGAAAAATAAAATAAAATAAACCCAATCAACTATGTACACAAGTCCTTATATCAATAAATGAACAATGAAACTTTTGAAATTTCACAAAAAAAATTTAAATGAAAATTCATTGTTATAAAAACCTTGTCCACCAATCAAACTTACATTTCAATTCTTAAAAGTCAAGTAGTTCATTTTTAAAATCTTGAGGGTGAAAGATTTTTGAAAGTCAACACAATCTTTGGCTCCTATTAGCAAATCTAGACCCTAGTAGTGGTGCACAAATGATTGATCTTTGATGAAAACATGGCAAATTTCAAATTTGACAAGACTTGTACCATGTTTTTACTCATTTTCTAGACCTTCATATTTGTCTCCTTGGTACTTGAAATGTTTGAATGTCTTATCTCATGTTTTGGATTTGTTGTTGTCAATGTCCAACTAGATTGAATCAATCCAATCCATGACATTCCATTAGAACCTTGTTGTTTTCATCTATGGCCAATTACATGCATGAAAATTGAAGATCGTTTTTTCTAAAATCTCATGTTTCTAGGTATTGACTATTTGTTGTTTCTAATGACTATTGTAAAGTTTAAAATGTCTATGAATTTTGTGGATTGTACGATGCAATGGATGGCTTGTAACTCCAAAGATTGTAAGTTCAAATCATCAATGTTAATAACACTTTTGATATTCGTTTTTAAATTGTTTCTCTAACTAAATTTGAGAGTTGGCTTTTGGTTGTCCTCTAGAACATAATTGTTTCTACGCAACTCTTACATCAAGCAATGATTCTACTAACCAGGAAAACTTTTCCTCTTCCCCTTTCATTATCCATTGTACAAGTATAGTCAGGAGGAGAATACCAAATCGTTTTCTTCCACTAACTTATGATGACAACAAAACATGAACTTTGAAAACACAATGAGGATGCAATGCAATGAAAATAAAACAAATATTGTTGATAGTAGAGCATGAAGATACATTACCATAAATCTTGCATGCTCAATAGAGTTTGTGCAAAAAATGCTATAATAAATCTTTTGATGCATGTTCACAACAATGCATGAATAACAAACCTTGGGTGAAGAATTATAACAATAGATTTCATGATGATAGTAGAGCTTGATGGTGGACACATGAATTGAGGTGATGGCATGTGTGGATTAAAAGTAGGAAAAAACAAAAAGCAATGGGCAAGAACAAAGTTTGAAGCAACAAAAAAAAATGCACAATTACCAATGCATTCATAGTTTGAATTTGGACATGATAGGTTATTGATGGTGTTAAACACTAAAATCTTCATTTTCCAAAGATTTTAGTTAACACGTATTTTCCTAGGAAACAAACTTTACCTCTACAACTTAGACTAATGTTAATGTTGCCATGTCAACTTCCATGTCATTTATTGACAAATTTGCACATGTGGCAGCACTAATATTTATTTGCTTGTTTGAAAATGACACAAACTTCATGTTTGAATCAATGTTGTGTGGTGCTTCCATTTTAAAGAACTTGCAATCTGAATTTTGACATTTGAAAAAAATTCAGGGGTTCTTGAGTGCAAGTTTAAGCCCAGTTCTTCCAATTAAAAATGCTTTGGTTTTAGTTACAGCATGGTAGAGAGCATATACTAGGAAATTCACAACCTTTTGCTTCCAATAAGAAGACAACAATCACCTCACCTCACCAAAACAGCCTCAAGCTGTGCTGGGTCACATTTCTCCTGTAACCTGCATAACATACCATTTTAACCTATGCCTTACAGGAAACCTCAGAAACTTGCATAGCAATGTCAAATCTGCAGTAACCATGAAATGTAAGACCGCTGTGACTAAATTTGAGATGCATACCAGTCATCATCCTTGTGTTGCTCAAAAAATGAACGATTTTGGGTTGTGATGAACTCTGTCTTGTATTCATCATACCTGTCAAGAAAATGCTTGCCCTGTTAGAAATTATAAGTATCACTTCCAATATAGACAACAGATGTGAGACAGGCCTAGCTATCCAATGCTTTGTCGATGTGCAAAGGAGGTTTAACCTCCATAAGGAGAAAGTCAAGGTCAAACTGGGCAAGCTGACAGCATATTTACATGGATGATTGGACAACAGTTATTAGCCCTTTGCACCTACACAATTTTTGCAAGCAAAGAGAACACAAGGGAGTCTGTACTCCAGACACATTCTGACTGACTGAGCAGGTGCACAATGGAGGAAGTACCACATCTCTTCCCTTCACAAACAAAGTTGCAACTGAGAGCACTGGAACAAACATACCTCTGCTCTGATTCTCCAGGTAAGATGTTATCCTCAAGCTCCACCATGAACTGTTTATAAGAAATTACAGCCCTCCCTGCAAACCTTGCTACATCAGCAGGCCTCTCCACTCCACACATTTAGGAGTATTTGACAAAGCTGGATTCTCTCCTTGCACGTCACAGGACCTCCTCCAGTCCATATTGAGTCACACTTGAGCAGCAAGCACACTGACTTAATCTTAAAACTTCTAAGCAACCTAGCTAGTTAAATTTCTAAGGAGTGGTGAGAGTGGAGGACTTCCATCAAAATGGACCATTCAACTCTTTTCCCCCTATTCAAGATCTGTCTCACCATGTCATTCATAACTAAAGCAAGGGTTCACATATTGTTATGGTCCTCTATAAGCCCTCAAACACTCATATTGCACCCAATCCATCTAGGGGGAAATCTTCAAATGAACCCCCAAAAGGATATTGGACAGTGGAGATCAGACGATGGTATTGTATTAGGCAATGCCCTCCAATTTGCAGCTCCAGCCACTCGATCAGCTCTTCATGATGGGCATCACACTGTATGGTATGTAAAGTAGATAAGGGGAAGGATATACTGATTCAACCATTCTTCAGATCTAGAACTCCAAAATCCTGCACTGAAATGTAAAGCTGTTCTGGAAGCACTGAACACACCAAGTCAAGGAAAAAACCAACAATTTCAAACACCTTTGCTATGAAAGAACACAATAAGTTTTGTCTCTCAGTCAATTGAATAGACTATATGTATGAGTCCTCCTAGGAACTTGAATCTTTTCACACTGTTCCACAAAGAATCCTTCCCCGGACAATGAGCACTAGAAAATCCTAGTTTTACTGACCTTGTGTGGTTCATCAAACAGCCACCAAACTGATGGAATTTGCCCTACTTCTGGTAAAAAGCTAGTTATCTATGGAAAGAGAACATGGTACTTGTGGAAGTTCAGGAAGGTGGTCAGCTTATCAGGGGGACAAGTATAACACAAGACTTCTGTAGAAGTTGCTTGAGACTTTGCATCATAAATTGAACTGCTTGAAACTACAAGGTGACAGCCAGGTATATCTATAACCATGGGTGCTATTTCAACTGTGTGCTATGTATCATACACTGAAGAAACACATAAGCATCTCCTCAATCAGCAGGTGGGTCAACAGCAGATTGTGTACTCATCATCCTGCATTTCCATAGCTCTGATTGTAGTGTGGTTGGCCAGCTCTGTCTGCTCCATGGTGGCCCCCAAGTCTCAATTGAGCCACCAACAATTTTTGAGCTTTCTGTTGTTCTTGTTCCTCCGGCTTCAGTCTCTCTGCTCTTAATTCCTCTGCAGTCTTCCTCTGCTTTTTCTTTTACTTTTCCTCTGATCACACCAAATAATCCAACAAGCTTCAGATGCTTCTTCATAATCCACACACCCCATACTGTTCAGAATTCTGTGACATACCATATACTTACATCAGATTACAGTGCTTGCAAAGTTTTCCTGTCTACGGTTTCAAGGTTTTTGTGTTATATGTTCTGCACCATATTATACTGGGCAGAACAGAAACCTGGAAGCATGCAGCCACATGTGGAAGAAACCCTACTTACCAGTGCTTCTTGGTCTCACAACGTGTGTCGCAGCACCTTCATCCCCTGTTCTGTCAATCATGAAGGTTTTGGTCGAGTACCATGGCCTCTTTCCATTCTTGCCAATCAGACCATACCCAAAACCATATACTTTATCATCAGCCCCAGGAGTTTTAGCTTATTCTTTCTTTGCCTTCTTGTCTCTGAAGTCCCTGAAATCATCTCTCCCTTTGCTGTCCCTAACCCTACCTTCCCCTTGATTTCTTTCTTTCCCATTATCTTGAGGCTTCCCTCCTTCCTGCCCGGAGCCCTCAACGATCTCCTCCACACCCGAAAAGAAATTGAAGTGTTGTGGCCGCTGCTGCTCAGCGGCGATGATGACGCTTGATCCCTTCTCTTCACTTCTGGCAGCCACAGCACCGTTTCCAAGTTTGGCCGATGACCCTCTTCTTCCTCCCCTTGTGTGATCCTTGGTTCTTGAACCCTAGTGGTGCCTGTGGATGTGGAGGACTTGGCTTGAGCAGCCGCCGCTGGCAGCTTCTCCAGACGGAATTCTGCGTCTCGTTGTGGGGCTTGCTGCTGCTGGATTGCTTCTTGACGTGCAGCTTCTTCCTCGTCTTTCCTCACTTTCTCTCGATTATCAAAGTTATACACGTTCCAACTTTTCTGTGGCAAAATATTGAGACCACCATGTTCCCCCATGTCCACAAAACAAAACCAAACAAAACACACACGCTTAACAACAACAGCAAATCTCTTCTTCCGCAACGAAACATTTAGCGCACTATCGTCTAAGCGACAAGAAACCCACCGACTGTCGCCGTTGGAGTTCGAACGTCCAAATCCCTTTCTCGTAGAGCGACTGGAGCAGGCACTTGTATCCGCCGGATGTAAGGTTTTTCACGAACCGATCGGAATCTGATTAGGGTTAGAGTCCCTTCTTCGCCTCTTTCTTCTTCTTCCGTCGTTGAAGCCCTAGGGTTTTGGGAGGGGTGGTGAATTGCCCACACTATTATTGCTAAAAAGCAATAACTGGCCAACACTCACATATACCAGCGTATACCACATCTAAACTCCTGCTCAAGTTATTTCCTTACCCAATGCATAAACTTTCACCCCCTTACCCTTCTTCTAGCGATATCCGCAAAGTAATGAAATTTTATTAAATCTGAGTATGAAATGCTGAAACTCAGCATTTAATGCACAAGGTTCGAGAGGAATTACAGTAGGTGTGCAGAGCCGTGAAAATCTCTGTACCAGCAGTGGAGGCGCTCAGGAAAAGAAAGAAAGGGTGAAAACCATAGAAAATTGATGGTTTTCTGAGTTTCACACCTTTAAATGCTTTTGTACTTTTTCTTAGGTATTTTTTGGAATCTCATCCTGTGTATGACCAAACTCGGGGTACTGACCCTGTCTTTTCCTGACTTTACGGATATCTCTATTGTATCTTATGCATATTTGCAGGTCCAAACTTCAAACTCTATTTCATACCATTTAAAGCGTGAAATTTCTCTAAATTATATAATTTACAAGTCATTATATTACTACCAGTTGACATGAGCTGATCTCCTCACAATTTCAAATCTTCTTTTTCAGAGAATTAACAAGCGGCACTGCCAGGAGGGGCTTTGTCCTCAAAATAAAGTGTTATATTTAATGTTATATTATGAATTCAAATTATATTGGATCAAAGTTTGTTGGCTTTATGAAAAATCATGATTTATTTTTTTCATATTTGTTTTTAAAAAATTAAATGTTTTATCCATCTCAAAATTCATTGATAAGCAAACCTTTTAGTTAAGGCTTGATTGTTGTGATCAAGGCGCAAGGTCGAGAAAGGAGTCATGTCAATTAGCTTAAGTCAAAAGTAGACTTGAGTTCCTCACAAGGGGAAGGATGAAATAGTTTCCTCCCAAATGAGGGCTTCGTCAATTAGGCTAGTTTAAGTCTTTTGACGAAGCATTGAAAGAGGGTTGTGATAAGACTCTCTTGGACTTGTTAAGAAAATGTTGAAAACTTAGGGATACCTAAGTTAGCTTGAAACAAGGTCCAAGCTGTAAAAAGTCGGCAAATGATGACAAGATCCAAAAGAAAGCAATTGCAATTGCAAAAGAAAATTTTAAGTGTCAATGAAGACATTGACCTCTTTCTTCTAGTGGGGGAGAGTGTTGCAACCCCACTTTGAAGGAAGTGTGAGGTCACCATTCACACTCCCGAAATTGGGAATTGGGAGTCCTTCGGGACTCTTAAAAACTCAAGACTCGATTGCAGGGATCGAAACACTTTGCATTGAAATGTTCTTTATACCAGTGGAAAAAGGTCTTGAAGTGTAAATGTCCAAAATGGCCTCGCATGAGCCATTTGGACATTTGCAACACAAGTTATGGTCGAAAGAAAGGTCGGGACTGGCAGTTTGACTCCCTACCATTAAAGGTTGGGAATCGACCTGACCTCAACGTGTGCAGGTGGAGTGTGATATGCCATTAGAAAGCTCTCGAGGAGGGCTATAAGTTCGCTTCAAACCTCGTCCTAATCAGAGGTCGGAGCGAGAAGTTATGGACGCTTAAAGTCCCAAGAGTCCAAACTAAGACATTTTCAAGACTCCACTTTGGGAGTCTCGAGGAAAAAAATGCCATTCGGATGCGGGTGCCATGGAGAGGCATAGAGAATACTATATGGGGGAAGGTGGTGGCTTCCCCTGAGTCTGGGCTATGGTGAGTCAAGTGAGTGCAAGGTTGCCTGTGGTTTGTCCCAACACTGAATGTGTCATAAATGTGGACTAACCCTTTTGTGGTTGGTTTTTTGGACGCAAAACCGTATAACTAAATAGTTTATCCCTCTTCCTAGTCTAATCCCGGAGCTTTCAACGCTCCCCTCTTACCCCTTTTTAATGCTAGAAGCTAGGAGCGGCACCAAGTTCCAACCATTCCGCATTTTGATATAGTTGGACCCTTTTGGGATCTAACAAGAAACTTGGGGGCGTGTCATTTATTATAAACTATGAAATTCATATTCATTATATTGCATGTACATACCACAAATGCATCCAAAACTAATAAAAATACATCTACCTACTAAAATGTGTTTATCACTTTAATTAATATGCCATAGTCTCCAACTATTTAATTATCCAACATTTGTTAATTTGATTGTCCACATGTGCAAATCTTGTTCATTACTATGAAATTGGTAATATGATTCTAGTGATGAGAATTTCAAAAAATTGGTATATGGGAGATTTTTTATAATTGTTTCATAAGCTCCTTACAGATTTTGCATAATCTTTTGTGTGGTCATCCTTGGACAATTCTAGAGACATTTCCAAGTATAGCTATCTCATTTCTAAGCCTAACTACCTCATTTCCTTCCTAACAAGGACCTTTATCCTTATAATTACGTCACTCCTTTTTTAATAACTATCTTTATCTATATAACTATTTCACTTCTTCTTTTACCCACCAACATGGATATGAAAGTCAAATTAACACGTGCATTTTTCATGTCCATGTCATTTAATTAATTCAAATTAAATTTGACATTGACATAAATAATGATGAATTATTGATAATTATATGGGAGCATAATACATGAGAAATTTTCATTAGTGGTATGTAGTAATGCAGAGCCCAAGTTGTAGTTGGTTGAAAATGAAAATTGTAACTACATTTTGTTAGTGCTCAATCATACTAAAGTGGACCAAAAATGGCAAATGAAAGTCCATTTTGAGAATTCATTGATTTCATGCATTTGAATCTAGTTGGAAATTGATCATGTGACCTTCAATTGTTTTTAAATTTGATTTAGGATCACCATGCTAAAAATGCATTTAGACTCCTTTCTAAAATGTGATTTTAAAAAATCAACATTTTTAATGCCTATATGGTTTTGTACAACATGTTAGGTGTTACATATTTGATGTCTATATTAGAAAACCAATTTGTTTTCAAGGAAAATACCATTTAAAAAAAAAACAACAACATTACTACGATGTATTTAGTATGTTTCATTGATTTCAACATTGCATTGTTTTGGTGTATTTTTGTTGCACCTTCTTGGTCTAGTTGACCTTCTTATGCAAACCATTAAACCATTTACATTTACATCCCTCTCATTTAAAATCAGATTGTACAACATGCAAATAACAAATAACAATATCATGAAAAAAACAATGTGAAGATTGATTTTGAGCAAATTTTTTAAAAATGTTTTAGATTGAGTATTCTAAATGCATTTTCAACTACATTTCATTCTTTAGAGAGGTGTTATTTTTAAACAATTTAGAATTAGGTTAGAAGGCTACATTTTCTTTATGGGAGATCGTGAGCTGAGGTAAAAATGGGTGCCTCTACCCTCAGTGATGTATGGGTGAATGCTATCTTGAGATACATGTTCAAGGTTGAACAATACATGGCATGTTGCATTATGGTTAATAGACATTTATTCTAGAATCTTTGATATATGGAACTTGATAACCCTAAACAACTTTTGGAAGTGATTTTGGTGGTCAACAACTCATAATTGCATATTGTGAGATTTGAATTTGTAGGTGAAATGATTTGCAACACTTGAAACCATCAAATCTTTCAAAAACAAGGTAATGGAGTCAACAATTAGGGTCCATCATGTTGGAAAAAAAATACAAACCATGCAATAGAATTGATAAGGTTTTAGTGCATCCATTACACTTTTCTACTTTTCTAAAACCACATCCACCCACATTTTGTATGTGCATCTTTACCATTGCTGGTTGTTTATCAATCCAATTATTGATAACCTATAGTTGGTTATTGATTTTTTGATAACCAATTAGTAACCTATCCACTTGTTATTGAATTAAAAAATTTAACAATCTACCTAGATGACTTAATTATCATCTAAGTAGATTTTCAATCTTAAAATGGTGAATATTTTTATGATAAAAAAGACCAATAAATAAATTTAAAAAAGTAAAAGCCATATAACCTATATATAGACAACCATATAACTAGTGATTCTCAATTGGAAATTTGATAATTGATGATTGTTACTCAAAATAATCAAATAAATTGATAATGATAATGATTGATAATGTATGGGGGGAGGGGGTAAAGTACCCACACTATTATTGCCAAAAAGCAATAACTGGCCAACACTTGTATTTATGACCGATTGCCACATCTAAAGTACTGCTCAAGTTATTTCTTCACCCAATGTATAAACATGTAATATCAAACATTGTATAACAAGGATCAATTAAATACCATCACATTGGGGTGGTCATTGTGATTCACCACTCCAAATCAATCATATATATATATAGGACCCCTTTTGAAGAACATTGCGTCTTATGCATATTTGCAGGTCCAAACTCCAAACTCAAATTCATACCATTCAAAGCTTGAAATTTCTCCAAATTATATAATTTATAGGTCATTATATTACTACTGGTGGACGTGCACTAATCTCCTCACGACTCAGATTTTCTTTTTCGTAGACTTAATAAATGGGAGGAGAGTGTCCATGTAACATGGTACAAGACATTATGTAATGTTGAAAAGCACATACTACCAATGCAAAAAAATATTAAGAACCCCATGATTCCAATCATAAGCAAAAGAGACTCTGCAAAATTTTCATTTTTCAATAAACCTTATTAAAAGTCAAAGTTTACTTTGAAATAGTTATTTTGCACAGTTGAAAACTTCCAGCATCGAATAATCAAGCAAATTTTCAGTTTTGTTGTTTTCTCACATATTAAGTTGTCTTTATTGCTTCTCCCCAAGAGTTTGTAATTCGCTCTTTTTGCCCAACGTGTAGTGAACCTTTATTTACTTTTCCAAGAGTTTTTGTTGAAATGAAATTTGGGGATTCACTCATGCACCATTTGCTAGATATAAAGCTTGCAATATAACATCCATTTGATAGGACCTAAATCTTGGAGCCAAGATCTTGTTTCCTATGTGAGAATGGAAAGTAGTTTTGAAAGGTTTCTAGACTACATTGGAATGTGTTAATATATATTTTCTCACGTTTGCGGGCATACGCTTTGTACTTGAACAAAAATGTTTAACTTGCACAGAATCATATGACAAATTAAGTTCTCTCAAATGAGAGAAAATTTGACTAGTGTTCACAAAAATTAGTTCACCCAAATTTTTTATGTTTTTTACATTCTTTAATCAACACACCTTGACTAAGCACCTACTATAACAGGTGTGTGTAATCCATATTTCAATTGTTCATGCATGGTCCCCCCAAATGTGCAAAAGGTTGATACATTGTGAGAACAATTTGTCTTACTTCACCCATATCAATTGATATGCAGGCTTTCTCACATTTTCATGTATTCAAAAAGTAATTGAGCAAACCTTTCTATTTAGAAGAAAATTATATGTACTTAGTTAATATATTTTTGAAGGTCTTCCCAAGTTCCCATGTTTTCAATTATGTTTCCTATGTTCCAAAAGCCATCAAGGTCTAAAAGGATTTAAAGTCAAATAGACCAAATTGAAATCATTATAAACACTGACAATCAAAACCAATGATCATTCCAGATAATCGATGAAAGGCTTATTATACCCGCTTGAAAATTATAATATTTTTACACAAACTTGCCTTGCACAACAAATTTTTTGTTACACTTCCAAAGTAAATAAGATGCTTCATCACCAGCTCAACTATAGGACAGACTTGAAAAATATAGATTGTTTTTTAAGGTCAACACCCAAATGACCTTACAATGAGGCATCCCATTTGTGGGATATTTATATACAAAACATTTGGAACTTGAACTGTTGATTGAACTGTTGATCTTAGTCATGGATCTTGAGGCTCCCTCTGGTATCCTTGCTTTTCTTGTGATCTTAGCTGGAGGTTGATCACAAGAGACGGGGGAATTTTGTAAAGCCATTGAAAGAATTTGCAAGGTGGCAGGTAAAGTTAGTGAGGTACATGTGAGAGAATAATCAAGCTGATATATAGCTTGGTTGCTAGGATTCATGAGCACCTTGCACATGGTTGTGTGGAATTTGCTACTAGGCTGTGCTAGATATATACTACTGATAGCCAACCCAAGCAACAATGGCATTAGTATATGAAGCAGTCCTCCAAATTTTTTTGAATCTACTTCAGCCAGCTGCAAGTCATTCAGGGAAATTAACAACCACAAGAGGAAATGTGTCATCTTCTAAGGCAGTATCGTACACATAAGTCATTCATCTTTGACCTGTATGGGGCTGAGCTTGGCCATACAAGAAAAGTTTGGAAATTTGAGAAAAGGATAACCAACCACCAGAAAAGGACCCCAGTGGAAGACATTGTGATGCCTGTCATTCAGCATGTGTACCATTGCTGACTGCAGTGCCTGAGCTAAGGGCTTCCCATCCTTCGCCAACCCTGTAAGTAGATCTGTCTTGCAGGAAATGTTGTGTACCATTAAGTATGATGATCATTCTTGCATTCATATAAGTAGTGGTAGAAAACTGAAATAGAACATTCAAGAGGCAGCTGTCTTCAGCTTCATGGTCTATAAGTACTGAGAATTTCTCAATACTTACCATTTAAGTCAACCTGGAGAGAATTGAGAGATGACCTGATAACCAGGCTGTGGATATTTTAGATATAACAACTTAACAGCACCCAACTAGCAAGCATGAAAAAGAGAAAAGCCAACCCTGAAGAAAACAGAAAACAAGACTGAAAATAAAACTGAGTGGTTCAACAACAGTAATTGTCATACACAAGCTCAGGGACCTTCAACAGCAACATGTATGGTAGTGATGACCTACCCTTACATCCCCACTAAAGCCATCAGCTTCATAGTCACATTTACACTACCAGATTGCCATGTCCTTCATTCAAAGTACAAACATCAACATCTGTTCAAATGCAAATATTTGCTGCATGCCAATCCCACTAGAATCCAGTGACATATTTATACCTACTTTTACAGGACTATCTATCATGTCACAATGTCAAGAGATCCCATGTAAAATGTATTCTGAGACAGGAAACTCGCTGTACGATGGATAAATATGCATTGTAGAAATTGTTTTGCATATACATTCCTGTGTGCAAATTATGTCAACAGCCTCATGTCCCACCACTTCCTTGACTATTTGCAACAGTGCAAGATTAACTAAGAATATCAAGAGGCGCACTAGAAGCAACACAACTTCAATCCAGGACCATGGTGTTCTCATACCTTTGATCAAAGCTTTTGTACTTCCATCATCCACCTTCCACAGGGAGACTATGACTGCAGGTGCTCCAGCTTGCAGCAGTGCACGCCATAAGTTTAAAACCCCCTCACTAGTGACCTCCCCCTTTCCAGTCTGACATGCATTCAACACCACAAGCCCTGTGTGAACTCGACCTGGTAATGCAGTGTTCTCCTCTGGGGTTAGTGTCTCTGAAGCAGTAGCAAGTGCCTTCTCCAAGCTCCCTCTACCGAAAAGTCATCGTATTGCTGATCTTAAGGATGAAGAGCCATCACCGTTCAATTCTGAGGCAGCCTTCTGAGAAACTGAGAGTAATAGTTTACAGCCTTGCAGAGCCAAAGCTCCATGTGCGTAGGCAGGGTCAACAACACCATGAGTTCCAAGCACTACCAAACATGCACTCGAGAGGTCTTTGATAACAGCCTCTTTTGTCACCCTTCCACATACAATTGCCTCAACATTGAGCAACTCTGCAACTTCTTCTGCCTCTTCAGTGGCTCCCTTCAGCTGATCCAGACCAAGCCCCAGTGGCTCTTGATTGCCAGCCACAAAGGCCAGCCCCACTGTCTCACTCCTGCAAGCAACCTCAAATGCTTGTTGCTGGATAAAGCACTGATGCAAAGCTCGAACAGATGAGATGAGGCTAATGGTTTTCTCCTGTATCAGAAATGTTTCTTTGTTATGAAGTCCACAAAATGGAACACTATGCAGGATTTCATGTGGGGCAAAAATAATACCAAATGTGATGTCTCACAGGGGCCACCAATAATTCAGTAAGAATCTGGAGACCCAAAAGAGCCGTTTTCTGATGCTTCATTATTGCTGTACGTGTGTTTGTAACATCTTCCCTTCTGCCCAGACCACTCAAGAAGTCAGCTGCAAGAACAGTGAGACTGAAAAAAACTTGGATTTTGACCAGTGGCAAGTTTCGAGCTGAGAGTGCCCAGCTCAGATATTGCCAATTCCATACGATCGCGCAGTTCCCCGAAAGAGGACCTTCTTCTTGTTTGTCGCGGCAGTCTTCGAAGCTAACGGAGTCGTGATTACTGAGTTGTTTAGTCGGCACTAAACGGAATACAAGTTAGGCAGGTTTGCATCACCTTTTGCTTAGCAGCCGGCGGGAGGCAGGTAGGCAGGCAGGAAGTGTTAGGCACGAAGCCAGGGTTTCTGTCTGTCGTCTTTTTGTTAAAAGCAGCAGCTGGAGGAGGGAAGGAAGAGAAGGTAGCGAAGCTCGGGATTCTAGGGTCAATGACGTTCTTACAAAAAGTTTATCTTAAGAAAAAGGTCACAGAAGTGGACTGTGTTTTCCTTTTAACGGCCATTCTGGCCCGGGTAACCAGGCCACTAAAAGCCGAATTTGGAAGGTCTCTCTTTTTTTCGTTTTATTGGAAGGTGAATTGTGGGATCCAATCAACAAGGGAACGAAATTGAGACTAGTAACAAGTGGTATTAGAGATTCTTTACAAGGCAAGCAAAAACCAATGCAACATAAAATCCGTATCTTGTGGGGTCACCTAACTAACTAAGAGTGCCGTGGTGCGTGATATGAACCTGTGAAGACATAATAAGCTTTTCATTGCAAAATTAGGTATCATTGAAATTTTGAAATTTTGTTACACATAATTTTTGAAGTGGATTGGGATTATTTGTGAAGAGGGTAACCAATCCACCAGAGTCGTTTTTTAGGAAAAAAATTGTTTGACATTACTTGTTTTAGGTCCTAGAGGACTAGGAACAAGGAGTGCAATTTGTAATATTTTGTAGTAGGGTGTTTGAATCTTTTATAATAATGATCGTGACACCCAAGCTTATAGTGAAATTAAAGTTTGGCTTTGGCATAATGTCCTAACTAGAAACTCTTAGGAGGTTATTTATCTTTTTCCTTTCAATTTGTTTAGTCTTATGTTCTTGACTTTGTGGACTTAAGATTACCTTATTACAGTAGGCAGTTTCTAGAAAGTGGGGCTTGTGCTTTTAGTAGGCCTCCTTCATCATTGGCACCAAACATCCCATGTCCTTTAGTTCATTATGTTTTATTGAACCTTGTAATTCTCATTGCCCACTTGCTTTATCATGTGCCACCACAGACCTATTTTCCACCTCATTTCCCATGCAAATCACAACCACCCACTAGTTCTCCTTATTTTAAAAACCACACACCATCTATAGTTCCCCTTATTGGCCCCTAGTTCTTTGTGTGAATATGGGGCTCCAACTTTCCACTTTTCCAAACTCCCTTGATCATGTAAGGGTAGGACCTTTTCCCCCTTCCATTCTATTAGCCCCTATAGTTGTTCATGATTATACCTCCCAACCTACTTTGATCTCGTCAACACGTTTACAACCTTCACTTAAAGTCTTTTGCTTTTCCTTTGGGCCCCAATTTGCCAATAAAATTCAGTTTGTCATCAACGTTCTTATCAAACATTCAATTTATTTAATTTAAACCCTTATGATTATCCTAGTTCAATATTTTCCCTTTCTCCCACCCCACCTACATCGACATGGATTTGGGTTTCGTCATTGGATGTCCTAAATGGCATAAAGAAACATGGATTTGACTCAAGCATGATTTTATAATAGATAATCGGGAAAACATATAAGATGAATTTTTCTTTTAGGCCCAAACTTTAGTAGCAAGCCCAATTTCAATGCCTCTTCCCCAACATGATCATCCAACTCATAAACACTTTTTTTGTAGTTTTATTTTTGGTCATGCAAAGGAGTATTTTTGAACAATTCGCATTTTGGCGTCATTTTCCCTTGCACCCATATCTTTTGACACCACCTTAACTTTCATTGCACAAATACACAAATCAAATGGCTACTTTTTGCTTTTCCTAAAAGATTACAAATTAATCCAAGGCTTCAAACTTTCATTCGATTATTTTTACCTAGCATCAATGTATGTTGCATTTATTGGTAATTGGTCATTTTGGGATGATTTTTGAACACCTTTAAAATTGTTTTCATTTAAAAGATTCAACAAATGGATTCCCTTAGTTGTTTAAATTTTGTTTTCATATCACACAAGGTCACATTCCACCTCAAATTACACATGTCCTTGAAGTAGCCTGCCTTTTAACCATGACCAAACCATTGTGGAATTTGTCCCATTATAATGGGGGAAACATTATATTCATTCACAAGCCATGCTTTATGTTTTCAATTTTTTGATTATTTTGTAAGACATTTTTTGCCACATCAATTTAGAATTACTATTAAGGGTGATTGTGAAGCAATTATCCATGGCATCAAGTGCAACCTAGACCTTCACCCCAATTATGTTTTTTTTTAGTTGGACATGGCAAACGTTTTCAATTTGGTGTCAAGAGAGGTCATATTTCAAAAACTTTGTGTAATAGGTGAAGACATCGTACATGGCATCCCTTTTATTCATGCAATTTATGCATTAGAATCTCCCTTGTTTTACACTCACTATAATTGTGAAGGTGATGTCATAGTCAAGCTATCTACCATGGGAACCCATAAAGGTGATCCCTTGGGAGGGCATTATTTGTTTTAGTTCATTTTAGGGATTTATGTTTTACAATTAGTAGTTTCTATTCTTGTCTATTTCCATCCATTACAGATGACATTTCATCGTAGGCACCCCCTTCAATTATATCTTTTACATGTGAACATTTTAAGATTAAACTCCATGTAATATGTTTTTTAATCCAACTTTAGAAATGTGTAACATGATCACCTTTTATCCTACCACCTAACTTCAACATTCCATTTCAATTTTACATTCCATTGAAAGTTATTAAAATTTTAGGGGTTCCATTGGGTACCTCATCATTCACAGCATCCTTTCGACAAACCCATCCTTGGGTGGTACCACTAGAAACCACCTCAAGGAATGGTCAAAGAACAAAAAACAACCAAATAAATTTTTTAGGCCTTTTTCATTAAATGTATTCACAATTATAAATTATTATTTTTTCATGTTCTAATGTATGGCTTGAAGTTTATTTCGAAATTTAAAAAATTGGAAAATTTTATATTCTTAATTAAAATGACCCCTTAAAAAATTGATAGTTTTAACTTTGGAAATTCACAACTAAATCATATTGAATCAATTAATTACCAAATAAAATGATTTTCAAACTAACTTAGGAAAAAAAAGCATAATAAAATTTCAAATTATGTTTCAAAGTTGTGTTCTTAACTAGAAAATTCAAGGAGACAAAACAACACTATGTTCTTGAAACTTTGTTGAAATCAATGATTAGGAATTTCAAAATACACAATATTTTTAACAGTATTAGTGTTTCAAAATATACGGAACCTAATATATGTTTTCATTAAAAGAAAATTATGAAAATGTTTGCTTAAGTGTTTTTTATGATTTTCAAAGTTCAATGGGTCTGTGAAAATCAAGGTGTGATGTTCCTAGTGGTAGCACCCAAGGATGGGCTTGCCCATTCATAAAAAATGCCTTGTTAAAGGATATTTGACATGTGAAACTTATTATAATGGGTGATGCTTAACTAACTTTTGAAATTCTAACTAGTTGTTTTCTGTAATGACCATTGTATTTCTTACAATGCACACCTCTCTTTTCCACTTTCATAGAGTCCCTCCCTCCTCCACCTTCATAAAGTTCTTTATTTCTTTTTAAAAGCCCATAATTATGCTTATGTAAAAAAATTAAAAATTGATTTAATACATAACATCATATTTAAATAAATTTCCAAAATATGAATAAATATTCAAAACTAGAAATAGTCAACTTAAGATTTTAGTTAAGGCATGTCAATTTATTTTTTATTTTTTAGGTTATTTGGAATATATGTTAAATATTTTTTTTCTAAAGGCTATCATACTATCATAATCACATTTTATATCTATGTTGGCTAATTTCAGGATTTCACAAGTCCATGTTTGAAATCTGAACTTGACAAATCTACATGACCAAAAATTCTATTCAACAAGTTTACATAGATCAAGACTTAGTTAAAAATAAAACCTAGCAAATCTTCAAGGTTCTATACAAGGTCAAATTTATAGAGTTAAGGGCTTGGAGCATAGGTTTTAATGCTAAGCTTTAATATGAATGAGCATCTCCAAAGGCAATACCAAAATGACTTTTACACAAATATGTTGCAATGTCCTTTATGTTGAATTGAAGCCCAAATAAGGTCAATAAGGGCGAATACCTTTGTTACCTATATGTTCCTTATTGTTGTTCTTGGGAGCAAGTTGGGGAACACCATGAAAGTCTTTTAGGAACTGTCTGGAAACATTTTCAAAACACCAAAATCTGGGAAAAAAAGAAAAAAAAAAGTTAAAAAATGAGTGTTAAAATATTTATCTTTTAGAATAAGCAAAAATTAGCCTTGACTTAAAGCTAGAACTTGAGTTTCTTGTATGGTCAAACCCATTGAACTTGAAAGCAAAAGGTCTTCCACTTTTTATTTCATATTTCATTGTTAAATTCTAAATCAAACACCATGGTTCTTGGAAAATCCAGCTAACAACGTTTTATACCAACATAAAATAGTTCATAAAGTGAAGACCCAATGTTGAAATAATCACTATTATATAACATGGTTTTTATGATTGAAATTTCAATCATAACAAAGAATGAACAAAAATGTTTCAATCATATCAACTAGTCATTTATGCCAAAAAATAATTTACTTAGATGTTTATTTTCAAAACTTTTAGATGATTGTACAACATGACTAGACTAATTACAACTATTAGTTGATATGGTTGTTTGAAATGACTAAGGTAATTGAAAGTATAATTGATGTGGCATTATTAATTTCAAGTTTAAAATACTAATATATTATTGAATTAAAAAATAAATTGTTATTATTTCTAGATTGAACTATGGATGAATCCAATGTTGCATTAGACCTATGCCTTCAATGTCAATTTTTATTATTGCTTGTTTATTTCTTTTTTTTTTATTTTTCCTTTTTTGAGTTCGACAAACCGTATGATACAAATCATTGTGATGATGTCACAAACACAACCTGTTCAGAGTGAAGTTTGAATTTTCATTTCCTCATCTATAACCCAAGAATTTTACCATCCAACCACAACCTCATGCGATAATATAAGTTATTATCACAAAATATATAAACACTTTTTTTTTGGAGTATTGCGTATTATAAAATTATATAAGTAAATAATTTCATAATGAAAATTTTTACACGTATATCTTTAATATCATTATTCAACTTGTGCTCCACACTGCTCCATTTAAAGGCTTGTGATTCATTTTAGGAGGGGAGGTACCTTATGAGTAAGGTTCCTTAGAAATGACCTTATGCATAAGGTGCCTTCTCTTCATGCAGAAATTTTACTGAGCGCAAGGTAATATTACATACACTACCAGAACAGCCCATGATGGATTTGCTTAAATGTGACCATTTTTGGATGGCAGAATTGGCCACCATGGGCCCAGACCTCGCCATTAGAAGCAGAGGAACTGTTTTGCGTGCTGGATCACCACTCATCAAAGGGGCTATTAGTTCCTAATGTACTATTAGGTACTCAGAGCTTCTGCACTGTGAACTCTGGTACTAGAGAACAGCCGCTGCTAGTTTCAGCTAGGGCCCAATTGTAGGGCGGAAAGGGGCCCCCATGCTTTTAATCTATCATGGATATAAAGCCCTTCTCAATGTTGGGAGGGGCCCTTGGTCGGTCACTTTAAATGCCTCTCTGAGCAACAAGTTTATGCTTTTTCCAAAGCAGCTTTTCATTTTGTGGGAATAGCATTTACAGTTTGGAACACCGGTTTTGCATGTACTATGGAATGGTCAAGCCCCTGCCCGTTTTGTTGGGTAAGCCACCACCAGGCAAGCTCGCAACGATGAGCTTCGTGATGCACCCAACATAAAGTGCAAGCGCAAGACGATTACATGACATTAAGGTCTGGGGTGGCAAGATCTTTTTCTCTTTTTGAAAAAAGTCATGTTCAACTGAGATTTTGGTCACTACGACGAATGTATCATAATCACCAGAAGATTATGTCAGAATGTGATAAGAAAATGGCATAATCTGCCACCCCAGACTTTAATATCTTTGTACATGCCTGCTCACAAACCAATGTATTGTGGAATGGTGCAATATAATGAACAACAGTGAGCCCATTCCACGACATTAAGGTTTGGGGTGGTGGATTTGAGGATTTAACACAAAATTTATGTTCAATAGTCACATTTTCGTCACTTTTACAAGTGTATGATCATAAATTTCGCAAGATTATGAACACATTAAAAAAGTCATACCATTGCAAGATTATGTCATTTAATGTGGGCACGAAAATGACATATTCTGCCCTCCTTGACCTCATGCATATTTTTCTGATCTAGCCACAAAGTTGTTTTGCTTTATGAAGTTCAGACTTTTCTGGGTTTTCTTGTTCTGGGGAGCAATAGCAGTACTAGTAATCCATCTGATGAGCACAAATAGCATTGACTTTCTTGGCCTCGGAGCTCTGTGTTCTGTACTTAAAATGCCACAAACTGGCGTTGTAACTACTGTGGTCTTGGGTCTGGTACATACTCCATACTTTTAACTCGCTTCCTCGAATTAAATGGTTCAGATTAAGATGTTCTGTAAGCTTTTGAGGGTGGAATTGAAGCAATCAGCTGAAACCTCTCTTACATGATTTTCATTAGAATCTGTAAGACAAAAAAGAATTCCGTAAAGTCAGGAAAAGATAATGCCAGTACCGTGAGTTTGGTCATACACATGGCGAGATGCATAAAACCCTGCAAAAAAGTACATCAGCATTCAAAGGACGGTGAAACTCAGGAAACCATCAAATCATTTTGATGGTTTCCTGAGTTTCACCCTGTCTTTCTTTTTTTCTGAGCGCCTCCACTACTGCTACATAGATTTTCACTGCTCCTACCTGTACAGCTAATATAATTTCCTTACAACCTTGTGCATTAAATGCTGAGATTCAGCATTTCGCACCGATTTCGGCATTTGATACTGAGATTTAATAAAAATTTCCTTTCTTTAGGGATACCACTAAGAGAGGGTTTAGGAGTTGAAAGGAGACCCGAAGACAGGGCGAAGACAGGGTTACTTTGCAGATTTCTCTAATCCAGCTAATCATTTCATGCCTCATGATGCAAACAGAGTGCACCTAAAGCTTTCAAAATCTCCCCCCACAAATGACATCAAGAACCACAAATGGCTTTTATAGCAGGTTGTTGTCTTGTGCCCAGAAATGGGTCATTTCATAGGTAAAACTTTTAGTTTCTTGGCTTCAACCCTCAAGATTGCCCATTTTTTTGCCCCCAAAAGGTTTCTTGATGAATATTTGTTATGGGCCACCAGAGAGTTTGAATTTTTCCCATTGCTAATTGAAGGGACCCACTTGGATATTTTCTTGAGAATCTCATGGTGATGTTGTTTACTACAGCAAGTGGAGTAGTGGTTCTACACTCTTTGAGAATCAATTGTGTTGAGGTTGAGAGTTGGAAAACTTGATGTCAAAACCAATCGTCATTCACATCATGACATTGACCTAGAGGGCTTGAACATAGAAATTTGAGGTTGCATTTTCATGGAAATGTGAGTGCTTTCTGTGCTGGATTTTGGAAGGCGATGAATTGCACACAAGATTTTCTTTCTTTTGCAATGACCACCTTTCATTGGCCCATCACTTTGAAAAACTCAAACTTTTGGCAGTCCTCAAATAGAAAGGTTGCATTTTGAGCTTTCAAAACAGAAGTATAGAAGTTTTTATTTTTTCATGTTGCTTTACAGTTTCCCAGAATACAATTGGGTGCAATATAAAGGTGATGAAAACAATTGAGCCTCTAGGATGTTTTTTTTGGGGGCCAAATATTTGTCAAAAGGTGTGACATAGTTTTTTTGAAAACAAAATATTCTATTGCAACTTCCCTTTTAACAAAAAAATTGGTTACAAGTGATTTTTTTCAGGGAAGGTGTCACATCATTTATGTATACTAGCTACAATTTTAAGAGTTCCTTGAAATAATGCTATGAATTAAATCAAAATCAGCCTAGGAATGCTTGCCACCTTAGTACGTATTCAAAACAAAAGTTATTATGAGTTGTTAGGAGGTTCAATTAATAGGTTAGTAGGTGAACTAATATTAATAAGTTTAATTAGTAAGTTAATAAATTAATTAATAGTAATAAACAATGTAATGGTGGATTGGAATGTTAGGAAGAAAAGATGATGATTTGGCTATGGATTTAGAGGTGGTGAAGATCATGTAGACTATACATATGGACTATATTGATGAGGTGGATATCAAATGTTTTCTTCATACTTGTGACACTATTAGAACTTTTGGTTTTTTAAATAGTGCAAGTTGATTAATTGGTTTTTCTTGATTGGTGAACTTGTACATTTTGACTAGAGGCTATGGGCATGTGTATTTTTGTGAGCAATCAACTTAGTTGAAATGACTTATTTGACTATTTGTCAACTTAAATATCTAGTGAAATTTGACAAAAAAATTGACCACTTTGATCAAAATGGCCAATAACATTTAATCAAATGGAACATTTAGTCAAGTTGGATAGAAACAAATGACACTTTTAGTCAAAATGGCGAATGGCGTGTTAATCAAATAAAACATTTAATCGAGATGGCCAATGTCCTTTAGTCAAATAGGACATCCTATCACCATGTATACCATGTTCTACAACATACCTACCTATCTACTTACCTATTGACTTAAATAACTTCTAAGTATTATTTATTTGCCATCCTATAACCTACCTACATACTTACTTACCCTTCCTCCTTGCCCACTTGCCCACTTACCTACTTATTTACCTACCTATCTACTAACTTAGGTAGCTTCCTCTAATGACCTTTTACTTACCATCCCACAACCTACCTAAATCTACCTACTTCCAACCTAGCTACTTATAATTATGTAACTATTTTCCTTACCTATCTATTTACCTACCTACACACTAACCTAAGTAGCTTCCACTAGGTATTACCTCCTTACATGTCAACCTAGATAACCTCTTCTAAGTATTATATACCTAGTTACATATCACCTTAGATAACCTCCTTTACGTACTCCCTACCTACCACCTTAAGCATACAACCTAGCTACTTATAATTACCTAACCTTCTTAATATTTATCAACCTATTTACCTACCTACCCACCCATTTATCGGTTTACCCACTTTCCCACCCATTTATTATTTATTACCTACTTATTTACCAAGCCAGTCAGCCACCTACCTTTCTACCTACCTATTCACCCAGCCACCCACCTATACCTCCTACAACATACCTACCTATATACTTCATAGTCTTGTACTGGTGTGTTGAAATAAACATGTGAAATTTTTAAACTAACAAAAATTGAACACCTTTTGATGATGTGGTTCATTGATTAAGGATTTAATTTATCACTCGAGAAGTCAAAGGTTCAATTTTAAATATTTGTAACCTATGTACATGCTTAAGGAATTAATGTAGGTAAGCTAAATTAAGTAGGTTATTTGAGTTATGTTAAGGTCTATAAGTAAAGTAAAATGGTCCACTATTTGCAAATCAAAATGATTACTCAAATGGTCCTTGCCTTACAAGTCAAAAAAACCACCCTAGTCATATTGGACATGTTAAAATCAACTTGTCCAAATTGACAAGGGGGGTTTTTTTACCCTTATCCAAATCATGTTTGTTTTTACCAAAGTTCTTGGTTTGAAAACCCAAGAATTCTAGTATTGAACTCTTGTATTTTCCATCCCAAAATCTCATATGTTTAAGCTATAATGGAAACTACTCTAAGCTAACATAAACCTTTATAACTTTAGGCTTATTAAAATTAAAATGTAAATGAAAAGGTATTGAAATTGGATGCAAATTTAAATTTTTTTAAAAAAAACATAGGGAGTTGAAATATGTGCATATCAAAAAAATAAAATGATAATAAGGTAGGGAAAAATGAAATTCTTTCACCTTTAATCCCCCCCCCCCCCCCTCCCCCCAGCCCCCCAATCCTTGTTTAACACAAGTAGTTTGGAAATTTAATAATTTCTCCATGGGCATTTGAATATAATCCATATTATTTATAATAAAGGAACCTATGAAGGTGAAGATTGGAGCACTACATTTTTATCCCATGTGTTTTGCTGAAACTTGCAATGAAGGAACCCATAAAACTAATAGGTATCCCCACATTTTAATTTCATATGCTTTCCCTAAACTTCTAGTGAAGAAACCTAGAAAGATGACTAGAAGGAAAACCTTTTCGTAAAAGAGGTACAAAATGTGAAAAGGTTAGACATTAATTACATTATAAACCATACCTAAACCTTGTAAAAAGGACCTTAAGACATTTGGGTTATTCTAAGGTAGGTTTAGTTGACTTTCACTTTTCTTAAATTGTATCTAGGTCATGAGGTAGGGTCTTGACCAAGGATGAGACTTATGGTGAGTTTTCTTTTATGTAGATTCATTAGATCTAGGTTTAAAAACCAAAGTTAGAATTAGCCAAAAAACCCAAAATTGGTAAACACTAACTTAGAAAGACCAAATATTAAATTAAATTCAGTTGTATTAAAATCTAATAGATAATTTCAATGGAAGTATAATGCTACAACAACATGGGGTATTAGATGGAATGTGTTTTCTTTTGTTGGAAAAACATTTCAAAAATAATGATTCCATAACACAATTATCACATGATAAGTTTATTTTGTTATAACTAGTGCAAAAATGAGAGATAGAAAATACTTGTTTTCCACATTTTACCATGTGAATGAAATTTGATTACAAATTATTATTATTTTTTAATTTTTAATTTTGCACAAGCAATGGATTTTTGTTAAAGCAACATTCTCCTAGAACTTGAACAAGTTGGTTGTTTGGAATTTGAATAGATGTAATGGGCAAAAGCACATTAACCCCCCCAAAAACAAATATAATATATTTATATCTTGTTGTTTTGGTAAGGTATGGAAATCACATATTGGATTATTTGGCTTATTTTATAATAATATTTGATTAGCTTTAAATTTACATTAATCAATAAGTGTTTTATGAAAAAACCCTTGAAGAATTTGAACATATGGAAAATATATGTGACGAAATAACACTTGTCACAAAATATGAGAATTAGATAAATACTTCAAAATTGAGGTTATGGGTCAAATGTTTTGTTGAATTGTTTTGTGGTGAATGGATTGATATAAAACAATTAAATTGAAGACCATTTTAAATTTTAAATTTTTTGTTTGTGAGTCCATTCAAAATATATATTTTTTAACATTTGATTAACAATAAATCCGTAATCACGTCTTTTATATATCAAGAAAAACCAATACCATATGAAAAAAGAAGGGATTTTATAAATGGGCTTTGCATTATATTTTAATTTTCTTCTATTTGGTAATGTTTCATGGATCATAAACATGAAGCCCTATGGCCATCAAAAAAAATAAGCTACATTTTATGTACATTGATTTTATTCAATCCCTTTCATCTAATTGTTGACTCAAAATGAACTTTGAATTCGAAAATGTTGTTATGCAAATTCTAAAGTCTTTTACTTGTGTTTATTATAGCCAAAGGATATCATCAAGAGTTCAACTTATTGTATACCATGATAGTTGTTAAACATCATTTTTTTTGAACAAAAAGTGGTTTTCACCTTTAAAATGATTGCCATGATATCTTTGGCCAAATGTGATAAACAACCTTAATTGTGAATATAATATATGTTTCTACCTCTCTTTTGGAACCTCATCCAAAATGACATGCTTATGTATTTCATACATACATTTTGAAACCTAAATATATGTATAATGTGTACACTTTTCAATTTTGTGGTTGTCTTTGCTAAACAAATTGATGAATTCATATTGGAAAAAGTTAAATAAAAGGTATTCAAAATCTCATAAGTTGATGTTATAATAAATTTCTTTGGCTCTTTATTTCCAAGCCATAAATGAATCTATTGAGAGATTTTATTTGCAATTTTGGTTATATATATATAATATTCAAATGATCATGCAAGTTCAATCTTGAAAATGGATTAATATTCAATTTGAAATTAATTGCGATATGAAAAAACTTAATTATCTTCAAATGTAAGGAAATAAAAATATAATGTTGTACATAACGTTACACAATCGTAGGGAAAAAATTAAGTCATGTAATGGAAATAGATGGAAGTCAATGTTTAGATGCATTATGAGTTTAATTGAAAAAAGTGAATAGTCATATTGTTTATTATGCATTTTATGAGCACTATGATCCATGACATGAAAGGATCAAGTTGTTTTGCTATTATCCACAATTTGTTAAATTTTTGTTACATAAGTGATCTAATTCACTTTTCTTTTATGGGAAATTGTTGTATATTAGATAAAGGTAGAATTGAAGATTGCAAAAGGAAAATGAAATATTTGAAATGATGAATGTACTTGTTTCATTAGCCAACATACCATTAAACCTTGTAATGGAAAGCTATTTGATCAACTCTCTTATTTTTCTAACTATCCTTTTTAAGATTCTTTAGAATTCACAAGGTTGAACCAAAGTTTAACTATCACATTAATTCACTATTTTCATTATGAACACACACAGTTAACCAACCATCATAACAATTTATACTTAATATCCATCTGGAAAGAAAATAAACTAAAATAGATTTTGAAGTGTAATATATATATATCCTAAAATGGTTAATTTGGTTTTTTTAGAAAATAATTTGGATAATTTTTTTAAAGTGGCCCATAACTTATTCAAAGTTCAAAATTTCAAAATGATGGTACATGTTCAAACATCAAGATAAGTATTAAAAACCTCCTCAAATGTATTTAGTTTTAAATATTCACAAATCTACAATTAACACATCAATCTAAACCTAGAGCATCTTGGGTTGCACTTGTCCAATCACCAAACATTCTTTCTATTGAAAATTAGGACATGAAGTTAAAAATTTCAATTTACTGGAAAGATTTTCAACCATTAATTATTAGGCTATTAATTTATTACATATTTACCATATATACAAGAAAATTTCAAGGTCTTGGTTTGAAGCCTTATCCTTGGAGCCAATGGTGGTACAATGATTATAACGTCACAATTATTGATTGTTTCATCTTTTTCTATCTAGGATCCAAGTTGGTTAATTCAACTTCAGCATTGTTATAATTATTAGGTATAGGAGATGAAAGTAAATGGTTACTCTCACTAGTTGACACATCCAAGAAAAGATTTGAAACATTAATATGACTTGAACTAGGTAGAATATTAGGCAAATCCATTTCACCTTGTAACATACTCAACACTTCCGACATTATTGGACGTTTTGTTACGTCTACTTGCACACATGAAAGCGCCACATTGATCACACGTCGCATTTCGCCTTCCACAATTGTATTGTGTAGTTTTTGGTCCACCAAGCTAATCAACATGTTTGTTTTGTGCAAAGACCATGCCTGCAATAGTTTGACAATTTAAGTTTATAAAATAATATTTTTTATTTTCTATTTTTGTCAACTATTATTTATAGATTCTAAAGTGAAAAAAAACCCTAATTGTAAGAAATGTGTACACATGATTAATTCCACCATTATCACCATTCATTTCCAACTTGATTTTATTCCTTTAAAATCTTATATATGTTTTCATTGCATGAACGCAATTTGACATTAAAATTGTTGCTAGAAAAAAAATACATATATATTTTTGAAAGGATTAAACACAAGACAATAAAATGTACTTACCCATTCAACAAGGTACATGTTGCTTGTTGCATTTTGAAGTATGGCCTTCCTTCCACTAATAATTTCAAGTAAAAGAATACCGAAGCTATACACATCAACCTTTGTGCTGAGTTGACCGAGTGTTGCATATTCCGGAGACATATATCCGCTATATAATAGAATATTACAATTCACATGACATTCAAACCAAATTGAAAAGAATTAGTTGTTTTGTACAAATATTCATTACCTTTTAATAATGTTAAATTCAAATGTTGCAACTATAATAGATTTTGATCTATGCACGATATTATTTTAATAGATGTGATGTAAGTCAATCTTATTACACTTACATGGTTCCAGCAACTTGTGTGAATAATTGACTTTGATTGTCGGAGAATAATCGTGCTAAACCAAAATCGGCAATTTTTGCATTTAAGTTGTTGTCAAGAAGGATGTTGGATGCTTTGATGTCTCGATGTATAATGCATGGTTGCAAGTCTTCATGGAGGTAAACCAAGCCTCGAGCAATGCCCACAAATATATGAAATCGTGTTGGCCAATCCAATAATATGTTGTCCTCCATATTTGAACCTACAAGCATAAAATGTAAGGTCCGTGGTTGATCATAGATCAATTATCATGGTTTATATGGATTTTAGAATTATGAAGTCTTTCTTACACATTATACACAATGAAGGTGAAAAGTTAATCATATACCCCATAAGGCTTCTGCAAGATTTTTGTTTTCCACATACTCATACACAAGAAGACGTTGTGAACGATGTAAACAACACCCTTTCAACTTCACAAGGTTTTTGTGTCGAACACCAGTGATGGATACAACTTCATTCAAAAAATCATCAATGCCTTGGTGAGATTTTGTCATCAGTAATTTTACTGCCACTGTTGTCCCATCTAATAAAATTCCCTACAAAATACACAAAAAATGGAAAAATGTCATAAGTTAATCAAAGTCAAAATTTAAATTGGAATTCAAAAAATAATAGAAAAAGATGTATGATGGTAAAATGACAATATGTTAATAATATCACCTTGTAAACAACACCAAATCCACCTTCCCCAAGCTTGTTGTCTTGATGAAAATCTCCTGTGGCTCTACTTAGCACATTATAAGAATATAATGTAGGTTGCACTTGTTGTTTAGCAAATTCTACAAGAAAGTGCAAGGTTTAATATTAACACACATTCACATTACCTTGAATAATTGAATAATAATAAGATTGATATTGGACCCTAATTAATATTGTGTTGGAATAAACATACACAATGTGTCACCTATGTTTAATCATTACCTTAACCGGTGACAATCGTAACAAGAAACAATTATATACACAATTGATATGAAAAAGTAATAAATGAACAAAAAGATACCTTGTTGCATTGCACGCAAAGCTAATGCATTTGCTCGATATTTCCATAGTATGATCACACCAATAATTCCACCAAAAACAAGAATAATGGAGAGTGTTGTTGACAATATCAAAATCAACTTATTATTCCTCTTTTGTGAATTGGATGGAACAGTTACTATAACAAGTGCCAAACAAATTTAATATGTTAGTTGGGAATGTAACCCAAACAAACATCAAACAAATAATTACCTTCCATTATTCTACAATATTACCATTTCACAACTAAAAACTTGCCTTTGCATATCCTCCCATTAGCATTAGAAGACTAGAAAAATTCCTTATTTTGAACATTTGGAACTTTGTGATATTCCAAGTGCATCCCCCAAATTTCGAAAATAATTTTTCATTTCAGTTTTCAAATTTAGTTCTAGAATGTGATATCTTAACCAAACAATTTTAATGGGCAATCATTTATGTGTTTAATGTGACGTGTTGTAAATTGGGTGTATGATTATTATGAAATCCCTATTTGATAATTCAAGCCTTTCAATTTATGAAATTTAACTTCATTTATATAATAGATATCCATTTCTAGTATTGATATTTGATAGTCATACACATTTATAATTTCAACAACCAGATATATGTTAAAATTATAAATGTTGAGGTATATAAGGTTTTTTTGTGTTAAAGATCTTATTTAATTATTAAAGTGATGATGGAAATAAATGTGCAATACAACCTTTTTATGGTAATTTAATGGGGACATGGAATTGTTGCAAATACAATAATACCAACCTATTGTGCGAAGCACAGTATTGTTGTAGCGACAATTCAATTGTTGACGATATGATATTTGAGGATTGGAACTGAATTGAGGGTTTTTGGAATTGTATTGAAGGTTTTTGCAAATTGGATTTCCTCCAAGCCTACAAAGAATGTCCATCATCATCATTAGTATATTGGAATAATGATATTCATTTTCAATTGAAGTAAAAAACAATTTCAATTCCTATCATGTTTCTTTGAATAAAGATACTTCACTCTAAAACTTGAAGCTAAACCATGATGAGAATGGGTTCCAAACTTGTATGTTACAATTGCATGTTAAAAAACAATCAATTCAAAACTTACAAGATTGGAGAAGAGGTCTTTGTGTCATCTTCCCAACTTGGGTCAAGTGTGCTTATATCATTACACACCATGGAGATAAATACTCCATATCTTGAGTATGCTTGATCCCAAGTAGTCATATTCAAAGTCCCACTAAAGTTGTTATAATCAAAAATTCTGCATTGTAGCAACTTGCAAGAATATATTGTTAGTTCAAATTGTGCACAATAATGTTTATAATGGAATTTGATAAATGAAGTTTTTATGTTTGTCCTTCAAATCAATCCAAAATAAGTTATACGCTGACCTTTTGTTGAACCCTATCTTATAATTTAATGAATGTTTCACGTACATATATGTATTTTCCCATCTCAAATTTTCACTACATATTAATTTGAGAAAATGTATCTTGATGTGTACTCACGCTTCTTGTAAGGTTGAGTTTGAACAATCAAGCAAATTAGAAGGAAATGAACCATTCAAACTGTTGTTACCCAAGTTCCTGCAATGAACATTTGTACCCACACTCAAACTTTGAAAGTAAACCAAGATTGGATGACGTTTGCACATGTCGAAGGACTAAGACAGTAATATAAAAAACTAATTGATTATTTTCTAAACTTCGCAAATGACACAAAATTTTAAAAGAGTAAACCAAGCACCAATTTGATTAAAAAACTCAATGATGTAGATTAAACTTTTCCTTCTCTGTCACTGTGCAATGAATTATTGAGATTACAAATCATCACATGATTTTTGTGTAATTCAACTAGCAATCTTTCAAACTGTGCAAAAGTGCGGAAGACACTGACAATGTTATTAAAGACATTGGGCATGAGGTGCTTGTAATGGGTACAAGGTTGCCAGAAAGATTGTTGTTTGATAAGTCCAAAACATTAAGTTTGGGAATATCCCAAACGGAAGGTGGGATTGATCCATTGAGTTGATTGCTCCTAAGATTCCTATGGAACCCCCAAAAAGAAACAAATATATTAGTTTAGATCTAATAAGCTGTAGATTTATTGATTCATAAGTTTGTGCACAAAGACTTGAAAAAGTGGGTTATTAGTTCTTTAAAGATAAACAAATTTAATTAGAACCTTACATCTTATTATTAGTTGCACCTTGCAACTGGCATCTTATATATTAAAGCAAACATGGTGTCTGTTCGTCTGTTTGTCTGTCCAAGTGTCGATCTTGGTTTCAGAACCTCGACGAACGGACAGGACCAGGTCCTGAAATCGAGGTCCGGCGATCTGCCCAGGGTTAATTCCAGGGTTTTTTTTTTTTTTTTCCTCGCCTTTTTCCGACGGGCTGCCCAGGGTTAATACCAGGGTTTTTTTGTTTTTTTTTCCACCCTTTTTCGGCGGGCTTCCCAGGGTTAATACCAAGGTTTTTTTTTTTTTTTTTTTTTTTGCCCTTTTCCGGCGGGTTCGCTATGTAGGCGCTGGACCTGCCCAAGGTTAATACCAGGGTTTTTTTTTTTCCCCGCCCTTTTCCGGCGGGCTGCCCAGGGTTAATACCAGAGTTTTTTCTTTTTTTTTTTTTTTTTTTCTCCGCCCTTTTCAAAGAATCCAGGGGACTTCACAGTGTCCGAAGGTCACGGGCACCCACTAGTAAGAGGAAAAAGCTCAATCTAAGTTAATCCTTGTCTAAGAAATTTGAGAAACTTGGATTGAGGTTTATAAATCGGATGAATAAGTTATATAATTATTTCAAGATTCAGTATTTTTTCATAATATGTAGTTAGGTGATTTACCCAAAAAAAAAGGTGATTACATGAGATTGAATAACTGAAATTATTTAATATTTCTACACATACAACTGGAACAAAATTTAGAAAAGTAAGGTCATGAAGGTTACATACAAGGTGGTGAGATTTGGAATTTGGGAAAAGTCGGGTAGCAAACCATTCAATTCATTGTTCTCAAATACACTGCACAACACAGAACAAAATACAAGGTGGAAAAATCAACTCAAATGTAGTCATGATGGAGGATTAATTTTGTAGACTTATGAATATGACGGTGAGTATAATTACATTGTACATTATTTTGAAACATAAAATTTATATGTTTTTCTAAATATTTCTATTGAAAGTGGAAGCAAACATTGGATTACAAAATAAGAAGAGAAATTTCTACTACATAATAAACAAATGCAATGAAAATCATGGAGAATGAAACTTGTGAACACTACTTACAGGCTGGTAAGACTTCTAAGCTTGCCGAAACTAGGAGAGATTGGGCCAGTTAAACCGTACCCTGAGAGATTCCTGTTAAGCATCAAAACACAATGGCCCACTTTTGACGTTAGATTACATAATATACAACCTCTTATCATTGAAGAAGCTCATGAAGTCCAGTCAATAGGTTCAAGGTAAGGTTATGAACTGTGCCCAAGCTCTGAGTTATTGTGGATGATTATGACCTCTTTTGGAGTTATACATTTTTATTTCTCATACTTATTCAATGACCAACCACACCCCATGTTGATCAAGTCAGATGACTAAATTTTGGCCAGTGATGGATCAAGCCAATAATATTGTTTGAAACACCCTTCATTTCCATAATACAAGAACAAAAACTTATGTTGTTACATCTCATTTACAACATGACAAAATTCAAGCTCCCCACACCTCCTTATTTTGGAAATATCTCTTTCCCACATAATGTAAACTTGACCTAATATTTTTTTGTATTGCATATATTCTACATTTAGCATAAGCTTCCTTCTAGCCTTGGAGGCACCTAATTACAAATCTAGAAAGTGCCTCCAACGTGCCAGATACAATTAATGATGTCAATTTTTTACATTGAGTAAGGCAGGTTGGATTAGGGGTTATATTGTCCTTGGGCTACCTCCTTAAGTAGTGTTCAAAGGAAAACTAAAGCATTGAGACAAGAGGACCCCAGCATCAGCCATTGTTTGATCTTCTGACCTTGCTATACACCCACTCGTTGTCCCACTAGAATTTTGTGCCCCAAACCCTTACATCATAGATAGGTTCCTTCAAAATAGGAATGCAAGTGAGGTGAGATAATCTCCTGTGCCACCCAAATCTAAACAACTGAAGGAAAGCAAGAAAACTTCTAGTATCTCTAAGTTGGTTATTTTCAGGTACTGGGTGTTAGGCGAAGTACTCACACTGCTATAATTGAAGAACTATTTTGAAGAATGCTGACGTTGCTACATGTGACCCATGGATGTGGATATGGAAGACAAGGATCCCCAGTCCAAACGCCAAGGTTTCCATAACTGGACTTTATTTCCTCAATGGCAAGAGCTGCACACCCCAGGTCAATTGCAGCCACACAATCTGAAACACTTCAAGAGCATAGTAGGTATATTTTTAGATGTAATTTAGTATGCAGATAGGATATCTATCTATGAAGAAAGGTAGTTTGTTTTGTTTTGTTTGTCACACTGACAGCTCCCAAACCACTGCGCTTCATGTCGCATCCTTGGTATCTATGGAAAGCTCTTGGTGGGTAAGGGTGCACCAACTTGGTTTGAGACTGTTTGAAGCTATGGTTGTGGAAGTCATTGATTATTGAACTATTTTCTCAATTAAAACTGAATAAAATCGAAAATGAAACCTGTATTGAAATTTGGGGGCGTTCTAGGAAAGCCTTTGGCGAGTAAGATTTAACAGAGTTTATTTCACAAGTTTCAGAGCGCAGGTGTGGAAGATATTGATTTTTGAGTGGATTTGGTTGCTCAAACAAATTCAAAGAAATTGCAAAAATTGGGTTTGTAAGGAAAAATTAGTTGAGCTCTCAATGTATTCACACTTGGGCCAACGGCAAGGCTACACTAGTAATGATTTAAGCATACTATCTTCATTTCTGTAAGCATTTTTTCTTCCGATTTACTAGGTTGGAACACTAATCTGATATTCCTCACATCATTGGTAGATAGATGGTTGCAGGCAGCAAGGAAGGTAGGCCATAAATGCTAGCTCATTCCTGCTATGATGTGGAAGTTGAAACATGAAACTTGAATTTTACTAGAGCTGGGTTGGTAACTTACTGTCCTGCTCGTTTGTCAATATGGCGGATTGGTTTTGGCTAAGTTCGAAAATCTCGAGGGCATTCACCAGGGGACCCAATGCAGTGGAAATAGATTGATTTTTAAACAGGCTAACATAGTTTGGCACTATGCCGTGATATTCAATCTCCCAAGTCCCACCCAAGCCGCCTCCATCGACAAGTGGATTCACTAACCAGGTAGGAGAATAACCAGGTACCCCCAGATAGAATTCCCGTGAAGAGTTACCTGCGTTTGGATTTAATTCCGCCATGAAGATTGTCATGAACCAGATGTAAGCATGGGTGAATGGGATGTTGATTGTCATGGTACCATTGGTTGTCAGTGCAGTGTTCATCACTGCCTCAGGGGGAAATATAGCGTTCACTATGCCGGTTGCTGATAATGCTTCAACTTGAGCGGTACTCTGTACATACGACGAGTTCGACTTTATGGGAAACCAGTAGTGATCAACAATATCCCCAGGATATCTGGATCTAATAGCAACAACAGGAAACGAGGTCAAGCCAACAGAATACTTCCTTATAAGCGAATGATGTGGATATTGTTTGTAATCTCCTTGGATTAATGGACAAAACAACCCCTCGAAATAGTGGTTTTTGAGATTTACATGAAGACAGCCTCTATGGTCTTGGTCCTCTTAATTAATAGCAAGTTTTATGTAATTATCCTTCTACATGCATTAGCAATTCTTGCCAGTGGTGCTCAGGCCCTCAATTGTGAATATTTGAAATATTTTTCCCGCGGACAACTTTCCCTATGTTTTGTTCATTCAACTTTAATTCGATCAGAGGTTTCCACTCTTTTCCTTACAGGGATGCCGAAAAAGTTTCTTGCGCTTTTAATAAGCTGAGTTCAAGGAGCTGGTCACAAATTGGTGGTAAAGTAAATAACATGACAACAACGTCCATTTACTTCAATGGAACGAACATAATTTTGGCTGATCACATACCTGATGATTCCATTTCCACCAAAGTTCCACCTGAATTGTGTCACATAATAATATCCCATATATACATTGTCCTCAAAAGCAGATGCTGCGATAACGTTTACTAAAGATATTGCTGAAATAAATGGAACCGAGTTTGTGAGATCTCGTGACAGGCAGAGAAAAGTCACGTTCCTCTGAGGCACATAAGTGATCTCCTGGTACGCTATAACATATAGTTCACTGATGATGTTGGAGGCGACTATAGTCCCGTCTACTGCCATCTGAAAACTGGGCACCGTCATTTGCTTGTCATAGTCGCCATAGAAAAAAGTGCCCCTGATCTGGTAGGTCTCATTTGGCGTCACTGGAAAGCTGTAACAGTTCTTGGCGCGAGAATCAGGAAAGTATCTAAGGGTTGTGAATTCCGAAAAGTCTGGATAAACGTCGGAGGCAATGGTCACTTTTGTGTTGACACCAGAGTTTTTGTCAATGAACTGATCGTCAGGCATCCATGTTATTCCGGTAACGTTATCCACATAACTGGCCGTTGAACCACAGTTCACGAAGAACGATCCTGTCGACACAGAAATGTTTTGGACTCTTACGATGGAACTAGCTTTTGAAACGCCACTGCAAGGAGCTTACAAAGACAAAATTCGGTTTTATCTTGGACAGAGCCTTTTGACAACTGATCCGTGAAGAAACGAGCTAGGCACATAAACTAGATCTCAACACTTAGTTTACTAACTGGTACATGCTAAATGATTAGCAGTAGATTGGTACAAACCTGGTGGACACTTAGTTTACTAACTGGTACATGCTAAATGATTAGCAGTAGATTGGTACAAACCTGGTGGACACTTAGTTTACTAACTGGTACATGCTAAATGATTAGCAGTAGATTGGTACAAACCAGGTGGATTTTCAGCCCACACTCCGGGAACGGAGACGTTGCACAGTACTCCCAGTACTGCAATCAGCAACCGTGCGGTCGATACTCCCGTGCATTTGTCCATGACTGAAGGAAGGACGAGATCGCTTGCAAAGACGCTTGCTAGACGCAAGGATATGTGAACTCAGCTATTGTCAATCACACGCAGTTCAGGCCTGCACCTCAATGAGCCGACATTTTACTGCAGTCAGGGGTTTCACACTACCAAGTCCCAAATCCGCTTTGAGAACCCATTCACTTAACTAAGAAAGATAGCAAGGAAGTTGGACCAATGCACTTTTTCAAACCGTCTCGGAAAATGAACTTGTACATAATCTCACAAACAAGCTTTTGAGCTACTTGAAGAGAAGAAAACTTCAACTTCACTTTAAAAGTAGAAGGCACAAAACCTGGGACTGAACCTTCAGAGGGAAGGGAGCTCCGACAGGCTATTTGTAGACTGATCAAAGATCGTTTGCAGGAAGAACTTTCAAGCTAGTGCTCACAGTACCCATCAAGATGCCAAGACTTAGTTCTAGCTTGAAAGTTCTTCCTCCATGAAGCACAATCATGAAGCACAAGATGCCAGACTTAGTTCTAGCCCGCATTTACTGAACGAGACTCCGGACATTACCCTCCGTTCTATTGTACTCCTCAACTGCTCGTTAACAAGAGAAGCAAGAAGACAGATCCCCCTGAAATGCAAATATCCTCTCCAGCCGTCACTGCAGCAACAAATATGTAATGCTCCCAGAAAGCAACGACAACCCAAAAAGAGACCCGCAGAAGTATCAGTGAGAGGTGGTATTCACTTGATAACTAGCAGCTTAGAAACCAACAGGAGCTTCGGGCTACAAATATCACTTTCAGCTCTGAATCTCTGATGGGTCTATATGCACACTTCGGCAGTTAAATTAGGAATTCCCTGAAATTCCTCCAGTTGAGGCAGAATAAAAAAATGCCTAAACTAAATTTTGTAGAACTTTCGTCAATGGGACCAGCTGATTCTGAGAAATATTGACATTTAGTTAAAATAATTTAATTATTTGCCAGAATGGTAAAGGTATTGTATGGTCTCCCATCTCTAGACTAAACGCGGGTCTTTCAGTCTAAATTTATTTTCCTGTGTTAGTTATTACTTATTGGTCGGCTTTAGGGTGCCAATTTGGTGGGGTTTTTTTTTTTGGGGGAGGGCCTTCTCCTTCCTTTGTCCTTTCTTTCCTTTTTTCTCTTCTGACTTCTCTTCTTTGTTTTCTTTTCTTTTTTCGTTTTTTTCTCTCTTCCCTTTCTCTTCCCTCCATTGTTCTGGCTTCTTTTTATTCTTTTCTTTCATTTTCCTTTCTTTCCTTCTTTCTTCTAGCTTCTTTTCCTTCCTTTTTTTTGCTCCTTTCTTCTTTATATTTTTTCCTCTGTTCATTTTTTCTTTCCTTCCTTCTTCCGTTTTCCTTTCAAGTATTCCATCAGATTCACGTTTATGGATGAGGAATGACGGGGAAACAACTTGCACATAGTTTTCTGATTGGTAAAAATACTGGGCAGTGGGTGTGCATGAATTTGTTTTAAATGAAGCGAATCTCTGAGAGGCAACACACTAAAAGCTTTCCAGTTTCTTGTTGTCAACCTTAAGAATAAAAGTAGCAAATTGCTTGCAACATAATTTCAACACAATTGTATGCAACTTAATGCACATATTTTCAGACCAAATTCGTTCGTTTTCAACTTTCAGGGATTAACTACACATTTTGAATGCAGTCACAAGCTTTTTCAACACACTTGCAACTGAACACAATTTTTCAACGCACTTAAAGCTCCAATGGAGAATTACTGTCCCGACAGCATCAAACAAGGCCCATATGGCTTTTCATACATCATGGTGTGTTGTTCCATGAAATCTTATACAAATCTAAATACAAGGCCATTGATGCCCTAGGGATAGAACTGCCATTTCTAGCACTAGTGGTAGAAACGACAAAGACCACTTTATTTGCAGCCGTTTGTTTCTGGCCAACAAAAGGCCTGCTGCTGACACAGACATCTTTCCTCGTGTACAAATTGAGAGCTGTGCCCACTATCAGGCAAACATTTGAGGTCCAACCACCTGTTGCTAGTGTGCCCAGCTCACCATGACATTCGTTGCAAGTTTGGTCAAGAGCTAGGGAAACAGTTGACACCGTGCAGCTTACTGCCTGAATTGATGGATTCGGCAGAAAGCGGTAGCTTTGTACTTAGTTTCTTGCCTGACAACAGGAATGTTTTGCTCAAATCAACTAGGTAATAGTCGTCAAATGGATCTCTCTGGTCTGGGTACTGACGTTAAATTAAAAGAAAAGAAGAAAAGAGGTGTAAGTGAAATGAGTCTCATTACAATTGGTCGGCAGTCTCACCCAGTTGTTCACTTTAAATGTTGGGTCCCTCCAGTCCTTTTTGCAGGTGAAAAATCGCCAAAATGCCACAGAAAAAACAAATGGAAAGAGATTCCCTTTTCATTAAAGACACTAAAATAATAATTTGTCTTCGGAGGAGAGTGCATTACAAAATTGAAAATAAGGAGCTGGCACAGATATCATGGCCATGATTTGGTGTTTAGGGAAACAACTTTCACCCAGTTTTTGGACTGTTAGAGGCCACATACTGGGCAGTGGGTGTGGGCAAATTTGTTCTGAACGAAGTGAGTTGTGTTCTATGAGAGATTGTAGCCAAAGGAAAAGGTTGCAGAAACCTCTAGATTGAATCACAAACAGGTAATGCCAAATGCAAATCAAGTTTATAAAATAGAACAGAACAGTATGCATCTGCAGTCACTATACAACCAGATACTCAAAAAGTAAATCTACGATATTAAGGCCCTAGGTGAATCAGAACCTCTCCAAATTCGCTTTTATCGAACATCAACATAACCCTTTATGTCATTGTTTTGTATCAAAATCCCTTCAACAACCTAGAAGCTTGCACAAGAATAGAAGCTTAACCCAGTACCTTATCTGATAAATGTACAATTTCACATTTATGCCCAATGCTCAGAAGGGTACACACTCCCAGACCACAGAGTCTTACCCTCTTTTAAGACTAAAGACTTGAAATTATTGGTCCACTAGTTTTGTGCTAAGCAGTTCCCCACTTGATATGTAGGTGTCACGTATGTAAGTTACTGTCCCTTATCTGATAAATGTACAATTTCACATTTATGCCCAATGCTCAGAAGGGTACGCACTCCCAGACCACAGAGTCTTACCCTCTTTTAAGACTAAAGGCTTGAACTTATTGGTCCACTAGTTTTGTGCTAAGCAGTTCCCCACTTGATATGTTGGTGTCACGTATGTAAGTTACTTGATCGATAAAATCAAATATAGTTTGTGGTGGTTCACTTTAGGTTGTGGTTCAAACCACCACTGCTATGCTTTTCCCTCCCTCAATTAATTTTCTGCATGTTCCAACCTCCTACAATTGACTGCGTGACTGACAGACGGACTACTATCGATCGCTAGAGTGGTGATTGATTTCTGTGTTTTTTTATAAAGCTGGATTTTGATTTATTTTATGTTTGCATATATTGGTGGAAATAGTGGTTTGGGATGAGACGGTAGCCAATTCTGGCCCCTACGCTTTGGGAAAGACCTCAACCCACGGGCATTTATCCACTCTAATGCATGAGGACTCAGGATAACCGTATCAAGAACCTAAATCTGTGCAGCTCAGGAGGTCCAAGAAGGGGAGGGTTCTTATGCCTACTACTTAAGAGTAGGAGGGATTTTAAGCCAATGGATTTTATGCATGTAAATAGGCATAAAATCCTTCCCACTCCTTAATGAGTAGATACAAGATTCCTTCACTTTTTTTGAGGTGTTTTCAGAGATGTTAGGTGATCCCCAAATGCACTAAGAAATTTCTCAAAGTGCTTTATGCGGTTTGTAAAATTTTCACATGATGCTTGACAAGTAGATTCTGCAAAGTATCACAGGAAAAAGTTGAAAAAGGAGGGCATGTGTTTCGAATAATGAGATACCCGTAGGGGCAGGTGTGTCATTTTTCAAAACACTTGCCCTTTGTGGACAAAATGTTACCATGAGGAATGTGCCCTCCAACTATACTAAAAACAAATCATATAAGGTCTTCATGTGTTCTCAGGCATATCCTTCAATATAACACCAAATACTTGAACCTCAACCCCAGGCACCTAACCAATGTTTACTTGGGTTTGATAGTAACCTCATGGCCTTTTTGAGGGTAAAGCTCCAGGGTGAGACATTCTCAAAACAAGGGGCCTAAGACAAAGCAGAAGCTAAATCTGGCCTTGCATTCTGGGAATGTCTTTGGGCCTTATGTGTAGTGTAAAGCATGGGCAGAAAATTTGTGCAGTGTCTAGCACATTATCGAGAGGCCTTTTTCTTGTGCAAAGGGTGGGGAGTTTCAAAAAGAAAAGTGTCCACTAGAGTGAGCATTTAGATTTCTTAGTTTTAATTCTAATTTAGTTTTTCTCTCATGATGCCTGTTGGATACACTCAGGTTATCATAAGAATTTATTTATTTATTTTTCTTCCCATGCGTTACATGATGATGGAATTACTAAGGAGCCGGCTGTTGCCCCAGGAAGGTTCTTATGGAACTGTACGCCTGTAGTCTGCATACTTGGAGAATGCCTATTAATAACTAGGTTTAATAGCTACATATATAATAACTCTATAAAGGTGCATTCACACTTGGTGTTACGTACTGTTGTGTTGAGTCCCCTGACACCGTGCTAGTTATGTAGGAATTACACTTACTTACCATGAACATTTTATGTTAAGTTAACATTCACTTAGCATTAAGCTATCGCCCATTTAACATTGGGTGCCACCTAGGATGCCACCTAGATTTTCATTTAACACTGACTTAACATCAGGTGTGAATGCCCCCTTAAGTGGTGTAAGAAAAAAATGAGATCATTGCTATTATTAAATGTTTGAGAAGTCCAAACAACTGGTTTTAATTGCAAAAAGAAAAGAAATGGGAACCTAAATTGTTGAACTGGAAGGCTGGAGCTGTATGAAATTTGAATATGGTATAGCTGATGGAACTTCGTTTGTGTACACATACCAGGTTGGGGATGTTAAAAAAACCTATATTTTCTAGTTGTGTGGTGGAGTTGAACTTGTTCTGCAGCTAGATCAAGGTTTCCTGGCATCTAGAGTCTACAATCAATTTGATTATGAGGCTGAAATCACTTGTAGTTGTCACCGATGTTCAATTTGGGACCTTCAATGACACAAAGGCTTCCAATACATTGATGGGACCTAAAGAGCATTTACTAAACATTTCAAATATATGATTATGTTGACAACTTTTAACACCCATCTAGAATCTAGATTGATGGTTTGGTTTTTGACAAAACTGAAAACAAGGCTGAAGTTTCATGAACAAATCATGAGATTATCAAAATCCCACCTAGAGAAATGAAACATAAAAGCAAGGCTATACGTTAAAGAAATTTGTAAAGTCACTTTGAGTCTCGCACTGTGTTATGGCCTGTATTTCGATTTTTCATCCTCAGTCCGGCGCATTTGTAAAATCACCCCGAGTTAAAAGATTTTGGGAAAACACAGGGTGAGTCAGGGTTTGACTGCAGTCACAGTCCAACTTTTGGACAGTTAATTAATTGAGCATTGGGGGAGCTGGGGGCGTGGGGTTGGTAGGGTTATTTCATGAACTCATAAGGCTGGGGGGCAGAGGGGGCACGAATTTTTTTCAAAACAAACATTGAGGCTATTTGGGGTGGGGGGGTTTGATTGGAAGCAACGTTTTGTACTGCAAAACCCTTACATTTTAGGATTTTGGGTTTGGATTTAGGTTTTAATGTTCAATATTTTAACGTTTAAGTTTTAGGTTTAGGCTAGGGTTAGGTTTAAACTTTAAGATTACGTGAAAAGGTTTAGGGGTTAACATTTAGGGTTTATGGTTTGGGTTTAGCTTTTAAGGTTAAAATTTAGGCTTTGGATTTAGGATTAGTTTGAAAAACTAGTTTTAGGTTAAGTTTAGAGGTTTAGTTATAGGGCTTAAGGTTTAAGTTAGGTTTAGCATTAGGCTTTTAGTTTAGGTTTAGGTTTTAAAGTTATGTTTTAAGGTTTAGGGGTTAAGATTAGGATAAAGGGAACTAGGATTTAGGGTTTACAATTTAGGGTTTAAGGGTTAAATTCCTAGTTTTAGGTTTAAAATTAAGTTTTAAAGCAAAAATTTTGGTTTAAGTTTTAGGTTTTTTATCCTTAAATTTTTGGTTAAAGATACATTTAAACTTTAAGTTTTTATGGTTAAGTTTTAGTTTTAAATTTTTGGTCAAGTTTAAAATTTGATTTATATTTAGTGTTTAGGGGATTAGGGTTTCAAAAATCTGGTCTAAAATTAGGGTTTCAGATTTAGGGTTTCAAATTATGGTTGGATGAATTTTCCTGAAAATCCAGGGTTTTAAATTTAGGGTTCCATGTTAGGGTTTGAAAAGTTAGGGTTCATGATTTCGTTTTTCATGTTTAGGGATTTACCAATTAAGGTTTCAAATATTGTGTTTCATATTAAGGTTTCAAAACTTTTGTGTTGCATATTAAGGTTTCAAAACTTTAGGGTTGTATATAAAGGTTTCAAAACTTTTGTGTTTGGGTTTCAAAAACCAAAAACCAATGCAGCTTGTCAAAATGCTTTTTTAGATTAAGGTTTGTAAATCTTGGACTTAACCATAACAAAAACAATGCAGATTTCTAGGTTAGTGTTGAGTGGGGTATTAGAGGCTTAATGTCCAAATGAAGAAGGCGAATGAAAAGATTTGATTCAACAAAACAAAAATACAATCACCTTTTCAAAGCAGCAACACTTTTAACAAATTTCCTAAATAGACGTCACCAAGACTTCACAATTGAAATCATTGGTGAACACCAAGACAATCTTGCAAAACATGGGTGGGATGGTGATTACTAATTATAGTTCTAACAACTTTTTGAACTTAACCTTAAACTTCTCATCCACAATGACACTGCATTCTTAAGCTACCCTTAAGTTCTTTATTTAAATTATTTTTTTCTTTCTATGCTAACATCCACCTTTGCTCTTAAGAGGGCCTTTCGATCCTCCACGTTGTCCTCTAAATTGCTTGCAATAATGACCAAGGTTTTTGATTAGGATTGTAGCATTTCAAATTTGGTCACGGGATGCTCAAGAGTTGGAATAGGAGTGTAGCAGGTCTTGATGATAGCCTTTCATCAAAAAATGTAATTGCCAAATTTTCGGGTGTTTTATTTTTCAAAACACCTGCCCTCCCTCCTTTTTTCCGATGTTATCCAAGAGGTATCAAGAGATAACAAATCGATGATCGGACCGGTATTACAGAATGTGATAATAACAACGTGTACACACTGCCTGATTTGTTACATACCAGTTCTCACTAAAATTGGTTTGTGGCAATTAGGGGAAAAGGAGCCCATCATGCCAAGGTTTTGAGTTTTGGCATCAAGAGGAGTGAGTAATTGTTATCTTCTTTAAAATACCTTCTGTTTTTTTCCTTGTGCACAAGTGTTTTTTAATAGAAGGTTATGTGCAAACCAAGATTTGGTGCACTCTATTTCCAAATTCCTCAGATTTTAATATATGAAAAAAATAAAGATTATCTACATCTCAATATCAAAAAAACAATTTCACCTTTTCACAAGATCGGTACTTAAATTATCATTTGAAGTGTATGGTAAAGCCTGAGGCAAGGTCATATAGCCTTGTCCTAGGCCCCACATTTGGGGAAGGTCCCTTACTCATGGGTTCTATCTATCATAAAACCTCCAAGATTTTTTCTTAGTGTATTTAGAGTTACATCCCATGGGGCATTTCAGAAAATGAAACACCCGCAAGCGCAGGCATTCCATTTTTCCAAAATGTCTCATGTCGTTATTTTCCCCATTATACTCAATAGCTACCTACCAAATACCCATCGGGTATCCTGGGATTTTTTCCCCCCAAAAAATCATCAATTTTTACACTCAATAATTCTCTCATAGCAACTTTGTTCCAAATACTTACTAGGTATCACAAGAAACAAAATTTTAAATTTTGCTTCAATTTTAACATTAAATAATGCCTTCAGGGTGGAGGAGTTCTAGAAATAAGTGCCCCTCAACTCCGCCTTGGGTTGCCCCTTACTTCTGGGACTCCATGCTTCGAGGGCATTAACCTACACATAAAACACAAGGCCAAGGTTATCATGAACCTCAACATATTTGAATCATAAGGCAAATGAGGGCAAGGGCTCTTACACCTACCTATACCTAAAACTAGGAGGAATCTTACACCTACTAGTAGGCACAAGGAGGTACAAGATCCCTCCCACTTTTAGGAACCGTCCAACGTTTAAGGTTTAGGATTCCTAGTACGACCCCTCGTTCCTAGGAGTAGTAAGGTGCCCTTCAGAAGTACTAGGAAATCCCTTAGTGAGGTTTTAAATTGTTAAATTCATGAGGCTAAAAGGCTGCATAAAGAAACTATACATTGAGGTTCACACATATTGCTCACCAGATTCCAATTTCCTTTCAGCTGGTAGCACCCTTGAAAACAACACACAAAGCAGCAACAAAACTAGACTAAAAGAACCACAAACCTGCAATACAACTACAGCTAGCCTACTTATAAACATGATACCAATCTTCTAAAAACTCCAAAAAAATCAAAGCAAATGCAAACAAGGGGGTATGTCACACTGTGACCTTGCCATTTACATTAAAAGGTATCTTAAGGCAAAAGAAGAATTTTGAAAACTCAAATATTTCACCATGCAGAAATTATAATGTTCAAAAAATCCTCTAAAAGAAAACCAAAATCCTTCAAGATATTGTAACTCTATAACTAATCTCAAGTTTCAACACAAACCAAAATATCATCTTTCAAAAATCCTCATATAAAAATAGAGCTATTATTACTTAGGAGCCAAACTCCCTTAAGCTACTATACTCTATAATAAATCTAAACACAATATCCTTAAGGGCCTTGGGTAGGCAGGGCCAACAAAATCTATGTCTAGTACAAAACCCAATCAAACAAATCTACACAACCTACGAAGAACTAGACAACCCCAGTTCCCAATAAGTAGAAGTAGCACACAAGCAACTATGCAGTCATAGCACTCTATGGTACCTAGTAAAGGTAGGTATAGAAAAGCAAGGTTAAGAGTAATTAATTTCTAGGTCTGTAGTAAAGTAACAAGGGTACAGAGAAAATCCATTGGGAAAAAAAAAACTCCAAGAAATGATGAAAGTTGAACAGATAGAGAATGATAAAAATAATCCCACTTGAACTCAAGTGGGCCACAAAATCCTCAGTTGTAATAAGTGCATGATCTTGCCAACAAAATCATATGATGGTTGTGAAAGGAAAGCTCGGCTTGGTGAGGTGTGAGGAGAAAACCCTATTTGATAGGCTTGTTGGGTTAGTGGACCATGACTCCCACCAGTGAGTTACCAGGGTTATGTATGTATGACTCAAGGAGAAAGTCAAGGTAGATAATAATAAATGATTTCACATCATTATATTTAATTAAAGCAAAGTCTGACATTTTTATTTTTTCCTTTTGGTTTTTGTTGTGACTTGTGGCAACCCATTGATTGGTCCATAGCCATCGTGGTTTTTATTTTTATTTTTTTAGGCAAATTCTTTTATGTAACCAAAGTGGCATTTCTCAAAAGATGATTTAGCCAAATTTGTCTATATGCTATATATGGATGTGGAAAAAAAAAGGATCCTTAGATATTCTTCACTGAAAATTTATTATGAAAGTTGGAATTTTTCAATTTTTATTTCAAAATCTGACAAATTTGGGCCCCTATCGGGTCTTTTGTCATCTCCGTGGTAAAGTGTAATGTGAAGATTATGATGAGTCTAAGCATAGGTAGATCACCAGATAGTAGGGTCGAGAGGCACATTAGGCCTACAAGAGGACTTAAGAGGGAGTTATTGGATTTTATTTGGGCAAATTGACAAGTTTAGTTATTGGGTTTTGCTTTCAAAGGAAAAAAGCTTAATACTTGTCCAAAAGTATCATCTAAAAGATGATTTAAACCTGTTTCTCAAACATGTTTTACATGAACCAAATGTCTAATTTGATTATCAGGTGTTCAACTTCTACATATCCCCTGCACTTGATGATTTGCATATTGCAAGCATTTTTTTCATATGGATATCAATATGTAACCAGTATATGACAAATTTTCATTGAAAATGATGAGGCTACTTTGGGTGCAAATAAACTAAATCTACTTCAAATCATTTCTGTGGGGCGCTTGTGTGAAAGCGCATGTCAAAAATAGGATTTTGTAATGCCAATCAAGTTTTTGCGTAAATATGGCATTTGCTAACATTTTTGTCAAAAGTTTATTTGGGTGAGAGGTTGATTGTTAATTTCCATGGCCTCATTCAAGGCTAGGTGTAGATTAAAACAATGTCTAACTCAAGAAGTGACCGAAATGAACTTCTCAAATATACCATAGGCTTTGTGAAAACATATATTTTACAAATGTGTTTTTTTTTTTTTTTGAAATGGAAGCAAGATTTAACATGAATTCAAGAGATGTATTCAAATAACTATGATGCAATTGTTTATCTAGCTTTTACGTCTACATCCTTGTGGTCAATAGTGGCCTTGGAAGGATCAGTATTATAATAGAAGAGTTCAGCTAGTCACATGCTTACATGAATGTTAGATGATTAATTGCTAAAAACTATTTTTCTAGTTTACTTGACTATGATTTCACTCTTTTTATTATAAAATAAGACAGTCATGTGTTGCATATGAATGGATGGTTAATCGTTTTAAAAAAGGGCCAAAACAAGGAACCCTTCCGTGTGAACTATCCAATGGTGGACTTACTAAACAATGGGGTCATAAGGAGAATGAAACCACTTCCATGTATTGTTTGATTATACACATATAGGGCTAGGAATTAATTGAAATTAAAAACATAATCAAACTTGGAAGCTAGTAAGTTGCCATCCTTTTGTGGTAATGGAAAAGGATTGAAGGGGTGTGGTGTTAATTAGACTTTTGATTTATTTTGGCAACAATGATTAAGCTCATGAACACAACTTAACCATGGGTGGATAAACTTATTATCAAATGATATACATGTGGTATAAAATAGGGTAAATTTATACCTTAACCAACTTTTCACTCAAACTAACATTCTATTAGACTAAACTCATGCCCTAAGGTTCTTCAATAAAGTTCATGAAATTAATTCAAAGGTTTATCCATTCAGCATATTTCAATTCTTCACACCTTATACCCACCAAGGAATTCCCACAATTTCCCTCTACCAAGTTTGTGACAAAGTTGATAAACAATCCCATGAACAAATAGGGATGAAATTATTATTTGAGACATAATTTTAAGTAAACAGTTTCGTGAACAAATAGGGATGGAAGTAGAACTTGACACATAGCTTTAGGTTAACGTTCATACCTTCAATTTTAATCGATTCACATATGAAATTCACCCAAGGTCACGAAAACTGACGGTGTGAAATAATCATCAAGTTTGCATGAAAGAAGGAATCTAATAGAACTTTGCATGGAGAAATGTATTCAACTAGTTGAAGAAACAACTTATAATTTTTGAATTATGCAAACAATGTTAAAAAAGATGGATGAAAGATGTAATTTAGTGCAACCGAGTAAGCGGTCTAAGCTCTAAAAAACAAAGAGTCTTCAAATTGATGAATAAATAAAGTATTTTTTACATAATTGTCATTCGAGAGGGATTCCACATTCCACCTAAAGCTTCTTAACATGAATTACTTTTCAAGTACAAGCAATTAACAATGAAACGTTTTTAAATCAAGCAAATAATCTACAAAATTCCTAATGACATCGCAAAACCTTTTCATAATGCCAATTACATCAGATAATGGCCATTGGTTAAACTCAAGGCCTAGTTACTCACCAAAAAAAGGTGTGTGAACCAACACATACCAACACACCATCCATTGGATGCCCATTATGACTAAGTTGTGGATGAACTTTAATTGAATTAAAATATGATTTCACTTTGGTAACCCAATCAAGAAGAAATAAATCCTCTATACAAGTATAAAGGTAGAAAAATAGGTGCCTACTATGAAATTAGATGGTTCATAATTTATATTTTAAGAACCCAAATAGGTCATGCGAGCTCAGTTTAGACATTTAAGTTCCAAGAGCTTTCTAGTGATATAAAGAACTTTTCAATCTAATGAATTTTGACCCCTGGAATTGCCATCTAAAAATTTGGGATTCCATTGGGACTTCAACTCTCAAAGTTGAAGCTCACTTGGAAGTGTTGGGGTCCATTCCATCACACTTTCTTACACTTTCGAAAACAAAAAATGTGACTCAAATTGTATGTCAATTGCCCATATTATATGTTAATTGGATAGATTCATTTTCTATATTAATATGTTATTATGAAATCTAGAAAATACTTCAATTACCAAACAATTACACTAGGCCCACAAAATTATCCCAAAAGATTATAGAACCAAGGCTTCAATTTAAGCGAAAAAAAGATTAATAAACCATTGAACAAACATAATAACTCATTAAACTTTCATGAAAATGTAACTGAGCCTTTTCTTGTATAGCAAAGAACATTTCTTCTTCCAATTTTTTTTCATATCATGTTAAACACATTGTCAAGTTTATTAATGTATCGTCCCAATAAAACATAATCTCAAATTTCTTTCAATTGTAGTCCCAAGCATAATCATCTATATATTCTTCCATGCATTTTGAAAATGAACATAGTTTAATTTCACATAAAATAAAGGAAAAATAAAATAAAATAAACCCAATCAACTATGTACACAAGTCCTTATATCAATAAATGAACAATGAAACTTTTGAAATTTCATAAAAAAAATTTAAATGAAAATTCATTGTTATAAAAACCTTGTCCACCAATCAAACTTACATTTCAATTCTTAAAAGTCAAGTAGTTCATTTTTAAAATCTTGAGGGTGAAAGATTTTTGAAAGTCAACACAATCTTTGGCTCCTATTAGCAAATCTAGACCCTAGTAGTGGTGCACGAATGATTGATCTTTGATGAAAACATGGCAAATTTCAAATTTGACAAGACTTGTACCATGTTTTTACTCATTTTCTAGACCTTCATATTTGTCTCCTTGGTACTTGAAATGTTTGAATGTCTTATCTTGTGTTTTGGATTTGTTGTTGTCAATGTCCAACTAGATTGAATCAATCCAATCCATGACATTCCATTAGAACCTTGTTGTTTTCATCTATGGCCAATTACATGCATGAAATTGAAGATCGTTTTTTCTAAAATCTCATGTTTCTAGGTATTGACTATTTGTTGTTTCTAATGACTGTTGTAAAGTTTAAAATGTCTATGAATTTTGTGAATTGTACGATGCAATGGATGGCTTGTAACTCCAAAGATTGTAAGTTCAAATCATCAATATTAATAACACTTTTGATATTCGTTTTTAAATTGTTTCTCTAACTAAATTGGAGAGTTGGCTTTTCGTTGTCCTCTAGAACATAATTGTTTCTACGCAACTCTTACATCAAGCAATGATTCTACTAACCAGGAAAACTTTCCCTCTTCCCCTTTCATTATCCATTGTACAAGTATAGTGAGGAGGAGAATACCAAATTGTTTTCTTCCACTAACTTATAATGACAACAAAACATGAACTTTGAAAACACAATGAGGATGCAATGCAATGAAAATAAAACAAATAATGTTGATAGTGGAGCATGAAGATGCATTACCATAAATCTTGCATGCTCAATAGAGTTTGTGCAAAAAATGCAATAATAAATCTTTTGATGCATGTTCACAACAATGCATGAATAACAAACCTTGGGTGAAGAATTATAACAATAGATTTCATGATGATAGTAGAGCTTGATGGTGTACACATGAATTGAGGTGATGGCATGTGTGGATTAAAAGTAGGAAAAAACAAAAAGCAATGGGCAAGAACAAAGTTTGAAGCAACAAAAAAAATGCACAATTACCAATGCATTCATAGTTTGAATTTGAACATGATAGGTTATTGATGGTGTTAAAAACTAAAATCTTCATTTTCCAAAGATTTTAGTTAACGCTTATTTTCCTAGGAAACAAACTTTACCTCTACAACTTAGACTAATGTTAATGTTGCCATGTCAACTTCCATGTCATTTATTGACAAATTTGCACATGTGGGAGCACTAATATTTATTTGCTTGTTTGAAAATGACACAAACTTCATGTTTGAACCAATGTTGTGTGGTTCTTCCATTTTAAAGAACTTGCAATCTGAATTTTGACATTTGAAAAAAATTCAGGGGTTCTTGAGTGCAAGTTTAAGCCCAGTTCTTCCAATTAAAAATGCTTTGGTTTTAGTTACAGCATGGTAGAGAGCATATACTAGGAAATTCACAACCTTTTGCTTCCAATAAGAAGACAACAATCACCTCACCTCACCAAAACAGCCTCAAGCTGTGCTGGGTCACATTTCTCCTGTAACCTGCATAACATACCATTTTAACCTATGCCTTACAGGAAACCTCAGAAACTTGCATAGCAATGTCAAATCTGCAGTAACCATGAAATGTAAGACCGCTGTGACTAAATTTGAGAGGCATACCAGTCATCATCCTTGTGTTGCTCAAAAAATGAACGATTTTGGGTTGTGATGAACTCCGTCTTGTATTCATCATACCTGTCAAGAAAATGCTGGACCTGTTAGAAATTATAAGTATCACTTCCAATATAGACAACAGATGTGAGACAGGCCTAGCTATCCAATGCTTTGTCGATGTGCAAAGGAGGTTTAACCTCCATAAGGAGAAAGTCAAGGTCAAACTGGGCAAGCTGACAGCATATTTACATGGATGATTGGACAACAGTTATTAGCCCTTTGCACCTACACAATTTTTGCAAGCAAAGAGAACACAAGGGAGTCTGTACTCCAGACACATTCTGACTGACTGAGCAGGTGCACAATGGAGGAAGGACCACATCTCTTCCCTTCACAAACAAAGTTGCAACTGAGAGCACTGGAACAAACATACCTCTGCTCTGATTCTCCAGGTAAGATGTTATCCTCAAGCTCCACCATGAACTGTTTATAAGAAATTACAGCCCTCCCTGCAAACCTTGCTACATCAGCAGGCCTCTCCACTCCACACATTTAGGAGTATTTGACAAAGCTGGATTCTCTCCTTGCACGTCACAGGACCTCCTCCAGTCCATATTGAGTCACACTTGAACAGCAAGCACACTGATTTAATCTTAAAACTTCTAAGCAACCTAGCTAGTTAAATTTCTAAGGAGTGGTGAGAGTGGAGGACTTCCATCAAAATGGACCATTCAACTCTTTTCCCCCTATTCAAGATCTGTCTCACCATGTCATTCATAACTAAAGCAAGGGTTCACATATTGTTATGGTCCTCTATAAGCCCTCAAACACTCATATTGCACCCAATCCATCTAGGGGGAAATCTTCATGTGAACCCCCAAAAGGATATTGGACAGTGGAGATCAGACAATGGTATTGTATTAGGCAATGCCCTCCAATTTCCAGCTCCAGCCACTTGATCAGGTCTTCATGATGGGCATCACACTGTATGGTATGTAAAGTAGATAAGGGGAAGGATATACTGATTCAACCATTCTTCAGATCTAGAACTCCAAAATCCTGCACTGAAATGTAAAGCTGTTCTGAAAGCACGGAACACACCAAGTCAAGGAAAAAACCAACAATTTCAAACACCTTTGCTATGAAAGAACACAATAAGTTTTGTCTCTCAGTCAATTGAATAGACTATATGTATGAGTCCTCCTAGGAACTTGAATCTTTTCACACTGTTCCACAAAGAATCCTTCCCCGGACAATGAGCACTAGAAAATCCTAGTTTTACTGACCTTGTGTGGTTCATCAAACAGCCACCAAACTGATGGAATTTGCCCTACTTCTGGTAAAAAGCTAGTTATCTATGGAAAGAGAACATGGTACTTGTGGAAGTTCAGGAAGGTGGTCAGCTTATCAGGAGGACAAGTATAACACAAGACTTCTGTAGAAGTTGCTTGAGACTTTGCATCATAAATTGAACTGCTTGAAACTACAAGGTGACAGCCAGGTATATCTATAACCATGGGTGCTATTTCAACTGTGTGCTATGTATCATACACTGAAGAAACACATAAGCATCTCCTCAATCAGCAGGTGGGTCAACAGCAGATTGTGTACTCATCATCCTGCATTTCCATAGCTCTGATTGTAGTGTGGTTGGCCAGCTCTGTCTGCTCCATGGTGGCCCCCAAGTCTCAATTGAGCCACCAACAATTTTTGAGCTTTCTGTTGTTCTTGTTCCTCCGGCTTCAGTCTCTCTGCTCTTAATTCCTCCGCAGTCTTCCTCTGCTTTTTCTTTTACTTTTCCTCTGATCACACCAAATAATCCAACAAGCTTCAGATGCTTCTTCATAATCCACACACCCCATACTGTTCAGAATTCTGTGACATACCATATACTTACATCAGATTACAGTGCTTGCAAAGTTTTCCTGTCTACGGTTTCAAGGTTTTTGTGTTATATGTTCTGCACCATATTATACTGGGCAGAACAGAAACCTGGAAGCATGCAGCCACATGTGGAAGAAACCCTACTTACCAGTGCTTCTTGGTCTCACAACGTGTGTCGCAGCGCCTTCATCCCCTGTTCTGTCAATCATGAAGGTTTTGGTCGAGTACCATGGCCTCTTTCCATTCTTGCCAATCAGAGCATACCCAAAACCATATACTTTATCATCAGCCCCAGGAGTTTTAGCTTATTCTTTCTTTGCCTTCTTGTCTCTGAAGTCCCTGAAATCATCTCTCCCTTTGCTGTCCCTAACCCTACCTTCCCCTTGATTTCTTTCTTTCCCATTATCTTGAGGCTTCCCTCCTTCCTGCCCGGAGCCCTCAACGATCTCCTCCACACCCGAAAAGAAATTGAAGTGTTGTGGCCGCTGCTGCTCAGCGGCGATGATGACGCTTGATCCCTTCTCTTCACTTCTGGCAGCCACAGCACCGTTTCCAAGTTTGGCCGATGACCCTCTTCTTCCTCCCCTTGTATGATCCTTGGTTCTTGAACCCTAGTGGTGCCTGTGGATGTGGAGGACTTGGCTTGAACAGCCGCCGCTCGCAGCTTCTCCAGACGGAACTCTGCGTCTCGTTGTCGGGCCTGCTACTGGATTGCTTCTTGACGTGCAGCTTCTTCCTCATCTTTCCTCACTTTCTCTCGATTATCAAAGTTATACACGTTCCAACTTTTCTGTGGCAAAATATTGAGACCACCATGTCCCCCCATGTCCACAAAACAAAACCAAACAAAACACACACGCTTAACAACAACAGCAAATCTCTTCTTCCGCAACCAAACATTTAGCGCACTATCGTCTAAGCGACAAGAAACCCACCGACTGTCGCCGTTGGAGTTCGAACGTCCAAATCCCTTTCTCGTAGAGCGACTGGAGCAGGCACTTGTATCCGCCGGATGTAAGGTTTTTCACGAACCGATCGGAATCTGATTAGGGTTAGAGTCCCTTCTTCGCCTCTTTCTTCTTCTTCCGTCGTTGAAGCCCTAGGGTTTTGGGAGGGGTGGTGAATTGCCCACACTATTATTGCTAAAAAGCAATAACTGGCCAACACTCACATATACCAGCGTATACCACATCTAAACTCCTGCTCAAGTTATTTCCTTACCCAATGCATAAACTTTCACCCCCTTACCCTTCTTCTAGCGATATCCGCAAAGTAATGAAATTTTATTAAATCTGAGTATGAAATGCTGAAACTCAGCATTTAATGCACAAGGTTCGAGAGGAATTACAGTAGGTGTGCAGAGCCGTGAAAATCTCTGTAGCAGCAGTGGAGCCGCTCAGGAAAAGAAAGAAAGGGTGAAAACCATAGAAAATTGATGGTTTTCTGAGTTTCACACCTTTAAATACTTATGTACTTTTTCTTAGGTATTTTTTGGAATCTCATCCTGTGTATGACCAAACTCGGGGTACTGACCCTGTCTTTTCCTGACTTTACGGATATCTCCTTTGTATCTTATGCATATTTGTAGGTCCAAACTTCAAACTCAATTTCATACCATTTAAAGCTTGAAATTTCTCTAAATTATATAATTTATAAGTCATTATATTACTACCAGTTGACATGAGCTGATCTCCTCACAATTTCAAATCTTCTTTTTCAGAGAATTAACAAGCGGCTCTGCCAGGAGGGGCTTTGTCCTCAAAATAAAGTGTTATATTTAATGTTATATTATGAATTCAAATTATATTGGATCAAAGTTTGTTGGCTTTATGAAAAATCATGATTTTTTTTTTCATATTCGTTTTTAAAAAATTAAGTGTTTTATTCATCTCGAAATTCATTGATAAGCAAACCTTTTAGTTAAGGCTTGATTGTTGTGATCAAGGCGCAAGGTCGAGAAAGGAGTCATGTCAATTAGCTTAAGTCAAAAGTAGACTTGAGTTCCTCACGAGGGGAAGGATGAAATAGTTTCCTCCAAAATGAGGGCTTCATCAATTAGGCTAGTTTAAGTCTTTTGACGAAGCATTGAAAGAGGGTTGTGATAAGACTTTCTTAGACTTGTTAAGAAAGTGTTGAAAACTTAAGGATACCTAAGTTAGCTTGAGACAAGGTCCAAGCCGTAAAAAGTCGGCAAATGATGGCCAAGGATCCAAAAGAAAGCGATTGCAATTGCAAAAGAAATTTTTAAGTGTCAATGAGGACATTGACCTTTTTCTTCTAGTGGGGAGAGTGTTGCAACCCCACTTTGAAGGAAGTGTGAGGTCACCACTCACACTCCCGAAATTAGTAGTTGGGAATCCTTCGAGGCTCTTAAAAACTCAGGACTCGATTGCAGGTGTCGAAACACTTTGCATTGAGATGTTCTTTATACGAGTGGAAAAAGGTCTTGAAGTGTAAATGTCCAAAATGGCTTCGCAGGAGCCATTTGGACATTTGCAACATAAGTTATGGTCGAAAGAAGGGCCGGGATTGGCAGTTTGATTCCCTACCATTCAAAGTTGGGAATCGACCTGACCCCAACGTGTGCAGGTGGAATGTGATATGCCATTAGAAAGCTCTCGAGGAGGGCTATAAGTTCGCTTCAAACCTCGTCCTAATCAGAGGTCGGAGCGAGAAGTTATGGACGCCTAAAATCCCAAGAGTCCAAACTAAGACATTTTCAAGACTCCACTTTGGGAGTCTCGAGAAAAAAAATGTCAATCGGATGCAAGTGCCATGGAGAGGCATAGAAAATACTATATGGGGGAAGGTGGTGGCTTCCCCCGAGTCTGGGCCATGGTGAGTAAAGTGAGTGCAAGGTTACCCGTGGTTTGTCCCAACACCGAAAATGTCCTGGATGTGGACTAACCCTTTTGTGGTTGGTTTTTGGATGCAAAACCGTATAACTAAATAGTTTGTCCCTCTTCCTAGTCTAATCCCAGAACTTTCAACATTCCCCTCTTACCCCTTTTTAATGCTGGAAGCTAGGAGCGGCACCAAGTTCCAACCATTCCGCATTTTGATATAGTTGGACCCTTTTGGGATCTAACAAGAAACTTGGGGGCATGTCATTTATTATAAACTATGAAATTCATATTCATTGTATTGCATGTACATACCACAAATGCATCCAAAACTAATAAAAATACATCTACCTACTAAAATGTGTTTATCACTTTAATTAATATGCCATAGTCTCCAACTATTTAATTATCCAACATTTGTTAATTTGATTGTCCACATGTGCAAATCTTGTTCATTACTATGAAATTGGTAATATGATTTTAGTGATGAGAATTTCAAAGAATTGGTATATGGGAGATTTTTTATAATTGTTTCATAAGCTCCTTACATATTTTGCATAATCTTTTGTGTGGTCATCCTTGGACAATTCTAGAGACATTTCCAAGTATAACTATCTCATTTCTAAGCCTAACTACCTCATTTCCTTCCTAACAAGGACCTTTATCCTTATAACTAGGTCACTCCTTTTTTAATAACTATCTTTATCTTTATAACTATTTCACCTCTTCTTTTACCCACCAACATGGATATGAAAGTCAAATTAACACGTGCATTTTTCATGTCCATGTCATTTAATTAATTCAAATTAAATTTGACATTGACATAAATAATGATGAATTATTGATAATCATATGGGAACATAATACATGAGAAAATTTTCATTAGTGGTATGTAGCAATGCACAACCCAAGTTGTACTTGGTTGAAAATGAAAATTGTAACTACATTTTGTTAGTGCTCAATCATACTAAAGTGGACCAAAAATGGCAAATGAAAGTCCATTTTGAGAATTCATTGATTTCATGCATTTGAATCTAGTTGGAAATTGATCATGTGACCTTCAATTGTTTTTAAATTTGATTTAGGATCACCATGCTAAAAATGCATTTAGACTCCTTTCTAAAATGTGATTTTAAAAAATCAACATTTTTAATGCCTATATGGTTTTGTACAACATGTTAGGTGTTACATATTTGATGTCTATATTAGAAAACTAATTTGTTTTCAAGGAAATTACCATTTTTAAAAAAAAACAACAACATTACTACAATGTATTTAGTATGTTTCATTGATTTCACATTGCATTTTTCTGGTGTATTTTTGTTGCACCTTCTTGGTCTAGTTGACCTTCTTATGCAAACCATTAAACCATTTACATTTACATCCCTCTCATTTAAAATCAGATTGTACAACATGCAAATAACAAATAACAATATCATGAAAAAAACAATGTGAAGATTGATTTTGAGCAAATATTTTTAAAATGTTTTAGATTGAGTATTCTAAATGCATTTTCAACTACATTTCATTCTTTAGAGAGGTGTTATTTTTAAACAATTTAGAATTAGGTTAGAAGGCTACATTTTCTTTATGGGAGATCGTGAGCTGAGGTAAAAATGGGTGCCTCTACCCTCAGGGATGTATGGGTGAATGCTATCTTGAGATACATTTTCAAGGTTGAACAATACATGGCATGTTGCATTATGGTAAATAGACAATTATAGAATTCTAGAATTTTTGATATATGGAACTTGATAATCCTAAACAACTTTTGGAAGTGATTTTGGTGGTCAACAACTCATAATTGCATATTGTGAGATTTGAATTTGTAGGTGAAGTGATTTGCAACACTTGAAACCATCAAATCTTTCAAAAACAAGGTAATGGAGTCAACAATTAGGGTCCATCATGTTGGAAAAAAAATACAAACCATGCAATAGAATTGATAAGGTTTTAGTGCATCCATTACACTTTTCTACTTTTCTAAAACCACATCCACCCACATTTTGTATGTGCATCTCTACCACTGTTGGTTGTTTATCAATCCAATTATTGATAACCTATAGTTGGTTATTGATTTTTTGATAACCAATTAGTAACCTATCCACTTGTTATTGAATTAAAAAATTTAACAATCTACCTAGGTGACTTAATTATCATCTAATTCAATCTTAAAATGGTGAATATTTTTATGATAAAAAAGACCAATAAATAAATTTAAAAAAGTAAAAGCCATATAACCTATATATAGACAATCATATAACTAGCGATTCTCAATTGAAATTTTGATAATTGATGATTATTACTCAAAAAAATCAAATAAATTGATAATGATAATGATTGATAATGGATAGGTCTTTGGGGGGAGGGGGGTAAAGTACCCACACTATTATTGCCAAAAAGCAATAACTGGCCAACAATTGTATTTACGTGCAATTACCACATCTAAAGTACTGCTCAAGTTATTTCTTCACCCAATGTATAAACATGTAATATCAAACATTGTATAACGAGGATCAATTAAATACCATCACATTGGGTGGTCATTGTGATTCACCACTCGAAATCAATCATATATATATATATAGGACCCATTTTGAAGAACACTGCGTCTTATGCATATTTGCAGGTCCAAACTCCAAACTCAAATCCATACCATTCAAAGCTTGAAAATTCTCCAAATTATATAATTTATAGGTCATTATATTACTACCGGTGGACGTGCGCTAATCTCCTCACGATTCAGATTTTCTTTTCCATAGACTTAATCAATGGGAGGAGAACGTCCATGTAACACGGTACAAGACATTATGTAATGTTGACAAGCGCATACTACCAATGCAAAAAGAATTTAAGAACCCCATGATGCCAATAATAAGCAAAAAGAGACTCTGCAAAATTTTCATTTTTCAATTAACCTTATTAAAAGTCAAAGTTTATTTTGAAATTGTTATTTTGCACAGCTGAAAATTTCCAACATCGAATAATTAAGCAAATTTTCAGTTTTGTTGTTTTCTCACATATTAAGTTGTCTTTATTGCTTCTACCCAAGAGTTTGTAATTTGCTCTTTTTGCCCTACGTGTAGAGAATCTTTATTTACTTTTCCAAGAGTTTTTGTTGAAATGAAATCTGGGGATTCACTCATGCACCATTTGCTAGATATAAAGCTTGCAATATAACATCCATTTGATAGGACCTAAATCTTGGAGCCAAGATGTTTCCTATTTGTGAATGGAAAGTAGTTTTAAAAGGTTTCTAGAGTACGTTGGAATGTGTTGATATATATTTTCTCACGTTTGCATGCATACGCTTTGTACTTGAACAAAATGTTTAACTTGCGCAGAATCATATGACAAGTTAAGTTCTCTCAAATGAGAGAAAATTTGACTAGTGTTCACAAACATTAGTTCACCCAATTTTTTTATGTTTTTTACATTCTTTAATCAACACACCTTGACTAAGCACCTACTATAACAGGTGTGTGTAATCCATATATCATTTGTTCATGCATGGTCCCCCCAAATGTGCAAAAGGTTGATACATTGTGAGAACAATTTGTCTTACTTCACCCATATCAATTGATATGCAAGCTTTCTCACATTTTCATGTATTCAAAAAGTAATTGAGCAAACCATTCTATTTAGAAGAAAATTATATGTAGTTAGTTAATATATTTTTGAAGGTCTTCCCAAGTTCCCATGTTTTCAATTATGTTTCCTATGTTCCAAAAGCCATTAAGGTCTAAAAGGATTTAAAAATCAAATAGACCAAATTGAAATCATTATAAACACTGACAACCAAAACCAATGATCATTCCAGATAATGGATCAAAGTGTTGATGCACCAGAAACTAATATACCAAAGGCTTATTAAAAGCGCTTGAAATTTATAATATTTTTACACAAACTTGTCTTGCACAACAAATATTTTGTTACACTTCCAAACTAAATTAGATGCTTCATCACCAGCTCAACTATAGGACAGACTCGAAGAAGATAGATTGTTTTTTAAGGTCAACACCCAAATGACCTTACAATGAGGCATCCCATTTGTGAGATATTTATATACAAAACATATGGAACTTAACTTGTTGATCTTAGTCATGGATCTTGATGCTCCCTCTGGTATCCTTCCTTTTTTTGTGATCTTAGCTGGAGGTTGATCACAAGAGATGGGGGAATTTTGTAAAGCCATTGAAAGAATTTGCAAGGTGGCAGGTAAAGTTAGTGAGGAACACATGAGAGAATAATCAAGCTGATATATAGCCTGGTTGCTAGGATTCATGAGCACCTTGCACATGGTTGTGTGGAATTCGCTACTAGGCTGTGCTAGATATATACTACTGATAGCCAACCCAAGCAACAATGGCATCAGTATATGAAGCAGTCCTCCAAATTTGTATGAATCTACTTCAGCCAGCTGCAAGTCATTCAGGGAAGTTAACAACCACAAGAGGAAATGTGTCATCTTCTAAGGCAGTATCCTACACATAAGTCATTCATCTTTGACCTCTATGCTGCTGAGGTTGGCCATTTGGAATTTTGAGAAAAGGAGAACCAACCACCACAAAAGGAGCCCAGTGGAAGACATTGTGGTGCCTGTCATTCAGCATGTGTACCATTGCTGACTGCAGTTCTTCAGCTAAGGGCTTCCCATCCTTCGCCAACCCTGTAAGTAGATCTGTTTTGCAGGAAATGTTGTGTACCATTAGGTATTATGATCATTCTTGCATTCACATAAGTAGTGGTAGAAAACTGAAATAGAACATTCAAGAGGCAGCTGTCTTCAGCTTCATAGTCTATAAGTAATGAGAATTTCTCAATACTTACCATTTAAGTCAACCTGGAAAGAATTGAGAGATGACCTGATAACCAGGCTGTGGATATTTTAGATATAACAACTTAACAGCACCCAAGTAGCAAGCATGAAAAAGAGATAAGCCAACCCTGAAGAAAACAGAAAACAAGACTGGAAATAAAACTGAGTGGTTCAACAACAGTAATTATCATACACAAGTTCAAGGACCTTCAACAGCAACATGTATGGTATTGATGACCTACCATTACATCCCCACTAAAGCCATCACTTCATAGTCACATTTACATTACCAGATTGACATGTCCTTAATTCAAAGTACAAACATCAACATCTGTTCAAATGCAAATATTTGCTGCATGCCAATCCCACTAGAATCCAGTGACATATTTATAACTACTTTTACAGGACTATCTATCATGGAACAATGTCAAGAGATCCCATGTAAAATGTATTCTAAGACAGGAAACTCGCTGTATGATGGATGAAAATGCATTGTAGAAATTGTTTTGCATGTACATTCCTGTGTGCAAGTTATGTCAACAGCCTCATGTCCCACCACCTCCTTGACTATTTGCAACAGTGCAAGATTGACTGAGAATATCAAGAGGTGCACTAGAAGCATACTCCCATCATCCACCTTCCAAAGGGAGACTATGACTGGTGCTCCAGCTTGCAGCAGTGCATGCCATAAGTTAAAAACCCCCTCACTAGTGACCTCCCTCTTTCCAGTCTGACATGCACTCAACACCACCAGCCCTGTGTGAACTCCACCTGGTAATGCAGTGTTCTCCTCTGGGGTTAGTGTCTGCTGCAGTAGCAACTGCCTTCTCCAAGCTCCCTCTACTGAAAAGTCGTTGTATCGCTGATCTTAAGGATGAAGAGCCATCTCCATTCAATTCTGAGGCAGCCTTCTGGGAAACTGAGAGTAATGGTTTACAGCCTTGCAGAGCCAAAGCTCCATGTGTGTGGGCAGGGTCAGCAACACCATGAGTTCCAAGCATTACCAAACATGCACTCGAGAGGTCTTTGATAACAGCCTCCTTTGTCACCCTTCCACATACAATTGCCTCAACATTGAGCAACTCTGCAACTTCTTCTGCCTCTTCAGTGGCTCCCTTCAGCTGATCCAGATCAAGCCCCAGTGGCTCTGGATTGCCAGCCACAAAGGACAGCCCCGCTGTCTCACTCCTGCAAGCAACCTCAAATGCTTGTTGCTGGATAAAGCACTGATGCAATGCTCGTACAGATGAGATGAGGCTAATGGTTTTCTCCTGTATCAGAAATGTTTCTTTGTTATGGAGTCCACAAAATGGAACACTATGCAGGATTTCATGTGGGGCACAAATAATATTGCTGCAATACCGAATGTGATCTCTCACAGGGGCCACCAATAATTCAGTAAGAATCTGGAGACCCTAAAGGGCTGTTTTCTGATGCTTCATTATCGCTGTACGTGTGTTTGTAACATCGGCTAGAAGTGTGGTACGCATTTTTGTCCTTTCCATTCACTGGGAAAATGCTTTGAGGAGTGGTTCTGTGACAATGAATCAAGCAATCAACCCAGCCATGAGAACATATGCAAAGAGTAAATTTTCATCATCTGCATAGATGTACTCAACTACTGCTGTTCCCTGCCCACATTTCCCTAATGCTGGAAAAAAATCAACTTTTCTGCCAAACTATCATTCTTGTCAAACCATAGTGAGTCTCTTGAACCAACCCCAGCACTCATGGTTCCGGGCCCTTCCCATGTACTTCTGTACTCTTGCTGTGTATATTGATTTGTCTCTATAATATCCATTGCGATGGCTTCAGAAGTACTAGACTGCCCTACTATATCCTCCAAATTTTGTCTACATCCTATTTTCATGTGTTTCAAATCATTTTCCAACCCCCTGAGATAATCTCTCCCATGAAATTATTCTCAGAAGTTCCCAGGTCACAAGTATCTGGCACTGGTATGTCTGCTGCCTCTGCTACGCCCCCTGATCCTGGGTGATTCAAGTGGAGGTGGTCAAGGTCATTAAAAACCGATTCAAGCTCTGGTAGGACTTTTCTGGCTCCATTGTCCACTACCATCCTACTCCTGTGAATGGCAGAGTTGTTTGTGCCTTGTCCTTTTTCAGCTAGTTCCAGCAAATGGCTTACTGGATTTCCTTCAGTCTTGTGCTGAAACAAGTGCATATGACCTCACTCAGTGCACCGTAATACTTTTGTGCACTCTTCAGCATCAACATACAGATGTTGTAGCTTGATGAACATGTGCTTCATCTCACTTCCAAAAACTGTGACCCAAGTCACTTCAAGATCTTGTAATTCCATCTGGACAGCTGCAAACAAGAGTGCTGCTTCTCAAGTGATTACAATGGCATCAGCAACTGCTTCCTTGGCATGGGCCTCAATATATTTGTTGCAATCAGAATCTGGTCCTGGCCTGCCAACTTCAGTGCTTTTCCCGCAATTTCTTGTGCCTGAGGTTCCTTTCAAAGATTGTGGAGCAATACAGCCTGGCCTGCATAAGCCATTGCTTGTAGATGTTCTGTGAAGGGCCGACATAATAAAATTTCTATTTCCTTTTTGTACTCTTGAAGTCCCAATTGACAATTGCATTGCCAGTCTGTGTTCTCCTGCTGGGCCAACTGCAGATAGGTATCTCCCTGATTTATGGACATTTGAGCTCTTAGTTGAATCAGGCTCACCTTGAACTCACAAAGTGATAACAAAGTCCAAAGTATCTTGCAAGTAGTGACATCCTTCAGCCTCCTGCCCCTCGAGAAATTTTCCAAAGCCGATAGAGAACATTGCCAATGCACGTCTCTCACTTGCCTTAACTTCAAACACGATGAACTGCGACATAGTTATTGTATCTTTGTAGAATTCATCCTTGGTTAGGGATCCGCCAAAGAGTTGCATCCCATACAACAGCTCGTAGGCTATCTCAATATGCTTTTCTTTTTGCTCATCTGTCATTTGCATAGTAACCTCTAGGCTTGCTGTCGCAACCCCACTTTGGGCTAAGTGTGAGGGTGAAGCCCACACTCCCAAAAGTGGGAAGTTGGAGTCCTCTGGGACTCCTAAAAACTTAGAGCTCGATTGCAAGAGTCAAAACACCTTGCATTGGAGTGTTCTTTATGTCATTGGAAAGGTCTTGAAGTGTAAATGTCCAAAATTGCCTCGCATGAGCCATTTGGACATCTACAGCCCAAGTTATGGGCAAAAGAAGGGTCGGGAGTCAAATTGCCAGTTTGACTCCCGACCACTAAAAGTCAGGAATCGATCTCTTCCCGACGTCTGGAGCAAGAGTGCGACATGGTGTTGGAGAGCTCTTGAGGAGAGCTACAACTTTGGTTCAAACCTCAATCTAATCGGAGGTCGGAGCCGGGAAATATGAGCTCCCAAAGTCCCGGGAGTCCAACCCCGGACAATTTAGTCCCGGGAAAAAATGCCATTTGGATGTAGCCTCGGCAAAGAACTGTAGAGAATACTATATGGGGGAAGGTGGTGGCTTCCCCCTGGTGGCTTCCCCCGAGTCCGGGCCGTGGTGAGTTAAGTGTGTCCAAGTGCCTGTGGCTTATCTTAACACCCAAGGGTGTTCCCCAATGTGAACTAACCCTCTTGTGGTTGGTTTTGCATGTAGATTTGAGTGAGATAATACTTGTCCCTCTTCCTAGTCTAATCTCGAGACATCTAGCAGCCCTTCTACCCTCTTTTAGTGCTAAAAGTCGGGAGCGACCTTCAAGTCCCAACTTTCCACAATTCAACATATTTAGACCATCAAGTGGGTCTAACAAAGGACTTAGGAGTGTGTCACTTGCCGTGAAATATTCTATAGCTTCTTCAAATTTCTCTTGCTCGAGCAAAACTCGGCCACAATTCAACAAAAACTTCATCTCACAATTTTGATTTCCAACCGTTTTGGCGAAAGTTGTTGCTTCTTTGAACATCTCTAAAGAATGTCCAAATTCTCTACTATTGAATAAAAATTTACCTACCTCATTGGATCTTGAGAACACTGTACCTGTGTCATCCTTAGCCCTAGAGATTGTGAAATTGTTTTTGAGGTAATTAATTCCCACTTTGAGGTCTTGCACAAAGCCGCTGATTCGATGCCTGTTCAGATGGGCTACCCCTAAGAGATAATGTGTATCAGCCTTGTCAAAGTACTCATCATCCTCCTCCTCTACAACCATCAACAAGGGGATGAAATCACTTGCACCCCTTCAGAAGTCGAAAAATAAAGTTTCCGAGAGAATACTTGATGCGTTTAATGAGAGAGTCCATGTCCTCTAAGGTTCCTTCCTCGAACTGTTGTTTGTTCTCCTCTCCTAATGCCAAGTAGTGCAATAGAATTGTTTTCGCAACTTCTGTTTCACTGTCATCACAACCCAACTACAATCGTGCTCTCATCCAAACACATTCTAACATTCCATTAAAACACTATTGATTATTTTCATGACAAAGTCGCTCCATTTCCAACATATTCATTATGCCTTCTTCCCTTCTGCCCAGACCACTCAAGAACTCAGCTGCAAGAACAGTGAGACTGGAGGCAGTAAAAAAACTTGGATTTTGACCAATGGCAAGTTTCGAGCTAAGAGTGGCCAGCTCAGATATTGCCCATTCCATACGATCGCTCAGTTCCCCGAAAGAAGACCTTCTTCTTGTTTGTTGCGGTAGTCTTCGAAGCTGACGGAGTCGTGATTACCGAGTTGTTTCGTCGACAGTAAACGAAATACCAGTTGGGCAGGTTTGCATCAACAGAAACCTTTTGGTTAGCGGCCGGCAAGAAGGAAGCCCCAGACGGGGAGGAGGCAACAGCCCCATCAACATTCATTAATTAAAGTGATGAAATACAAGGGGGGGAGGAAATGCCACCGGATGGTGGCATTGTCCGTCCCCATGATGCTCCTGTGGGGCCATTATTTTTTAAACTCAAATTCAATGCTAGCTTGGATGTCCGGGTCCTTGTTGGGCCGCTAAGATCTAATGGCTTTCCAAGAAGCCATACCGACCTCAACGATGGCCACCCAGGCCTAGGTGAGAACCGCAGTAAGAGAATACTTGTTATCAAAATGTTTCCTACACCTTTCAGTCCAGAGTCTGTAGACAATTAGGCTACGCAAAATGTCTAATGGTTGTCTGGGGTAAGTGAAATCGCCAACGTGGTACGCCAGGTGCCCGATGGGTCGTCCTCTTGCTCGATTGTCGCTTCGCCCAGGAGGACAAAGGGCCAAGTGATTTCCAGATCATAAGGCGTGTGCCACTCCAGGAGGCAATGCTGAGGCGATTCGTCTTTGTTGGCGTCGTAAACCTTGCAAAGCGAAGGTAGGCCCATCGTCTGGAACCAAGTTCCGACCAGGAGGCCTTTGTTGAGAATTAGCCAGATGATCGTGCCCACCTTCCGTGGGCGCGCGTTGTGCCAGATTCTGGCTGTCAATTGAGCCGTGGTAGAGTTTCGCAGATTGAGGTCTTTGAGGAAGGTTACCATATTCGACGTATGGGTAGATTCGCGAATGCTGGTGTAGCCTCTTTTCGCTGAGTAACCGAAGAAGGGGGCATCTCCCAGGGGTGGGTTTGGCTGCCAATGCCATTCCCCGGGATCCCATGGAAGGTCTTGGATGAAGCCAAAGTCGAAAATCCAGTGAAGAAGAGTTTTCTTACCTGGGGCCGGGGGGTCTCTGGCCACCTTGAGCGTTGCCTTGGGGTTCTCCTGAGAGAGCACTCTAACGGGCTGATGGTTGACGGTGGAGATCCTGAGCGCCTGGTTGGACGTTAGCTAGATGCGTTCGCTGGGGGTGGTCCTTTGGAATTCGAGAGCCATGGCAGTGTCTCCATCCTTTGCAAGGACCAGGTATATCCAGTCTAGCGGGTTACTAGCTAGGGGTGCTGGGTTGGCGATCCAGTCGCCAACCCGAGTTTGGTCTTCGTGCTCATCCGGACGCCAGGGAATGCTAGATGTGATCGTCTCCCTGCTTTCCCTGTTGAAGGGATGATGGCTCATGCCTAGGACGGTAAGGCTTTTCCATCCTCTGGTCGTTTCGTTCCAGAAGTCCTTGACTCTGGTGTATCCGGCCTGCGCAAAGGAATTTCCTTCTCTCTGGCCCCCTACTCCCAGCGGGATGCCCCTCTGGTTGAAAATGGACGGATTGCCAAAAATTGGCTGACGGAGGATTTTCGCTAGGGAGGTTGGGTCTGATTTACACAGGCCCGGCCTCGCATTGAGCCAGGCTTCCATAATGCTCCTCCACATTGAGCGCTTGGGACATTTTAGTTTGGGAGCCACGAGTAACCAGTTCAGGTCTGGAGTGGAGGGTCCCTTGCCGTGGAGTGGGAGCTTCGTCTGGCGGCGTTGTGCTAGACTAGTTCTTTCCATGGCTCCCCCCCGGGAGCTAGTCCTCTGATCAGGAGTTTGGCGAGTAAGGCCTCCGATTGGGACTTGGGGTCAGTGACCCCCAGCCCTCCTTGGGTTAAAGGGAGCGCTAGCGTTTCCCACTTGACTTTCGCTCGAGTAGGCCCCTCCTTGCCCCCCCAAATGAAATTCCTTATGAGACCTCTGACCTGGTTGCTCATTCGGGGATCCGGGTTCCAGCAAGCGGCCCGGTACCAAGTCGATGTGAGGACGACCTGGTTCGCAACCAGGATCCTTCCTGCCAACGAGAGGGCGTTGTGACTCCAGGTGATGAGCTTGCTTTTGAGCGTCAGCATCATCGAATTGAAATTTGCCTTCGTGGGGAGGTGGAATCCAACCTGGATTCCCAGGTATCTCGTGCCTTTCCCTTTTGGGATCCATTTTAGTCCCTCTTCTTCACCCCACGCCCAAGGTTTTTCCCTCTGACTAGCCCAGATGGCCGCTGATTTCTTCCAATTGACCTTGGCGCCTAACGCGCGGCAAAAGATTCTGAGCACCTCCTGAGCTCTGTCGAGATTGGCCGGTGAGCCCTGCAAGTAAAGGGCCGTATCGTCGGCAAAAGTCTGGTCTCTTATCAAGCCTCCCCTGGGGAGCGAGAGACCCTCAACTCCATACTTGGGGTCGCCCAGCATGTGTCCAAGGACGTCGGTGGCGAGGATAAAAAGGTAGGGAGCTAGTGGGCAACCCTGCCTCACTGATCTTTGGAGCTGGAAGTCGGGGCCAGGGACCCTATTTATTTTGATGGCTGAAGAGGCCTCCCAGTAGAAGGAGGTGACCCAGTGCACCCAAGTCTGACTGAATCCAAGTTGCTCCAGGGCCTTGAATAGGAATCCCCATTCTATTCGATCAAAAGCTTTCTCAAAATCCAGGAGGAGGAGCACCAGATCCTGGTTGCTCTCTTCCGCCCAGCCGAGGCCCTCTTGGGCAATGAACACATTGTCCAATATACTCCGGCCCTCCACGAAGCCAGTCTGGTTAGGCCTGATGATCTCGTTGAGCTCCGTTCGGAGTTTGCTCTCGAGGGTTTTAGCTAGAATTTTATAAATGCTACCGAGGAGGGTGATCGGCCTCCAGTTATTCAGCTTAGCCCTGTCCCCAAATTTGGGGATGACGGTGATGATCCCTTTGTTGATAAATGTTAAGGTTGCGCCGGATCTGAGCATTGCCGTGTACACAAGAAGTAGAGTAGGGGCGATCTCCACTTCAAATTCTTGGAAGAATTTTATCGGGATGCCGTCATGGCCTGGGGCCTTCCCTTTGGGAAGCGCTCTGATTGCCTCTGTGATATCTTTTAAGGAGAGGTCCTTGACCAACCTCTCGTTCATTGCTGGTGATACCTTGGGCGGGATGTTTTGCTAGCATTCCTCTTGGGCCTCCTTTGTGCCTGGGGCCATGGCGTCCGAGGTGTAGAGCTTGGCGTAGAAACCAGTAACATAGAGGGCCAGGTCGCTCTGTCCCCTGATGGTTCCCTCCTCGGTTTCAAGTTCCCGGAGGAGCATTTTCTTCTTTCCAATACAGTGAAAGTCGAAGAATGATTTGGAGCAGGTGTCTCCATATCTCAACCAGCTGGAAGAGGTGAGATGATGGTTTCTCTCTACGAAGCTCTGGAAGACTTCAGCGAGTTTCTCCTGAGTGTCCGAGAGAATGTCCTGAATCTCTGCGTTGGCCGAGTTCGCTTGAAGCTGGAATTCGGCCAGCTGGATCTTTTTTGAGCAGGCTCTGATGCAAGCTCCCCGCGCTCTCCTTTTCTCTTTCGAGAGGCGCGCATTACAACGCATTACCCGACCGGTAGCTGATTCTAGCCAGACCGGCCAGTCAAAGCTCTAGGAGGGAGTGGCAAGAGGGGGGTGGGCTCCGGTCCACGCCTCCAACAAATCTTTCCTCCCCCTTTCTTCCCCCAGGAAGGAAAGATCGAAGTAGCGCGGGTGATTGCCGTGTGCTAGCTGTTCCGTCCCCCAGATCGAGATGGAAAGGGGCGAGTGGTCCGAGAGTTTCCTCACTGAGGGGGAAGCCTCAATTCGTCCACCTCTCTCTTCCACAGATTGAGAGACCAGAAACTTGTCGATTCGAGATAACACTGAGGAGGGCCCCTACTGTCCATTGTCGAACGTGAAGGATTTTTTTGAGAGCTTATGGAAGCTATCCAATTTCCAAGCATCGGACAGCCCGTATTTGAGGGTCATGAAGTGCCAAGCGGAGGTCTCTCTCCTGCACCGTTGTCTCGTGTTGGAAAAGTTATTGGCTTCTGGGGCCTCCTGGTGATTGAGGTCTCCTCCCAGAATGAAGTGATCCGCGATGAAGTTGGCCTGGCCCACTTTTTGCCAGAGTTGAGCGCGGTCCGTGGAGAGGGTGGGTGCATAAACGTTGATGATGGTAAGCGCACCCTCGCCAGGAGGCTGCAGAGTGATGAATTAGGCGCGTCCCGCGACCAATATACCGTGATCCACTATGTATGGGGCGACGGTTTTGTCCACCAGGATCGCTGTGCCGGCCCTTGTCCTCTGGGAACGCCCCATGGGGATTCCTTCGTTCCAGAGGGCCTCCCCCTGCCAAAATTCCACTCCTTTGGCAGGGTCCCGGGCTGCTACCTTTCCGAGGTGATGCTCCTGAAGCAAAACGATCTGGGGAGGGGCTGCGAGCGAAGTGAGCCAGGCCTTCACTTGCTTTGGTTTGGCTTTATTACCCCTCATCCCTCTTACATTGAGGGAGACCAGAGAGAGAGTTTTTTCAAACATATGTCAACCTGTTTCGGGCAGCCGGTTGGCTGATCGATCCCGGGTGGCTGATGGAGGTGTTTGGCTGGAGCTTGCTTCCTTCGCTCCCGTCTCTGGAGTCTCCTTGAGTTGAGACCAGGGAGTCAATCTCAGGGTTCATTAGGACCGTCATGTCCAGTTTGGAGAATCTTTTTTTCCTAGCTGCCTGTGGCGAAGCCTGGATGCTAACCGACTTGTTCCTGAATTCTTGGCGGGTCGTGTGCGCCGCCCCCAACCCCATGAGTAAGTTGTGAGTCGAGACTGTTAACGCTATTTCGTTGTTTAAGCTCAGCGTGAGGTCCAGAGCTATCCAGTGGAGGTGCTTCCTTTTTTTGACACTCATACCGTTTGTTCCTGTGTGGATGTGCGTCAGGATGGTGCACTCCCTCCCTCCCCTGTTCGGCTCTTCGTGCCACGACCATTCCAATCGTGGCTTCTCGTTGATGGTGAGATAGTATCTCAAGGTTTGCTCTATGAGTTCTGCCTCCATCCGATGGATGAGTTCCCCCCAAGCAGCCTCGGAGGACCATTCTTCCTCGAACGCTTCCGCTGGCCCCTTGAGCCTTATGTTCAGTGGTAGGCTCGGAGAGGTGTGATCTTTTGAGCACATCAGCGTCTCCTTCTTTGCGTTCTTGTCCCTGGTTAAAACCGGCCAGATCCTGACTCTGAACGGTTCCCTTCCTGGTGGGCTGGGATTCCTAATGACGTAAAAAAGGACTGGTGCATCTTAGAGTGTAGGGAGCCTCTCTTTCCCCCTGGGGTGGATACCCTTTGAGGGGTGAGAGGGAGGGCCTGGGTAGCTTCCAGCCTTGGCGAAGCTCGGACGTTCCCCCTTTTTTTTTGCTGTGAAGGTCCAACCATCCGCGGGGTCATCTGAGGATCTGTCAAGTTCTCCTAGCTCTCTTTTTCCTTCTCCTGGGCTAGCAAAGGGGTTGTCTCCTTCCTATGTTGGGGCGATTCGACATTCGGCCTGATGTGGGAAGTCGAAAGAGGATGGCCCTTTCTGCAGGAATGACTCTAGCTCGGATTGGGTCGGGAGGATGGGGATGTCTGGCATCTCCTGGTCCCTCCGCTCCATTCCGACTGGACTCCTTTGCCTGGAGGTCTGGCTGGAGCTGCCGAGGGCGGGAAATCCCGGGCTTGCTGAGCGTGGAAGGAACTGAAAGGGGCCCGATGATTCTTAGTTTGGTGCCCCTTCCCTCTGAGGCCCTCCTTTTTTGTTCTAGAGTTCGAGTGGTGAACGTTCGGGCTGCCTTGCTTTGATCTGCTGCCTGGAATCTAAGCATAAGAGCTCGGGCCTGAGGCCCCCCCTGTGCTCTCTCTCCGCAAGGGGTTGTTTTTCCCCGGGACCTCCTGAGGCCTGAGCATGTTGGTGGTACATGCTTTGGCGTGATGACCAAATCTACGGCATTTTCTACACTGGTTTGGAAGGCCAGAGTAGAGGATTTTTTGCACAATTACGTAGGAAGTTCCAGCACCCTCCACCATTTTTGGAATTCGGATGGACCCCGCCAGTTTGGAGATGTCCTGCACCTCCACTGTAACCATGGGGCCGGCCGGCCTTTTGATGTACGAGTCGGCTGGTTCGATGTCCAACACTTCCCCCACTTGGCTGGCCAGGATAGTGAAGGCCTTTTCATTTCTGAACTGCTCATGCAGGTCCGGGAACTGGACCTTGACTAAGTGCGTTACAAGCGATTCGGATCCTTGGGCACTGGCGTTGAAGTCTGGGGAGAACTTGGAGAAGGAGAGGCTGAGCCCACTCCAGTCCACCGTTGAGAACTTCCTGGTGGCAATTGCGCCTTCCTCCTTGTCGAATAGAATTAGGAAATATCCTCTCGTCAAAAGGGTGGTGGAAACGAACGAGGGGGGTAGATGAAGCTTCAAGCATTCGTGGAGAGTTTTGAAGGATGCTCTCCCCCCCAAAGTCCGCCCTATGACTGTTTTGCGCGCCTTCTTAGCAGCCGTGCTCTGCATTTCGAGGACCATCTCCTCGGGGAACTCCGCTTCTAACACTAAGTTCTGGTCCACAGGCGATGGGCCTTGGAGATCGTCTCTCGTGGGAGCGATCGGTCCTGGTCCTTTGCTCGGGTGCGTGGACGGAGCAGTGTTTCTTGGAGTGGCCGTTGAAGGAGCTGGTCTTCTTGCGGTGAAGTGACTTTCGTTTGGAACCTAACTTCTGCTTTTGAATTCTCCTCTTGCTGATCGCCTATCAGCATCAGCGTCCCGGGCTTCCGAGCTCGGCTCTTCTCCCGTCACCCCTGGAAAGAGCTCTGGTATGCACGAAAGAAAAGCAGAGTTTAGAGGAAGAACCTGAGAATGAGGAGTGTTGTCGGAAGCCGCGACAGTTCTTTTGTTGGGGAGCGAAGCGCCCTCGCAAAGGATTTTCGACGGAGGTGATCGAATCGATCCTCCTTCGCTGAACTCCCCATCGTTCCTGGCGCCTCGAGCTTGCTCGTTCCCGCCTGGGGACTGCCTCCGCCGCCGCTCGTTGGTTGCCACCGGTCCCTCCGGCGTTGTGGCTGCGTGCTTTCCATCGCTGAGCTTTCTTTCTGGAGGAAAGGTGCTCAGAGCGATGTGAGCTTCGCTGCTCCATTGCGTGGGAGGAGCGAAGAGACGATCCGAGACTAGTGTATCCTTCTGGTTTCCCGGCGGGAAAGTAAAAGAGCCATTGCCGAGCTTGGAGCTCGGTTTGAATATTCCGAGCCCTAATCGGGCACTTTCCCCTGCTTTTCTGATCCTGCTTGCTACATGGTAATCTTCGCTTAATTTGGAGATCTGCTGCTGATCTTCTAGATCAAAGTAGATTTCCATCATTGTCATCTTCAAGCGCTCAAGAAAAAGCTAAAGATTGCTGAATTTGGACCATGGAAACAGGAGTTGCCCTGATACGCACCCAATATCGGAGCCCATTTTCAAGTCGATCTAAGGTTATTCAAAATTGGGATCTAGCGGCCGGCAAGAGGCAGGTAGGAAATGTTAGGCGCAAAGCTAGGGTTTCTGTCTGTCGTCTGTTGTTAAAAGCAACAACAGTTGGAGGAGGGAAGGTAGCAAAGCTCGGGATTCTAGGGTCAATGACGTTCTTACAAAAAGTTCATATTAAGAAAAAGGTCACAGATGTGGACTGTGTTTTCTTTTAAAGGCCACTCTGGCCGTGCTGACCAGTCACTAAAACCCAAATTAGGAGGGTCTCTTTCTTTTTCTTTTTATTCCAATTGTGACATAGGTGGATTGTGGGACCCAATCAACAAGGGAACGAAATTGGGAAGTAGTGGTATTAAAGATTTCTTACAAGACAAGTAAAAACCAATGCAAGTAAAAACTAATGCAACTTAAAATCCATATCTTGTGGGGTCACCTGGCTCATCAAGAGTGCCATGGTGCGTGATATGAAGTGTGAAGACATACCAAGCTTTTCAAATTTCATTGCAAAGTTAGGTATCATTAAAATTTTGACATTTTGTTACACGTAATTTTTGAAGTGGATTGGGATTATTGTGAAGAGGGTAACCAATCCACCAAAGTCGTTTTTAGGGAAAAAATTGTATGACATTACTTGTTTTAAGTCTTATAGGACTAGGAACAAGGAGTGCAGTTTGTAATATTTTTGTAGTAGGGTGTTTGAACCTAATATAATAATGATGCACCCAAGCTTATAGTGAAATTAAATTTTGGCTTTGGCATAATGTCCTAGTTAGAAACCTCTAAGAGGTTACTTACCTTTTTCCTTTCAATTTGTTTAGTCTTGTGTTATTAGCTTTTTGGACTTAAGATTGCCCTATTGCAGTAGATAGTTTTTAGAAAGTGGGGCTTGTGCTTTTAGTAGGCCTCCTTCATCATGGGCACCAAATGTCCCATGTCCTTTAATTCATTATGTTTTATTGAACCTTGTAATTCCCATTGCTCATTTGCTTTATCATGTGCCATTATAGACCTATTTTCCACCTCATTTCCCATGCGAATCACAAACCACCCATTAGTTCCCCCCTATTTAACAAACCACACAGCACCTATAGTTCCTTTTACTGGCCCCTAATTCTTTGTGTGAATGTGGGGCTCCAACCCTACACTTTCCCAAACCCCCTTGATCATGTAAGGGTAGGACCTTTTCCCCCTTCCATTCTATTAGCCCCTATAATTGTTCGTGATTAGACCCCCCAACCTACCTTGATCTCTTCAACACATTTGCAACCTTCACCTAAAGTCTCTTGTCCTTCCTTTGGGCCCCAATTTGCCAATCAAAGGTTAGTTCGTCATTAAAGTTCTTGTCAAAATTCAATTCATTTAATTAAAACCCTTATGATTATCCTAGTTCAATACCCTCCTTTGCTCCCACCCCACTTACATCGGCATGGACTTGGGTTTTGTCATTGGATGTTCTTAGGGTTTTTCATTTAAATTTTTATCGTCCTCAATTGTACAACGACATCCCTACTATTTTATGGCATGATGTGCAAGTGACATTTCGTTTTCCATCGGATAACCTAACATAAGACCCTTATGATGTGATAGTTTAACATTTGTTCTTTTTATTACCCCAATGGTGTCTTGTTTTGCCCTTTTGTGGTGGGGCAACATGGCATAAGAAAACATGGATTTGACTCAAGCATGATTTTATAATAGGTAATCAAAAAAACTTGTAGGAAGAGTTCTTTTTTCAAGCCCAAACTTTAGTAGTAAGCCCGATCTCAATGCCTTTTCCCCAACATGAACATCTAGTTCGTAAACGTTTTTTTTGTAGTTTAATTTTTAGACATGCAAGGGAGTACTTTTGAACAATTCGCATTTTGCCACCATTTTCCCTTGCACCCATGTTTTTTGACACCACCTTAGCTTTTATTGCATAATTAGACCTTGAATCAAATGGCTACTTTTTGTTTCTCCTAAACGATTATGAGTTAGACTAAGGCTTCAAACTTTCATTTGATTCCTTCTACCTAACATTCCAATGCATGTTGCATTTATTGGTAGATGGTCATTTGGGATGGTTTTTGAACACTATTGGGATTGTTTTCACTTAAAAGATTCAACAAATGGATTCCTTTAGTTGTTCAATTTTGTTTTCATATCACACAAGGTCACATTCCACCTCAAATTGCACATGTCCTTATAGTAGCTCACCTTTTAGCCATGACCAAAACCATTGTGAAATTTGTCTCCTTATAATGAGGGAAACATTATATTCATTCATAAGCCATGCTTTATGCTTTCAATTCCTCGATTATTTTGTAACACATTTTTCCCCACATTAATTTGGAATTGCTACTAAAGGTGATTATGAAACATTATTCCATGGCATCATGTGCAACCTAGACCTTCACCTCAATTATGTTCTTCTATAGTTGGACATGGCAAATGCTTTCAATTTGATGTTAAGAAGGGTCATATTTCAAAAAAATTGTGTAGTAGGTGAAGACATCATACATGGCATCCCTTTTGTTCGTGCATTTCATGCATTTGAATCTCCCTTGTTTTGCACTCATTGTAATTGTAAAAGCAATGTCATAGTCAACCTATCTACCATAAGGTGATCCCTTGGGGGGCATTATTTGTTTTAATTCATTTTAGGGCCTTATGTTCTACAAATAGTAGTTTCTCTTCTTATCTATTTCCATTCATTACAAATGAAATTCACATCATAGGCGCCCTTTCAATTATATTTTTTGCATATTAACATTTTAAGATTAAACTCCATGTAATATGTCTTTCTATCCAACCTTTAAAATGTGTAACATGATCACCTTTTGTCCTACCACCTAACTTCAACACTCCATCCCAATTTTACATTCCATCAAAAGTTATTAAAATTTTAAGGGTTCCATTGGGTACTTCATCATTCACATCATTCTTCAGGCAAACCCATCCTTGGGTGGTACCATGAGAAACCACCTCAAGGAATGGTCAAGGAACCAAAAACAACCAAATAATGTTTTTAGGCCCTTTTCATTAAATGTATTCACAATTATAAATTATTATTTTTTCATGTTTATCAATCGCATGTTCTACTATATGGCTTGAAGTTTATTTGGGAATTTAAAAAATTGGAAAATTTTATATTTTTATATTTTTTATTAAAATGGCCCCTTAAAAATCAATAGTTTTAATTTTGGAAATTCACAACTAAATCATATTGAATCAATTAATTACAAAATAAAATTATTTGAAAATTAACTTAAGAAAAAATCATAATTTTTTTTCAAATTATGTTTCAAATTTGTGTTTTTACTGTAAGATTCAAGGAAACAAAAAAACGTTACGTTTTTCAAAAAAATCCTAAATGCAATGATTAGGAACACCAAAATACACAATATTCTTAACATTATTAGGTTTTCAAAATATATGGACCTTAATAAATTTTTGTTTAAATATTTCTTATGATTTTCAAAATTCAATGGGTCCATGAAAACCAAGGTGTGATGTTCCTAGTGGTAGCACCCAAGGATGGGCTTGCCCCTTCATAAAAAATGCTTTGTTAAAGGATGTTTGACATGTGAACCTTCTTCTTATAATGGGTGATGTTAAAAATAAAATTTGAAATTATAACTAGTTGTTGTGTAATGACCATTGTATCTTTTACAATGCACACCTCCCTTTTCCACTTTCCGAGAATCCTTCCCTCCTCCACCTTCATAAAATCCCTTATTTCTTTTTAAAAGCCCATAATTATGCTAATATAAAATAAACAATTTTTATTTAGTACATAACATCATATTTAAATAAAATTTCAAAACAAGAATAGATAATTACAATTAGAAATAATCAATTTAAGATTTTAGTTAAGGCATGTCAATTTATTTTTTATTTTTTATGTTATTTGAAATATATGTTAAATATTTTTTTTCTAAAGGTTATTATATTATCATAATCACACTTTATACCCATGTTGGCTAATTTCAGGATTTCACTAAATCCATGTTTGAAATCTGAACATGGCAAATTTACATGAATGAAAAATTGATTAAAATTTGTACTCAACAAGTTTACATAGATCAAGACTTAGTTAAGAATAAAACCTAGCAAATCTTCAAGGTTCTATACAAGCTGAAATTCATAGAGTTAAGGGCTTGGATCATGGGTTTTAGCATTAAGCTTTAATATAAATGGGCATCTCCAAAGGCAATACCAAAATGACTTTTACACAAATATGTTGCAATGTCCTTTATGTTGAATTGAAGCCCAAATAAGGTCGGTAAGGGCAAAGACCTTTGTTACCTATATGTTCCTTATTTTTGTTCTTGGGAACAAGTTGGGGAACACCATGAAAGTCTTTTAGGAACTGGGTGGAAAATTTTTCAAAACACCAAAATCCGAAAAAAAAAAAAAGTTTTAAAATGAATGTAAAAATATTTATCTTTTAGAATAAGCCAAAATTAGCCTTGACTTAAACCTAGAACTCGAGTTTCTTATGTGGTTAAACCTAGTGAACTTGAAACCAAAAGGTCTTCCACTTTTTATTTCATATTTTATTTTTAAACTCTAGATCAAACACAACGGTTCTTGGAAAAACCAGCTAACAATGGTTTATACCAACATAAAATAGTTCATAAAGTGAAGACCCAATGTTGAAATAATCACTACTATATAACATGGTTTTTGTGATTGAAATTTTAATCATAACAAATAACGAACAAAAATGTTTCAATCAAATCAACTAGTCATTTATGCCAAAAAATTATTTACTAAGATGTTTATTTTTAAAACTTAGATGATTGTACAACATGACTAAACTAATTAGAACTATTAGTTGATATGGTTGTTTGAAATGACTAAGGTGATGGAAACTAATAATTGATGTGGAATTATTTATTTCCAATTAAAAAAATATATATATTATTGAATTCAAAAAAATGTTATTATTATTTAGTTTTAAATTGAACTATGGATGAATCCAATGTTGCATTAGACCTATGACTTCAATATAAATTTTTAAAATTTGCTTGTTTGTTTCTTTTTTTCCTTTTTTGAGTTCAACAAACCGTACAATACAAATCATTGTGATGATGTCACAAACACAACTTGTTCAAAATGAAGTTCGAATTTTCACTTCCTCATCTATAACCCAAGACCTTTACCACCCAACCTCCACACTTTTTTTTTGAGTATTGCATATTATAACTTTATTATATAATTAAATAATTTCATAATGAAATTTCTTTACACATATATCTTTAATATCATTATTCAATTTGTGCTCCGCACTGCTCCGTTTAAAGGCTTGTGATTCATTAAGGAGTGGAGGCACCTTATGAGTAAGGTTCCTTAGAAGTGACCTTATGCATAAGGTGCCTTCTCTTCAGGCATAAATTTTACTGAGGGCAAGCTAATATTACATACACTACTAGAACAGCCCATGATGGACCTGCTTAAATGGTGACCATTTGGATGGCAGAATTGGCCACCATCGGCCCAGACCTTGGCATTAGAAGCAGAAGAACTATTCTGTGTGCTGAATCACCACTCATCAAAGGGGCTATTAATTCGAATGTACTATTAGGTACTCAGAGCTTCTGCACTATGAACTCTGATACTAGAGAACAACCGCTCCTGGTTTCAGCTAGGCCACAATTGTTGGGCTGAAAGGGGCGCCCATGCTCATGGATATAAGGCCCTTCCAAAGCAGCTTTTCATTTTGTGGGAATAGCATTTACGGTTTGGAACACCAGTTTCACATGTACTATGGAATGGTCAAGCCCCTGCCCATTTTGTTGGGTAAGCCACCACCAAGCAAGCTCACTAGGGTGAGCTTCGTGATGCACCCAACATAATGAGCAAGGGCAAGACGATTACATGACATTAAGGTCTGGGGTGGCAAGTTCTTTTTTTCTTTTTGAAAAAAGTCATGTTCAACTGAGATTTTGGTCACTACTACAAGTGTATCATAATCTCCAGAAGATTATGTCAGAATGTGATAAGAATATGATATAATCTACCACCCCAGACTTTAATGTCTCCGTACATGCCTGCTCACAAACCAGTGTCTGGTGGAATGGTGCAACATAATGAACAACAGTGAGCCCATTCCATGACATTAAGGTTTGGGGTGGCAGATTTGAAGATTTAACACAAAACTTATGTTCAACAGACACATTTTGGTCACTTTTACAAGTGTATGATCATAAATTTTGCAAGATTATGAACACATTAAAAAAATCAACACCATTGCAAGATTATGTCATATAATGTGGGCACGAAAATGACATAATCTGTCGTCCCTGACCTCATGCATATTTTCTGATCTAGCCACAAAGTTATTTTGCTTTTATGAAGTTCAGACTTTTCTGGGTTTTCTTGTTCTAGGGAGCAACAGCAGTACCAGTAGTCCATCTGATGAACACAAATAACATTGACTTTCTTGGCGTGGAAGTTCTGTGTTCTGTGCTTAAAACGCCACAAACTGGCGATGTAACTACTGTGGTCTTGGGTCTGGTACATATGTGACCGGTTGTGGGGTGATCGAACACTTACCTGATCTGGGCTACTGAGGTTTGGTTTCTGATTTTTGTATAAGGGTTTAAGGAATTAAACGCGCCGAAAGGGAGGGATTCAATGGAGACGGCGGTGTTATGATAGGAGCGGCGTGGGTTTCGTAACGGGGCATGGAAGCTTGTGTGGGAAGCTTGGGAGTGAACGGGGAGAATCGAGAAGGAGATCCTTTAAGCTGGGGACGGTGAGACAGATGGGATTCAGGCAGGTTATGTTTTTGGAATTGGTCTCTGGAGGTAGGATTGCAGTGGTTGAGCTTATGTCTGATCTTCTTCCGCTGCGCAGATCTGGTAGTCTCATGCTTGCAACCTTTCCAGGGAATTAGTATGTAAGGCACAAGAGCGCTGGCTTTGGATTTAGGGGAGTTTTCTGCAGCATTGTAGGAATGTGCATTGTGGAACAGACAAGTTGTACTCGTTCACTTGTTAATACAACTAATAGATCAGGGAGGCACACTCTGAGGTTTTGTTTTGTTGTTTCCGTGTTGAGCATGATGGTATCCGTAGAAGGATTAGGCACTTGTGTGTTCTTGTGTTCGGTGGACTGGTTAGTGTAAGAGCGAGGTGTTGCAACTGAGGAGATCAGGGTGTTTGGGTCCATGAATGGGTCTGTGTGCTCTCCGTAGTTGGGTGTTTCTGTGTTGTTACCTTACTCTTGCATTTATCTAGTTCGCCCTCTCTTTTGGTGACACATACTCCATACTTTTAACTTGCTTCCTCTAATCAAATGGTTCAGATTATGATGTTCTGCAGGCTTTTGAGCGTGGAATTGAAGCAATCAGCTGAAACCTCTCTTACATGACTTTCATTAAAATTTGTAAGACAATTGAAAATTCTGTAAAGTTAGGAAAAGATAATACCAGTACCTTGAGTTTGGTCATACACATGGTGAGATTCATAAAACCCTGCAAAAAAGTACATCAGCATTCAAAGGGGTTTTTTTTTTCTGAGCGCCTCAACTACTGCTACATAGATTTTCACTGTTCCTACCTGTACAGTTAATATAATTTCTTTCGAACCTTGTGCATTAAATGCTGAGATTCAGCATTTCGCATTGAGTTTTGGCATTTCATACTGAGATTTAATAAAATTTCCTTTCTTTACGGATACCACCAAAAGAGGCTTTAGGAGTTGAAAGGAGGCCCAAAGACAGGACGAAAACAGGGTTACTTTCCGGATTTCTCTAATCCAGCTAATTATTTCATGCCTCATGAGTCATGATGCAAACAGAGTGCACCCTAAAGCTTACAAAATCTCCCCCCACATTAAGAACCACAAATGGCTTTTATAGCAGGTTGTTGGCTTGTGCCCAGAAATGGGTCATTTCACAGGTAAAAGTTTTAGTTTCTTGGACTCAACCCCCCAAGATTGCCATTTTTTTTTCTACAAAAAGGTTTCTTGATGAATATTTGTTATGGGCCACCAGAGAGTTTGAATTTTTCCCATTGCTAATAATTGAAGGGACCCACTTGGATATTTTTTTGAGAATCCCATGGTGATGTTGTTTGCTATAGAAAGTGGAGTAGTGGTTCTAAACTCTTGGAGATTCAATTGTGTTGAGGTTGAGAGTTGGAAAACTTGATGTCAAAACCAATCTTCATTCACATCAACCTAGAGGGTAGCTTGAACATGGAAATTTGAGGTTGCATTTTCATGGAAAGGTCAGTGCTTTCTATGCTGGATTTGGGAAGGTGATGAATTGCACACAAGATTTTCTTTCTTTTGTAATGACCACCTTTCATTGGCCCATCGCTTTGAAAAACTCAAACTTTTGGCAGTCCTCAAATAGAAAGGTTGCATTTTGAGCTTTCAAAACAAAAGTATAGAAGTCTTTATTTTTTTTTGTTCCTTTACAATTTCCAAGAATACAATTGGGCAAAGGCTATGCAATATAAAGGTGGTGAAAACAATTGAGCCTCTAGGATGCTTTTTTTTGGGTGGCGAAAATTTGTCAAAAGGTGTGACATAGTTTTTTGAAAACGAAATATTCTATTGCAAGTTCCCTTTTAACAAAAAAAAATTGGTTACAAGTGATTTTTTTTCAGGGAAGGTGTCACATCATTTATGTATACTAGCTACAATTTTAAGAGTTCCTTGAAATAATGCTGCCACTTAAATCAAAATCAGCCTAGGAATGCTTGCCACCTTAGTATGTTTTCAAAATATTATGAGTTGTTAGGAGGTTCAATTAATAGGTTAGTAGGTGAACTAAATATTAATAAGTTTAATTAGTAAGTTAATAAATTAATTAATAGTAATGAATGATGTAATGGTGGATTGGAATGTTAGGAAGAAAAGATGATGATTTGGCTATGGATTTAGAGGTGGTGAAGATCATGTAGACTATACATATGGACTATATGGATGAGGTAAATATCAAATGTTTTCTTCAAACTCACAACATTGTTAGAATTTCTAGTTCTTCAAATGGTTCAAGTTGATTAATTGGTTTTTTTTATACTAATGAACACATACATATTTACTAGGGGCTAGGGGCATGTGTATTTTTTGATCAATCAAGATAATTAAAATGACTTATTTGACTATTTGTCAACTTGGATATCTAGTCAAATTTGAGAAAAAATTGACCACATTGATCAAAATGGTCAATAGCGTTTAGTCAAATGGAACATTTAATCAAGTTGAACATAAACAAATGAAACTTTTGATCAAAATGGTGAATGGGGTTTTGATCAAATAGAACTTTTAGTCAAGACGACCAACTTTTTGTCATTATAGTCAAATGGGGCATCCTACCACCCTATCTACCATGTTTTACAACATATTTACCTACTACTTACCTATCAACTTAAGTAACTTCTAAGTACTACTTACTTGCCATCCTAGAACCTACCTACATAATTATTTAACTTTCCTCCTTGCCCACTTGCCTACTTATGTACCTACTTACCTACCTACCTACTAACCTAAGTAGCCTCCTCTAATTACCTTTTATTTACCATCCCACAACCTACCTAAATGTACCTACCTCGAACCTACCTACTTATAATAACTTAACTTTCTTCTTTACCTATCTACTTACCTACCTACACATTGACCTAAGTAGCCTCCTCTAGGTATTACCTACATACATATCGACCTAAGTAATCTCTTATAGGTATTATATACCTATGTACATATCAACCTAGGTAACCTCTCTCCTTACCTACAATCTTCAAGCTTACAACCTAACTATTTATATTTACTTAACCTTCTTAATATTTACCAACCTAGTTACCTACCCACCCACCAACTTACCTTTGGGTTCACCTACCTACCCACCCATCTATTACTTATTACCTACCTATTTACTTAGGTACCCATCCACCTACCTTTCTACCTACTTATTTACCCACCCACCTGTACCTTCTACAACATAACTACCGATGCATTCCATAGTCTTGTAGTGATGTGTTGAAATAAACATGTGAAATAAAAAATTGACAAAAATTGAACACATTTTGATGATGTGGTCCATTGGTTAAGGACTTAATTTATCATTGGGAAATCAAAGGTTCAATTCCTAATATTAGTAACCTATGTACATGTTTAAAAGGTTAAAGTAGGCAAGTTAAATTAAGTAAGTTAAATAGGTTATTTGAATTATGTTAAGGTATGTAAGTAGGCTAAACTAAGGCTACCACCTACCTACATGCATTTTTATAGCCTACCTACCAGCTTTAAAATGATTTTTATAATTATTTATAAAAATTTTATTTAAATCATTTGATTAATCAAAACGGATGACTAGAAGGAAAACCTTTTCCTAAAAGAGGTACAAAGTGTAAAAAAAGTAAACATTAATTACATTTTAGACCATACCTAGACCTTGTGAAAAGGACCTTAAGACATTTGGGTTATTTTAAGGCTAGGTCTATTTGACTTTAACTTTTCATAAGTTGGATCTAGGTCATGAGGTAAGGTCTTGACCTAGGATGAAACTTATGGTGAATTTTGTCTTATGTAGATTCATTAGATCCAAGTTTAAAAACCAAAGCTAGATTTAGCTAAAAATCCCAAAACTGGCAAACATTAATTCATAAAGATTAAAGATTAGATTGAAATCAATTGTATTAAAATCTAATGGACAATTTCAATGGAAGTATAATGTTACAAGATAGAATGTGTTTTCTTTTGTTGGAAAAACATTTCAAAATAATGATTCCATGACACAATTGTCACATGATAAATTTATTTTGGTATAACTAGTGCAAAAATGGGAGATAGAAATTTTATTTTTTTTCACATTTTGGCATGTGAATGAAGTTTAATTATGAATTATTGAATTTTATTTATTTTTAATTTTACAAAAGTGATGAATTTTTGTTGAAACAACATTCTCTTAAAATTTGAGTAAGTTGGTTGTGTTATAGACACCATCATCATTCATCACTTGCATCATCGCTTATATCAACATAGTTAATTACACCATTGTTTGCACTAACATAATTATTTGCATCATCATTTGTATTAACATAATTGTTAGCATCATCATTTGCATCATCATTCATTATTAGTTAGGGAACTTTTCAAAATTGAGAAGCTTCTTTGATCGATGCACACATGGAAGCTTCTATTGAAGCTTCCTTGAGCTAGGTCCTTAATAGATTATAATTTGAATTAACATTTAGTTAAATTTTAATTGATTTTTAATTCACTATTAGTTAGGAAGCTTCTAGCTTCTTGGTCAGTGCACACATGGAAATCTTTATGGAAGCTTCTTTAAATTAGGTCCCTAATGGGGTATAAATAAAAGTATGACCTTCCATTACCTTTAGTTTGATCAACATCAGTTTTTGGTACATTTTTTTGTCATAACCTTTGTTTTCATATGTAATCAAAATAAAATTCTGTTTAAATCATCTTTTAACATATATCGTGTTTTTGCCTTGTATTTTTGTGGTTTTAGTTTTGGATTAAATTTAAGCTTATATTCCTTGTGATTTGTTTTCCTTGCTATATCCTTCGTTCAGTTTCTTGTTTTGTAATATTTCGTGAATAAAGTTTTATTTGAATTATTTTTTAATGTATATTATGTTTTTGTTTTACATCTTTGTATTTCCAATTTTGGATTAGACTTAGGCTTATATGCCTTGTGATTTGTTTTTTTTTACTATGTCCTTGACTTAGTTTTTATTTCTGTAGTTTTTTTGTGCTCGTGATAAGTTGTTTGGAATTTGAATAGATGTAATGGGCATAAGCACATTAAACCCCCAAAAAATTATTGTCACAAATATATATTTTTTACATTTTTTTTTTGGTAAAATATGGAAATCACATATTGGAATTTTTTGCTTATTTTAACAATAATATTTGATTAGCTTTAAATTTAAATTAATCAATAATTTTTTTATAAAAAAAACCTTGAAGAATATGAACGTATGGAAAATACATGTGATGAAATAATATTTGTGGCATGATATGAAAATTACATATATATTTCAAAGTTGAGGTTATGGGTCAAATTTTTTGTTGAATTTTTTTGTGGTGAATGTAATTGATATAGAACAATTAGATTTTAAACCATTTAGAATTTTAGAGTTTTTGTTTGGGAATCCGTTCAAAAATTGTGTATTTTAAGACTTGATTAACAATAAATGCATAATAATGTTTTTTTTTTAGAAAGAAACCATTACCATATGAAAGAAGAAGAAATTTTATTAGTGGGTTTTGAATTATTTTTGAATTTTCTTTTGTTTGACAATGTTTCATGAATCGCAAACATGAGGTTTTATGGCCATCAAAAAAATCTAAATTATATTTTATGTACATTGATTTTATCCAATCCTTTTCATCTAATCGTTGGATCAAAATTAATTTTGACTCAAAATGAACTTCAAGTTCCAAAATGTTGTCATGTAAATTCTAAAGTTTTTTTCTTGTGTTTATTATAGCTAAAGGATGTCATCACTATACTTGTTATACATCATTTTTTTGAGTGAAAAATGGCTTTCACCTTAATAATGATTGCCATGATATCTTTGGCCAAATGTGATAAACAATCTTAATTGTGAATATAATATATGTTTCTACCTCTCTTTTGGAACCTCATCCAAAATGGATGACATGTTTATGTTTTTCAAACATACATTTAAAAATCTAAATATACACATAATTTTGATATGAAAAAACATTCATTATCTTCAAATGTAAGGAATTCAAAATATAATGTTTGTACATAACCCTACACAAATGTAGGGAAAAAAATAAGTCACATAATGGAAATAGATGGAAATCAATGTTTATATGCATTATGAGTTTAATTGAAAAAAATGGAATAGTCACATCGTTTATTATGGATTATATGAGCACTAGGATCCATGACATGAAAACATCAAGTTATTTTGAGCTTTGTTGTCATCCACAACTTGTTAAAACTTTGTTACATAAGTGATCTAGTTCACTTTTCTCTTATGGGAAGTTGTTGTATATTAAATAAAGGTAGAATTGAAGGTTGCAAAAGGAAAATGAAACATTTGAAATGATGAATGTACTTGTTTCACTAACCAACATACCATTAAACCTGTAATGGAAAGATATTTGATTAATTATCTTTATTTTCTAATTAATCTTTTAAAGATTTTTTAGAATTCACAATGTTTCACCAAAGTTTGACTATCACATTAATTCATTCTTTTCATTATGAACACACAAAGTTAACCAACCATCCTAATAATTTATACTTAATATCCATCTAGAAAGAAAGTAGACTAAAATAAATTTTGAAATGTAATAGATATATAAAATCCTAAAACGGTTAATTTAATTTTTATAAAAAATAATTTGGATTAAGGAATTTAAATGGCCCATATCTTACTCATCAAATTTCAAACATCAAGATAAATATTTAAAAACTCTTCAAATGTATTTAGTTCAAAATATTCACAAATTCACAATTAGCACATCAATCTAAACCCAAAGCATCTTGGGTTGCACTTGACCAATCACCAAACCTTCTTTATATTGAAAATTAGGACATGAAGTTAAGAAATTTGATTTATTGAAATATCTTCAACCATTAATTATTAAAGTATTAATTTATTACATATTTACCATATATATAAGAAAAATTTCAAGGTCTTGGTTTGAAGCCTTATCCTTGGAGCCAATGGTGGTACAATGGTTCTTACATCACAATTATTGATTGTTCCACCTTTTTTTTTATCTAGGATCCAAGTTGGTTAATTCAGTTTCAGCATTGCTATAATTATAAGGTACAAGAGAAGAAAGTAAATGGTTACTCTCACTAGTTGACACATCGATGGAAAGATTTGAAATGTTAGTTTGATTTGGACTAACTAGAATATCCGGCAAATCCATTTCACCTTGTAGCATACTCAACACTTGTGACATTATTGGACGTTTTGTTGTTTCTACTTGCACACATAAAAGTGCCACATTGATCACACGTTGCATTTCGTTTTCCACAATTGTGTTGTGTATTTTTTGGTCCACCAAGCTTATCAACATGTTTGTTTTGTGTAAAGACCATGCCTGCAATAGTTTGACAATTTAAGTTTATAAAATAATGTTTTGTATTTTATATTTATTTCAACTATTATTTGTAGATTTTAGAGTGAGAAAATATAAACCCTAATTATAAGAAATGTGTACACATGATTAATTCCACCATTGTCACCATTGATTTCCAACTTGATTTTATTCCCTTAGAATCTTATATATGTTTCATTGCATGAACGAAATTTGATGTTAAAATTGTTGCCAAAAAACATTAAATATATATTTTTGAAAGGATTAAACACAAAATAATCAAATGTTCTTACCCATTCAACAAGGTAAATGTTGAGTGTTGCATTTTGTAGTATGGCCTTCCTTCCACTAATAATTTCAAGTAAAAGAATACCGAAGCTATACACATCAACCTTTGTGCTGAGTTGGCCAAGTGTTGCATACTCCGGAGACATATATCCGCTATATAATATAATATCACAGTTCACATAATTTGACATTCAAACCAAATTGAGAAGAATTAGTCGTTTTGTACAAAAATTCATTATGTTTTAGTGAGGTTAAATTCAAATGTTGCAACTACAATAGATTTTGATCTATACACAATATTATTTTAATACATGTTATATAAGTCAATCTTATTACACTTACATGGTTCCAGCAATTTGTGTGAATAATTGACTTTGATCGTTGGAGAATAATCGTGCCAAACCAAAATCGGCAATTTTTGCATTTAAGTTGTTGTCAAGAAGGATGTTGGGTGCTTTTATGTCTCGATGTATAATGCATGGTTGCAAGTTTTCATGGAGGAAAGCCAAGCCTCGAGCAATGCCCACACATATATGAAATCGTTTTGGCCAATCCAAGAATATGTTATCCTCCATCTTTGAACCTACAAGCATTAAATATAAGGTCCTTGGTTGATGCATGTGGATTTAAAATCATCAATTCTTTCTTACACATTATACACAATGAAGGTGAAAAGTTAGTTGTATACCCCATAGGGCTTCTTCAAGATTTTTGTTTTCCATATATTCATACACAAGAAGACGTTGTGTATGATGTAAACAACACCCTTTCAACTTCACAAGGTTTTTGTGTCGAACACCAGTGATCGAAACAACTTCATTCAAAAAATCATCAATGCCTTGGTGAGATTTTGTGGTTAATAATTTTACTGCCAATTTTGTCCCATCTAATAAAATTCCCTGCAAAATACGCAAAAAATGGAAAATTTGTCATAAAGCAAGTCAAGGTGAAAACTTAAATTGGAATTCAAAAAATACAAAAGATGTATGATGGTAAAATGGCAATATGTTAATAAAATCACCTTGTAAACAACACCAAATCCACCTTCCCCAAGCTTGTTGTCTTGATGAAAATCTCTCGTGGCTCTACTTAGCACACTATAGGAGTATAATGTAGGTTGCACATGTTGTTTAGCAAATTCTACAAGGAAATGCAAGGTTTAATATTAACACACATTCACATTAGCTTGAATAATAGAATAATAATGAGATTGATATTGGATCTTAATATTGTGTTTGAACAAACATACACAATGTGTCATATATGCTTAATCATTACCTTAGCTACTGATAATAATATTCAAAGCATGGTGAAAAGAAATAATTATATACACAATTGATACGAAAAAATAATAAATGAACAAAAAGATACCTTGTTGGATTTCATGCAAAGCTAATGCATTTGCACGATATTTCCGTAATATGATCCCACCAATAATTCCACCAAAAACAAGAATAATGGAGAGTGTTGTTGACAATATCAAAATTAGCTTCTTATTGATCCTTTGTGAATTTGATGGAATCGTTACTATCACAAGTGCAAAACAAATTGAGTATGTGTTAGTTTGGAACAAACCGAAACAAACATCAAAGAAATAATTAGCTTACATTATTCTAACATGCCAACAATATTGACATTTCACAACTAAGAACTTGCTTTTTCATACCCTCACATTAGCATCACAAGACTAAAAAAATTCCCTATTTCCAACATTTGGAACTTTGTAGTAATCCAAATGCATCCCCCAAATTTTGAGAATTTTTCATTTTAGTTTTCAAATCTAGTTCTAAAATATGATATCCTAACCAAACAATCTTAATGGGCAATAATTGCACCTGTTTCATGTGACATGTTGTAGATTGGGTGTATGATTCATATGAAACCCCTATTTAGTAATTCAAGCCTTTCAATTTATGAAATTTAACCTCATTTATATAATAGATATCCATTTCTAATATTGACATTTGAGAGTGATACTTATTTATAATTGCAACAACCAAGTATATGTTAAAATTATAAATGTTTTGTATATTAGTTTTTGTGTGTGTTAAGGATCTTATTTAATTAATAGAGTGATGATGGAAATAAATGTGAAATACAACCCTTCTATGGTAATTTAATGGAGACATGGAATTGTTGCAAATATTATAATCCCTACCTATTGTGCCGAGCACAGTATTGTTGTAGCGACAATTCAATTGTTGACGGTATGATATTTGAGGATTGGAACTGTATTGAAGGTTTTTGCAAACTGGATTTCCTCCAAGCCTACAAAGAATGTCCATCATCATCATTAGTATATTGGAATAATGATATTCATTTTCAATTGAAGTAAAAAACAATTTCAATTCCTATCATGTTTCTTTGAATAAAGATACTTCACTCTAAAACTTGAAGCTAAACCATGATGAGAATGGGTTCCAAACTTGTATGTTACAATTGCATGTTAAAAAACAATCAATTCAAAACTTACAAGATTGGAGAAGAGGTCTTTGTGTCATCTTCCCAACTTGGGTCAAGTGTGCTTATATCATTACACACCATGGAGATAAATACTCCATATCTTGAGTATGCTTGATCCCAAGTAGTCATATTCAAAGTCCCACTAAAGTTGTTATAATCAAAAATTCTGCATTGTAGCAACTTGCAAGAATATATTGTTAGTTCAAATTGTGCACAATAATGTTTATAATGGAATTTGATAAATGAAGTTTTTATGTTTGTCCTTCAAATCAATCCAAAATAAGTTATACGCTGACCTTTTGTTGAACCCTATCTTATAATTTATTGAATGTTTCACGTACATATATGTATTTTCCCATCTCAAATTTTCACTACATATTAATTTGAGAAAATGTATCTTGATGTGTACTCACGCTTCTTGTAAGGTTGAGGTTGAACAATCAAGCAAATTGGAAGGAAATGAACCACTCAAACTGTTGTTACCCAAGTTCCTGCAATGAACATTTGTGCCCACACTCAAACTTTGAAAGTAAACCAAGATTGGATGACGTTTGCACATGTCGAAGGACTAAGACTGTAATATAAAAAACTAATTAATTATTTTCTAAACTTTGCAAATGACACAAAATTTTAAAAGAGTAAACCAAGCACCAATTTGATTAAAAAACTCAATGATGTAGATTAAACTTTTCCTTCTCTGTCACTGTGCAATGAATTATTGAGATTACAAATCATCACATGATTTTTGTGTAATTCAACTAGCAATCTTTCAAACTGTGCAAAAGTGCGGAAGGACACTGACAATGTTATTAAAGACATTGGGCATGAGGTGCTTGTATTGGGTACAAGGTTGCCAGAAAGATTGTTGTTTGATAAGTCCAAAATATTAAGTTTGGGAATATCCCAAATAGAAGGTGGGATTGATCCATTGAGTTGATTGCTCCCAAGATTCCTATGGAAACCCCAAAAAGAAACAAATATATTAGTTTAGGTCTAATAATCTGTTGATTTATTGTTGATTTATTGATTCATAAGTTTGTGCACAAAGACTTGAAAAAGTGGGTTACTAGTTCTTTAAAGATTAACAAATTTAATTAGAAGCTTACATCTTATTATTAGTTGCACCTTGCAACTGGCATAAGAGGAAAAAGCTCAATCTAAGTTAATCCTTGTCTAAGAAATTTGAGAAACTTGGATTGAGTTTTATAAATCGGATGAATAAGTTATATAATTATTTCAAGATTCAGTATTTTTTCATAATATGTAGTTAGGTGATTTACCCAAAAAAAAAAGGTCATTACATGAGATTGAATAACTGAAATTATTTAATATTTCTACACATACAACTGGAACAAAATTTACAAAAGTAAGGTCATGAAGGTTACATACAAGGTGGTGAGATTTGGAAATCGGGAAAAGTCGGGTAGCAAACCATTCAATTCATTGTTCTCAAGTACACTGCACAACACAGAACAAAATACAAGGTGGAAAAATCAACTAAAATGTAGTCATGATGGAGGATTAATTTTGTAGACTTATGAATATGACGGTGAGTATAATTACATTGTACATTATTTTGAAACATAAAATTTATATGTTTTTCTAAATATTTCTATTGAAAGTGGAAGCAAACATTGGATTACAAAATAAGAAGAGAAATTTCTACTACATAATAAACAAATGCAATGAAAATCATGGAGAATGAAACTTGTGAACACTACTTACAGGCTGGTAAGACTTCTAAGCTTGCCGAAACTAGGAGAGATTGGGCCAGTTAAACCGTACCCTGAGAGATTCCTGTTAAGCATCAAAACACAATGGCCCACTTTTGACGTTAGATTACATAATATACAACCTCTTATCATTGAAGAAGCTCATGAAGTCCAGTCAATAGGTTCAAGGTAAGGTTATGAACTGTGCCCAAGCTCTGAGTTATTGTGGATGATTATGACCTCTTTTGGAGTTATACATTTTTATTTCTCATACTTATTCAATGACCAACCACACCCCATGTTGATCAAGTCAGATGACTAAATTTTGGCCAGTGATGGATCAAGCCAATAATATTGTTTGAAACACCCTTCATTTCCATAATACAAGAACAAAAACTTATGTTGTTACATCTCATTTACAACATGACAAAATTCAAGCTCCCCACACCTCCTTATTTTGGAAATATCTCTTTCCCACATAATGTAAACTTGACGTAATATTTTTTTGTATTGCATATATTCTACATTTAGCATAAGCTTCCTTCTAGCCTTGGAGGCACCTAATTACAAATCTAGAAAGTGCCTCCAACGTGCCAGATACAATTAATGATGTCAATTTTTTACATTGAGTAAGGCAGGTTGGATTAGGGGTTATATTGTCCTTGGGCTACCTCCTTAAGTAGTGTTCAAAGGAAAACTAAAGCATTGAGACAAGAGGACCCCAGCATCAGCCATTGTTTGATCTTCTGACCTTGCTACACACCCACTCGTTGTCCCACTAGAATTTTGTGCCCCAAACCCTTACATCATAGATAGGTTCCTTCAAAATAGGAATGCAAGTGAGGTGAGATAATCTCCTGTCCCACCCAAATCTAAACAACTGAAGGAAAGCAAGAAAACTTCTAGTATCTCTAAGTTGGTTATTTTCAGGTACTGGGAGTTAGGCGAAGAACTCACACTGCTATAATTGAAGAACTATTTTGAAGAATGCTGACGTTGCTACATGTGACCCATGGATGTGGATATGGAAGACAAGGATCCCCAGTCCAAACGCCAAGGTTTCCATAACTGGACTTTATTTCCTCAATGGCAAGAGCTGCACACCCCAGGTTAATTGCAGCCACACAATCTGAAACACTTTAAGAGCATAATAGGTATATTTTTAGATGTAATTTAGTATGCAGATAGGATATCTATCTATGAAGAAAGGTAGTTTGTTTTGTTTTGTTTGTCACACTGACAGCTCCCAAACCACTGCGCTTCATGTCGCATCCTTGGTATCTATGGAAAGCTCTTGGTGGGTGAGGGTGCACCAACTTGGTTTGAGACTGTTTGAAGCTATGGTTGTGGAAGTCATTGATTATTGAACTATTTTCTCAATTAAACTGAATAAAATCGAAAATGAAACCTGTATTGAAATTTGGGGGCGTTCTAGGAAAGCCTTTGGCGAGTAAGATTTAACAGAGTTTATTTCACAAGTTTCAGAGCGAAGGTGTGGAAGATATTGATTTTTGAGTGGATTTGGTTGCTCAAACAAATTCAAAGAAATTGCCAAAATTGGGTTTGTAAGGAAAAATTAGTTGAGCTCTCAATGTATTCACACTTGGGCCAACGGCAAGGCTACACTAGTAATGATTTAAGCATCCTATCTTCATTTCTATAAGCATTTTTTCTTCCCATTTACTAGGTTGGAACACTAATCTGATATTCCTCACATCATTGGTAGATAGATGGTTGCAGGCAGCAAGGAAGGTAGGCCATAAATGCTAGCTCATTCCTGCTATGATGTGGAAGTTGAAACATGAAGCTTGAATTTTACTAGAGCTGGGTTGGTAACTTACTGTCCTGCTCGTTTGTCAATATGGCGGATTGGTTTTGGCTAAGTTCGAAAATCTCGAGGCCATTCACCAGGGGACCCAAAGCAGTGGAAATAGATTGATTTTTAAACAGGCTAACATAGTTTGGCACTATGCCGTGATATTCAATCTCCCAAATCCCACCCAAGCCGCCTCCATCGACAAGTGGATTCACTAACCAGGTAGGAGAATAACCAGGTACCCCCAGATAGAATTCCCGTGAAGAGTTACCTGCGTTTGGATTTAATTCCGCCATGAAGATTCTCATGAACCAGAAGTAAGCATGGGTGAATGGGATGTTGATTGTCATGGTACCATTGGTTGTCAGTGCAGTGTTCATCACTGCCTCAGGGGGAAATGTCACGTTCACTATGCCGGTTGCTGATAATGCTTCAACTTGAGCGGTACTCTGTACATACGACGAGTTCGACTTTATGGGAAACCAGTAGTGATCAACAATATCCCCAGGATATCTGGATCTAATAGCAACAACAGGAAACGAGGTCAAGCCAACAGAATACTTCCTTATAAGCGAATGATGTGGATATTGTTTGTAATCTCCTTGGATTAATGGACAAAACAACCCCTCGAAATAGTGGTTTTTGAGATTTACATGAAGACAGCCTCTATGGTCTTGGTCCTCTTAATTAATAGCAAGTTTTATGTAATTATCCTTCTAAATGCATTAGCAATTCTTGCCAGTGGTGCTCAGACCCTCAATTGTGAATATTTGAAATATTTTTCCCGCGGACAACTTTCCCTATGTTTTGTTCATTCAACTTTAATTCGATCAGAGGTTTCCACTCTTTTCCCTACAGGGATGCCAAAAAAGTTTCTTGCGCTTTTAATAAGCTGAGTTCAAGGAGCTGGTCACAAATTGGTGGTAAAGTAAATAACATGACAACAACGTCCATTTACTTCAATGGAACGAACATAATTTTGGCTGATCACATACCTGATGATTCCATTTCCACCAAAGTTCCACCTGAATTGTGTCACATAATAATATCCCATATGTACATTGTCCTCAAAAGCAGATGCTCCGGTAACGTTTCCGGTAACGTTTACTAAAGATATCGCTGAAATAAATGGAACCGAGTTTGTGAGATCTCGTGACAGGCAGAGAAAAGTCACGTTCCTCTGAGGCACATAAGTGATCTCCTGATACGCTATAGCATATAGTTCACTGCTGATGTTGGAGGCGACTATAGTCCCGTCTACTGCCATCTGAAAACTGGGCACCGTCATTTGCTTGTCATAGTCGCCATAGAAAAAAGTGCCCCTGATCTGGTAGGTCTCATTTGGCGTCACTGGAAAGCTGTAACAGTTCTTGGCGCGAGAATCAGGAAAGTATCTAAGGGTTGTGAATTCCGAAAAGTCTGGATAAACGTCGGAGGCAATGGTCACTTTTGTGTTGACACCAGAGTTTTTGTCAATGAACTGATCGTCAGGCATCCATGTTATTCCGGTAACGTTATCCACATAACTGGCCGTTGAACCACAGTTCACGAAGAACGATCCTGTCGACACAGAAATTTTTTGGACTCTTACGATGTAACTAGCTTTTGAAACGCCACTGCAAGGAGCTTACAAAGACATAATTCGGTTTTATCTTGGACAGAGCCTTTTGACAACTGATCCGTGAAGAAACGAGCTAGGCACATAAACTAGATCTCGACACTTAGTTTACTAACTGGTACATGCTAAATGATTAGCAGTAGATTGGTACAAACCTGGTGGATTTTCAGCCCACACTCCGGGAACGGAGACGTTGCACAGCACTCCCAGTACTGCAATCAGCAACCCTGCGGTCGATACTCCCGTGCATTTGTCCATGACTGAAGGAAGGAAGAGATCGCTTGCAAAGACGCTTGCTAGACGCAAGGATATGTGAACTCAGCTATTGTCAATCACACGCAGTTCAGGCCTGCACCTCAATGACCCGACATTTTACTGCAGTCAGGGGTTTCACACTACCAAGTTCCAAATCCGCTTTGAGAACCCATTCACTTAACTAAGAAAGATAGCAAGGAAGTTGGACCAATGCACTTTTTCAAACCGTCTCGGAAAATGAACTTGTACATAATCTCACAAACAAGCTTTTGAGCTACTTGAAGAGAAGAAAAGTTCAACTTCACTTTAAAAGTAGAAGGCACAAAACCTGGGACTGAACCTTCAGAGGCAAGGGAGCTCCGACAGGCTATTTGTAGACTGATCAAAGATCGTTTGCAGGAAGAGTTTTCAAGCTAGTGCTCACAGTACCCATCAAGATGCCAAGACTTAGTTCTAGCTTGAAAGTTCTTCCTCCATGAAGCACAATCATGAAGCACAAGATGCCAGACTTAGTTCTAGCCCGCATTTACTGAACGAGACTCCGGACATTACCTTCCGTTCTATTGTACTCCTCAACTGCTCGTTAACAAGAGAAGCAAGAAGACAGATCCCCCTGAAATGCAAATATCCTCTCCAGCCGTCACTGCAGCAACAAATATGTACTGCTCCCAGAAAGCAACGACAACCCAAAACGAGACCCGCAGAAGTATCAGTGAGAGGTGGTATTCACTTGATAACTAGCAGCTTAGAAACCAACAGGAGCTTCGGGCTACAAATATCACTTTCAGCTCCGAATCTCTGATGGGTCTATATGCACACTTCGGCAGTTAAATGAGGAATTCCCTGAAATTCCTCCAGTTGAGGCAGAATAAAAAAATGCCTAAACTAAATTTTGTAGAACTTTCGTGAATGGGAGCAGCTGATTCTGAGAAATATTGACATTTAGTTAAAATAATTTAATTATTTGCCAGAATTGTAAAGGTATTGTATGGTCTCCCATCACTAGACTAAACGCGGGTCTTTCAGTCTAAATTTATTTGTCTGTGTTAGTTATTAGTTATTGGTCGGCTTTAGGGTGGGGTTTTTTTTTGGGGGAGGGCCTTCTCCTTCCTTTGTCCTTTCTTTCCTTTTTTCTCTTCTGACTTCTCTTCTTTGTTTTCTTTTCTTTTTTCCTTTTTTTCTCTCTTCCCTTTCTCTTCCCTCCATTGTTCTGGCTTCTTTTTATTCTTTTCTTTCATTTTCCTTTCTTTCCTTCTTTCTTCTAGCTTCTTTTCCTTCCTTTTTTTTGCTCCTTTCTTCTTTATATTTTTTCCTCTGTTCATTTTTTCTTTCCTTCCTTCTTTCGTTTTCCTTTCAAGTATTCCATCAGATTCACGTTTATGGATGAGGAATGAGGGGGGAACAACTTGCACATAGTTTTCTGATTGGTAAAAATACTGGGCAGTGGGTGTGCATGAATTTGTTTTAAATGAAGCGAATCTCTGAGAGGCAACACACTAAAAGCTTTCCAGTTTCTTGTTGTCAACCTTAAGAATAAAAGTAGCAAATTGCTTGCAACGTAATTTCAACACAATTGTATACAACTTAATGCACATATTTTCAGACCAAATTCGTTCGTTTTCAACTTTCAGGGACTAACTACACATTCTTAATGCAGTCACAAGCTTTTTCAACACACTTGCAACTGAACACAATTTTCAACGCACTTAAAGCTCCAATGGAGAATTACTGTCCCGACAGCATCAAACAAGGCCCATATGGCTTTTCATACATCATGGTGTGTTGTTCCATGAAATCTTATACAAATCTAAATACAAGGCCATTGATGCCCTAGGGATAGAACTGCCATTTCTAGCACTAGTGGTAGAAACGACAAAGACCACTTTATTTGCAGCTGTTTGTTTCTGGCCAACAAAAGGCCTGCTACTGACACAGACATCTTTCCTCGTGTACAAATTGAGAGCGGTGCCCACTATCAGGCAAACATTTGAGGTCCAACCACCTGTTGCTAGTGTGCCCAGCTCACCATGACATTCGTTGCAAGTTTGGTCAACAGCTAGGGAAACAGTTGACACCGTGCAGCTTACTGCCTGAATTGATGGATTCGGCAGAAAGCGGTAGCTTTGTACTTAGTTTCTTGCCTAGACAACAGGAATGTTTTGCTCAAATCAACTAGGTAATAGTCGTCAAATGGATCTCTCTGGTCTGGGTACTGACGTTAAATTAAAAGAAAAGAAGAAAAGAGGTCTAAGTGAAATGAGTCTCATTACAATTGGTCGGCAGTCTCACCCAGTTGTCTCACCGAGTGGGTCCCTCCAGTCCTTTTTGCAGGTGAAAAATCGCCAAAATGCCACAGAAAAAACAAATGGAAAGAGATTCCCTTTTCATTAAAGACACTAAAATAATAATTTGTCTTTGGAGGAGAGTGCATTACAAAATTGAAAATAAGGAGCTGGCACAGTTATCATGGCCATGATTTCGTGTTTAGGGAAACAACTTTCACCCAGTTTTTGGACTGTTAGAGGCCACATACTGGGCAGTGGGTGTGGGTAAATTTGTTCTGAACAAAGTGAGTTGTGTTCTATGAGAGATTGTAGCCAAAAGAAAAGGTTGCAGAAACCTCTAGATTGAATCACAAACAGGTAATGCCAAATGCAAATCAAGTTTATAAAATAGAACAGAACAGTGTGCATCTGCAGTCACTATACAACCAGATACTCAAAAAGTAAATCTACGATATTAAGGGCCTAGGTGAATCAGAACCTCTCCAAATTCGCTTTCATCGAACATCAACATAACCCTTTATGTCATTGTTTTGTATCAAAATCCCTTCAACAACCTAGAAGCTTGCACAAGAATAGAAGCTTAACCCAGTACCTTATCTGATAAATGTACAATTTCACATTTATGCCCAATGCTCAGAAGGGTACACACTCCCAGACCACAGAGTCTTACCCTCTTTTAAGACTAAAGACTTGAAATTATTGGTCCACTAGTTTTGTGCTAAGCAGTTCCCCACTTGATATGTCGGTGTCACGTATGTAAGTTACTGTCCCTTATCTGATAAATGTACAATTTCACATTTATGCCCAATGCTCAGAAGGGTACGCACTCCCAGACCACAGAGTCTTACCCTCTTTTAAGACTAAAGGCTTCAACTTATTGGTCCACTAGTTTTGTGCTAAGCAGTTCCCCACTTGATATGTCGGTGTCACGTATGTAAGTTACTGTCCCTTATCTGATAAATGCACAATTTCACATTTATGCCCAATGCTCAGAAGGGTACGCACTCCCAGACCACAGAGTCTTACCCTCTTTTAAGACTAAAGGCTTGAACTTATTGGTCCACTAGTTTTGTGCTAAGCAGTTCCCCACTTGATATGTTGGTGTCACGTATGTAAGTTACTTGATCGATAAAATCAAATATAGTTTGTGGTGGTTCACTTTAGGTTGTGGTTCAAACCACCACTGCTATGCTTTTCCCTCCCTCAATTAATTTTCTGCATGTTCCAACCTCCTACAATTGACTGCGTGACTGACAGACGGACTACTATCGATCGCTAGAGTGGTGATTGATTTCTGTGTTTTTTTATAAAGCTGGATTTTGATTTATTTTATGTTTGCATATATTGGTGGAAATAGTGGTTTGGGATGAGACGGTAGCCAATTGTGGCCCCTACGCTTTGGGAAAGTCCTCAACCCACGGGCATTTATCCACTCTAATGCATGAGGACTCAGGATAACCGTATCAAGAACCTAAATCTGTGCAGCTCAGGAGGTCTAAGAAGGGGAGGGTTCTTATGCCTACTACTTAAGAGTAGGAGGGATTTTAAGCCAATGGATTTTATGCATGTAAATAGGCATAAAATATCCTTCCCACTCCTTAATGAGTAGATACAAGATTCCTTCACTTTTTTTGAGGTGTTTTCAGAGATGTTAGGTGATCCCCAAATGCACTAAGAAATTTCTCAAAGTGCTTTATGCGGTTTGTAAAATTTTCACATGATGCTTGACAAGTAGATTCTGCAAAGTATCACAGGAAAAAGTTGAAAAAGGAGGGCATGTGTTTCGAATAATGAGATACCCGTAGGGGCAGGTGTGTCATTTTTCAAAACACTTGCCCTTTGTGGACAAAATGTTACCATGAGGAATGTGCCCTCCAACTATACTAAAAAACAAATCATATAAGGTCTTCACGTGTTCTCAGGCATATCCTTCAATATAACACCAAATACTTGAACCTCAACCCCAGGCACCTAACCAATGTTTACTTGGGTTTGATAGTAACCTCATGGCCTTTTTGAGGGTAAAGCTCCAGGGTGAGACATTCTCAAAACAAGGGGCCTAAGACAAAGCAGAAGCTAAATCTGGCCTTGCATTCTGGGAATGTCTTTGGGCCTTATGTGTAGTGTAAAGCATGGGCAGAAAATTTGTGCAGTGTCTAGCACATTATCGAGAGGCCTCTTTCTTTCTTGTGCAAAAGGGTGGGGAGTTTCAAAAAGAAAAGTGTCCACTAGAGTGAGCATTTAGATTTCTTAGTTTTAATTCTAATTTAGTTTTTCTCTCATGATGCCTGTTGGATAGACTCAGGTTATCATAAGAATTTATTTATTTATTTTTCTTCCCATGCGTTACATGATGATGGAATTACTAAGGAGCGGGCTGTTGCCCCAGGAAGGTTCTTATGGAACTGTACGCCTGTAGTCTGCATACTTGGAGAATGCCTATTAATAACTAGGTTTAATAGCTACATATATAATAACTCTATAAAGGTGCATTCACACTTGGTGTTACGTACTGTTGTGTTGAGTCCCCTGACACCATGCTAGTTACGTAGGAATTACACTTACTTACCATGAACATTTTATGTTAAGTTAACATTCACTTAGCATTAAGCTATCGCCCATTTAACATTGGGTGCCACCTAGGATGCCACCTAGATTTTCATTTAACACTGACTTAACATCAGGTGTGAATGCCCCCTAAAGTGGTGTAAGAAAAAAATGAGATCAGTGCTATTATTAAATGTTTGAGAAGTCCAAACAACTGGTTTTAATTGCAAAAAGAAAAGAAATGGGAACGTAAATTGTTGAACTGGAAGGCTGGAGGTGTATGAAATTTGAATATGGTATAGCTGATGGAACTTCGTTTGTGTACACATACCAGGTTGGGGATGTTAAAAAAACCTATATTTTCTAGTTGTGTGGTGGAGTTGAACTTGTTCTGCCGCTAGATCAAGGTTTTTCCTGGCATCTAGAGTCTACAATCAATTTGATTATGAGGCTGAAATCACTTGTAGTTGTCACCGATGTTCAATTTGGGACCTTCAATGACACAAAGGCTTCCAATACATTGATGGGACCTAAAGAGCATTTACTAAACATTTCAAATATATGATTATGTTGACAACTTTTAACACCCATCTAGAATCTAGAATGATGGTTTGGTTTTTGACAAAACTGAAAACAAGGCTGAAGTTTCATGAACAAATCATGAGATTATCAAAATCCCACCTAGAGAAATGAAACATAAAAGCAAGGCTATACGTTAAAGAAATTTGTAAAGTCACTTTGAGTCTCGCACTGTGTTATGCCCTGTATTTCGATTTTTCATCCTCCGTCCGGCGCATTTGTAAAATCACCCCGAGTTAAAAGATTTTGGGAAAACACAGGGTGAGTCAGGGTTTGACTGCAGTCACAGTCCAACTTTTGGACAGTGGATTAATTGAGCATTGGGGGAGCTGGGGGCGTGGGGTTGGTAGGGTTATTTCATGAACTCATAAGGCTGGGGGGCAGAGGGGGCACGAATTTTTTTCAAAACAAACATTGAGGCTATTTGGGGTGGGGGGTTTGATTGGAAGCAACGTTTTGTACCGCAAAACCCTTACATTTTAGGATTTTGGGTTTGTTTTCAGAATTTTGGGTTTGGATTTAGGTTTTAATGTTCAGTATTTTAATGTTTAAGTTTTAGGTTTAGGCTAGGGTTAGGTTTAAACTTTAAGAGTATGTGAAAAGGTTTAGGGGTTAACATTTAGGGTTTACGGTTTGGGTTTAGCTTTTAAGGTTAAAATTTAGGCTTTGGATTTAGGATTAGTTTGAAAAACTAGTTTTAGGTTAAGTTTAGAGGTTTAGTTATAGGGCTTAAGGTTTAAGTTAGGTTTAGCATTAGGTTTTTAGTTTAGGTTTAGGTTTTAAAGTTATGTTTTAAGGTTTAGGGGTTAAGATTAGGATAAAGGGAATTAGGATTTAGGGTTTAAGGGTTAAATTCCTAGTTTTAGGTTTAAAATTAAGTTTTAAAGCAAAAATTTTGGTTTAAGTTTTAGGTTTCAGTTTTATCCTTAAATTTTTGGTTAAAGATACATTTAAACTTTAAGTTTTTATGGTTAAGTTTTAGTTTTAAATTTTTGGTCAAGTTTAAAATTTGATTTATATTTAGTGTTTAGGGAATTAGGGTTTCAAAAATCTGGTCTAAAATTAGGGTTTCAGATTTAGGGTTTCAAATTATGGTTGGATGAATTTTCCTGAAAATCCAGGGTTTTAAATTTAGGGTTCCATATTAGGGTTTGAAAAGTTAGGGTTTATGATTTCGTTTTTCATGTTTAGGGGTTTAACAATTAAGGTTTCAGATATTGTGTTTCATATTAAGGTTGCAAAACTTTTGTGTTGCATATTAAGCTTCAATTGTATTGGGCTTACTAGGTATCACAAGAAACAAAATTTTAAATTTTGCTTCAATTTTAACATTAAATAATGCCTTCAGGGTGGAGGAGTTCTAGAAATAAGTGCCCCTCAACTCCGCCTTGGGTTGCCCCTTACTTCTGGGACTCCATGCTTCGAGGGCATTAACCTACACATAAAACACAAGGCCAAGGTTATCATGAACCTCAACATATTTGAATCATAAGGCAAATGAGGGCTTGGGCTCTTACACCTACCTATTCCTAAAACTAGGAGGAATCTTACACCTACTAGTAGGCACAAGGAGGTACAAGATCCCTCCCACTTTTAGGAACCGTCCAACGTTTAAGGTTTAGGATTCCTAGTACGGCCCCTCTTTCCTAGGAGTAGTAAGGTGCCCTTCAGAAGTACTAGGAAATCCCTTAGTGAGGCTTTAAATTGTTAAATTCATGAGGCTAAAAGGCTGCATAAAGAAACTATACATTGAGGTTCACACATATTGCTCATCAGATTCCAATTTCCTTTCAGCTGGTAGCACCCTTGAAAACAACACACAAAGCAGCAACAAAACTAGACTAAAAGAACCACAAACCTGCAATACAACTACAGCTAGCCTACTTATAAACATGATACCAATCTTCTAAAAACTCCAAAAAAATCAAAGCAAATGCAAACAAGGGGGTATGTCACACTGTGACCTTGCCATTTACATTAAAAGGTATCTTAAGGCAAAAGAAGAATTTTGAAAACTCAAATATTTCACCATGCAGAAATTATAATGTTCAAAAAATCCTCTAAAAGAAAACCAAAATCCTTCAAGATATTGTAACTCTATAACTAATCTCAAGTTTCAACACAAACCAAAATATCATCTTTCAAAAATCCTCATATAAAAATAGAGCTATTATTACTTAGGAGCCATACTCCCTTAAGCTACTATACTCTATAATAAATCTAAACACAATATCCTTAAGGGCCTTGGGTAGGCAGGGCCAACAAAATCTATGTCTAGTACAAAACCCAATCAAACAAATCTACACAACCTACGAAGAACTAGACAACCCCAGTTCCCAATAAGTAGAAGTAGCACACAAGCAACTATGCAGTCATAGCACTCTATGGTACCTAGTAAAGGTAGGTATAGAAAAGCAAGGTTAAGAGTAATTAATTTCTAGGTCTGTAGTAAAGTAACAAGGGTACAGAGAAAATCCATTGGGAAAAAAAAAACTCCAAGAAATGATGAAAGTTGAACAGATAGAAAATGATAAAAATAATCCCACTTGAACTCAAGTGGGCCACAAAATCCTCAGTTGTAATAAGTGCATGATCTTGCCAACAAAATCATATCATGGTTGTGAAAGGAAAGCTTGGCTTGGTGAGGTGTGAGGAGACAACCCTATTTGATAGGCTTGTTGGGTTAGTGGACCATGACTCCCACCAGTGAGTTACCAGGGTTATGTATGTATGACTCAAGGAGAAAGTCAAGGTAGATAATAATAAATGATTTCACATCATTATATTTAATTAAAGCAAAGTCTGACATTTTTATTTTTTCCTTTTGGTCTTTGTTGTGACTTGTGGCAACCCATTGATTGGTCCATAGCCATCGTGGTTTTTATTTTTATTTTTTTAGGCAAATTCTTTTATGTAACCAAAGTGGCATTTCTCAAAAGATGATTTAGCCAAATTTGTCTATATGCTATATATGGATGTGGAAAAAAAAAGGATCCTTAGATATTCTTCACTGAAAATTTATTATGAAAGTTGGAATTTTTTTAATTTTTTTTTCAAAATCTGACAAATTTGGGCCCCTATCGGGTCTTTTGTCATCTCCGTGGTAAAGTGTAATGTGAAGATTATGATGAGTCTAAGCATAGGTAGATCACCAGATAGTAGGGTCGAGAGGCACATTAGGCCTACAAGAGGACTTAAGAGGGAGTTATTGGATTTTATTTGGGCAAATTGACAAGTTTAGTTATTGGGTTTTGCTTTCAAAGGAAAAAAGCTTAATACTTGTCCAAAAGTATCATCTAAAAGATGATTTAAACCTGTTTCTCAAACATGTTTTACATGAACCAAATGTCTAATTTGATTGTCAGGTGTTCAACTTCTACATATCGCCTGCACTTGATGATTTGCATATTGCAAGCATTTTTTTTCATATGGATATCAATATGTAACCAGTATATGACAAATTTTCATTGAAAATGATGAGGCTACTTTGGGTGCAAATAAACTAAATTTACTTCAAATCATTTCTGTGGGGCGCTTGTGTGAAAGCGCATGTCAAAAATAGGATTTTGTAATGCCAATCAAATTTGCGTAAATATGGCATTTGCTAACATTTTTGTCAAAAGTTTATTTGGGTGAGAGGTTGATTGTTAATTTCCATGGCCTCATTCAAGGCTAGGTGTAGATTAAAACAATGTCTAACTCAAGAAGTGACCGAAATGAACTTCTCAAATATACCATAGGCTTTGTGAAAACATATATTTTACAAATGTGTTTTTTTTTTTTTTTGGAAATGGAAGCAAGATTTAACATGAATTCAAGAGATGTATTCAAATAACTATGATGCAATTGTTTATCTAGCTTTTACATCTACATCCTTGTGGTCAATAGTGGCCTTGGAAGGATCAGTATTATAATAGAAGAGTTCAGCTAGTCACATGCTTACATGAATGTTAGATGATTAATTGCTAAAAACTATTTTTCTAGTTTACTTGACTATGATTTCACTCTTTTTATTATAAAAAAAGACAGTCATGTGTTGCATATGAATGGATGGTGAATCGTTTTAAAAAAGGGCCAAAACAAGGAACCCTTCCTTGTGAACTATCCAATGGTGGACTTACTAAACAATGGGGTCATAAGGAGAATGAAACCACTTCCATGTATTGTTTGATTATACACATATAGGGCTAGGAATTAATTGAAATAAAAAACATAATCAAACTTGGAAGCTAGTAAGTTGCCATCCTTTTGTGGTAATGGAAAAGGATTGAAGGGGTGTGGTGTTAATTAGACTTTTGATTTATTTTGGCAACAATGATTAAGCTCATGAACACAACTTAACCATGGGTGGGTAAACTTATTATCAAGTGATATACATGTGGTATAAAATAGGGTAAATTTATACCTTAACCAACTTTTCACTCAAACTAACATTCTATTAGACTAAACTCATGCCCTAAGGTTCTTCAATAAAGTTCATGAAATTAATTCAAAGGTTTATCCATTCAGCATATTTCAATTCTTCACACCTTATACCCACCAAGGAATTCCCATAATTTCCTTCTACCAAGTTTGTGACAAAGTTGATAAACAATCCCATGAACAAATAGGGATGAAATTATAATTTGAGACATAATTATAAGTAAACAATTTCGTGAACAAATAGGGATGGAAGTACAACTTGACACGTAGCTTTAGGTTAACATTCATACCTTCAATTTTAATTGATTCACATATGAAATTCACCCAAGGTCACGAAAACTGACGGTGTGAAATAATCATCAAGTTTGCATGAAAGAAGGAATCTAATAGAACTTTGCATGGAGAAATGTATTCAACTAGTTGAAGAAACAAATTATAATTTTTGAATTATGCAAACAATGTTAAAAAAGATGGATGAAAGATGTAATTTAGTGCAACCGAGTAAGCGGTCTAAGTTCTAAAAAACAAAGAGTCTTCAAATTGATGAATAAATAAAGTATTTTTTACATAATTGTCATTCGAGAGGGATTCCACATTCCACCTAAAGCTTCTTAACATGAATTACTTTTCAAGTACAAGCAATTAACAATGAAACGTTCTTAAATCAAGCAAATAATCTACAAAATTCCTAATGACATTGCAAAACCTTTTCATAATACCAATTACATCAGATAATGGCCATTGGTTAAACTCAAGGCCTAGTTACTCACCAAAAAAAGGTGTGTGAACCAACACATACCAACACACCATCCATTGGATGCCCATTATGACTAAGTTGTGGATGAACTTTAATTGAATTTAAATACGATTTCACCTTGGTAACCCAATCAAGAAGAAATAAATCCTCTATACAAGTATAAAGGTAGAAAAATAGGTGCCTACTATGAAATTAGATGGTTCATAATTTATATTTTAAGAATCCAAATAGGTCATGCGAGCCCAGTTTAGACATTTAAGTTCCAAGAGCTTTCTAGTGATATAAAGAACTTTTCAATCTAATGAATTTTGACTCTTGGAATTGCCATCTAAAAATTTGGGACTCCATTGGGACTCCAACTCTCAAAGTTGGAGCTCACTTGGAAGTGTTGGGGTCCATTCCTTCACACTTTCTTACACTTTTGGAAACAAAAAATGTGACTCAAATTGTATGTCAATTGCCCATATTATATGTTAATTGGATAGATTCATTTTCTATATTAATATGTTATTATGAAATCTAGAAAATACTTCAATTACCAAACAATTACACTAGGCCCACAAAACTATCCCAAAAGATTATAGAACCAAGGCTTCAATTTAAGCGAAAAAAAGATTAATAAACCATTGAACAAACATAATAACTCATTAAACTTTCATGAAAATGTAACTGAGCCTTTTCTTGTATAGCAAAGAACATTTCTTCTTCCATTTTTTTTTCATATCATGTTAAAAACATTGTCAAGTTTATTAATGTATCGTCCCAATAAAACATAATCTCAAATTCTTTCAATTGTAGTCCCAAGCATAATCATCTATATATTCTTCCATGCATTTTGAAAATGAACATAGTTTAATTTCACATAAAATAAAGGAAAAATAAAATAAAATAAACCCAATCAACTATGTACACAAGTCTTTATATCAATAAATGAACAATGAAACTTTTGAAATTTCACAAAAAAAATTTAAATGAAAATTCATTGTTATAAAAACCTTGTCCACGAATCAAACTTACATTTCAATTCTTAAAAGTCATGTAGTTCATTTTTAAAATCTTGAGGGTGAAAGATTTTTGAAAGTCAACACAATCTTTGGCTCCTATTAGCAAATCTAGACCCTAGTAGTGGTGCACGAATGATTGATCTTTGATGAAAACGTGGCAAATTTCAAATTTGACAAGACTTGTACCATGTTTTTACTCATTTTCTAGACCTTCATATTTGTCTCCTTGGTACTTGAAATGTTTGAATGTCTTATCTTGTGTTTTGGATTTGTTGTTGTCAATGTCCAACTAGATTGAACCAATCCAATCCATGACATTCCATTAGAACCTTGTTGTTTTCATCTATGGCCAATTACATGCATGAAAATTGAAGATCGTTTTTTCTAAAATCTCATGTTTCTAGGTATTGACTATTTGTTGTTTCTAATGACTGTTGTAAAGTTTAAAATGTCTATGAATTTTGTGGATTGTACGATGCAATGGATGGCTTGTAACTCCAAAGATTGTAAGTTCAAATCATCAATGTTAATAACACTTTTGATCTTCGTTTTAAAATTGTTTCTCTAACTAAATTGGAGAGTTGGCTTTTGGTTGTCCTCTAGAACATAATTGTTTCTACGCAACTCTTACATCAAGCAATGATTTTACTAACCAGGAAAACTTTCCCTCTTCCCCTTTCATTATCCATTGTACAAGTATAGTCAGGAGGAGAATACCAAATCCTTTTCTTCCACTAACTTATGATGACAACAAAACATGAACTTTGAAAACACAATGAGGATGCAATGCAATGAAAATAAAACAAATAATGTTGATAGTAGAGCATGAAGATGCATTACCATAAATCTTGCATGCTCAATAGAGTTTGTGCAAAAAATGCTATAATAAATCTTTTGATGCATGTTCACAACAATGCATGAATAACAAACCTTGGGTGAAGAATTATAACAATAGATTTCATGATGATAGTAGAGCTTGATGGTGGACACATGAATTGAGGTGATGGCATGTGTGGATTAAAAGTAGGAAAAAACAAAAAGCAATGGGCAAGAACAAAGTTTGAAGCAACAAAAAAAATGCACAATTACCAATGCATTCATAGTTTGAATTTGGACATGATAGGTTATTGATGGTGTTAAACACTAAAATCTTCATTTTCCAAAGATTTTAGTTAACACGTATTTTCCTAGGAAACAAACTTTACCTCTACAACTTAGACTAATGTTAATGTTGTCATGTCAACTTCCATGTCATTTATTGACAAATTTGCACATGTGGGAGCACTAATATTTATTTGCTTGTTTGAAAATGACACAAACTTCATGTTTGAACCAATGTTGTGTGGTTCTTCCATTTTAAAGAACTTGCAATCTGAATTTTGACATTTGAAAAAAACTCAGGGGTTCTTGAGTGCAAGTTTAAGCCCAGTTCTTCCAATTAAAAATGCTTTGGTTTTAGTTACAGCATGGTAGAGAGCATATACTAGGAAATTCACAACCTTTTGCTTCCAATAAGAAGACAACAATCACCTCACCTCACCAAAACAGCCTCAAGCTGTGCTGGGTCACATTTCTCCTGTAACCTGCATAACATACCATTTTAACCTATGCCTTACAGGAAACCTCAGAAACTTGCATAGCAATGTCAAATCTGCAGTAACCATGAAATGTAAGACCGCTGTGACTAAATTTGAGATGCATACCAGTCATCATCCTTGTGTTGCTCAAAAAATGAACGATTTTGGGTTGTGATGAACTCTGTCTTGTATTCATCATACCTGTCAAGAAAATGCTGCACCTGTTAGAAATTATAAGTATCACTTCCAATATAGACAACAGATGTGAGACAGGCCTAGCTATCCAATGCTTTGTCGATGTGCAAAGGAGGTTTAACCTCCATAAGGAGAAAGTCAAGGTCAAACTGGGCAAGCTGACAGCATATTTACATGGATGATTGGACAACAGTTATTAGCCCTTTGCACCTACACAATTTTTGCAAGCAAAGAGAACACAAGGGAGTCTGTACTCCAGACACATTCTGACTGACTGAGCAGGTGCACAATGGAGGAAGTACCACATCTCTTCCCTTCACAAACAAAGTTGCAACTGAGAGCACTGGAACAAACATACCTCTGCTCTGATTCTCCAGGTAAGATGTTATCCTCAAGCTCCACCATGAACTGTTTATAAGAAATTACAGCCCTCCCTGCAAACCTTGCTACATCAGCAGGCCTCTCCACTCCACACATTTAGGAGTATTTGACAAAGCTGGATTCTCTCCTTGCACGTCACAGGACCTCCTCCAGTCCATATTGAGTCACACTTGAGCAGCAAGCACACTGACTTAATCTTAAAACTTCTAAGCAACCTAGCTAGTTAAATTTCTGAGTGGTGAGAGTGGAGGACTTCCATCAAAATGGACCATTCAACTCTTTTCCCCCTATTCAAGATCTGTCTCACCATGTCATTCATAACTAAAGCAAGGGTTCACATATTGTTATGGTCCTCTATAAGCCCTCAAACACTCATATTGCACCCAATCCATCTAGGGGGAAATCTTCATGTGAACCCCCAAAAGGATATTGGACAGTGGAGATCAGACAATGGTATTGTATTAGGCAATGCCCTCCAATTTCCAGCTCCAGCCACTTGATCAGGTCTTCATGATGGGCATCACACTGTATGGTATGTAAAGTAGATAAGGGGAAGGATATACTGATTCAACCATTCTTCAGATCTAGAACTCCAAAATCCTGCACTGAAATGTAAAGCTGTTCTGGAAGCACTGAACACACCAAGTCAAGGAAAAAACCAACAATTTCAAACACCTTTGCTATGAAAGAACACAATAAGTTTTGTCTCTCAGTCAATTGAATAGACTATATGTATGAGTCCTCCTAGGAACTTGAATCTTTTCACACTGTTCCACAAAGAATCCCTCCCCGGACAATGAGCACTAGAAAATCCTAGTTTTACTGACCTTGTGTGGTCCATCAAAGAGCCACCAAACTGATGGAATTTGCCCTACTTCTGGTAAAAAGCTATTATCTATGGAAAGAGAACATGGTACTTTTGGAAGTTCAGGAAGGTGAAGTCAGCTTATCAGGGGAACAAGTATAACACAAGACTTCTGTAGAAGTTGCTTGAGACTTTGTATCATAAATTGAAATGCTTGAAACTACAAAGTGACAGCCAGGTATATCTATAACCATGGGTGCTATTTCAACTGTGTGCTACGTATCATACACTGAAGAAACACATAAGCATCTCCTCAATCAGCAGGTGGGTCAACAGCAGATTGTGTACTCATCATCGTGCATTTCCATAGCTCTGATTGTAGTAGGGTTGGCCAGCTCTCTCTGCTCCACGGTGGCCCCCAAGTCTCAATTGAGCCACCAACAATTTTTGAGCTTTCTGTTGTTCTTGTTCCTCCCGCTTCAGCCTCTCTGCTCTTAATTCCTCCGCAGTCTTCCTCTGCTTTTTCTTTTTCTTTTCCTCTGATCACACCAAATAATCCAACAAGCTTCAGATGCTTCTTCATAATCCACACACCCCATACTGTTCAGAATTCTGTGACATACCATATACTTACATCGGATTACAGTGCTTGCAAAGTTTTCATGTCTATGGTTTCAAGGTTTTAGTATGATATGTTCAGCACCATATTATACTGGGCAGAACAGAAACCTGAAAGCATGCAGCCAAGAAACCCTACTTACCAGTGCTTCTTGGTCTCACAATGTGTGTTGCAGCACCTTCATCCCCTGTTCTGTCAATCATGAAGGTTTTGGTCGAGTACCATGGCCTCTTTCCATTCTTGTCAATCAGACCATACCCAAAACCATATACTTCATCAGCAGCCCCAGGAGCTTTTGCTTCTTCTTTCTTTGCTTTCTTGTCTCTGAAGTCCCTGAAATCATCTCTCCCTTTGCTGTCCCTAACCCTACCTTCCCCTTGATTTCTTTCTTTCCTACTATCTTGAGGCTTCCCTCCTTCCTGCCCGGAGCCCTCAACGATCTCCTCCACACCCGAAAAGAAATTGAAGTGTTGTGGCCGCTGCTGCTCAGCGGCGATGATGATGCTTGATCCCTTCTCTTCATTTCTGGCAGCCACAGCACCGTTTCCAAGCTTTGGCCGATGACCCTCTTCTTCCTCCCCTTGTGTGATCCTTGGTTCTTGAACCCTAGTGGTGCCTGTGGATGTGGAGGACTTGGCTTGAGCAGCCGCCGCTCGCAGCTTCTCCAGACGGAATTCTGCTTCTCGTTGTCGGGCTTGCTGCTGCTGGATTGCTTCTTGACGTGCAGCTTCTTCCTCATCTTTCCTCACTTTCTCTCGATTATCAAAGTTATATACGTTCCAACTTTTCTGCGGCAAAATATTGAGACCACCATGTCCCCCCATGTCCACAAAACAAAACCAAACAATACACACACACTTAACAACAACAACAAATCTCTTCTTCCGCAACCAAACGTTTAGCGCGCTATCGACTAAGCGACAAGAAACCCAGCGACTGTCGCCGTCGGAGTTCGAACGTCCAAATCCCTTTCTTGTAGAGCGACTGGAGCAGGCCCTTGTTCCGGCGGATATAAGGTTTTTCACGAACCGATCGGAATCTGATTAGGGTTAGAGTCCCTTCTTCGCCTCTTTCTTCTTCTTCCGTCGTTGAAGCCCTAGGGTTTTTGGGATGGGTGGTGAATTGCCCACACTATTATTGCTAAAAAGCAATAACTGGCCAACACTCACATCTACCAGTGTTTACCACATCTAAACTCCTGCTCAAGTTATTTCCTTACCCAATCCATAAACATGAAATATCAGACATTGTATATCAAGGATCAATTAAATGCCATCACACTGGGCTAGTCATTGTGATTGACCAATCAAAATCAATCATACATATGCACAATCCCCTTTGGAGAACATTAGAGACGTCGGTAAAGTCACCCTATCTTTCACCCATTACCCCTCTTCTAGCGATATCTGCAAAGTAATGAAATTTTATTAAATCTCAGTATGCAATGCTGAAACTCAGCATTTAATGCACAAGGTTCGAGTGGAATTTCAGTAGGTGTAGAGAGCCGTGAAATCTCTGTAGCAGCAGTGGACGCGCTCAGGAAAAAAGAAAGAAAGGGTGAAAACCATCACAAATTGATGGTTTTCCAAGTTTCACACCCTTAAATGCTTATGTACGTTTTCTTAGGTATTTTTTGGAATCTCATCCTGTGTATGACCAAACTCGGGGTACTGACCCTGTCTTTTCCTGACTTTACGGATATCTCCTTCGTATCTTATGCATGTTTGCAGGTCCAAACTTCAAACTCAATTTCATACCATTTAAAGCTTGAAATTTCTCTAAATTACATAATTTATAAGTCATTATATTACTACCAGTTGACATGAGCTGATCTTCTTTTTAATAGAATTAACAAGCGGCTCTGCCACGAGGGACATGATTTTTCATGAAGCCAACAAACTTTGGTCCAATATAACTTGAGTTCAAAATATAACATTAAATATAATACTTTATTTTGAGGACAAAATAAAGTGTTTTAACCATCTCAGAATTCATTGTGGGTATTTAGAAATTGAAGCCATAGTTTCACTATCTTTTCTTTAATCATACAAATGAATATAAAGTTCTAAATAATTATATTATTTTTAAAAAATCCAAAATTTTCAAACTTGGATAATGTAAACAATTTTTACCAATGTGCATGAGATATTTTGATGTTTGAAACAAACATCAATATTGAATGCTTATAATTTACATGAAAAGACTTTTATTTTTAGTCTCATTCTTAATTTGAAGTTTGAGAATTTGGTATTTATTTATTATTATTTTTCATTTTGGGTTTAAGTTTTCGATGAAAAGTGTTTTGTTATGATGTTTGATGGGTGTACATGTGGATTCAAAAATTGTTCAATTTTTTTTTGTCTTGTTATTTATATTTATGATTTGTTTTGCACATGGTCCATGAAAAAATGCAAATTCAAACCACAAGTTGCCAACATTTTAGGGGTAATTAATTAGGTGGAAAATGCAACAATTATATGCATATTTTTACAAACATTACACTTTAAATAAATGGAGACATTAATGGTTTTTTGTTATACATTGGAAATGTGTTTGGTAATTTGAATGCAATATAAATCAATTTGTGAAAATCTGATCAATATGCTTATGTTACATTAGATTTGGATTCATTTCTATAGACATTTACCCATGTATGCTTTAATTGAGATCCAAATTTGATGGTGCTTTCATTAAATTATGATTTTAATTGGAAATTATCCATGAAATATAATAGTTCTTGTTTACTTTTGCTTGATTATTGTCATTTTAAATGTTAACATTAAAATCTCCCATAATGATGATTGGACAATGTTTGAGAAATTGTTGAATTTGAAGATTGTTTAGGAATGTAAAAATTGAACATGAATGAACTTTATATACACATACACAATCAATTCATCTAATGATAATCCTTGAAAATGATGAATGGTTTTGCTACTACAGGTTGAATTAGAAATTGAATCCTTATTGTGATAAATGATTATGATTTACCAACTCATATATTTTTTATGATAAGTTCAATTGGTGTCCATTTTGATTCAATGTTATTGTCATAATAATGAGTATATTTTTCTTTTTGTTAGTGTTCCAATTTTAAAATTTTGAAACATTATCCATATATTTTTTTTTTCACAATATGTTGTTGATGCTTCAAAAATGCCCTTAGTTCCATTCACAAGACCATTAAAAGTTGCATATTTACAACACATATTTCAACTAACATATCTTTTTATATATTAATTATAAAATGTAAACCCATAGTTTTACTCAAATCATTTGATGGTGGGCATGATTGATGGTTGATGTTTATTACTTTGAAAATAAACATGGGACCTAATGTGTTAATGGACACATTTTCATTATTTTTTGCACAATTTTATTTGTATCTAATAAATACAAAATAATAAAATTGTTGGGTACTTTTCAATTCCAAATTGAACTTATAAATTCAATATCTTTTGTATCTTTTTTTGCAATATGAAAATTGTTCAAAGTTTGTATAAAGATAATATTTGACTATCACATAATTTTGTTTAATTCATGACGTTGGACATATGTTTGTCAACAATTTGGTGCTAGTGCATTAACATTATTTTTGATATTTTAAAAATTTGAACTAACTTTCATAAGGGGTGTTTAATAGAAATTGTTTATCATGATAACATCAACACCTCTAAAACATTTATTTGAATGTGTCTTATGGATCTTAGCCTATTTTTTATAACATTAAACATTCTAATACCAACAAGTGAAATTTCATCTATCACAACAAATTATAATTGTTCATATCGACATGTACGCCTATTTAATGAATTTGACATTTGATAAATTTGGTAAACTAAATAAGGATTATTGAACAAGTATGTTCAATGTTAAATGTATTATTAAACCATCAATATTGAAGGTAGTTTTACCTAATAATGCCATAAGTAAAGCTTTATTTTTGTTAAATCAGAAGATACGTCTTTAGTATATAATTGTAATAATCCTTGAATTACGAGATTCAATGTAAAAGTTTTACCAGTTCCAGCACCCTTGCAAAAAATAAACATATCTATGTATTAGGGTACAATTGTTTCCTATGCATAACATCATCGAATATTCATTTTTATTCTTCATTTAATTGTGTAAATAAATTAGAATATTCAAATACTTTCATCATCATGGAATATGATGATTTTGTGAAACTTTCATCTTCTAGAAATTGTGATTTTTGGTTTGATCCATTACATGATTGAATGATAAAATCAAATAATAAATCATAATGTTTAATTTGTTACAAAGATTGTAGGACGTGGATCATTTAATAACTTTATTATCTATGTGTAAGTTCAAATGTTAATTGAACAATCTAGTTTTGATTTTGAATCTATTGAATCATATTTCTTTTGTATTTGAATATGGCATTTGATAGTTGAAAATATATTTAATCTTTAAAATATTATCATGTTGTTGACATTATGCATCATGCCAAGTTATATTATACCCAAGTTGCAAAATTTCTAAATTTCAACATGGTGAATATAATAGAATATGTTTTCTTGACCAATTTTCAATATTATATATATATTATAATTTACAAACGTAATAATTTTGGGTTCAAAATGTTTGAAATATTTTTATTTTTAATGTTATATAAAAAAATTAAACTCTATTAATGACAATGATTCATATTAACTAGGATGATTAATATATTTGTCTATGATTAATAAAGACATTATATTAGCTGAATTTGATTCTAATTCAATTAATGCTATTTATAATTTTACAACAAATCCATGTTCTTCAAAAGGAAAAATATTTATGAATTGAAATGTTTGAAATGAATGATATAATGGTAAAAAAAGTAGACGATAAGCAACAAGTTGAACAACCATTTTTTGGGCATTAAAAACAAATATCTAATTTTTGAATTCTTATATTTGATTTGTGATGCATTTTTTAATAATAGAATGTAATTTTAATGTTATTTATTTATCTATTTTTGTCATATATGATGTGCAATATATTATAGTTACATATGGGTCCAAAATAAATTGAATATCTATATTTTTAGACCACAAATGATGCACATATTTTCAATGCATTGGTTATTATGTTTTTAGGACTTTGTTTAAAAAATTGTGCGATTCTATTAATTTATTTCTCAAACTTAATATGTATATACTTTCAAAAATGATATATCATCATTTTTTATAAAATATTTTAAAGATTGAAATATTTTGTTTGCTTTTGTTTGGAGGTATTGTTGTGAAAATGGATGATTTCCATTTATTTAAAATGTTCTAAATTTTTTGTTTCACACATGGGAGGCAATGGGTAATGAAATTTTCAAACAACACGGTTTTTTTTCCTACATGTACGTGTGTGTTGATGTTGTTATGCATTTTGTAATGGGTTTGGTAACAATGATACATCACAAGAAATATAAATCATTACAAAGTGTTCAATTTCTTCATTTGTGTGCACTCCACACATAAATGCCTTTTTAAGTCCATGGTCATGCTCATTCACATAATATTTAAATTCAATGATGAAAAAAATCGAGAATATACTTAGAAAAATAATAACATTTTGTGATGAGTTTGCATAAACAACATGTTATATGATCGTAATAACTTACACATGTGATAGGGTCAATTTGAATCAATTCTATTATATAAACAAACTGGTTTGAACCATGTGTCTAATGCACATGTGTGTGTGTATTTGACGGTACATATTACAAAATTACAACTACAAACTACATTTCCAAAACCTCTCTATATACCACATTCTACATGTATCTATGTAGGCAATTATGACGTTCATGTGTAGATTCTAACGTGTCTTGATTGAATTCTGCTAGAGCATTAATATGTGGAACAAGATTTTCCAAAAAGTCAATTTGCTCGTCATTTTGCTGAGCTTTTAGTTGTTGCCGAAAGGCCACCAAAGTTGCCAAAGCACTACCATGCTGCGCAATGAGTGCACGCATACATTCTTGTATGTCTTTGGGCATTATGGAGAATATATGTTGGGTTTATTGCTGATATTGATATCAAAATCTTGGGGTGCCCCCCCTTGGGGTTAGGCATGCCTTTCCTAAACAACAACACATGCGTAGAAGGGGGGGTTATTTATTTTTACCAAGGTTTTCTTCCTTGTATGATGCCATCCATGGATGGATGACATGACGGACGGATGGACGGATGGATGGATGAGTCACGTGAAAAAGCTTCATGAAAAATGTTCACGACATCCTTTAATTTATAGTATTGGAAACGTTTATATTTTATTTGAGAGATTTAGTTTTGAAGCATGTAATATGTGCAAAGTTTTACTAAGAAAATCCCATAATCTTTCAGCAAATGTAAAAATGACAAAAAACTTTGAAAGGCCAACTTGTCAAATCATTGCAAATAATTTTTTTCACAACCTTTTAAAATATTCAAGTGAATTATACAAGCTTTCCAAATCATGATAACCTAAATATGATTTGAAGATATTATTTAAATTTGGTTTATCTTATACTTGATAAGTTTTTAAAGTTTTATCACATAGTTTTCGTTTTCATATTTGCATCCAATTAGAACCTATGATTTTTTGAATGGAAAACTTTCGCAGTTTTAAAAAAAAGGTTTAAAATATTTCTTGAAAAATATTTAGATTTATGAAGTAATTCCCATTGGCTATTTGTTGATATGAAAAACCTTTAGAAAATTGTCAAGGTTGACTTTAGAATAATGTTGAATAATTTAGTCGTTTGAATGTTTATTTTTAAATAAATGTAAAGAGTGAAAGTGTCACACGAGGACAGGTGGAATTGATCTAGTGTGAACGATGGATCTGTTTCTTTTTCAGCCAGTTATAATAGCCGTTCTGGTTTTTCCGGTGCTCATTAATCCTACATGGGATGCATGGAGTTTTTGTTTCTTTTGGTGTGTGCTGTGTGTAGGAATGGCGGCGCATCTTAGTGGGAACTAATTGAGATGGTTGAAGGAAGGCAACAAGAATTGATGGCTAGGTCAGCAAGGAGGAACAGAACGGTTGTATGGGAAGAGGAAAGCTTGCAGGAGAAGCCAACAGGAGTAGATCGGCAGATTTTTGGCAGTAAGGTGGCTGATTTTTGGAGAGAGTGGTAGATCAGTATGGGGAGAAGAACAAGAGGAGAGAAGAGAAGTGGTTGGGAGATCGAGGGGAGATAGAGCGGAGAGGAGGAAGAAGACAGTGTGTGTTTTGAAAATAGCTAGCGGAGTAAGCAAGAAGTAGTGAAGATGTCTGAGCTGTAGTCGAGCAGGTTTGACCGATTACCGATTTTTCTTTTGCTGCGTCTGGTGTTCGGAGTTTGAGCTGTTCAACTGCAGAAGTAACTGAAGGGAAGGAGTAGAATGCAGTAAGTAATCAGAGAGGTATGAGATTTTGGGAGAAGGTTTCCGATGAGCGCTTGAGCTCTCGGCATGTACATACTTCGCAATTGAAAACAAGAAATGTTTTGCAGATGAAACTTTGTGTGTTTCAGTTCTGTGAATCTTTGTCTCTGCAGAGGTGTGTTGTGATGAGAAACTGACCTTTCGAGTGTAGTTGAAGGATCAGCAATTTTGGTTTGGAGATCATCCTGGTTTAGGAGGTCTGAGTCTGAATGAGTAGATCAGGATCGCTTAGGTCCGCATCAGGGGCTCGATCGTCCAGTATAGATGTATAGGGTCCCTCTCTTTTGGTTACAAAAGTTTTGATTTGGGGCAATATAATATATAGTATTTTCATAATCCATTATTTTTGGAGTATTTAAAAACTTATGTATCATTGAATATTTTGACGTACAACTTATGTATTTTCATTGTCAGAATTAAAAGTATTAGATGATGCATTATTGTAAATAGGAGTTTGAAAATTTGAATTCATATGCAAAGTAAACAAACTTGCCCATTGATGATGAATGGTAGCATTCAAATCTTTGTATAATAATGTTTCAATTAAATGGTATAAAACAACCATCAGCATATTTGGACGAACATTTATTGATATATAAGGTGATTTGTATTCAAGATGTTATTTAGAAAACACCTTATTGTTGCACAATCATATGGTAAATGTGATACTATTGATTGACTTTGATCCACCTTTATAGGGACATTAATAACACTACCATGCATCTTATATTGTTTATACCTTTAGAGTTTATAAATTTGAGCAAAATAAGACAAAGTGAAACGAAACTTCTTTTAATTGTGTTAATTTTGAAACTGATCGAATGATTTTGATTTTAGAAATTTTATTTCATACTTGATATAAGGGACATTTATTTTCATTAACATTATGTAAGCAATTTGTACAAATGTATGATGTTGAACTAGGTTCTATTTCAATTTGAAAGTACATACATTTGTAGAAAATCGTGCAAAATGTAACCACTTCGTTTGTGACTACATGCAATTTGTACTCATTTGTAACTACATTTTGGGAATATTTGTAACTACAAAACCAAATTTCAACTATTTTTGTCATTCTCACAACTATGATGCAATTATTGGAAACTTCATCCTATTGGTTGAATGGATTTTAACTCTATTTTTGTCCATTAATACGTTGATATGTCCCATTAGTCACCATAATCACCAAATTACTCACATCTTAAAGGTATTCTACTATGACATCGAGGTGTGCTATTATGTATGTATTAAAATAATATTATAATATTGTGTGTGTGTACATTAAAAAAAAAATATATATAGTTCATATAATGAATTTCAAAATAAATATTTGAACTTAAAAATTTGTTATCCAAATTCAAATATTGTTATTTGAATTTGAAGTTTTAAATATGAATTTTGAAAATTGTTAGTTGTCTTCAAAACAACAAAATTAAATCTAAAATTATATTTCCAATTATGAACTTTCTTTTTAAACATCATAATTGATGTTTCAATTTTGAAATTTGTTGTTGTAATTTTTTTTTAATTATTGAATTTGAGAAAATTATTTGGATCTGAAATTTAATATTTTTAATTTTGAAGAAGTTATTGCAGATATTTTTTTATTATTTGAATTTAAGTATAAAAAAATTTAAATGTGAAATTTGATATTTCATTCTGAACTTAAAATTTTTAAACACTTTTAAAAAATCGATCAGAAAAATTATGTTTCAATTCTGAAAACTGTTATTTTAATTCTTGAAACAATCATTTGAATACGAAAATAGTTATTTCAAATCTTTCAAACATTATTTGAATTTGAAATGTATTATTTAAATATGAAAATTTCTATTTGAATTCAAAAAGCTTATTTGATCTAAAAATTGATATTTGAATTCTAAATCATTATTTTGGAATCCAAAAATTAGTATTTCAATTCAGAAAATAATTAATTGATTATAAAATGGACATTTGAATTTTGAATCTTTTTATTTGAAAATGAAAATTTACATTTCAACTATCAAAAAATTTCATTTAAATTGTAAATAATAGTTTGATTTGAACCTTGAGATTTCAAATCCAAATTATTATTTGGGATTCTCAAAATTAATACTTGAATACTGAAAATGATTAATTGAGGCCAAAAATGGACATTTCAATTTTGACTATTGTTATTTGAATCTGAAAAATTAATATGTCAATTCTGAAATTTTTAATTTAAATTGGAAAAGTTATTTGATCAAAAAATTGATATTTGATTTTTGAGTTACTAGTTTGGAATCGAAAATTTAGATTTGACTTAAAAAAATTATTGATTGAGTTTTAAGGGTTTTTTCTATTAGTGTTATTGATAAAAAATCACTTTGATAAAAAATTATAAATTATTTTACAAATATTTATAAGTTATGCTGAATAATTATTTTTATAACATAGATTTTTATACTATATGATTTATATTCTTATAGTAAAATAAATAAATTAGTGTAAATAATGTTACAGTACTTTAAAATCGTTATAATTACTGCAAATAAGAATCAATTAGTTTGTGCATAGTTGTTTTCTAATTGAACATAAGTTTGCAATATGTTGTTTATAACTTTAAATCTGAAGTAAAATTGTGGAAAAATTATAATGTAGCTAACATAACTATTTTAATGAATTTAAGTTCAGGAATTATTATACAACATTTGATTTTTAATCTTTAAATTTTGTGATTAATCATCTATGTTAAATATTTTAATAGTAATTTTAAAATGATTATAAAAATATTGTTATGTTTAGCAAATTATTGTTATTATAGTTAATATTTACCAATAGATAAAAATTAGTTGACCTATATAAGTTTTTAGAGGAATAAATGTACTTTTATAGTTATTAGTGTAATTAATTTAATATTATTTTCTTTGAGAATTCCTCTAAGAATTTATTTTGTAATAACAATTATTAGTTCATTATTTATAATTTGGAAATAAAGATTTAAAATATTTAGTTTTAAAATTAAAGTAATGAAATAATTTTTACATTAATTATATTATTTATAATTCGACCAGATGTTGAAAGGTAATAAAATATTTTAAAATATTTCAATTATTTAATTATTTATGAATTATGTGTTAACAACTTGTGAATAACTAGATAGTTAATTTGTTAAATATTAAGAAGTTATTAGTTATTTAAGTAATTGGTATTTAATATTTAATATTTGTAATGTATAGTTTATAGTTTAAATATATGTAAATTTAACTATTATTAATTAAATGATTATGTACTTGAATTGTTTATAAAAAAGGCATGAAAATAATTACAATTTAGTTTGCAAGGAGGTTGCAACTTTAAAATTTATCCCATATTGTTTATTCTCCATTCCTATTTTGAACATGATAGAAACAAAGGGTGTGTTCATTCAATTTCACATTACGAAATTTGTGCACATGGGATGAGCTAATCAAAAGTCTTTACCTAAAACTAAAAAATAAGTTATGCACAATTTTAAAGTACTTACCTCCCAACCTACTTATCTACCTAATTAGGTAAGTACTTAATTTGACCTACCCACCTAGGTCGACCTATGTACCTACCTACCTAAGTACCTACTTATGTGAATAGGTATTTAGTTTAAAAGATAAGACCTACCTACCTACCTTTTTATTTAATTAGATAGGTAGGTAAGTAACTTAGGTTTATAAGCATCTACTTATGTATTTACTTAGGTACTTACAAACTTAATATTAACTTCTTATTAAGTTAATTTTGAAATGTCACATGGCATATTTACATTGGGCCACATGTCATAATATAAAATCATCTAAACATTTGAATTGAACGTAATAGATTATTTCAAAATAAATAATATTTATATTTAAAAATAAATAAATATTGGGACATGTGGGAGAACGTCATTTACTTTTAATTGTGACAAAAATAATTGCATTTTAGTCACATGTGATGATACGTATATAATGGAGTCAAAGGATGAATTTGTATTTGTTTTTTGTTTTTTTCATCCAATACCTTTTATCGTTTGCTACTAATATCACATGCAATTTATCTAAGGCAAATAAGGAAAATTTAGTTGCAAATGTTGGTTGTGACTAAAATTTAATCACAAAGACCAATTGAAAATACTTGTTTTACCATAATTGAACACAAGATTGGACTATGAGGTTTATTGGCACAATTTGCAAATTAGTCTATAAGATACCAACCATTCAAATTTGATGCTTCTAGGAATTCATATTTGAACTACGAGCTATGGTGTCAACCTTCACAAGGTATATTTCCACTTCCATTTGAACTATGTTATCCAAACCTTTGCAATAAAATCTATTAAACTTTAAGACCTTTAACAAAGGACTATAATATGTAATAGATTGATCTATAAAATGTGGATATAAAAGTGAAGGTGGAATAGATCTAGACTTGACTTGTTAGTTGGCATGTTCAAATAAAACCAATTGTTAAAAGAATTATTTATACACAATTCTCGGTTGCTGATAATGAAAATTAACCAAAACTAGTTGGATTTAAATTGGATCCCATTATAGATTTGATAAACAACTACCTCTAAAATTATAACTAGGATTAATTTCTTTCAACAATTTTCACACATTACTTTTGCAATTTATCTACCCTAATCCAATGATATTATCTTTATAGCATCTCCTCTCTTGTTGTAGTTTACCATGATCCTTGTAATGAACAAATGGAATGGGCTTTTCAAGCCCCTTCTGAATTCCTTATTTCTACTAACACATGTGAAAACTCATTATTTTTTGAGAAGAAAATTATAAAATATAATTTTAATGTTCTTATTGTCATTTTGAATGGCTAATTCCTTTTAAGCAAAGGAGTAAGGAATTGGGAATTCAGGTGTGGATCATTTTGTTGTGAATGCACATTACCTAATAAAACATGTATGATAACCATATCTATTTATGAAGGAAGGTAGTTTGTTTTGTTTTGTAGTTATGAGATCCACCGAATTAGGATGTTTCAAATTATGTTTTTGGTGTCTTTGGAAAACTTTTGACAAGGAGGCGTGCATGCACTACTAGGAAAGTGGGGTGTAGTTCACTAAACTATTTAACTGTGGAACCATAAAAGTGAATTAGTTCACTATAATTTCAGTGCTTTTACTTTCATTAGTGAAAATGGTTCAGTATATGGTGTACATGTTTACTAAGGGTGAAGTTTGTTTACTACGTTTGTTTGTTTCTTTTTTAGGGCGACAAAAGCAGTGCGCAGAGTCCATCATTATTCTTCCTCTTCAAGCTCTTTCCACCACTTCGCTCATGTTTCATGGTGTTTTCTCCGAGAGGTAGAAGAGGATCGGTCCAAGGTGGACAACCTGAGGGGATCTCCCATGAGCGTGGGCAATTTGGAGGACAAAATTGACGAGAATCATGCCATTGTGTCCTCGTCGGTGGGGCCTGAGTACTATGTCAACGTCCTATCGTTCGTGGACAAGGACCAACTGGAGCCAGGCTGTGCTATTCTGATGCACAACAAGGTATTCTTCTCCTTTTATCTGGTTCACATAGCTTTTGAAAAGGAGCAATGGTGGCCTGACATGTTTGCACGTTGTTGCCATGTTATCCAGCTCCAGAAACTCCTCAAGAGCCCATGGAGTTTTTGTCTCGCTCATGGAGCATCTCGTCTCTAGATATAGCTCGAGCTCTTGCTTCCAAAACCCAGCTTACAGGAGGAGGTGATCAGCAGGAGCACCGCGTGAGGACGACTGCTATCGAAGCTGATGAGCCTATTCTCCAAACTGTACCTTTCACATTCGCTTCCTCTATCACTTCCCAGTTAGTGATGGAGCACATCATGACTCCTGGAGCTGTAAGTTTCCACCACCCTCTTCTTCTCACAAGAAGAAGACAATCGTTGGTACAGAGGAGTTTAGGGTTTAGGGTTTAGGTGCTGTTGCATTTTTCCGTTTGCATGTGCCAAGCATGCATGGCATTCTTCTTCGTCCTTGGGTCTGATTCTGGGACACAGGTGTGTGATTTGGGGGTATATGCTCTGTGGTGGGAGCAGGAGCTTTCTCCAGTCACTTCACGGAGAAATTCGCACAGCAGTGGACCATTGGGTTTGGCCAGCCCTCCCCATTCTCCTCACCCAATGGAAAACTACAGGGTATGTAACTTCTTCTGATTTTGCCCCTGACCCTTTTCCTTTCTCACTATCTAGCTGATCATTTTTCTTCACAGATTCTCATGACAACCAATTGACAAAAGACTAAGGAAAATTGGGATTGTCATGAAGAGATCTATCAGTGTATGTGAGAAGATGGTTGTGGCATCACAAGAATTAGGTTACAGCAGTGGACCCCTCTTAGTGTTCTCTTCTGATAGTAGTGGTGCTGCCCAGTCAGAGAGAACCCTAGAATTGTTTTTAGGATTTCTGCTATAACTGATTGTCCTTATCTATCAGTATATGTGAGAAGATGGTTGTGGCATTAGGAGCATTAGGTTACAGCTGTGGACACATCTCAGTGCTCTCTTCTAATATAGTGGTGTTACAGCCCACTCAGAGAAAACCCTAGAATTGTTTCCAGGATTTCCACTATCACTGACTGTCCATATCTATCAGTGTATGTGAGAATACAGTTGTGGCATCAGGAGCATTAGGTTACAGCAGTGGACCCATCTCAGTGTGCTTTTCTGATAGTAGTGTTGCTGCCAAGTCAGAGAAAACCCTAGAATTGTTAGCAGGATTTCCACTATCACCGACTGTCCATGTTGATTAGTCAACAAATGGTAGAGTGGGGGGCATGTGTACTTAGCATTTATCTCTTGTTCTCTTGTTGTGTGCTTTCATCTGAAGCATTTTGCGTGATTTGATCTGCATAGGAGCTGATTAGGAAGACTCATTTTGAACTTCTATAGAAGTGCACGGACTCAGGAGTATGCTGATTCAGGAACATGGAGAAACATTTCACTCATTGGTTTTTGAGGGCCTTGTTGTTGTTGCTGCAGCTCAAAAGGAAAAACAGCAACGACTTCGTGAAGCTCTGAAAGTCTTAGCAGAAGCAGAGAAGCAGTTGTGGGTGGCAAGTGATCAACCCACATGGCTTACAGCTGCACTTTTGCAGTTTGCTCCAGATCGCTCATTTCTACCCTCCTCTGTGAACACGAGCATTGCCCCGAGTCCTGCTGCTTCGAACATGAGCCAGAGAACAAGAACATTTCTCAAGCAACGTGCAAGATTTGAAGAAGAGAGTCAGACTCACCATCGTCAGAAAATGGAAGAAGCTCCACACCATTTTGGTCCTGCATTAGGACGCAAATTCTCTGCTTATCTTGATCACCGAAAAAACAACCACAACCCTTCCAGCATCCACTTGAAGACCAAAGTGCACCCTGTGTCACCATTGGACAATCACACAAATCTCTCTGAGTGGAAATTGGAAGCAGCTTGGGCAAGGGAGGTGGTGCATGCTGAGACAGATGATGGTTATGATGATTCTTTCAATCCAGGGAGCTCTTGTCTATTGCGAATGATGGACCGCCAACATTTGGAGAAGACCTGGACCCGTGTTCTACAAATCTGCCAATCCAAGGTGCTCAGGCATCTGCTGCAATCTGATGGAAAGCTGATTGCTGTGGGCATTCAGGATGGTACGTTGTCAGTGTTGTTTCTCTCTAAGGTGGCCTATCTTCTTTCTCAGGCAGCAGCAAGTGCATGCTTCCATGGTACTCATGAAGAAAACAGAAAGCATTTCAAGGGAAGAGTTTGGCTCCTTGCCTCCATTTCTTGCCCAACCGCAAAGCTCACATGATATCAATTCTAGAGGACTACTATTAGGTTTAGATTTCTGATGAGAGTTGTGTGCTGCTGTGGGTAATTGATCAGAGGATATGTATGCAATTGCCCAACTGGAGTTTCATCATCCAGAGCCCCTCAAAATGGTTGAGAGATCAGAGAGCAGCATCCGGCATGCTTTTCAAATGGTTTTGAGTTGTCCTGTTGAGCTCAGGATCAGCTTGAAGGGTGTTCAAAACAAAACAGTCAGGAACAAGATGGGAGTCTTCCAGAATCAAAACTCTTTTGAAGATTTGCAGACATTGCTTGCTTCCAGACATAAAACAAATCACAGACTGAAGAGAAATTTTGAGGAAAACACCTTCGAAGCTAGTGGGTTAGCATTTCTTGATGATATGCAGGGGGTTCCGTGGCACAATCATTACCATCGGTCAAGAGCAAGGAAGCATCGAAGAGCAGGAGGAATGAAAGAACAAGAGATTGAAAACCAAACTCCTGTGTCTCAAGTAGGAACAAGTCGGAGCCATAAGAGTCATATCAGGAGGAGTAGTGCAAGTGTAGCAGAACGAGGTGAATCAGGGCAATCGCAGGACTCACCATGGCCACAAGCATCTGAGAGGTATTCTAGCAGCTCACATGGATTTTCAAGTTCACTGGCTAGCTTGCTTGAAGCTGAGAGTAAAGGTCGGCGAGCCTCGCTGAAGACAATGATGGAGGAGGAGCCAGATACACAATTGGAGACATTGGATGAGAATTGGAGCTTATGGAGCATGCAGCAGGGCAAGCACAAGCATGTAAAATTCAGAGTGGGCGATAACCTTGCTGCCAGCATTGAAGAAGAAAACTCTCAGTAAGTGATGCTCAAACCATACACACACAAATCAGTGCATCCAAACATCTTCAGGAAAAGTTTTTTGCTGGGCTTACATGATCCCTGAGTTTCAAGCATTGATTTCACCTGCAACTCCTATATTTGTCAAGAAATTACAGCGGTCTACAGAGCTAAGTTGCTGGCAAGAATCTAGCACAAGCATGTAAGAATGCTTACAGGATTGAAAGCAAAGTTATGAAGGATCATATTCTTAGCAGCAATCCTCTCAGCCAGCAGTGTATATCATGTAGTTTGAAGCACACCTGGTGCAACAAGTGATTTTGTGTTTCTGACAAGGTCAGTTCGGAGCATACTCTGCCTGATCAATCACAATTCTTTGTATATATTCCACAGCAGGACTGAGTCTCAACTGAAATCCACAAGGGAAGTCCTGCACTCATGGAAAGCTCCTCAACCTGAAAAGCTCAAGGTGTGTCTCTTACAACCATCATCATCCACTCCTGTCTGCATCACCCACAGCTTTGAACCTATATCCCAGCCGCTCTTTCTTTGCTCCCTCCAACTCCTTGTCCCTCTTGGGACTTTGGCAGCCTATGGCTTGAGGTTAGCTTGGTTGTAGAGAGAGCTTCAGAGGGTGGAGTTTACCTGATTAACATGATTGGTGTGTTCTATGTCTGATAAATTTGTGTCTGGGATTTGGGATGGAATTTCTTCTAGTTCTGGAGAAGCTTCAGCATGGTCCAGAGACCATTAAGGGGAAACTCAATGGGGCGCTGGATCAAAGACCTGAAAGAGAAGAGGAAAGAAGCAAATCGCTCTCAAAATGCACAAATACATGCAGCTGTTACAGTTGCAGGTGTGGCAGCAGCAATTGCTGCAGTTACTACTGCAACAGCAGCATCTTCCTCAGAGGATTCATTGTCCAAGACATCCATGGCAGTGGCTTCAGCTGCTGCTTTGGTTGTTGCTCAATGTGTGAAGGTAGCAGAGAGTATGGGTGCAAGCTGTGAGCATCTGGCTGCTATTGTTAGCTTTGCTGTCAATGTGCGGACTGGTGGGGATATCATGACTCTCACAGCTGCAGCTGCCACTGGTGAGTGTCTCATCAACTGATTTTGACCTCTTATTGAAACTTTTAGTGTTTTGTCTTCAATGTATTCCTGCCACTATATTGAGTTTGTTTGCCTGTATTGGATTCGGTGATATCTATTTGATAAGTCGGTTCAAATGGTGTTGTTCTTTCCTGCCAGAATTGACTCTGTAATTTCTTTGTTTGCAGCACTGAGAGGTGCAACAACCCTCAAGGCAAGGACAACTAAGGATGCCTGTAGCCTTGCAACAGTGACACCCTATGATCAGGGAACTAGTTGTCAATCTATTAGCTTTAGCGATGAGCTGATAGAAGAAGGTGTTGAAGTAGAGGTGAGCTGTCAAGAACATCTGGCACAGGGTAGTGGTGACTCTTCACTTGTATAAATTACAAGCACACTGAAAGTTCAAACAAGGATCATCAAACCTTACAAGTTTCTATGCATGTTTCTATACTTGTCATCTTGAGTTCTTAGATGGACACATGGAAATTACAAGATGAAAATATGATGGAGTTAATTACCCATATTTAATGGTTAATAGATGGAAAAATCTCCCTAAATCAACCAAACATAATTTGTGAAATAACTCTCCTAAATTAACTAAACACAATGTGAAAAAACAATTTAAATTAATTAATCACACCAGGTGGAAAAACCCTCTTAATTGACTAGTGTTGTAAGTTGATTTAACTAATAGGTGTAATTTCCACCTGAATTTGGACATCACTTGTTTCCATCTTGTTTCACTAGCTTAATTGACCTGTTCGTAGCAACTGGTCCCCGGTCACTGGGGGATTAACATGTAGTTAAGTTGTTTTACCATGATTGGCCTGTAGTTAATCTGTCCTAGTTCACTCAAATCTGAGTGAAATACAAGGTGAACTTGGCCACATCTAGCTAGTAGTGATGGGCTTGGTTCCATGACTTTTGGACTTATGGTGCACAAGTTGAATATTGAATGATTTTTTCATTAAAATTAAATTAAATTGTAGCTGAAAAGTTTTGAGGAATCGGAATGTGGAATTTGGTGTTGTTGGAAAGATCTTGATGAACAGGATTTAATGGAATTTATTTGGTAAGATTTGGATTTAGAATGTGGTAAATATTGATTTTAAAATGTTTTTTTACCTTTGAAAAATCAAATAAACTCCAAAGACCTAGGTTTTGCAAGGAAAAATCAATTGAGAACGTGGTAACACTTGAAGGCTTACCATTCAATTCAAGCATGATTTCATTTAATGTTCAGTTATTCAAAAAATCAATACATATGACGGGCTCCTAAGTACCTTGTTAGACCCACTTGAGGGTCAAATTATGTTGAGTTGCGGAAAGTTGGGACTTGAGGGCCGCTCCCGATTTCCAATTTTAAAAGGGGGTAGAGGGGCGTGCTAGAAGTCCCGGGATTCGACTAGGAAGAGGGACTAGAGTTATCTCAATTGAATTTGCATCCAAAACCCACCATAAGAGGGTTCACATTCGAGAACACCCTTGGGTGTTGGGACAAGCCACGGGCACTTTGACACACTTGACTCACCATGGCCCGGACTCAGGGGAAGCCACCACCTTCCCCCGTATAATATTCTCTACAGCTCTCTGCAACTTTCCATGAGGCTACATCCGAATGGCTCTTTTTCCCGGGATTCCCAAAGAGGAGTCCCAAAACTGTCCCGGGTTGGAGTCCCAGGACTTTGGGAGCTCATATCTCCCAACTGCCAGCTCCGATTGGAGCGAGGTCTCAACCAAAGTTGTAGCTCTCCTTAAGAGCTTTTCAACGCCATGTCGCATTCTATCATCGGACGTCGGGAAGGGGTCAATTCCCGACTTTTAGTGGTCGGGAGTCAAATTGCCAATTTGACTCCCGGCCCTTCTTTTGCCCATAACTTGGGCTACAGATGTTGAAATGGCTTGTGTGAGACCATTTTGGACATCTACACTTCAAGACCTTTCCATTGATATAAATAACACCTCAATGTGAGGTGTTTTGACCCCTGAACTCGAGCTCTGAATTTTCAGGAGTCCCGGAGGACTCCAAATTCCCACTTTTGGGAGTGTGGGCTTCACCCTCACACTTAGCCCAAAGTGGGGTTGCGACAACATATAGTGCAAAACAATGTTCACATGTTGAATTTTCTTATTTTGTAATGGGTTCACATTGGGGTTTATGGCAAAGGCCACACTAGTTTGAGTAACAAAAAGCTATTGGAACTAATTTCATTTGACGCTTAAACATTTTCATTAAATAGCTACCCAAAACTCACCTCTCCACTTGTTCTTCCATGTACATCCATACAAGTTTCTCTTTTTATGCGACAATTACTTCCGTAATGAAGGCAATCACCATCATCATTGGATTATAATGTTAATGAAATGCAAGGTGTTGCACTTGTACACCTACACTATCAATATGCCAAATCATCATGAAAAACAAAAGTGTTACAAGAATGTTGTGTCTATGCTCATCCATGGTCCTCTAGTTTTCAAGGTTTAGCTTAGGAAATGGAAAGGTGAAAAGAAAAATAATATCAAGATAGAATGAAGAAAATGTATGAAAGGTTGAAACCTTGGTTTGTACTTTTTGGCCTTACTTGTTTTGCACATGAACTAATTGGTCTTCAAAAAATATATATATATATATTAATAATATGAACCCAGACCACAAATCAAAAGTGTTCAATATATCCCATTATTGTCTTCAATATTTTTTGGTCCTTACTTGTAATCTAAACCGGTCTTATGTGGGTTTCAAATTTTTCAAAGACTTGTTGGGTTGGGTTTTAGAAGAGTTTACAAGGCTTGTCCTAGTTCTTTTATTTCAAGAGATTTGGGTAGGGTTTCAAAAAATTCAAAAAAACATTTTCAATTAGGTTTCAAAGTGTTGAATCTTACCCATTATAGATTCACCAATATTCAAATGCAATTTTCACACATCAGTTTTCAAAAGTTATTTTATTTCAAACTTTTAATATTTATTAAATTAAATAAAAATTACATGAAAATGTGGGAAAATGAAAAAAAATAAAATTTAGCATTTTATGTGTGCACAATTTCATCCCATTCAAATGAACTTTCAAACTTTTGTAACTATTTCTCAAAAAAAAAATTTCAATTAATTTCACCAAATTAAAATGTGGTTTACAACCATTTTAAAGATCAATTGGCCAATTTTTGTTAACAAAAAATCAAATAAAACAATTATTTAAGTGTAAATGACATCTTTTTAAAGTTTATAAGTATGATGGTTAACAAAAATCCTTTCAATTTCAATTGGCAATCTTATAATGCTTAAGATTTGCCAAGCCAAAAACTCAATATTAAAAAACATGACTTCACATTTTTCCCCACCATTGAAGAGGACACTTGATTTCCTTAGAACCCACTTAGTAGCATTTAAATTTCAACAACTCTTTATGGAGAAGTTCTTTTGTCAATTCACTTGCGTTTACAATGTTTTCAAAAACATCCAAATGAGAATTTTCAAACTGTGTTTGCTTTGCACATACAACTTTAAATTGTACGATTGGATGCAAATGTTGATAACACTTTAAAAGCATAGAATATAGAGATCATCCATGAAACAAAATGAATGGTGTTTTACATTTAAAAAATAGTGAAACTCTTTTGCCACATATGTTCTAAATTTGTGAATAATATACCTTTCATGCATTCGAAATTTTATGGAGAGCCCACTTGTATTGTTACATTTTTATCATTGCAAAGAAAGATGTGGATATGTAAATTAAGTAGTGCATATCTATAGACGTATGTAAAATATTTTGATATAAAAGACAAATGTTCAAGTATTAGGCTTGCACTTCTTATGAAATAGTTGGAAAAAAAATGTAAGTACAATACATTTTTCCTATTGCAAGGGTGCATTGAAAGCTTGATATGTTGAGAAAACTCAACTTGCAAAATGCATATCCAAGTGTGACAATTTTGAATGACTACATAAATTAATTCATTTAATTGCATAAATATCTGACATAAGCAAAGGATATTTGTTAAACTCTTTCAAAATATGTTAGCTTAAAAGACAAGGGAATTTTTTCCAACGGTCATAAAATAATTGTAAAAGGTAAATTGAAATATGTGGATCTAACCTATTAATACTAGTAAACTGAAAATTTGGATTGATTGATATCCTTGTTTTGGGAAAATGTCATACACCTATTGGCAATTATGAGTCTAACAAAAAATAAAATAAAATGTACAACAAACCATGCATAGTAGTTAATTGTTTTCAATCTTAGAGACAATTATTGTCAGGCCAACTTGACAAACTAGCTTTAATTAGTGTGGAAGCCATGCATCTTTCCTTTTTCAATCAAGGTATCGGAATTATTGATTTGCTGGTAAAAAAGAATTACAAAAGAGGTATAATATTTGTCGGTTAATTTGTGACAACAATATTATAAAGTTTTCATTAAATTATTTCATATGACTCTGTTCACTTAGTATTGCAAAACGTGAGTTCAATGCTATAGGAAAAGACTTGGAAGAAGTATGTATCTATAGTTAGTGAATGTTGATGAATCACATTTAACAACAGTTATTTGTTGGATGATTTTAATAACATTTTCCTAACCCTTTTTTGTCAACGTCTTACCATATTTCTACCTAAATGAAGTTTGCACATAAGGCAAAAGTTCTTGTAATTGATATGCAAAAATTTAGACAGAAAACCTTTGTTATCTAGAAAAAATATTGTAGTTAATTTATAGAACCAACCCGTTTAGTCCATTTAGTCCCTGATCACTACTCATATCCACAAACCAGCAATTCTATTTCTTGGCATGGAAACAAAAGCAAAGAGTCAGCAAGAGCATCTTCTCAACAATGAGCATGGAAAAAAAATAAAATCACCTACCAATGAAGCAACTCAACTCACTGATCATTTTTTCATCTGTAAGTAGCATCCTTTGGTTTTAGATTTGAAACAAACACAAAGGTCGTACAAAGAAATCTCCTCTACAACAACAAGAAAGAAAAAGTGGCTCCACCATGAGACTTGGCTTTGCTCAAGAATTGTTTTTTAAAAACAACATCTTAGAAGAAGAAAATGTGATGTAAGTGTCGCCATTATTATATGATGCAATTAAATGAATGTGTATTTCTCGATTTAAATGTGTAGATTTGAAGCATGTGACAATAGTTTTGCTACCATGCCAAGGCATTATCACCTCACCCTTAATATTATAAGAATTAAGGTTTGTGGGACCACCAACATAGTTGTAAAAATATAAATGAGGGAGAGGATGGTTTCCATCTTTGTTTAACTTGAATAAAATGACTTTTTTTAAAGATGACAACGTTTCATGCCAATGTTGAAATACCTTTGCTTTAAAATGAGTTTGCTGTAGAATTATTTTATTATTTTTTGGATTTTAATTGAGATTACCTGAACACTCTTTTCTTAAATTAAAAAAAGACAAATTGACTTTGAACATGAATTGCATTTAAGTTAAAAAATCTTAGAGACTGCACATGTTTATTATAATTTCACCATATTGCACATTTTAATGGGTGGGCTTGGGGAAATAATTACTAATTTATATTGCTAGATGAGATCAACATTAATAGGGCCTAGATAGGGCCCTTGTGGGTGAACATACAGCGCACATGATGGGCCAACCGGTGGATGGTTTACTGGGCGGGTACTGGTCCAATGTGGACACTTTCCTCTAACACTAAAAAGAATTCAAGGATTGCTTTAAGGTTTTGAAATTGATAATTTCAAAATCTACTATATTAATTGTCTTGTCTGTGCGTCTGTCTGTCTGTCGACGTCCTGATCTGGGTTTCGGGACCTCGACGGACAGACGGACAGGACCTCTTTTTTTTTTTTCGCCCTTTTCCAGCGGGCTGCCCAGGGTTAATACCAGGGGGGTTTTTTTTTTTTTTGGTCTGTCCAGGTCCTGAAAGTCGAGGTCCTGAAAGCCAGATCGGGACCAGGGTATTTTTTTTTTTTTTTTTTCCGCCCTTTTCCGGCGGGCTGCCCAGGGTTAAAACAATGCAGGGGCGCCTCACAGTGACCGAAGGTCGAGGGTACCCACTAGTATATTCTTATTTGAGTTCTGTTGTTTTTCCTAGGACAGAGTTCCCCGTGACCTTACTCGTCACGGGGCATCTTGTGCTTTGCTGACTCGTCTTCTTCTGAGCTTACAGCTCTTTTCTGTCAGAAGAGTTTGAGGATCTTATGCTTATTGACTTGTCTTCCTCTCCTCTTACATTTGGGCTCTGCATTGCTTCGCACTATCAGCGACCACGATTAAATTATTTTGTGTGAACATAATAATTTTGTTGAAATTAATTTTATTTCTCAAAAGATAAAATTTTGTAAATTTTACTATATATCATTTTGTTCTATTAATATTTTCTTACATTCTTAATTAAGTAAGCAAAAAAAACAGTCAGATTCATTAGAAAAGTTCACAACAATATACAAATAGACAAAAGAAAAGAAACATTGAAAGAGTGTCAAAAAGCGACAAAATACAAACAAACAAAAATATTGAAACTGTGCAAGACGAATTATAATCCGAAATGACGTTGGAATTGTGACAGTCACGATCACCAAAATATCCATCCTACATAAACCAGTTCCGAACATCATCACTGAAATTTGTTGTCTAACACGTTTTGAGCACGTTTTAAGGTTTTCGTTTGCTGCGTTTATTGCAAGGGCCGCTCGTCTTGCTGATTCAACTGCGAGTCGATCAAATTCAAGTGGCCAAGAGCACTCAAGAAGGCACTTAGCACAACTGAAGTTCTTGTTGTTACGAGCCGGTTGTCAAGTGAAATCTTCTAATTCAGTCTTTTTAAGCGTGATGTACCTTGCTTTTCCGGAGTTTAAGCATAAGTGTTGCTGCAGAGTCTGGGGTAGTGGAAGTTTATACCTGGAGATTTTTCATCTCCGAAGTGCTTACTCTAACATTCTTTTTCCCCGTACAAGGGGACTCTCTGCGACTCAACCCTTTGGGATTTCCGTTCCTGGTCTTTTACATTCTACTGTAAAACGTTGAGTCTCTTAGTTTGCTTTCAAATTTTTTAATTGCTTTCTGTACAAGGTGATGTCCGACACAATTCATTGTGTATACTTTCGAACTTGTTCTAGTTAGATATATGGAATAATGATTACTTCTTTATAAATAACTGGTACTAGAGAAACAAGACTAGAGTCATGAACCGTAACTGCAGATTGATCATTGAATCATGCAGGTGGAGCACTTCGTGTGAGAATTCTGAAATACAAAACGGAACACACAACTCCTCGGGCCAGCAGGCGTCTTTGAAAGCAGATCCTAATTCATCTCGTTCCAAGGACTGTTACAGCTTGCCAGTCATACCAAATAATACGTACCAAATTAGAGCGACTTTCTGCCATGGCGTCTATGACAATCAATACTTGACGTCCCCATCATTTCACTTGGCAATAGACGGGACTATAGTCGACTCCATCTTCATCGGTGACCCCTTCGATTTTTCAGTATAAGGAGTACTGGGTTTTATCTCAGACCAACGTGATCTCTCTATTCCTATCACGAGATTCCTCAAAGACGAATCCAGTTATTTCTGCAATATCTTTAGTGCCGAGAAGTCTGGGCCCACTCTTTTCTGTATCTGATCTCTATTTTCTTGGACTATACTATCGCACGCAATTTCGTTGGAATTTCGGTGGTAGTAGATTCCTCAGGTATTTAACCCCTTGACTTATATTCATTCCAAGGTCCTAGAGCTTATGCCAAAGCGCAGTTAATCTTTCTGCAATGGCTCTTATAAGGGATATTGTTGAAACGTGTCAGTCCTAAATCTTTAGCCATTGTCGTTGAACCCATTAGCTAACTGCTGGAACCTAGCTAATTACCCGAACTCTTCATTCCAGTCATTGTCACAAAGAATTTAGAGCTGGTCCAATTCTATTTTCATTACACACAATTAAACCTAGGAAAATATTCGTAATTAGTTTATTCAACTAATGCAGACACTCCAAAATGAAGATTATGTAATATAAATTATGTACAAGCAATCAAAATTTAAAATGGAAGGCCAAGTTAACACCTTTTTCAACAAAATTATATTGATGTATTTAAAAAACCTCAACCCTTTTAAAATGGACCAACACTCTCAATTCAAGTTTACATTTAATTTAGAAAATAAGTTGATTCTTCCTGCAATGGTAGTTTCAAGGAAACTTAGAACCTTCAGGTCTAAGACTCTAAAACCTGACCTGAACACGCTGAAATTCAAGAACCTACCAACTCAGGTCACAACCCAAAAAAATAATTCACTTCAACAAATAATTTTATTGGAATGAAGGTACCTGCTGCTCAGCTACTACTTGAATGTATGCTTTTATCCTATATGCATGCTAAGCTACATGATATTAGAATCATCTTGCTACTTCCATAGTAGACTCCAAGATTGTGACCGGCAGTGACTGTAGTTACGATAACTTGACTTTATCCCGATTCCCCTCAATGGCAAGAGCTGCACACTTGCCATTGAGGGGATAAAGTCAAGTTATCCTAACTTGGCCGAGTGGACTGGTGATCCCTGCCTCCCATATCCACATTCCTGGGTCACATTTAACACTTCCAACGCCACTGTAAACAACCCTTTCATTTTAGCAGTGTGAGTGATTTTCTTCTGAAATGTGATCATTGACTGGAAATCAATAGCCATGTGTAGAACTAGATTGAGGGTTTTCTTGTTGAATTGTCAAGTCGTTTTGTGTAAGGTAAGGCCCCAGGAGCAGGGCATTACTGAAATAAGAACTCCCGAGGCGGGAGCCGAGGGGGTTCTTATTCAGTAATGCTAGCACTCCATGGGCGTTGCCCAACGTAAAGCACTGCCAGATTTTTTAATAAAAAAAAGGTGGGAGTGCATTTCGAAAAACCTAATGCCCTCTGTACTGGAGGACATTCATTTTTCTTTACGTCACATTTTCACGTCACATTTTGCTTAATAAAACTAAAAAAATATCTGGCAGTGCTTTACGATTGAAGATGACCTATGCTGAGAATTCATGGTTCACGTATTTATCTATGCTATTTTGAGAGTAGAGTATATTATGTATAGAGTAATGAACCCTGTTAATTGTCTCCCTGGATTTGAGGGCCTGGCCAAGGGCGATAACCGGAGGTTGGGCCTGAGAATCCAGGAACACCCTTAATGGAGTTCCTTCTACAATGTAATGATCATTTTCAAATTTAGGTATCCTACAAAAGTGTAAGAATTTGTTTTTAATTTTTTAGATCCCTATAATTGCAAACGGGAAATTTTGTCAGGGGAGGAGTTTTCATATACGAATACTAAATTTGAAAAGTTCGTTAAGCGTGTGATAGATGTCATGCATGCCAATCATAAGTTTCTATTTGGGTGTTTTATTATTGGCAGATGGGTTGTCTAGGGTCCTTGTGCTTAGGGATGAGTGGGAAACAAACTGTATCTAAAATTTGATGTTTTGAAGTATCTATATATATAGTACGCCTCTTGGAGCAACATTCTAGTGGGGCAATAGGTGGTAATTTGTAGTGGAGCATTAATGAAATGTTGTTCTTGTCTTGCATGTCTTAGATCTTGTTTATTTTATGGACCATGTAACTTAATGGTGGGAACTTTTTGTTTTAATGGTTCGTAGGAATCTCTCAGGGCACAATCTGACTGGGCCCTTTTTTCCTAGTTTTGCCAACTTGACAAATCCCATTAGCCTGTAAGTTGTGCTCATAAACATCAATTTTCAAGTTGAAACTTGGTTGGATCCAACCAATTGCATTTTTCACTATAAAATAGCTTGTCATTTTCTTTAAAAATTTCCGTTCTACCTCAAAAAAATATTTTTAGGTGAAAAAAGTTTATGGTTCCTAATGTAAAATATTCATGATCTTGAAATTTTCATGCACTGATATATTGTAACTGGGATGATAACTATATGTATTGGTTGATTTTTTTGATAATGTTTTAAACCCCAATCCTTAGCTAAGAATACTAATGAATTCTTTAGCAAAACTTTCCAAACTTCTATTAAAGTTTGTTAAATTTCTTAGCAACAAGTATCAACATAGGTCTTATTATACTCTTTTTTAAAATGTCAGTCACAAGTTGCCATCAAGAGTACTAGGATGCAACATTATTTTCATGTATTGTCTTAATGTAATTCATTAACGATTTCAAACTTAGATCGTTCAACATGGTGGGTCCATAATATAAATGAGGGATGGAATTTGCTTGGTAGGATACAATCTGAATTTAACGATGTATTTTGTTTCTTTGTCACATCAAGGACTCTAAGTGACAATCAAATCAGTGGTTAAATCCCACCTTCAATTTGGAATATTTCCATCCTCAATGTTCTTGACCTGGCAAGACATAACATCTCCAGCAACCTTGTACCCATGAATATTATTAATCTTCCATGCCCAAAAAATTGACAAAATTGTAAGTATTCTGTTGCATCTTGCACAACTTTTAATATTGGAAGTTAATTTGGACATTCAAATCGTATGAACCATGATGTGCAATTCTTCTATTATTCTTATAATCGTATATATATTTTAGATCTCTAGTTGTTGACAACCAAATGCACACTTCACAATTTATGCAAATATGATACTTTCAAGAATAATACTCCTTTTTTCTGGTGCATTGCAAAACTCTTACTTTTCACATGAGGGGTCCATTGGTCCTTCTGATGTGTAGAGCACTAGGCAACAATGAATTGACAGGTACACTGCCAGACTTCTCAAACTGTTCAAATCTCATTAGCTTGTAAGCAGCTCTCCGTCCACCATTACTTTTGCAGCTTTGTATATAGAATTTTACATAGTACATTCTATTAGGACAATTCAGAAAACTACTCAATAGCACACAATCAATCCAAGTTTGACATTTTCAAACAATAAACTTATGAACTTATTACATGACGTGGTTTGTTTAATATAGTCAATATTCATTACAAGGTGCAATATATGATATATAAACTGTATGATTTTTGGAATTGTCTTATTGTAAATTAAAGTAACTAATTATTTTTATTGTTCAAATTAGGTGTTTAAATAAAGTGCAGAGTTTTATTATCTAACACAAAATGTTTACAATGGATTTTCTTGTTTGGTGTTTGCTAAGGACTCTTAACGACAATCATCTTACCGGATCAATCCCACCTTCAATTTGGGAAATTTCCACGCTTGCTAATTTGGACCTATCAATAACAATATCTCTGGCAATCTTATACCCATGGATGATGTGAACATTCCATGCCCACGTTCTTTGACAAATTTGTAAGTGTTTTATCTACTTTCTTACAACTAATATATCCAGGATTTATGCCACGATATATATGCATTCCACATAAATCAGTTTTATTTAAAGGACCTTGTTGAAGGAGTTATTCATCACCATGCCAAATTCAATAATGTTCGAAAATCCAAGTTGCAAAATGTTTCATCAATCCCAATTTCCAAGAATTCTTGTTTTATATTAAAATTTTCATTGTTGCACTCAAATATATCAAGTTCATACAGGCACATGAAAGTGTCCAATACCTTTAATATTTAAATGGAATCCACCTTGAGATCCACCTAACCAAAATGAAATGTTTAAAACTTGTTGAGCAAACATGATTACTAACTATTATTTTGTCAATTTGGCCCATGAATTCTTAGGTTGATTGTAATGTTTAAGAAAGGTTTGGATCGCATGTTCAAATAAATACATGGCAATTTGATTTTCAATATTGAAAGGAATATGTCTTAAGTCATAATTAAAAGTTGGAAATGCAATGTTGAAATAAGTTGTGCAATTTTAATTTAATTCTCAACCTGGGAAGGAATAAGACCATAATAGTGAGTTATAGTTCGATTTATGGTTGGGATATAAAAAAAGGAAAAAGGATTCTAAGATTTTTATAGAGCTACTTTACATAAATAATACTAGTGGGTACCTGTGACCTTGGGACACTGTGAAGTCCCCCGGTTTTTTTAAACCGTATTTATTTTCTTTAAAGGGGGAGTGTACCTCTCCCGGGCAAGACGGAGTCAGGGGAAGTTACTGCCCCTGATTTCTTTCTTCCATCTTGGTAAAGAAAGGACAAAGCTTAAAAAGCTTGACAAATGAAAAACATCCCTATGGATCCCTCATACGTGCCCCTACAACCTTTCAAGGAAGGCCTTCAAAGATGCCCTCCCAAATTACCATGCCTAAACCCAAAGAAAAAGAGAGAATCATGCTTCTAAGTTTGCTTGGAACACAGGGAGGAAAAAAAAAAAAAAAAAAAGCGAAAACCTCCCCCAAGTCTGCCTGAAACAAAACACAAAAGTGTGAAAGAAATTCCCCCAAACAGCTGCCCTAAATGAAAAAAATGAAAAAGTTTTCCTAAAAACTACTGAAAATCTGCCCGAAACGTTTTTTTAAAAAGTGGGGAAAACTGCCCACCCTAACCACCACTTTTTGAATTCCATGCCGGTTCTGCAGCAGAATTGTCGTGTCACAGACACACACACACACACACTTACTGAATTAATATATAGGATTTACATGAAAATTTTAAATAAAAAAATTTAAATAGTCCAAGATAAGATAATTCATGTAATGGTGGTGAATTTTCACATGTACATAATTGTGCATGAATATTAATATTATGGTTTACAAGCAGAAATGCAAAAAATTCAAAATGGGTTTTAAAAATCAACTAATCATGTTTTTTTCGCATGATGATTTCTTGCACATTTGACTTGCATCTTAAGTTACAAATTTTGAACCTAGAATAAATAAAAAAACTAACCAAATGATTTGATAAAAAAAATTAATTCCCTTAAAACCCTTTTGTCACAAAATGATCAAGACATTGAAATTTTCAAATGATTTTTTCTTAATCAAATTGACTTAATGAACTTGTTTAGTTGCATATAAAGGGAAGCATGGTTTGGTGTTCAAAAAAATTTGAAATCAATTGAATCATTTGATGCTTTCCTTTGGTAATCCTTTGTAAAAAATGGGTGCAGTCACACTAACATGTACCATTAGTTGTAACCATTGTTTAATTTTTTGAAATTTGGATTGCAAATAATAATAATAATAATAATAATAAATAAATAAATAAATAAATAAGTAAATTTTTTTTTAATAAAGTGTTATTGAGAATACATTATGTAAATTTGGAATCAACCTAATGAGTGAAAAATACATATTTAAAGCTTTGTAACCATTGCTTAAAAGTAATTTAAAAGTAATTTTGACATTAAAAAGCACAATTTGAAATTTTTTTTAATGACATATTTTTATTATACACCTTAACATAATATTATTATTAAAAAAACTTTTAAAAGCTTTCATTTTTTTAAAGACATATTTAAAAGATTCTAAAAATATTCTTTAAAAAAAACAATTGTCTAAATGGGCATGCGTGGCTCTTAATAGTGTAGTTGTACCCAAAATTATATAATGGACAATTGATCATAAACCAATCAAGGACTCAAAAGAACTTTTTATACAACATCCAACAATTATTGGAACTTTTAAAGTTTTTTTTCTAAATACTCTAACAGTAGGAACACAAAGTATCCATAGTTATAATATACAAAACATTAATAGAATCTAAAACTTTCCTTTGTAATCATTTTTCAATTAAACATTCCTTTTTGGAACCCCAACCGTGAATGAACCCACCAATAACCTATGTCACGAACCTTACAAATAATGATGGAATTGAATTATTTTTTTAAAACATAGATATATCATGAAGTCATGTTCACAATTATGTCTAATTGGTTCATATATATTATTAGAAACACGTATTCTATTAATACAATCAGGTTTAGAATTCAGTTACAAAATTCAAACTTGTACTCAACATAAAGCAAAAAAATAAAAATATTATTTTCCACATAATTGTTCCCAATATTTAAGGTGGTTGTGTTGCAAGTGGTAATCTAGATTTATGTAATAAGTTGTTGTTGTCATCTTGATTATAAATGTGTAGATCTCTTCCAATCTTGGTTAAATTTCCTAAAGTTTAATAATGGGCAAATGTTGATTGCAAGAATTTAACAAGAAACAATATCAAGGGATCCTTTCCATCTACTTTGTTGAATTGTTCAATCTCAATCTTACAAAAAATGTGAAGACACATCAAAATCAATTATTCCATGCTCATGTGATTTGAAAACCCATGTATATGCATCTGTGTTTAAATAGTTTACTTGGGAAATTTGTGCAGGTAGAAAAGGAATATTTACAATAGTTGTTCAAAGGAGTGAAAAAATAGTTCATTTTACTCCCTATTTCATTGCCAAGAAAAATAAATTCAGAAAATGCATCCATAATTAATCTTTTGAAATTTGAATAGTTTTTACAAATTGAAATGAAATTCAAACTAACATTGTTCTTATTGCTTCAAAGCAGAAATTTTGATTATTGAGCTTGTGGATATGTTTTGTTTGGATTATAACTATTTATTGAATGGAACATTTTTCATCTTCATGGTGAATAATATCATAAGTATTTTGGAACCAACTTGGGAAGATGGCATTAATTCTCCAATCTTGTAAGTTTTTTGTTTAAATATTGTTGTAAATATTTCAAAAACAATAGCCCCTAGTGTTAAATTATTAATCACATCACAATTTAGAACTTCTAGTTTTGGATCTTCACAAATAAAATAAAATGATGGGTCGAATGGGAACATGTTGTTTTGAAAATGAAAATGATATGTTGTTCCCATTATATTATCATTTAATTATTATGTTCAAGATGACCCCGTTTGGGACACTTTTGGGTCTAGTATTATAGTACATATAATATAATTGCTCCAAAAACATGGTATATTTAATTTTGGGTATCAATTTTGATTTTTGGGCCCTATAAAAATTATATTTTAAAATTATATTATGTAATACAATAATAATAAATTTCATTATTTATATTGAAGGATCTATGAATATATATAGCAAAACAAAATACCAAAAAAAGAAATGGTAGAAAAAAAGAAATAAAATGAAACAGCCATAAGCCTTTTGTTGTAAGTTAATACAATAGAAATACCCAGTTGTAATATACATTGGTATAATAAGACCATAGTCTTGTTTTGACTGCACTAATTTTAGGGCTTCACTAGTCATTAAAATCAATTTTAATGAAATTTTAAAAATGACCCATCTAGCTATGTTTGTCATTGTTTATGTGGATGTGATTTCTTGTCAAATTTTCAATTTATCACACATTTATTTCATTTTTGTGAAAAAATTCATTTCTGAAATTTTTTTTTTCAAATTTGTCATATGGTATCAAAACTTTGTTCATATTATGCGAAATGACATGGCTCAATATACCTTCAATTTTCATAAAGACTAAAAATCATTTGAATTGTTTTTGGAATATATTTGTGTTTTTGAGTACATAGATACACTACATTCATTTTCACAAATATATTCCAATATCCCATTTTATAAAATGAAATGAAATCATTTCTATTCTAATTTCTTGCTGATGTTATATTCTAACATAATATGCAAAAAATTTGTGTAAATCTTTTGAAAGTTTTAGTTGGGATACATTTGAACATGCGCATCCAATTTGCAACAACCTTAAATTTAATTTGAACCCTATAATTTTGTATAATGAACTATTGAATCCATGTACACATTTCCAATTTCAACAACTTTTCAATAACATTATGTTCAATTAAAAATAATTTGGTTATTTTATATGCAAGAGCATTGTCATAATGGTGGTTACTGCATGCACTATTTGACAAATATGAAATATATTTTTCAAAATGAAACCATAGTGGCATATTCAAGTTTTTTTGTGAGTTTCAAATAAGTCCATCCAATTCTCCACCATCAACTCATAATGTCGAAATAATATGGATATTGTGCACAACATTTTCATTTAGTATCTTTCTTGGTGGAATAATTTGTGGGGTAATATATTAGAAATACCCTAAAAATGCATTAGCTTTGCTAAAACTTCAAAAAGGTATGTTAAATTTTGTTATTGTTTTTATTTAATCACCTACAATTCTCTTACCAACATTTTGATTTTGGTGACCTAATCCATTAATTTGGCATGTTTCTTACATTTTGTATTCTTTAATATTATTTTTATTCTATTTAAATATGATAAGTTGATTAAGCAAACTTGCTATGAATTATGTGCCTCCTTGTAGAATTTACAAAACAACAAGTGCAACCTACATTCATATAATGCTTTAAAAGCAACCACAAAAGTTTTTCATCATGATAATAAGCTCAAGGAAGGTAGGTTTGGTGATGTTAATTTAACATCTAGTAAAGTTTAAAAGGTAATCCAATAAATATAAAATATTTTTCAACACATTTAAAAGTCCATAACCAATGTTTTTCAACACAATCAAACATTGTAAAAACATTATTTAAGCACTATTGTTTAGCACTCTTTAAAATTTTGGGACTTTTCATCCAATCCTGTGCTACCACATTATCTTTTTAAAAGCAATCATAGTGACTCAAAAAGTTGCCGTTGGTTCCTATTAGCCCATTTTTCCCCAAATGGAATGATGCAAAGAAAAATGATGTTGTGAATATTAAATTAAATCTTAGAATGATGGATTTGGCTTCTAAAAACAAGAATGAACAAAACACCTAATGTACAAGATGTAAAAATAAGTAGAAATTATATATGGTGAAAATGAGAACAAAAATGATGGAATGTCAAGTGGTGAAAGAATTATTATTTGTCACCAAAGTTAACATTATTGTCATGTCATTCATGTTAATACCATTGTAATTTTTCTCACAATCCCCATCTCTTTTATTTGCATGGCCATGCCATGTAAACTAAATTGAATTACCTTCATTATTGTCATTGCCCCATTGTTTCCATGCCAAACCTTTAGTTGTTTGTGTTTTCATTGTTCTTGTCATTATGCCCATCATGTATGTCATGTTTGTTATATCCATCATAGCCATTGTTATCCATAGTTTTGTCCTTATCAAGGTCAATGTAACATTTATTTACCCCTATCCCAAGCATTTCCATCCATCAATCCAAATTTGTTCATCATTATGAACCCCATAAACCCTTGCTTGTTAACAAGAAACCATGCTTATAATTTTAATCCTATTGTAATCATCTTGATGGTGGAATCAAACATAATAGTTGACAAGGGTCCATTTCTTTAAGGTGTATTCAAATCTTATGACATTGGGTCCAATCACACTATTAGGGTCTACACATGCCCCCTTAAACCATTGCATTATTTTTAGAATTTTTTTAGAATTTTTTCAAAACGTCTTTTAAAAAACTTTAAAATTATTAAAAACATTTTTATTACTATTATGTTAAGCTGTGTATTAAAAAATCCCAAAATATGTCATTGAAAAATATTTTAAAATTGTGCTTGCAATGTCAAAATTATTTTTAAGCTATTTTTATGCAACTTTTAAGTAATGGTTATAAGAAGTTAAAAGTCCTTATACATATTTTTCACTCATTATATTGATTCCAAATTTTTACGATATGTACATAATGTATTCATAATAACATTTTACCAAAAATAAATATACTTATTATTATTATTATTATTATTTACAATCCAAAGTTCAAAAAATTAAATAGTGGTTACGACTGCTTTTGGTACATGTTAATATGACTACACCCCATGTCACCTTATTTTATGTTTTTTACCTTTTTTTATTATGTAAAATCACATTTGTGGATGATTATGATGGAATCTAAAACTGTAATGGTTAAAATATGGTACTTATGAAATATTTGACACTTTTTGAGTCATGAGTTTTGATGGGGATCAAAATATAGGGAAAAAAGACTATAGTAAAAACTAAAACTTTTTTGTCTTGGGTGGTACACCTTAAAGGATTTTTACCCGCAACCCAATTGATATCTTGACAATAAAATGACATCTTTAATTGTCTAATTAGTTATAACATTAATGTTACAATTATTGTGAACTTTTGAACAAAACCCCAACAATGATTGAGTTTAAAGGATATATATGTAATAGGGATGACAAGTCACATATTTGTGATTTTATTTTCATTTGTCCCCTTCCATTTGTCCCCATAAATGTGCTCCCCCAACTTGTACATGTATTGAATGCACTACACTATTGCAAAAGGTGGAAATGATATATCCTTGGGTGAAAGCATGCTAAAATATATAATCAAATATCCTTGATTTAAAAGGGAGTTTAAAATAAGATAATTTTTGACAAAAAAACAAGAAAGTATATTCAAATTTTATTTTAATTTCATTTTGAAATTATGGTGCTTTCCATTGGGTTTATATTAAGTTGAATATAAACTTTGGAATAATAAAAGTAATGAACAAGTACTTTCGAATTTGATTAGTGAATATGGTCTTCAAAAGTACCTTTTCATTAAAAAATTTAATGAAATAGATTTGTGTGAAGTTATAACATAAACATGATTGGATATTCAAAGGAAGGAAAATAAATACATTTTATTTTCTCTTTGGTAAAATATATTTGAAACATACTTGAACAAATGTTACATTACAAAAAGTAAGCTTCAAAAGCTATTTACATTTAGAAAAGTATACCTTAAACTTACTTTTACAATGTAAAATTTAAAAGCTAATTCATAACAATGAAAAAATATCTTGTTTTTAATCATTTAAATAAATATTAAATGTATAATAATTTTATGATGGGTTTTGGTCCTACTTATTGTTAGCTTAACAAGTAGACTACCAAGATAATTGAATTTATATACTTTCCATGATTTCATCCCCTAGCAAGGAGCAACATAAGGTGCAATGTGGCAATGAAATGTGAGAGCACAAATGAACTTCCATTTACCTTCAAGATGGAAAAGAAAAGAAAATTTGAAGGGTAAATGAAGGTGTTCACTTCATGATAAGAAAAATAAAATTAAAGAATTGTGTTTTGAACCTTTTTGGAATTTAAAGTTGCACATTAGAGTAGTTGAAAAATAAATAATAAATCTTATTCCAAAGTTCATCATTTGGATTCTTCAAATTTTATTTATTATTTGGTAAACATGTGTCAAAGCCACAACATATTATGGTTTATGTTTCTCAAGTAATTCCAACCTATAGAAATAGGAGTCACTTGGGTATTTTAGTATGATTTCAAGTTTGAAGGATCTACGACAGTTGAATGGACAAGAGGTTTGCATAAAATTTGAAGATGAAAAATTATTCAATTTTTAGGTGACCTTACAAGCTTAATAAGGTGGAAAGGGCCTTGGTTCATGTTAGGATAATATAATTATCGAAGTCTAATTTGGTAGGACTATCTAAACGTGAATATGCTTTAACAACAATGTTATTCTTTAACCAAAAACATTTTTGGCAATTAGATATTATGTTGTATGTGTGGAAATTATAACTTGGTGAATAAGCAGACTCTTTGACAATTAACATACAATTCTAATAATCATGCTCTATTGAAAAACAATTTAAACCCTTGGGTAGGCTAAGGTTTTTAGCACCTTGGGAATTTTGGGTTTTAATTACCATTGGTTGCCATTGATGACGGTGACAAGGTCAAAATGACATTCTAGGGGATTGATCTTTATAATGAAAAATTGTGTCCCCCGAGATTTTGTTATTTACAACTCAATGTCATGTACAATTTATGTGCAACAACATTACATCTTTATGTTGAAAATATGGTGAATTTATTAAAATAATGCCACATAAAAAATTCATGAAGTTCCATTAACAAAAAATTAATTAATTTAAGTCTAATTCTTAATTTTAAATTTTAAACAACTTGGTAGATGGGATGAACTTCACCAGTTGGCCACTTGATTTAACAAGTTTGTGACCATTTTATACATGAATCCATTTAAATGCATGTTTTAGGAAGCTTATTGTTAAGTAGACATGACAATGTCATCAAAAATTCCCAAAACAAATATCAGCACACACAATGCGTTTAATAAAAGAAGGGAATGACGGTGGATATATGACATGTGTAAATAACAAAGCTTGACAAATGCTCAAAAAATGATGACTTCATAATAATTCACATCAATTTGATTGGACCCATATAATGCATTTCTAATTCATGTAACAATGAGAATTCAAATCTTTGAGTTTTAAACAAGGGACACCATGCCAATCCAACAATAGATCAAAAAATGGATTAAAAATGTACTATAACAAGTGCAATATAATATATTATTCATTCTGAAAGCTAAAAGTCAACGTTCCCATTAGTCACGAAGATAATGGTTTGAAAAAAGGGACACCGTGCCAATCCCACAATAACAACAATGTTTATGGATCCAAACATGATGCTCATATTAATACAAATATATTAATATGAAAATAATATTTCACCTACTGACCACTAGGTGCAATATAATAAATTATTGATTTTTAAAGTTTAAGAATGAAATGTTCAAATTTTAGTTTCAACCAAAAGCACAACTATCAAAATTTTGGACAACAAACACCAATGTCGACAATGAATAAGAATGAATAGATTATTGATTATGGATATTAAAAAAGAATCATGAAGCCCAAGGATTTTTCATGGAAAAAGTGGCCAAAAATCCATCGGTCACATTAGAAAACATTGGAAGTGGAAAATATTAAACAGGGCAAAGGGAATGAATGGTCCAGTACAAGACTATTGGCACCCTATCCATGACGTCAGCGACCTCTCCTCTACCCATAACCTGTCACTCCGTTGGCATAATTGCCATGTAGGCATGTTACACCCCCACCCCACGCGACATCCCCCCATCCCATCGCATCCATGGGACCATTGCATGCCATGTCCCGGCATGGCCCATGTCAAGCCATGAGTCACTCCGCTAACCTATAACCCAAACCAATTTGAAAAGCTATAGCCATTTAGCGCGAAAGGGACCTTGTCATGTTTCCAAAGCTATAAACCCTAAACCCTAAAGCGGGTGTAGTACCTTCTCAAAACATGTCCTGGCGGGTACTTTTGTACCGGACGCGTTCATTTCCTTTGGCCTGTTTAATGTTTTCCAAATAAATACCCCCCCGCCCCCGCCCCATCAAGCACTGTCAGGAGCCCTTTCTTTGACAGTGCCCACAGTGTTTGAGGTTTTTAACTATGGAAGTTATTGAAATAGAAAAGAAAACACTCTTTTTATCATGCTTTGAATCCATGCCTATGGTCTGTAGCATGGTCTATACCTTAAGAGCTGCTGGAAAACATGAAATAGCTCTTTAATTAAAAGAACAATACTACACTTTTGAAGAATGAAAAAAACCTCTAGAACCATACTGCGTGGTTTTATGCAGAATCATGCAGGGCTGAAAAACATGTGCAAGAAAAACAATCGCCGGTCAGAGCTCGATTTGGGGGGGTTTATTTAGAGTCTCACTTGAAAATATGGAGTTAACCCCCAAAATGTCATTGCAGACCAATTTTTGGTCTGAAAATATGTGCATTAAGTTGCAAATGCATTGAAAAGACTTGCAATTGTGTTGAAAATATGAAGCTAACCACCCTGACCATCTGGGCTGACCAATTTAGTTGGCTTTTTATTGTATTTCTGAATTCTGTGGTTAATCATGCTAGGAACTCTGGGAACATTTGTTCATGCAAAAAAAAAGATAGATGTCACATGATAATATGGTCACAGCTCCACTCCCAGCTCCAGCAATTGCTCAATGTTTGACCATTACATCTGTAAGATGACAGCTATGAGTGCAGCCATATGGAAAAAACATGATCCACACTACAACCTATTGGAAAGACTAGTGCATGGTAAGGCTGTAGTTGTGGAATGGCTGTTATGCTTCCAAATCAACACAAAAATAAATTGACCAGAGAACCAATCCTCCTCTAGTGTGCACCAAAAATTTATTGACCTGTAAAGGTAGATTACCTGTAATTGTAGTTTGTCAATTGTTGACAAACTCTGATTTGGAACAAAAACTCTGATTTGGAACAAATGATTCAATTCAGGTTGGCTGTATAAGGTCAAAAAGTTGTAGCCTATCAAGGGCGTATTGAAATAGTGTTTGTGTATAAATCAACTATTCTGTAGAATGAAACCATGAACAGAATATGTCATAAATCATACTGAGTGTTGGGAGGGTATCACCTTTCAAGTGTAAAAAAATTACATTTATATGATTTTACAGATCCATATAAAATAGTGTGGAAACATGTCATTTTATTTTTTTTGGGGAGGGGGAGGGGAGAATTTAGGTTTAGAATGTTTTTGGCAATAGGCCAATCAAAGTGGCCCATTGCACCCCCAAAAAAGAAGAAAAAAGGCCTTAACAAGCATTTGTGCTTTGGAATGAATCACAATAAGTTCCCAAGGTTTTTTAAAGTCCTGGGCCAAAAATGGTGATGAACAAAGTTAGGAATAAAAATTCTACTCTTGAGCAATGAGATGAGACAAAATTCTCTCATGAATGTGCATCCAAAATATTATTTAGAATGACACCATAATTTGTGCCATATCCTTTGCCCAAAAGTTTGTTCTTGTATTGAATATAGGTCGATAGAATGAAGCATTACAATAGTCCCATGTTGGCAGAGAATGCTTTTTACTTGGGGATTATTAAAAATTATCATGATTATTTTTTGTGAAGGGCAAATCAAAGTGTTCCTTGCAAAAAAAAATATTGAGCTTTGGGATGTACCCATAATCAATTAGTATAGATTGCAAGTAGGTTTAGGGTTACTTAATTAAAGATATATAATATATACACTTAATGCACAACATTAGTTTTTTTGATACCATGAACAGAGTACCAATGTATATACAATGGTTCTAGCTTCATACCTATCCAACATTGGTCATAACATCCAAATAGAAAGGAAAGGATGTGATATTCAACTATCCAAAATTTGTTTGTTTGTTCACCTCTTTCTTTTCTTTACAGTTTTAAACCCCTCTGTCAATAGTCAAACCTATAATTAGTTCATTCAAGCCATGGTAAGTTGCATTTTTTTTGTGGCAAAGTTTTAGCATTTGGCAATCTTTTTCAAAATGAAAAAAAGGTTATAAAGGTTTTACTATCACCAAATTTCCATTTTTTCCCCTAGATTTTATATTATGTTCTAACAGGTAGCCAAAGATATAAAAGAATTCTTAAAACGATTATAAAAGAATTCAGATTCAGCTCATTTGTTTTGTGCATGATTGCCAATTCGACAACAAAATTGAATTAAAAAAATCATTGTAAAAGATTTTCATAAGATGCTCAACAAATAGTGGGAAAATGTTTTCCTACAAATTTCAAAAATGTCATGACTCTGTAGTCATTCAAAGACAAGTCTTCTTCAAGATTGGTATGACGCTTGGACTCATGGATGCATATCATTTGTCCTAATGTTATAAGAGTTGCAATGACACACAATTTGCCACCTTTCTTTCTAGCTTTGACAATAAGAAACTTTAAAGTTTTTAAATTGTTGTTTTTCATAGAAAATGATTCTTTTATTTTTAAAAATCACTCACACCCACTACCTAGTATGTGGGCTTCTACTACTCCCAAAATAAAAAACATTAAACAAGAACAACGAATTAAATGTGGTAGCAGTCTTGACACAATTGCAGCACAATGCACATTGAAGATATATTTTTTGAAATTTCTTTGACTATACCTAAACTATGAATAACGTTTTAAATTTTTTTCTTAGACAATATTTTCCAGGAAAAATAATTGATCCAATGGTTATAGTCTCCCCTTTCAACCAAAGGTTCAAGGTTTGATTTTTCTCTCAAATCTTTTTTTCTTCCATGAACAAAATGGTTGGAAAAGAAATCTCTGGGTAACTTCTTCAAGCTGGATGCCTAACAGAGAAAGGGACTATCCTTGGGGAGAAGGAGATTTAGTTGTTTTTTTTCCCTAGGGAAAAAGGGACTAAATTGTCTTTCCCCAAGGAAAAGGGAGTTGGTTTCTCCCCAAGGAGAAGCTGGTACAAAATTGGCTTTTCCCAAGGAGGATGGAGTTGGCTTCTCCCGGGACTAAGTTGTTTTGAGGAGCAATTCCTCTTGTGGAGTAAGTTGTTGAATGTTTGACAAGAAAATATAGGAATAAAATAGTCCAAATCAAACATCTTTTATGCCATAGGAAAGCTCTTGGAACATAGATATCTCAAATGATTTTGAATCTTCAATTTAAGACTTGAGCCAAAAGTTATGACAAAAAGAAAATTTCAGTATCAAATTTTTGAATCCCTTTCTTCCAAAGAAAAGGCCTTTTCCCAAGGGAAATGAAAATTAAGTTGCTTTGGATAAAAAGGGACTTGAAATTTTGACTCCCAATTCTTCTTTTTGCCAACTTTTAGTTCATTGCCTAAATTGAGAATGCATGATCATTTTACACATTTACACTTAAAGAGCTTTTGAATGGTATAAGAACATTGATTGGATAAAGTCTTTTCCATGTATTGTCTTGCCAAACATTCAAAAAATTGTTCCCCAAGACAACTTAGTCCTTTTCTCCCTAAGGGAGGTCATTATTTTCCTCCCTGATAGAGAAAACAATTTAGTCTCCTTCTCTTTGGAGAGAATCCCTTTTTCCCTAAAGCTTTTAACTTGAAAAAATTTGAGAAAAAGATTGAACCTTGAACCTTTTGGTTGAATGGGGAAAATTTAATCAATGGATCATTTTGTTTTTGGAAAATGTTGTGTAAGAAAAAAAAGTAAAATGTTAATCATAATTTGAGCATGGTAAAAGGTACTTCAAAAAAAAAAATCTTGTTGAGCATTGTTTTACAACCATGTGAAGACTGGTTCCACATTTAATTTGTTGTTCTTGTTTAGTGTTTGCCTCAAAAACTATGTGCAAGGTGTTTCCCCACAATTCCTCATTCCTAAATATGAATCTGATGAAATATTTGAGAATATATCATTTATCCAAATAGAATTCTTAAATTTAGTTAATTATTTGACAATCATATGTCAAAGTGGCCAAGGTACTATGATAATCAGGATCAATCAAGTGTTTGACACATGAACCAATTGTTATGATCGACGAATCAGAGTCCATCATATTTTCTTAACTGACCCTATTGGAAAGTACTCTATCTATTCCATGTTCATAAGTCCAAACAGTTTTACATTATTTAAAGTGTGAAAGTCATAAAATCATTATACTTGGCTTCATTCTTTATCTATCTATTCACAAACCGCTTTGCCACCGTGACCCGGGTGCCTTGCCACCCATGAACACGCACCACCCCGGTTTTTGAGGCCATCCAATGAATGAAATTTACCTCACTTTTACAACCATTTCATGCAACATCCATCCATAGTGGTGTGTTTGTGGGTTCGTTAGACAACGATTTTTTTTTCTTTTTTTGGGGTGAATTTTTCTGCCACTTTGTGACAAAAAAATTAGGTATGACTCATACAAATGATTTTTTTGAAAAAAAAAGTGACAAGTGACCACATTTTCAGGGCCATAAAAAGAAGAAGAAATCGCCATATTTTCAGAATAGGTTCCTATAGGTCCCCAAAACATAAATATTCGACAATAAGTGAATTAAGATATTAGTTGGGATCTGGGTTTCAGGACCTCGACAGACGAACAGTGGGGATCTAGGTTTCAGGACCTCGAAAAACGGAAAAACGGGATCTGGGTTTCAAGACCTTGACAGATAGACGGAGATCTGGGTTTCAAGACCTCAACAGACAGATAGACGGAGATCTGGGTTTCAAGACCTCAACAGACAGACGGAGATCTGGGTTTCAAGACCTCGACAAACGGACAGACGGGATCTGGGTTTCACAACCTCGACAGACGAACAGACGGGATCTAAGTTTCACAACCTCGACGGACGGACGGGACCTCGTTTCTGTCAGGTCGAAATCCGGGTGTGGAAGGGGAGACCCGCTGCTTCACCGGCCTCTCCCTTCCCCCACCCCCCAAAACGTTGTGGCTGCTGGTCGTCAGCTTGGGGCGGTTACAAAGGCCTAAACGCGGGGCCCCGTCACAGACATTCATCCTGGGCCGAGCTTCCATCATCCCGGGCCTCGACAGACAGACTAACTGAATTAACCCATGCCTGGCCCGTCACAGACGTAGTGAAAATCATCCCAGCCCGGCCCGACCTCATCCCGGGCCCGGTCGGCCTAAACACTGTCGGCCTGAACGCCGAGCCCCGTCACAGACGTAGTGAAATTAATAGGTTAGGATTCACAAACCGCTTTGCAGCTCTGCCAGCATTCTAATAAACCTAGTTTAATTGCACTCTAGGTGAATCGATAAAAGGCCCTATGCTAATAAACCTAGTTTAATTGCACTCTAGGTGAATCGATAAAAGGTCCTAACTTCCACAGCCAAACAGTCAAAATCCTGCCAACAGAAACACACAGTTCTCCACAAGGCTGCATTGTCAGGCCCAGAAACAATACAAATACAGACCAGTTTTGCAATACAAATCTTAAATTGTCCTTCTATATTTATGCCTACATGCTGCAGCACGAAGCACACTAAACACTCCCTAACGGCGCTGGTTTAGGGCCTGACAGAGTGCAGCCCTGCGGAGAACTGCGTTGTTCTTTTGCAGGGTTTGACTTTGTGACTGTACGAGTTATCTAAATAGAAAAGAAACCATATCTGTCTTAGCATCTCAATTCTTGCCAGTGGTCAATACCACGTTCAATACTTGGGACAATCGGAATTCGAATCTGGTCAATCGCGGCAGACCAGAAAACATTAATGCCAGCAGAATTAAAATTATAAAGAACAAATTGTGACATGTTCTTTAGCTCATCAAAAGAACACGTAGAACGTGTGCGATTTTATGCAGAACCATGCAGGGCCGGAAAACCTGTGCTAGAAGACAAGAAGAACATCCTTCGGAAAGAGCTCGTTAGGCGGTGTTTAGCTGGCTGCCTGAAACACAATGTAGAAAAATGGTAACAGAAGCTCCCAAAAATCATTTCGTTTTTTCCCCCACTTCAACTGTAAGAATTTGAGGAAATTCCTATTTTTATTGAGGAAGTGTGTGTATATGTATATGCCAAGATGATGCCATAATGGTGAGGGTACAAGGGTATGTGTAATGTTTAGAAGCAACCCAAAATTCGTTGGGTTTTTTTATTTCAGTTTTTACCATGGTAGGCTATTACAACCTCTGAAGGTTCACCTGGAAGCCCACACACCTGTTATCTGGTTCCCCAACTACAGTAGACTGTGCATGAACCAGCACTTACACTGGTAACTACACTTTCTTGAGTGAGGCCTTTTAGTGACCATATAATGTTAAATTTCTACTCAGAGACCCTGATTTAATCATAGATCAAGATATTTACCATGGTTAAAAGCAACTACCAAAAAACTGGGGTTTGTATGTGTAGGGTAAAGCAAAAGGACAAGGGTAAAATAACAACCCATACAAGGGGATACTCAAGGGCGAGCCCCATTTTGGTAATGCCCTTGCCTGAGTGCTTTACTGCTGTAAAGACTGCAGCAGAAACTCTTCAAAATGGAAAAACCCTCCTGCAAAATGAAATGTTCCTCCCATGGGTGCAGGGATAAATTCTGCTTATTACGGACCCTCCAAATACACAAGCAAATATCGGCTAGGTCTTTACGTTTGTACCATGGTACCAGTGTAGGTGCCGGTTCGGCTGACGGTGTAGGGTAGTTGGAAAGTTTGGAAAGCCGTATATTTGGCAACATAACATAATATACAACGGTTCGGCGTAGTTGAAAAGTCTGGAAAGCCGTGTGGAGGTGTCTTTCTCCGACTGTTGTGCCTCAATTTCTGGGGATATTTTTGACGGTTTGAAAGTGCATCGCTCCAACGTCCTTGTTACGTTTCGTAGTTAAATGAATACATCGTCAAACCAAAGTTGGAACTTGGTAGTTTCAAACCCCTGACTGCAGAATGTTGGGTCATTGAGGTGCAGGCCTGAACTGTGTGTGAGTGACAAAAGTTGAGTTCACATATCCTTGCGTCTAGCAAGCGTCTTTGCAAGCGATCTCTTCCTTCCTTCAGTCATGAACAAATGCACGGGAGTATCGACCGCACGGTTGCTGATTGCAGTACTGGGAGTGCTGTGCAACGTCTCCGTTCCCGGAGTGTTGGCTGAAAATCCACCAGGTTTGTACCAATCTACTGCTAAACTTTTAGCATGTACCAGTTAGTAAACTAAGTGTCGAGATCTAGTTTATGTGCCTAGCTCCGTTTCTTCACGGATCAGTTGTCAAGAGGCTCTGTCCAAGATAAAAGTGGATTACTTCCAGAGTTTCTTTGTAATCTCCTTGCAGTGGCGTTTCACAAGCTGGTCCATCCTAAGAGTCCAAACTTTTTCTGTGTCGACAGGATCGTTCTTCGTGAACTGTGGTTCAACAGCCAGTTATGTGGATAAGGTTACCGGAATAACATGGATGCCTGACGATCAGTTCATTGACGAAAACTCTGGTGTGAACACAAACGTCTCCAGTGCCTCCCAATATTATCCATACTATTCCGAATTCACAACCCTTAGATACTTTAATGATTCTCGCGCCAAGAACTGTTACCGCTTTCCAGTGACGCCATATGAGACCTACCAGATCAGGGGCACTTTCTTCTATGGCAACTATGACAATCAACTCACGGTGCCCAGTTTTCAGATGGGAGTAGACGGGACTATAGTCGCCTCCAACTTCATCATTTACTATTATCTTATGGCGTATCAGGAGATCACTTATGTGCCTCAAAGGAACGTGACTTTTCTCTGCCTGTCACGAGATCTCACAAACTCGATTCCATTTATTTCAGCAATATCTTTAGTAAACGTTCCCGCAGCATCTGGTTTGGAGGACAATGTATATATGGGATATTATTATGTGGCACAGTACAGGTGGAACTTTGGTGGAAATAAAACCATCAGGTATGTGATCAGCCAGAATAATGCTCGTTCCATTGAAGTAAATGGACGTTGTTGTCATGTTGTTGTCATGCTATTTACGTATCCAATTTGTGACGAGTTCCTTCAACTCAGCTTCTTAAAAGCGCAAGAAACATTTTTGGCATTCCATGTAGGGAAAAGCCTGGAAACCTCTGATCGAATAAACGTTGAATTAACAAAACAAGGGAACGTTCTGCAAGGGACCAATATTTCTATGTTTTATTCTAATTTTCCCATCGTGAAATAGAGGGATCAATGTAACTTTCCATTGTCAAACAAACCAAATTTCATGTTTCAATCGGGAAAAATCAAGTTCTTGATGGTTCCGAAGGGAATCGTTTAAAAAATCTCTTATGAAAGTCCTAAACGCAGTGCCAGCCCTTGTCGCAATTGTGGGGCCTTAGCGGGACACCTGCTGCCCCAGATGCTGCACATGACTTTGATTAATGGTCTATGTTATCCATGTTCGATGCACGCCCATTGTCCAAGTGACCATTGCCTCTGTCCATGGTCAATTTTCTATCATCCAAACTATCCATTACTGCATACATGATGATGGACACTGGGGATCATTTGGACATGTCTCTTTTTTCTTTCTTTCTTCCTTTTTCGTAGACGGTGTTTTGATGTGCAGTTGTGTGCACCACCAGCCACTTCACAATTGAGGGCCTTAGCGACACTGGCAAGAATTGCGAATGCATTTAGAAGGATAATTCCATAAAACTTGCTATTAATTAAGAGGACCAAAACCATAGAGGCTATTTTCATGTATATCTCAAAACCCACTATTTCGAGGGGTTGTTTTGTCCATTAATCCAAGGAGATTACAGAGAATCTCCACATTATTCGCTCATAAGGAAGTTCATTAGGTTGGCTTGACCTTGTTGCCTGTTGTTGCTATAATATACAGATATCCTGATGATACTGGTGATCGCTACTGGATTCCCATAGACTCGAACTGGTTGTATTTATTACAGAGTACCGCTCAAGTTGAAGCATTAACAGCAACCGGCATAGTGAACGCGACATTTCCCCCTGAGGCAGTGATGAACACTGCACTCACAACCAATGGTACCATGCAAATCGACATCCTATTCACCCATGCTTACCAGTGGTTCATGACAATCTACACGGCGGAATTAAATCCAAATGCAAGTGGCTCTTCACGGGAATTCTATCTGGGGTTACCTGGTTATCTTGGAACCTGGTTAGTGAATCCACTTGTTGATGGAGGCGGCTTGGGTGGGTTTAAAAAAAGAAGTTTTCAAGGCACAGTGCCCAACTACATTAGCCTGTTTAAAAATCAATCTATTTCCACTGCGTTGGGTCCCCTGGTGAATGCCCTGGAGATTTTCGAACTTGGCGAAAACCAATTGGCCATATTGACAAACGAGCAGGACAGTAAGTTACCAACCCAGCCCCAGGAAAATTCAAGTTTCATGTTTCAGTTTCCACATCATAGCAGTATTGAGCTAGCATTTATGGCCTACCTTCCTTGCTGCCTGCCAACATCTATCTAACAATGATATGAGGAATATCAGATTAATGTTCCAACCTAGTACATAGGACCCAAAAAATGCTAATAAAAAATGAATATAGCATGCGTAAATCTTTACTAGTGTAGCCTTTCCGTTGGCCCTGTGTGAACACGTTGAGCTCAACTAATTTTTCCTTATAAACCCAACTTTTGCAATTTTTTTGAATTTCCAGCAACAAAATCCACTCAAAAATCAATATCTTCCACACCTTGGCTCTGAAACTTGTGAAATAAACTCTGTTAAATCTGACTGGCCAAGGGCTTTCCTAGAACACCAACAACGTCAATACAGTTTTCATTTTCGATTTTATTTAGTTTTCATTGAGAAAATAGTTCAATAATCAATGACTTCCACAACCATAGCTTCAAACAGTCTCAAACCAAGTTGGTGCACCCTTACCCACCAAGAGCTTTCCATAGATACCAAGAATGCGACATGAAGCGCAGTGGTTTGGGAGCTGTCAGTGTGACAAACAAACAAAACAAACTACCTTGCTTCACAGATAGATATCCTATGTGCATACTAACTTACATGTAATTAAGATAGCTATTATGCTCTTGAAGTGTTTCAGATTGTGTGACTGAAATTAACCTCGGGTGTGCAGTTCTTGCCATTGAGGAAATGAAGTCCAGTTATGGAAACCTTGGCATTTGGACTGGGGATCCTTGCCTTCCATATCCACATCCATGGGTTACATGTAGCAACGTCGGCATTCTTCAAAGTAGTCCTTCAATTATAGCAGTGTGAGTACTTCGCCAAACTCCCTGTAACTGAAAGTCACCAACTTAGAAATACTGGAAGTTTTCTTGCTTTCCTTCAGTTGTTTAGATTTGGGTGGGACAGGAGATTATCTCACCTCACTTGCACTCCTATTTTGAAAGGAACCTATCTATGATGTAAGGGTTTGGGGCACAATATTCTAGTGGGACAACGAGTGGGTGTTTTGGCAAGGTCAAAAGGTCAAACAAATGGCTGATGCTGTGGTCCTCTTGTCTCAATGCATTAGTTTTCCTTTGAACACTACTTAAGGAGGTAGCCCAAGGACAATATAACCCCTAATCCAACCTGCCTTAATGTAAAAAGTTGACATCATTAATTGTATCTGGCACGTTGGAGGCACTTTCTAGATTTGTAATTAGGTGCCTCCAAGGCTAGAAGGAAGCTTATGCTAAATGTAGAATATATGCAATACAAACAAACATTAGGTCAAGTTTACATTATGTGGGAAAGAGATATTTCCAAAATAAGGAGGTGTGGGGAGCTTGAATTTTGTCATGTTGTAAATGAGATGTAACAACATAAGTTATTGTTCTTGTATTATGGAAATGAAGGGTGTTTCAAACAATATTATTGGCTTGATCCATCACTGGCCAAAATTTAGTCATCTAACTTGATCAAACATGGGGTGTGGTTGCTCATTGAATAAGTATGAGAAATAAAAATGTATAACTCCAAAAGAGGTCAAATCATCCACAATAACTCAGAGCTTGGGCACAGTTCAAAACCTTACCTTGAACCTATTGATTGGACTTCATGAGCTTCTTCAATGATAAGAGGTTGTATATTATGTAATCTAAGGTCAAAAGTGGGCCATTGTGTTTTGATGCTTAACAGGAATCTCTCAGGGTACGGTTTAATTGGCCCAATTTCTCCTAGTTTCGGCAAGCTTAGAAGTCTTACCAGCCTGTAAGTAGTGTTCACAAGTTTCATTCTCCATGATATTTATTGCATTTTTTTATTATGTAGTAGAAATTTCTCTTCTTATTTTCTAATGCAATGTTTGCTTCCACTTTCAATAAAAATATTTAGAAAAAGTTATAAATTTTATGGTTCAAAATAATATACAATGTAATTATACTCACGGTCATCTTCACAAGTCTATAAAATTAATCCTCAATCTTGATTACATTTTATTTCATTTTTCCACCTTCTATTTTGTTCTGTGTTGTGCAGTGTACTTGAGAACAATGAATTGAATGGTTTGCTACCCAACTTTTCCCAATTTCCAAACCTCACCACCTTGTATGTAACCTTCATGACCTTACTTTTGTAAAATTTGTCCCAGTGTTATGTGTAGAAATATTGAGTAATTTCAGTTATTCAATCTCAAGTAATGACCTTTTTTTTGTGTAAAGCACCTAGCTACATACTATGAAAAACATACTGAAAATCTTCAAATAATTATATAACTTATTCATCCAATTTATAAAACTCAATCCAAGTTTCTCAAATTTCTTTGACAAGGATTAACTTAGAGTGAGCGTTTTCCTCTTATGCCAATTGCAAGGTGCAACTAATAATAAGACTCAAGATTCTAATTAAATGTGTTTATCTTTAAAGAACTAGTAACCCATTTTCAAGTCTTTGTGCACAAACTTATGAATCAATAAATCTACAACTTATTAGATCTAAATTAATATGTTTCCTTCTTTTTGGGGGTTGCATAGGAATCTTAGGAACAACCAACTCAATGGATCAATCCCACCTTCCATTTGGGATATTCCCAACCTTAATGTTTTGGACTTATCAAACAACAATCTTTCTGGCAACCTTGTACCCATTACGAGCACCTCATGCCCAATGTCTTTAATTAGATTGTAAGTGTCCTTCTGCACTTTTGCACAATCTGAAAGATTGCTAGTTAAATTACACAAAAAGTATGTGATGATTTGTAATCTCTATAATTCATCATATGCTGACATAGAGAAGGGAAAGTTCAATCTACATCGTTGAGTTTTTTAATCAAATTGGTGCTTGGTTTAGTCCTCTTTTAAAATTTTGTGTCATGTGCAAAGTTTTGAAAATAATTAATTAGTTTTTGATATTACAATCTTAGTCCTTCGACATGTGCAAATGTCATCCAATCTTGGTGGAATTTCAAAGTTTAAGTGTGGGTACAAATATTCATTGCAGGAACTTGGGTAACAACAGTTTGAGTGGCTCATTTCCTTCTAATTTGCTCAATTGTTCAAATTCAACCTTACAAGAAATGTGAGTACACATCAAGATACATTTTCTCAAATTAATATGTAGTGAAAATTTGAGATGGGAAAATACATATATGTATGTGAAACATTCATTAAATTATAAGATAGAGTTCAACAAAAGGTCAGCATATAACTTATTTTCAATTGATGTGAAGGACAAACATAATAACTTCATTTATCAAAACCCATTATAAACATTATTGTGCTCAATTTGAACTAACATTATATTCTTGCAAGTTGCTACAATGCAGAAATTTTGATTATAACAACTTTAATGGGACTTTGAATCTGACTACTTGGGATCGAGTATATTTAATATATGGAGCATTTATCTCGATGGTGTATAATGATATAAGCACACTTGACCCAAGTTGGGAAGATGACACAAAGACCTATTCTCCAATCTTGTAAGTTTTGAATTGATTGTTTTTTAACATGCAATTATAGCATACAAGTTTGGAAACCATTCTCATGATAGTTTAGCTTCAAGTTTTAGAGTTAAATATCCTTATTCAAAGAAACATGATAAGAATTGGAATTTTTTAAAAAATCAATTGAAAATGAATATCATTATTCCAATATATTAATGATGATGATGGACATTTTTTGTAGGCTTGGAGGAAATCCAATTTGCGAAAACCTTCAATATAGTTCCGATCCTCAAATATCATATCGTCAACAATTGAATTGTCGCTACAACAATACTGTGTTTAGTACAATAGGTTGGGATTATAATATTTACAACAATTCCATGTCCCCATTAAATTACCATAGAAGGGTTGTATTCCACATTTATTTCCAACATCATTCTATTAATTAAATAAGATCCTTGATGCAAAAGAAACATGTATACAAAAACATTTATAATTCTAATATGTACTTGGTTGTTGCAATTATAAATGTGTATCACTCACAAATATCAATACTACAAATAGATATCTATTATATAAATGAAGTTAAATTTCATAAATTGAAAGGCTTGAATTACCAAATAGGGGTTTTACATGAATCATACACCCAATCTACAACATGTCACATTAAAGAGGTGCAATTATTGCCCATTAAGATTGTTTGGTTAAGATATCACATTTTAGAATTAAATTTGAAAACTAAAATGACAAATTATTTTCAAAATTTAGGGGATGCATTTGGATTACAACAAAGTTCCAAATGTTTGAAATAAGGAATATTTTTAGTTTTATGATGCTAATGTGAGGGTATGCAAAGGCAAGTTCTTAGTTGTGAAATGTCAATATTGTAGAATAATGTAAGCTAGTCATTTGTTTGATGTTTGTTTGGGTTTCATTCCAAACTAACACTTATTAAATTCGTTTTGCACTTGTGATAGTAACGATTCCATCCAATTCACAAAGGAGCAACAATAAGTTAACTTTGATATTGTCAACAACACTCTCCATTATTCTTGTTTTTGGTGGAATTATTGGTGTTATCATATTATGGAAATATCGAGCAAATGCATTAGCTTTGCGTGAAATCCAACAAGGTATCTTTTTGTTCATTTATTACTCTTTCATATCAATTGTGTATAGAACTATTTCTTGTCACAATGTTTTGAATATAATTATCACTAGCTAAGGGAATGATTAAGCATATATGACACATTGTGTATGTTTGTTCAAACACAATATTAGGATCCAATATTAGTCTCATTATTATTCAATTATTCAAGGTATATGAATGAGTGTTAATATTAAACCTTGCCCTTCCTTGTAGAATTTGTTAAACAACAAGTGCAACCTACATTATACTCTTATAGTGTGTTAAGTAGAGCCACAGGAGATTTTCATCAAGACAACAAACTTGGCGAAGGTGGATTTGGTGTTGTTTACAAGGTGATTTTACTAACATATTGCCATTTTACTAGCATACATCTTTTTATATATTTTTTAATTCTAATTTAAATTTTGACTTTGACTTGCTTTATGACAATTTTCCATTTTTTGTGTATTTTGTAGGGAACTTTATTAGATGGGACAAAATTGGCAGTAAAATTATTGATGACAAAATCTCACCAAGGCATTGATGATTTTTTGAATGAAGTTGTGTCCATCACTGGTGTTCGACACAAAAACCTTGTGAAGTTGAAAGGGTGTTGTTTACATCGTACACAACGTCTTCTTGTGTATGAATATGTGGAAAACAAAAATCTTGCAGAAGCCTTATGGGGTATACAATTAACTTTTCACCTTCATTGTGTATAATGTGTAAGAAAAAATAGATGATTTTAAATCCCCATGTATCATAATAATTGTTCCATGATCAACCAAGGACCTTATATTTTATGCTTGTAGGTGCAAAGATGGAGGACAACATATTCTTGGATTGGCCAACACGGTTTCATATATTTGTGGGCATTGCTCGAGGCTTGGTTTACCTCCATGAAAATCTACAACCATGCATTATACATCGAGACATCAAAGCATCCAACATCCTTCTTGACAACAACTTAAATGCAAAAATTGCCGATTTTGGTTTAGCACGATTATTCTCCGATGATCAAAGTCAATTATTCACACAAGTTGCTGGAACCATGTAAGTGCAATAAGATTGGCTTGTATAACATGTATTAAAATAATATCGTGCATAGATCAAAATCTATTGTAGTTGTAACATTTGAATTTAACATTATGAAAACGTAATGAATCTTTGTACAAAACAACCAATTCTTTTCAATTTGTTTTAAATGTCAAATTATGTGAATTGTGATGTTCTATTACATACTGGATATATGTCTCCGGAGTATGCAACACTCGGCCAACTCAGCACAAAGGTTGACGTGTATAGCTTCGGTATACTTTTACTTGAAATTATTAGTGGAAGAAAGGCCATACTTCAAAATGCAACAACCAACATGTACCTTGTTGAATGGGTAAGAACATTTGATTATTTTGTGTTTAATCCTTTCAAATATATATATTTAATTTTTTTGGCAACAATTTTAACATCAAATTTCGTTCATGCAATGAATGCAATGAAAACATATATAAGATTTTAAGGGAATAAAATCAATTTGGAAATGATTGGTGGTAATGGTGGATTTAATCATGTGTACACATTTCTTACAATTAAGGTTTATATTTTCTCACTCTAGAATCTACAAATAATAGTTGACAAAAATATAAAATACAAAATATTATTTAATAAACTTAAATTGTCAAATTATTGCAGGCATGGTCTTTGCACAAAACAAACATGTTGATAAGCTTGGTGGACCAAAAAATACACAATACAATTGTGGAAAGCGAAATGCAACGTGTGATCAATGTGGCACTTTTATGTGTGCAAGTAGAACCAACAAAACGTCCAATAATGTCACAAGTGTTGAGTATGCTACAAGGTGAAATGGATTTGCCTAATATCCTACCTAGTTCAAGTCAAACTAGTGTTTCAAGTCTTTTTATGGATGTGTCAACTAGTGACAGTAACCATTTGCTTTCATCTCTTATACCTAATAATTATAACAATGCTGAAGTTGAATTAATCAACTTGAATCCTAGATAAAAAAAGGTGGAACAATCAATAATTGTGATGCTAAAACCATTGTATCACCATTGGCTTCAAGGATAAGGCTTCAAACCAAGACCTTGAATTTTTTATATATATATGGTAAATATGGAATAAATTAATAGCCTAATAATTAATGGTTGAAGATCTTTCGAATAAATCAAAAAAATTAACTTCATGTCCTACTTTTCAATATAAAGAAGGTTTGGTGTTTGGTAAAGTGCAACCCAAGATGCTATGGGTTTAGATTGATTTGTTAATTATGGATTTGTGAATATTTTGAACTAAATACATTTGAGGAGGTTTTAAGTACTTATCTTGATGTTTGAACATGATACTATCATTTTGAAAATTTGAGCTTTGAGTAAGCTATGGGCCACTTAAATTCCTTTATCGAAATTATTTTTGTAAAATCTAGATTAACCATTTTAGGATTTATATATATCTATTACACTTCAAAATCTATTTTAGTCTATTTTCTTTCTAGATGGATATTAAGTATAAATTGCTATGATGGTTGGTTAACTTTGAGTGTTCATAATGAAAAAAATGAATTAATGTGATAGTCAAACTTTGGTTAAACATTGTGAATTCTAAGGAATCTTAAAAAGGTTAGTCAGAAAAATAAGATAATTAATCAAATATCTTTCCATTACAAGGTTTAGTGGTATGTTGGCTAGTGAAACAATTACATTCATCATTTCAAATGTTTCATTTTCCTTTTGCAACCTTCAATTCTACCTTTATCTAATATACAAACTTCCAAGTGAACTAAATCACTTATGTAACAAAATTTTAACAAGTTGTGGATGACAACAAAGCTCAAAATAACTTGATGTTTTCATGTCATGGATTGTAATGTTCATCGAATCCATAATAAACAATGTGACTATTCAAAAAAATTCAATTAAACTCATAATGCATATAGACATTGATTTCCATCTATTTCCATTATGTGACTTAATTTTCTCCCTACATTTGTGTAATGGTATGTACAACATTATAATTTGAATTCCTTACATTTGAAAATAATGAGTGTTTTTTCATATCGCAATTAATTTCAAATTGAATATTAATCCATTTTCAACATTGAACTCGCATGATCATTTGAATATTATATATATGTGTATATATATATATATATACATAACCAAATTTTCAAATAAAATCTCTCAATAAATTCATTTTTGGCTTGGAAATAAAAAAGCCACTATAATATCACCTTATGAGATTTTGAGTACCTTTTATTTAACTTTTTTTTTTCCAATATGAATTCATCAATTTGTTTAACAAAGACAACCACAAAGTTGAAAAGTGTACACATTATATGTATATTTAGCAATGAGAACTAAAATGGTGTCAGAAGACATGAATGCAAAGGAAAATGGTGCCAAAATGCAAATTGCTGAAAAGCACTCCCTTGCATGTCCAAAAATTAAACTACAGAGAAAACATTTATGAGCTAGATGATCATATTGGGGAAAAGGCATTAAACTTAGGTTTATTACTTCAGTTTAAGCTTGCAAAAAAAACAACTCTTACAAGTTTTCATGATTGCTTACTATAAAGTCATGTTTGAATCAAATCCATGTTTCCCCATGCCCTATTGCCCCACCACGAAAGGGCAAAACAAAACATCATTGGGGTAATAAAAAGAGTAAATGCCAAGCTACCACATCATAGGGGTCTAATGTCAGGTTATCCCATGGAAAACGAAATGTCACTTGCACATCATGTCATAAAACAATAGGGATGTAATCATATAATTGAAAATGACAAAAGCCTAAATGAAAGGACATGAGGACATACAATGACAAAACCCATGTCCATGCCGATGTAGGTGGGGTGGGCGCAAAGGAAGGTAGTGAGTTAGGATGGTCATAAGGGTTTCGATTAAATGAATTGAATGTTTGACAAGAACATTAATTTGATTAGTAAATTGGGGCCCAAAGGAAGGGTAAAAGACTTTAGGTGAAGGTTGCGAACGTGTTGAGGAAACGAGGGTAGGTTGAGGGTCTAATCATGAACAACTATAGAGGCTAATAAAATGGAAAGGGGAAAGGTCCTACCCTTACATGATCAAAGGGGTTTGAAAAAGTGTAAAATTGGAGCCTTGCATTCACACAAAGAATTAATGGCTAGTAAGAGGAACTATAGGTGGTGTGTGGTTTGTTAAATGGGCAGGAACTAATGGGTGGTCTATGGTTTGCATGGTAGTTGAAATGGAAAATAGGTTTGTGATGGCACATGATAAAACAAATGGGCAATGGGAACTACAAGTAAGAGGAACTATAGGTGGCATGTGCTTTGTTAAATGGGGGGGAACTAGTGGGTGGTCTATGGTTTGCATGGTAGTTGAGGTGGAAAATAGGTTTGTGATGGCACACGATAAAACAAATGGGCAATGGGAACTACAAGTAAGAGGAACTATAGGTGGCATGTGCTTTGTTAAATGGGGGGGAACTAGTGGGTGGTCTATGGTTTGCATGGTAGTTGAGGTGAAAAATAGGTTTGTGATGGCACATGATAAAACAAATGGGCAATGGGAACTACAAGTAAGAGGAACTATAGGTGGCATGTGCTTTGTTAAATGGGGGGGAACTAGTGGGTGGTCTATGGTTTGCATGGTAGTTGAGGTGAAAAATAGGTTTGTGATGGCACATGATAAAACAAATGGGCAATGGGAACTACAAGTAAGAGGAACTATAGGTGGCATGTTCTTTGTTAAATTGGGGGGAACTAGTGGGTGGTCTATGGTTTGCATGGTAGTTGAGGTGAAAAATAGGTTTGTGATGGCACATGATAAAACAAATGGGCAATAGGAACTACAAGGTTCAATCAAACATAATGAATGAAAGTACATAAGACATTTTGTGCCCATGATGAAAGAGGCCTTTCTAAAAATTGCCTATCGGTAGGGCAATTTTAAGTCCACAAAGTCGACAACACAAAACTAAATAAATTGAAAGGAAAAATATAGGTAACCTCCTAGAGGTTTCTAGCTAGGACATTATGCCAAAACCAAATTTTAATTTCACTATAAGCTTGGGTGTCACAATCATTATTATATTGGGTTCAAAACACCCTACTACAAAAATATTACAACCTACACTCCTTGTTTCTAATCATATAGGACCTAAAACAAATAATGTTATACAATTTTTTTCTAAAAAGCGATTTTGGTGGATTGGTTACCCTTTTCACAAGAATCCCAATCCACTTCAAAAATTATGTGTAACAAAATTTCAAATGATACCTAACTTTACAATAAAAAGCTTGTTATGTCTTCACACGCTTGTATAACGCACCACATGGCTCTTGATTGGCTAGGTGACCTAACAAGATATGAATTTTATGTTGCATTGGTTTTTACTTGCCTGTAAGGAATCTCTAATACCACATGTTACTACTCTCAATTTTGTTCCCTTGTTGATTGGGTCGCACAATCCACCTCTGTCACAATTCGAATTTTTTTAATAAAAAAAACACTTAACAAAAGACCCTCCTAATTCTGCTTTTAGTGGACTGGTTACCCCGGCCAGAGTGGCCCTTAAAGGAAAGCAAAGTCCACTTCTGTGACCTTTTTCTTAATATAAACTTTTTATAAGGACGTCATTGACCCTAGAATCCCGAGCTTTGCTAGCTCCCCTTCCTTCCCTCCTTCCTTCTTGGCAAAAGGAACCTCTGCCTCCTCCAGCTGCTCCTGCTTTTAACAAAAGACGACAGACAGAAACCCTGGCTTCGTGCCTAACACTTCCTGCCTGCCTACCTGCCTCCCTCCTAAGCAAAAGGTCTTCTGTTGATGTAAACCTGCCCAACTTGTATTCCGTTTACTGCCGACTAAACAACTCAGTAATCACGACTCCGTTAGCTTCGAAGACTGCCGCGACAAACAAGAAGAAGGTCCTCTTTCGGGGAACTGAGCGATCGTATGGACTGGGCAATATCTGAGCTGGCCACTCTCAGCTCGAAACTTGCCACTGGTCAAATTCCAAGTTTTTTTACTACCTCCAGTCTCACTATTCTTGCAGCTGACTTCTTGAGTGATCTGGGAAGAAGGGAAGAGGGCATAGTGAATTTGCTGGGAATGGAGCGGGTGTTTCATGAGAGTAATCGACAGTGTTTTAATGGAATGTTAGAATGTTCTTGGATGAGAGCACGATTGCGGTTGGGCCGTGATGACAGTGAAATGGAAGCTGCGAAAGCAGCTCTGTTGCACTGCTTGGCATTGGGAGAGGAGAACAAAGAGAAGTTCGAGGAAGGAATCTTAGAGGACGTGGACTCTCTCATTAAACGCGTCAAATATTCTCTCGGAAAACTTTATCTTTCGACTTCCGAAGGGGATGCAAGTGATCCCATCCCCTTGCTGATGGTTGCAGAGGAGGAGGATGATGAGTACTTTGACAAGGCTGATACACATTTCTCTTGGGGGCAGCCCATCTGAACAGGCACCGACTCAGCGGCTCTGTGCAAGACCTCAAATTGGGAATTGATTACCTCAAAAGCAGTTTCACAATCTCTAGGGCTAAGGATGACAACAGATACGGTGTTCTCAAGATCCAATAAGGTAGGTAAAGTTTTATTCAATAGTAGAGAATTTGGACATTCTTTAGAGATGTTCAAAGAAGCAGCAGCTTTCGCCAAAACGGTTGGAAGTCAAAACTGGGAGATGGAGTTTTGGTTGAATTGTGGCCGAGTTTTGCTCGAGGAAGAGAAATATGAGGAAGCTGTAGAGTATTTCACGGCAAGCCTAGAGGTTGCTATGCAAATGACGGATGAGCAAAAACAAAAGCATATTGAGATAGCCTACAAGCTGTTGTATGGGACGCAGCTACTTCTTAGCGGATCCCTAACCAAAGATGAATTCTACAAAGACACAGTAACTACGTCCCAGTTCATCGAGTCCGAAGTTAAGGCAGGTGAGAGACGTGCACTGGCAATGTTCTCTATCGGCTTTGGAAAATTTCTCCAAGGGCAGGAGGCTGAAGGATGTCACTACTTGCAAGATACTTTGGACTTTGTTAACACTTTGTGAGTTCAAGGTGAGCCTGATTCAACTAAGAGCTCAAATGTCCATAAATCGGGGAGATACCTATCTGCAGTTGGCACAGCAGGAGAACACAGACTGGCAGTGCAATTGTCAATTGGGACTTCAAGAGTACAAAAAGGAAACAGAAATTTTAGTATGTCAGCCCTTCACAGAACATCTACAAGCAATGGCTTATGCAGGCCAGGTTGTATTGCTCCACAATCTTTGAAAGGAACCTCAGGCACAAGAATTCGTGGGAAAAGCACTCAAGTTGGCTGGCCAGGACCAGATTCTGATTGCAAGGCCCAAATACATCAAGGCCCATGCCAAGGAAGCAGTTGCTTGATGCCATTGTAATCACTTGAGAAGGAGCACTCTTGTTTGCAGCTGTTCAGATGGAAATACAAGATCTTGAAGTCACTTGGGTCACAGTTTTTGGAAGTGAGATGAAGCACATGTTCATCAAGCTACAACGTCTGTATGTTGATGATGCCAAAGAATGCACAAGAGCATTACTGTGGACTGAGCGAGGTCATATGCCACTTGTTTCAGCACAAGATTGAAGGAAATCCAGTAAGCCTTTTGCTGGAACTAGCTGAAAAAGGACAAGGCACAAACAACTCTGCTATTCACAGGAATAGGATTGTAGTGGACAATGGAGCCAGATAAGTCCTACCAGGGCTTGAATCGGTTTTTAATGACCTTGACCACCTTCACTTGAATCACCCAGGATCAGGGGCACCAGATACTTGTGATCTGGGAACTTCTGAGAATAATTTCATGGAAGAGATTATCTCAGGGGGGTCGGAAAATGATTTGAAACACATGAAAGTAGGATGTGGACAAACTTTGGAGGATATAGTAGGGCAGTCTAGTGCTTCTGAAGCCATTGCAATGGATAGTATAGAGACCAATCAACATACACAGCAAGAGTACAGAAGTACATGGGAAGGGGAAGCAGGGCCCGGAACCATGAGTGCTGGGGTTAGTTCAGCAGACCCACTATGGTTTGACAAGAATGATAGTTTGGCAGAAAAGTTGATTTTCCAGCATTGGGGAAATGTGGGCAGGGAACAGCAGTAGTTGAGTACATCTATGCAGATGATGAAAATTAACTCTTTGCATATGATCTCAGGGCTGGGGTTGATCGCTTGATTCATTGTCACAGAACCATCCTCAAAGCATTTTTCCAGTAAATGGAAAGGACAAAAATGGGCACCGCACTTCTGGCCGATGTTACAAACACATGTACAGTGACAATGAAGCATCAGAAAACGGTTCTTTTAGGTCTCCAGATTGAATTATTGGTGGCCCCTGTGAGAGATCACATTTGGTATTGCAGCAATATTGTTTTTGCCCCACATGAAATCCTGCATAGTGTTCCATTTTGTGTACTTCATAACAAAGAAACATTTTGATACAGGAGAAAACCATTAGCCTCATCTCATCTGTTTGAGCTTTGCATCAGTGCTTTATCCAGCAACAAGCATTTGAGGTTGCTTGCAGGAATGAGACAGTGGGGCTGGCCTTTGTGGCTGGCAACCCAGAGCCACTGGAGCTTGGTCTGGATCAGCTGAAGGGAGCTGCTGGAGAGGCAGAAGAAGTTGCAGAGTTGCTCAATGTTGAGGCAATTGTAGGTGGAAGGGTGACAAAAGAGGCTGTTATCAAAGACCTCTCAAGTGCATGTTTGGTAGTGCTTGGAACTCATGGTGTTTTTGACGTTGCCCACCCACATGGAGCTTTGGTTCTGCAAGGCTGTAAACCATTACTCTCAGTTTCTCAGAAGACTGCCTCAGAATTTAATGGTGATGACTCTTCATCCTTAAGATCAGCAAGACAACAACTTTTCGGTAGAGGGAGCTTGGAGAAGGCATTTGCTACTGCATCAGAGACACTAACGCCAGAGGAGATCACTGCATTACCAGGTGGAGTTCACACAGGGCTGGTGGTGTTGAGTCATGTCAGACTGGAAAGGGGGAGGTCACTAGTGAGGGGGTTTTTAGCTTATGGTGTGCACTCCTGCAAGCTAGAGCACCTGCAGTCATAGTCTCCCTTTGGAAGGTGGATGATTGGAGTACAAAAGCTTTGATCAAAGGTAGAGAACACCATGGTCCCAGATTGAAGTTGTGTTGCTTCTAGTGCGCCTCTTCATACTCTCAGTCAATTTTACACTGTTGCAAATAGTCAAGGAGGTGGTGGGACATGAGGCTGTTGACATAATTTGCACATAGGAATGTACATGCACAACAATTTCTACAATGCATATTTATCCCTCAGACAGCAAGTTTCCTGCCTTAGAATACATTTTACATGGAACCTCTTGACATTGTGACATAATAGATAGTCCTGTAAAAGTAGTTATAAATATGTCACTGGATTCTAGTGGGATTGGCATGCAGCAAATATTTGAATTTGAACAGATGTTGATGTTTGTACTTTGAAGGAAGGACATGGCAATCTGGTAGTGTAAATGTGATTATGAAGCTGATGGCATTAGTGGGGATGTAATGGTAGTTCATCAACACCATACATGTTGCTGTTGAAGGTCCCTGAACTTGTGTATGACAATTGCTGTTGTTGAACCACTCAGTTTTGTTTTCAGTCTCATTTTCTGTTTTCTTCAGGGTTGGCTTTTCTCTTTTTCATGCTTGCTAGTTGGGTTGCTATTAAGTTGTTATATCTAAAATATCCACAGCCTGATTATCAGGTCGTCTCTCAATTCTTTCCAGGTTGACTTAAATGGTAAGTATTGAGAAATTCTGGGTACTTGTAGACTATGATGCTGAAGACAGCTGCCTCTTGAATGTTTTATTTCAGTTTTCTACCTCTACTTATGTGAATGCCAGAATGATCATCATACCTACTGGTACAACATTTCCTGCAAAACAGGTTTATTTTCAGGGTTGGCAAAGGATGGGAAGCCGTTAGCTGAAGCACTGCAGTCAGCAATGGTACACATGCTGAATGACGGGCACCACAATGTCTTCCACCGCGCTCATTTTGTGGTGGTTGGTTCTCCTTTTCTCAAAATTCCAAACTTTTCTTGTATGGCCAAGCTCAGCAGCATACAGGTCAAAGATGAATGGCTTATATTCCATAAATGGGATGCCTCATTGTAAGATCATTTGGGTGTTGACCTCAAAAAACAATCTATATTTTGCAAGTCTGTCCTATGGTTGAGCTGGTGATGAAGCATCTTATTTACTTTGGAAGTGTAACCAAAAAATTTGTTGTGCAAGGCAAGTTTTGTGTAAAAATATTATAAGTTTCAAGTGGGTTTAATAAGCCTTTCATATATTAGTTTCAGGTGCATCAACACTTTCATCGATTATCTGGAATGATCATTGGTTTTGGTTGTCAGTGTTTATAATGATTTCAATTTTGTCTATTTGATTTTTAAATCCTTTTAGAACTTAATGACTTTTGGAGCATAGGAAACATAATTGAAAACATGGGAACTTTTGAAGACCTTCAAAAATATATTAACTAACTACATATAATTTTCTTCTAAATAGACTGGTTTGCTCAATTACTTTTTGAATACATGAAAATGTGAGAAAGCTTGCATATCAATTGATATGGGTGAAGTAAGATAAATTGTTCTCACAATGTATCAACCTTTTGCACATTTGGGGGGACCATGCATGAACAAATGATATATGGATTACGACACACCTGTTATATAGTAGGTGCTTAGTCAAGGTGTGTTGATTAAAGAATGTAAAGAACTTAAAATTTTTAAGTGCACTAATGTTTGTGAACACTAGTCAAATTTTCTCTCATTTGAGAGAACTTAATTTGTCATATGATTGTGTGCAAGTTATACATTTTGTCAAGTACAAAGCGTATGCAGGCAAACGTGAGAAAATATATATTAACACATTCCAGTGTACTCTAGAAACCTTTCAAAACTACTTTCCATTCACAAATAGGAAACAAGATTTTGGCTCCAAGATTTAGGTCCTATCAAATGGATGTTGTTATGTTGCAAGCTTTATATCTAGCAAATGGTGCATGAGTGAATCCCCAAATTTCATTTCAACAAAAACTCTTGGAAAAGTAAATAAAGGTTCACTAGACCTTGGGCAAAAAGAGCGAAATACAAACACTTGGGGAGAAGCACTAAAGACAACTTAATATGTGAGAAAACAACAAAACAGAAAATCTGATTAATTATTCGATGCTCGAAATTTCCAACTGTGCAAAATAACTATTTCAAAAAACACTTTGACTTTTAAGGTTTATTGAAAAATGAAAATTTTGCAGAGTCTCTTTTTGCTTATTCTTGGCATCATGGGGTTCTTAATATTTTTTTGCATTGGTAGTATGCGCTTGTCAACATTACATAATTTCTTGTACCACGGTACATGGACACTCTCCTCCCATTTATTAAGTTTGTGGAAAAGAAAATCTGAATCGTGAGGAGATTAGCGCATGTCCACTGGTAGTAATATAATGACCTATAAATTATATAATTTGGAGAAATTTCAAGCTTTGAATGGTACGAAATTGAGTTTGGAGTTTGCACCTGCAAACATGCACAAGACGCAATGTTCTTCAAAAGGGGTCCTATATAAATATATGATTGATTTCGAGTGGTGAATCACAATGACCACCCCAATGTGATGGTATTTAATTGATCCTTGTTATACAATGTCTGATATTACATGTTTATATATTGGGTGAAGAAATAACTTGAGCAGTACTTCAGATGTGGTAATTGGTCGTAAATACGAGTGTTGGCCAGTTATTGCTTTTTGGCAATAATAGCATGGGTAGTTTACCCGCCCCAAAAGGCCCATCCATTATCAATCATTATCAAAATATTGCTAATGGTTATTAATTTATTTGATTATTTTGAGTAGTAATCATCAATTATCAAATTTCCAATTGAGAACCGCTAGTTATATGGTTGTTTATACATAGGTTATTACTTTTTTTATTTATTTGTCTGTTTTATCATAAAATATTGACCACTTCAAGATTGATAACCTACTCAGATGATAATTAAGTCATCTAGGTAGATTGTTAAATTTTTTAATTCAATAACAAGTGGATAGGTTACTAATTGGTTATCAAAAAATCAATAACCAACTATAGGTTATCAACAATTGGATTGATAAACAACCAACACTTTCCTACTTTTCTAAAAGCACATCCACCCACATTCTGTATGTGGATGCACTAAAACCTTATCAATTTTATTACATGGTTTCTATTTTTTTCCAACATGAAGGACCCTAATTGTTAACTCCATTACCTTTTGTTTGAAAGCTTTGATGGTTTCAAGTGTTTTTTAAGGAATGAAAAACATGATGCTTCCAGTCAGACTATGCATTTCCCATTTCCTTTTGCTTTGGGTGGCATACTTTCTTTGATCAATGGTTTAGACCCTTCATAATTGATACATATTCATGATCTATATATATATATGAAGTTTAGCAATGAACACGCAGGTCTGAATGTAAAGTTAATGTTTGTCAACAAGGTGTTTCAACTAATGTTTTAATGAAAGTTAGTATTTTTTAAAAGAAATTGCTTATCATTCTTCACACTTACATGTCTTTTTGGTTGTAGGTAGGGTAGGCACCACCAAGGGCAAACATTTGTTCATGTAAGGGTTCAAAGAGGTTTTCAACCTACCATCAATTCATTGTGTTATAGATAGCACATAAATCCACATTCAGAAACTTGTTCGTGCACCATTTGTTGCAAATTGCTTCACCTACAAATTCAAATCTCACAATATGCAACTATAAGTTGTTGACCTCCAAAATCACTTTCAAAAGTTGTTTGTAAGATTATCAAGTTCCATATATCAAAGATTCTAGAATTTTATGAATGTTTATTTTCCATAATGTAACATGCCATGTATTGTTCAACCCTGAATGTGTATTTCAAGATAGCATTAGCCCATACATCTGACGTTCTCCTTGGTCTCGGGGTGAACCCACTTGAGGGTTCACCAAATGTCAAGTTACGGAAGTTGGGACCGAAGGGCACGCTCCCGGCTTCCAACTCTAGAAAGGGGTAGAGGGTCGAATTGGGAGCCTCGGGATTAGACTAGGAAGAGGGACTAGAAGATCAAGCTTGAATTTGCATCCAAAAACCAACCACGGGAGGTTAGTTTAGCATTCGGAACACCCTTGGGTGTTGGGACTTGCCACGGGCACTTGGACACACAAGATTCACCACGGCCCGGACTCGGGAGTAAGCCACCACCTTACTCCCTATAATATTCTCTGCAGCTCGCCGTGGGACTACATCCAAATGGCACAAATTCCCGGGACCCCCGAAATGGAGTCCTGAAATTGTCCCGACGAGACTCCCGGAACTTTGAACCGCCATAACTCCCGATTGCAGAGTCCGATCTCAACGAGGTCTAAACCAAAGTTGTAGCCCTCGTCGAGATCTTTCCAAAAACATGTCGCACACTCAAATCGGACGTCAGAAAGAGGTCGATTCCCGACTTTTAGTGGTCGGGAGTCAAACTGGCAGTTTGACTCCCGGCCTTTCTTTTGCCAATAATTTGGGCTGCAGATGTCCGAATTGCCAATGCGAGGGCATTTTCGATATCTACGTTTCAAGAGCTTTCCAATGACACCATGAACACCTCAATGCGAGGTGTTTTTCCCCTTTCTGTCGAGCTCTAAACATTCGGGAGTCCCGGAGGACTTCAAATCCCAACTTTTCCAAGTGTTGGGCTTCACCCCCACACTTGGCCAAGTTAGGGTTGCGACACATCGCTCACTCATACATCACTAAGGGTAAAAGCACTCACTTTTACCTCAACTCATGATCCCCCATAAGCAAAATGTAGCCTTCTAACCTAATTTTAAATTGTTTTAAAATAACACCTTTCTAAAGAATGAAATGTAGTTGAAAATGCATTTAGAATACTCAATCTAAAACACTTTTTAAAAATTTGCTGAAAATCAATCTTCACTTTTTTTTTCTTGATATTGTTATTTTTTATTGCATGTTGTACAATCTAATTTTAAATGGGAGGGATGTAAATGTAAATGGTTTAATGCTTTAGTTTGAATAAGAAGGTCAACTAGACCAAGAAGGTGCAACAAAAATACACCAAAACAATGCAATGTCGAAATCAATGAGACATACTAAATACATTGTAGTAACTAGTGGGTGCCCGTGACCTTCGGACACTGTGAAAAAAAAAAAAAAAAAAAAAAAAGGTCCTGTCCGAGGTCCTGTCCATCGAGGTCCCGAAACCCTGGGTTGGGACCAGTTTCTGCAGCTCTTAGTGATCCTGAGAGTGACAACCACCAAAAAAATCATGGTTGGATTTGTTCAGTAGCAGCGGAAACTCGCCTCGAGATTTCCGTCTCTTGGTCCGATTTGTTCAGTAGCAACAGAAACTCGCTTCGAGATTTCCGTCTCTTGGTCCGATTTGTTCAGTAGCAGCGGAAACTCGCCTCGAGATTTTTCGCGGTGCATCAGTCATCAGGACCTGGGTTCCCGTTTTCGGAATCCGACCGTCCGGGCCGGTTCCACCGGTCCATTAAAACGCGGAACTATCCCGTCGGACGCACGCACGGACGCACACACATGTTGTAATTATATATAAGATGTTGGTTTTTTTAAATGGTAATTTCCTTGAAATAAAATTGGTTTCCTAATATAGATGGTATTTTTTTCTAAATTTGAAAAATGTTGTTGCATAATTGAGAAAGGCACCTGAATTACATGTACATGTATCTATTTAAGCAAAGACCATATGCAATCGCAACATGATGCATAGAAAAATGTTTCCACAATGAAGAATTAATGTAGCCAAATTTATACGGTGCAAAGTGGATACATCAATAGGATAGGCTCCATATGGAATACTCACATTCTTGGCCATATGTGCACTTTTCTAGAATGGTCTACAAATTGGTGGGTACAAAAATGTCCAACTTTTGGTCCACCATTACACTTAGAAATTGTTCACACTTACAACACAATAAAAGAATATTTGTTAGTCAAATGTAACCCAACCCAGTTTTTGAACATCAAAATGTTTAAGAAACAACCTTATTAGATGGGGAAAAAATGACAAGGCTTGGAAAAACAACTAAACCAACACCTAATCTCAAAACCTTAAATATTAGCAAAAGAGGTTTAATTTGCAATTGGGGAAATACTTGTTGATGTTCATGCCCCCATAAGTCACATGTCATTTCCCGTGCACCAAACAAAATGTCATATGACACCTTAGGTCCCTAGGTTCACAAAACAAGCTTGCAAATTTCTCCGAGTGAAGCAACAATTGAAATGCATTTCACAAAGCACTCTCCTAATTCATAATATCAATAATGAAGCAATCTAAAATAGGTCCACCTCCTATTGTTATCCTTGTGGAACAAATTACAAAAGTGAATCCCAACATTATGTTCATGTGTGTTGTGTTAAGTGTTATATGATAGGTGATTTTAAAATAAATAAGATTACTATGAACTCCATCCACAATTTCTACAAACCAAATTGATTAATAGAAAGTAGGGTAGATCCTTTCATCTAGAAATATTTTTCTTAATCCATGAATTGCGCACCATGACAAACCATGCATGTGTGGAATCAAGCAGCCAAAAAGTTTTAGAAACCTGAAGTAACTAACTATAATTTCCTTGTAAACATTGGTCAACACTGCATGATTCAAAATCAGACTCCTACTCATTACTTCAAGGCATTGGCTCCTTACATTATTGTCAACGAAATTTTAAAAATCCTTCAAGAAACTTCTTATGTTTGGTGTTAATTTTGACAAAACGCTTTGAGAGGCCTAACCTTTGTGACTTAAAAGTCATCCTCATAAACACCATCATCATCTGAAAGTTCATCAAAAGTGCACATGTCAAGTTCGTAACATAAGATTCCATCTTGATACCTCCAAACCTTTAGCACATAAGTATGACCCTTCATATTTCCCATCATTCCACACAAGATGCATCCACATGAACTAGGATGTTGACAAAGACATATTGTATCCATATAATCACAAATATAAATTCCACAAAAAGATATCTTTACTTAGGCCATTCCACAACAAAATACAACAAGAATGAATGTGGTCATAACCTTGTGAGTAATTCATAAAATCGTGACACCATCCCATCCATAATGATATTGATGATATTACTCATGATAGTGGGTGTATATAGGACATACAATATTATGCTCAAACCTTAGGACAAAAAAAAAACAAAAATCTAGACCCTCAAATTCTATGGTATTCCCAGAAAGAATACAAACAACTTAGCCATCATGATCGAATCACCTCACAAGTCATCAGTCAACAACCAAAAACATAAGCCATACTCAACCATATTGTTGTGTAGCAATTTTCCTATCCCTATATTGAATTCAACCTTTCTCAACACTATAGAACCACAACATGACACGTAACCTTTCAACAAAGTGTTAAATACTCTAAAACTACATCCATGTTGCCAATTAACATAACCACATAAACCTCTAGTGAAGGTCCTCGAAAACTATAAACAAACTTTCAACTTGATGTCAAAGTGCAATGCAACCACTTTATGCTACATATAAACAAAATATCTATAAGCATCAAATTGATACTTACTTGTGATTTATTGGTCACAAACTCAAAGGTACATCCATAATGCTTGTATTTGTTTGAAAACCACTCCAATAGAGAGAGCTTCTCCTAGACCTCCAATTTTGCTTGTGTTACTACTTCCCTGAAACTATTCACACCCAATACTATAGGTTATCATCACTAATCATAAAAAATTTAAATCCAAAAACATTAGACAAAATTAATTTCCAAAAACCACATTACACATGTATATTGTTATCAACAAGTTGGTTACATATATTGGTATTTGTTTATTGATTTCTTTTCATATTCCTCATGAACCAATTTGCAAGTTTTTTTATTATTGCACTTTACTATTTCAATCCCTCACCTGTGGTCATTTGAGGCTATTGTTGGCACAAAGTCTTTCAGATTTGTGCCAAATTTTGGTAGATGTTGTAGATACTGGGAAGAAGGTATTGTTGACAAAGACCCCAAGTCTAGTTATATTTCAATCAAAATTCATAGTGACACAACATTGCATTCTAAAATAAAAATATGTACTAACATTCCAACTTGTAAAAGGAATACACTTTGGAATACATGTACGACTTTGACCGCTTTAATTTACCATCGACATAATATACTAGTACATGGACTAATAACAAGAATGAGGCAAGAAAGTAAACTCACTTAAATTGGTTAACCTCTTGGTCCTTGTTGAGATGTTTGATTACAATCCCTTTCGACATTTCATTTTTCAACACATAATGGTTCACCCTTAGATTCTCCCAAACAATTAATGTTTCAATAACACCCATCTCAAGCACCTTCAAAATATCTTCAATTCCAATTTGGATTTGGGATTTGCATGAGATTGAAAAGGTGAAAATAGGATTTGGAACTTGTAGAGATCCATCTCTTATTATGATATATGCTTGTTCAGGGGAAGAGACCTGCATAATGGTTTTAATTGAAGGTGTGTTTAATGCCTTTGAAGAGTGTAAGGTATGTATCTTAAGCCAACTGCTAGGTATTTAGGGTTAGATGTTGGAATTGAAATGTTCTAGTCTTTGAAGGATTTATCCATGGAAAATTTATTGACTATTCCGGAGTTAGAACAATGTTACACTACTATGGACATTCATAATAGTCTAGGGGAAAAATGAGTTTTTAACCATGATTTTGCAAAGTATTTTAGAAGAATGTTGTTGAAGTTGAGGATTCAGGAGACATGCGAGATGGTTTTCATGACAAAAAGATTAATTTAGAAATGTGTTATACTTCAGATGATCATGCAAAATGTTCTATTGAAGGGTTTAGATCTGATTTTGATAATGACGAAGGAAGTGAAAAAGAAATTGAAACAAGATATGACGACAAAGAAATGACGAAATTCTAGGAAAAAATCTAGAGCAATAGGAAAAAGCAAATAGACAACAAAGTGAGGACGGATTCGACGAAGGATATGTGGAGGATAGGGGTGTGTGTAATCCAAATATTGCAAGAAGATGTAGGTTTCAGTGGAGAGGAGTTGAATGTGATCTTTTAGATGATGATGGTGTTTTCATTACAAAACTTCAGGTTATAACATGTCATTCGATGGACACAATTCTTAACGATCAACTTGGTGAGGATCATGTTGGGCTATGTATTTTGTGTTGTCTTAGTATTATGTCAGCGATCATGACAATTTGGAGGTGGCCATTAGCTCGAACTATTCTTGATGGCTATTCTTTGTGAAAGCATCTCATGAAGTATAGTGAAGGCCTTGATGCAGATGACGATGAGGTGGGAGTAATTGGTGTGGAAAAACATAATATATTTTTCACAAGAGGAAACAAGGCCCATGTGACATTGAAGGTGTAACTTCCAGGATGGACAAGGTTTTGTCAAAGACATCGATGTGAAATGTGACCGTGTTGACTTGTTATGGGATGAATTATTCTTAGCATTTCTTTTGGGAAAATACATTGACATTATTGACGCAAGAGTACTAAAACTTGTCATTTAAGGACCAAAGAACCTATGGATTAGATATTCCAAAAGGCTACATACAAGAGGAAACATGAGGCGACAGATTTCTCATTCTGCAAGGTGTGGATATTTGCAAAAATGTTTGGTACAAGATTGTTGGTTTGTCTAAGTCAACATATATGTTATACAAATCTGACAACAAACAAGGTTGTTGATTTCTATCACATGGTAATAAATTTACACATAAATTACGAATGTCAACAAAGCAAGCGAAATCAAATGTTGAATCATTAATTGATTTGTTTGTGAATACAATGCTACATCAAATGAAAGGCATTAAAAATGGTCGACAAGATGTGCGATATATATTGTTTGAATCATGGAAGAGTCTTCAAGAATGAAATGATCAGGTAATTGGATAAATAGATTGTCATTTCAATTCGTAGTGAGCCAAAAATGATCATATATTTAAAGATCTTTGATTATTTTGGCATATCATTTTTTGAAGCCTAATTTGATTTATGCTCTTATTTTTGTTGTCATAGATAGGCAAGGAGTTAAGCATTGGAGGTATTTCCCAGTCTATTGTGAGTAGGTTGAGGAAAAGACACCATCTTAACATTAATGTGCAAAAATGAGGGTTAGTTTTCGCAAAGTGTAATGTTTGTGAATCCTTTAAGGATTTAATATCCAAATTGGAAAAGGCATAAGAACAATGCAATTGAGTATGAAATGAGCTAATAAAACACATCCTACACGAAGAGTCATGTAGAAATTTATATCATACATGGCATACAAAGTTTGTTCAATCAAAGGAGGAATTCCTATGTATAATCCATGACAAAATGGATCATGTGAAAACTACTCTTCCAAGGTTACAAGTGTGCAACAAAATGATATCTGGGCTTGGACAATTACCTATTATTCTCACAAGTATGATTGCTCATGGACATGGGGATGAGAGATGCTCAATATTTGAATGAATTGTGCCCAAATGATCCCAATTTCACAATTGGATTTCTATTGTAGCTCTTTCATAGTTTGGAAGTAGCTTTGGTTGCAAAGTCAAAACTAATGTTTGAAGAGCCCCCACAAAACTTATTCTTTGCTTGTCTCTTGCAAGGGAAATCACATTGCATTTGTGAATTAAACACACAGGAGAAAATTGTTGGCACTGAACTTTAATCAAACAATTTGTTGCTCCATATGGATAACTATGTGAAAGACAACAAAATTCGACATTTGTTGGCATTTCTTTCATTGTTAACTACAAGGGATGTGTTTGAAGAAGTGAAATTCATGGGAATTCTTGTCATTATCCATAAACATGAATATATTGATGGATGTTTTGGCTATTTGTCATAGAAGTTAAGAAAACAAAATAATTAAGAAAACAAATTTGATGAGGGCGTTCATGGTCTCCCAAGAACAATTGTTTACTCCTTAGTTGATTAAAGAGATCCCCATTAGAAGGAAAAGGCCAAAATGCGACCATCGCATTTACAACTACCTGCAACTATTTGGTCTTTGCAACTACATTTTTGTTATCTACGACTATTGTGACATCGTGCTGACATCAGTCAAGTCATCTTCAACTAACCTGCGACTAGTTTGCGACTAATTTTATTTTCATCTATATATGGGTTGGATTTATCATCCAAGAGGAGCCATTTAGAGTCCCATTTAATCGTAAGCGAAATGGTGTTTAGTCGTAGTTGGTGTATGTCTGTATGGAAAATATCGTATTGTATGGTTTTTTAGTGAGAATGTTATACAAAGGTGTAAAATACAAATTTTGTACGTATTCATAATATTCATATGATAAATTAAAATTAAATTCCTTGAATTTAGTGGAAATGTGATTTGCAATATGATTCAAAAATACCTACCTATAAACACTTTGAAGCTTGACAGTGTTATACAAAGGTGTACAATACAAATTTGGTCGTACTCATAATATTCATATGATAAATTAAATTAAATTCCTTGAATTTAGTGGAAATGTGGTTTACAGTATGATTCAAAAATACCTGACAGTAAACACTTTCAAGCTTGACACAAAACATTTGAAACCATGGAGGACTTCAGGAGCTTAGAACTTGTCAGGAACATAGGTGGGCAGGTGGTATCTTGTCATTCATCATTTTGCCTTTTGGCAAAGAAAAGGAATACATGTATCTTCTCATATCTGATAACTCTTTCTGTACTTAGAATTCAAGTCAACCTGAATAGAGGGTTGGGATGACCTGACAACAAAGGTATAGGGATTCAAAATCTGACAACAGAAGAGGAAAAGCGGAAACTACAACCCTAAAGCTTTTTTGCCCCACCAAGCATTTCCAAAGCCTCTGCTTGCTTTCCTGCACGTTCAGCTCAAGGGCTCGCACCTTCTCAGCCCGAATCCTCTCCTCAAGTTGATGCCTCTGTTCATCTAATGCAACTGGGATGATCTTTGGAGATCCTGCATTAGCTCCCAACTTAGGCCTCAAACTACCTCCTGATGGTTGAGCCACAACAACAGGCACCTTGCTTACACTTGGCACATTGCCCTTGGTTACAGTCCTGCCTGGCAATTCCCCTCCTGTGATCCCTAGTCCTTTCAATGCAGCTAAAAGCTGCGGGTCAAGTAAATCCTCTACTCCATCAACATCTCCAGCATCCTGGTGCTTTGCAGCACTAGCATCCTCCTCCTTGGCCAGTTGTTCCTCTTCCTCGAGAGTTCCTTCATCATCATCCTGACAAACAGACTGTCAATTTCAATTCTACATTTTTCAAGGATTACACCAGTTATCCCTGTGACCATTTAGCTACGGACAGCTAAAAAATCAGCTGCAGAACTGTTGATGCCTACTGTGTACAAATAGGCAATGCCACCATGCATTCAACCCAATGGAGAATACAAGTCACAAAGGAAGTAATTATCTAGGTGTTGGTTACAAGTTAAATCTCTGAAAGCAGCAAACAACAAAATGCCACTCAAACCAGAATACCAGACGTAAGTTGCTTGCTTTGTAACTCATGGAGGAGAAAGGTGCTAGTTGTTGTTGCAGCTTCAGGAGTTTACCTCTTCATGCCCATCTGCCATACCTGCAGGGAAGTAGTCCTCACCATCCTGCAGAAGACATGCCTAACCTCAATCAAACTGCGTGCAAGAAGGAGGCGGTGTCTGTGTGATGGGTGACACCACGCTTGTAAAGAGGCTTCATCTTAATCAGACTGCCTGCAAGAGAAGAGACAAGTTGACTACTTACTAAGACACTCTTCATCTCTCACACCCTCACCAGCTACAGTTGTATTGGTTTTAAACAGCTTTTCAGTTCCCTACAATTTTTCCCACTAAAAAGGGAGGAGGTATAAATAGATAGGAGCTTTCTATATTCCAGAGCTAAACCTGAAGCCACACAGAACATGGTAAGTACAAAATGTCAGGCAAACCTACACCACTTATTGAGGAAATAATGTTTGAGCAACAGAGTGTTCAAAGAACCCTGAAATTTGACTTTCATGAACACAAGTTCAACACAGAAATTGCTGCTACCCCATCAAAGTTTGATTTTCACTGACCAAACCTACATATGCCTGAAAGAAACACAAAATGCATAAATCCATACCTGCATATCTCTCACCATGCCCTGCTCTACTGGCATAGTAGTCAAACAACATATTGATCTCTGTGGTCTCCTCTAACTCAAGGATGAGCTAACATCTTCCCTGGTGTCAACCCCCAAATCAACCACAAGAGTTGCAAGCTTACCACCGGCCTTATACTGATTTGTTTCCAGAAAATGACTAGTGATTGTTCTGTCTGTGTGGGGCATTCCAAGGTCATATTGCTGCACAGATTGAGACTTTTTCAGTCCCTGCACCATCATAACCAAGGCCTTTCCACTGGCCTTCGTTTGTTCATCAGGAACCAGGCCACATTCTGCAGATCTGACACTGCCAACAAGGTTTCTGGAATCTTCCATCTCTGACAACAGCTTGGCTCCGTCCTTTGCATTTCAGGAAGATCTGGTCAGCTCTTCAGCTTCATCCCGTGAAGTCCCATCATGTACTGTACCATGCTGTGACTGCTCAGGAATGACATACAACTAGATGCATGTTCCTCCCTAGTCTCAGTCTGCCTGCATATCATGCATCATCATCCTCACCTGGCATTTGCAACTCTGCAGATGCCATAATTGCATCTGTGCCACACAACTCAATGGCACCAACCATTGCCATGTTGTGAGGCACATTTGGTATTTCTAGAGGCACTTCAACGCCTATCACATTATCTTGTATCACGGTCTGTTCCTCCCCTGCTTTTGTTACCACACGCCTTGAGCGAGGTTCCTTATGTAGCACAACCTTCCACCATGTTTGGTTTAGCTCTTCAGAGTAAAACACATGTTGCACCTAAGCTGGGAACACAAATGGTTCGTCATCATTTGCCTTCAATGCATTAAAATTTGCAAGCAGGAAGCCATCCTCATCACGCTTGTAAGTTGGATGACCTCGCCTATCAACCTCATTCTTCACCCAGTCACATTTAAACAAAACCACTGGGATTGATACTGCCCCATAATCAAGTAATATTATATCCTGCATAATTCCCACATATTGCATGGGCCCAAGTGCACACACTCCACCTGGCCCTTGTGCTTGCTGGAACACTGATGCCACTCCACAATCATAGGTTGCCATTGTGTTAGCATTGGTTTCTCCAATGACCCTATAGTGATTTCCATAGGCCTTCATCCATGTATATCGGGAAGCATTAAAACTAGGCTTAATTGACAAATAGTATGCATCCATCTCATCAAGCACATTGCCATTTGCCATATGGGTTCGCACTGCCTCCCTCACCCATTCTGCTAACTCCTGCACTTCTGCAAGCTCTACAGGATACTTTATAGGCCCTCCTGCTCCTCTTTCATCCCTGTGCCATTGGTCTTCAAACTCTGTGCGTAGTCTTGCCACTCGGTCACACTTTTGCTCATGTTTTCTGCCCACCCCATTAAACCCCAAGTAATGAGTTAAGGAAGGGCTCACCACGTAGGTGGTCTACAAGGCTACATTATGTGACCAACATACAACAACTTGTAAATGTAATACCATTCATGAAAATTGAAGATGTGTTGGGTTTAGGTGGCAAATACCAGACCCATGGTGCTAAGCAGGCTACATTGGTAAGGACATAATGATGTGCAAGGTCCCGTGCTGATGGTAAAAGTCGGAACTTAGATCCAGACCCTTCCAATACTTCACCATACACCCCTTCTTCCTCATTAGCATCCCATACTTGGCGACGTACATGTGTAAACGTTTGCATGTACTCTGTCACAAACCCTAGGGTTTCATCCAACACATACCCTGAAGCCATCGATGCCTCTGGCTTTGCTCGGTTACGCACGTACTTCTTCAATGTCCCCAATGTTCGTTCAACTGGGTACATCCATCTACTATGTATAGGCCCGCAAATGGCTAGCTCTTCAACCACATGCAACACCAAGTGTGTCATCACATCAAAGAATGCACCCGGTAACTCCCATTCAATCATGCTAAGGGTGACAGCAACATCTTCTCTTAAAGACGGTAGTGATGCTAGGTCCCAAACCTTTGCACAGATGTTGCGGAATACTCGGCTAAGGCGCATTAAACTTAAACGCACATTGGTGTCCATCAAACCCCTAAAAGCCAAAGGCATAAATTGCATTAGCACATGCCAATCATGGCTTTTCATATTCCCCAGCTTCTTGTCCATTACATGCTTTCCCACTGCACTGCAGTAGTCTGATGGCACTTTCAGGGCCCCTAACCTACCCATGAATGTTTTTAGTTCTTCTGGTTTTAACACATACGAAGCAATAGACTGGAAGATCTTGCCTGGATTGTGAGGGTCTCTCTTCAGCCATAAATGCTCCCGAACCCCACACACCTCCATGTCTCTACGCACTTTAAATGTGTCCTTCACCCCAATTATGAACTTGATCACACTCTCGCACACATTCTTCTCAATGTGCATGACATCCAGTGTATGTCGAATCAACAAGTGTTGTATGGGCATCAGCCAACCAATCACACATTTAATACAGTCTACACACACCACACATGTTCCACATTATTGCATTGTCCAATCCATACTTTGTGTAATCACATCGATATGGCAAGGTCTTCCCCACACTGCATGGGGTGTACACAATAGTCAGGCCATGATTTCCAATCATAAAATTATGTATTACTGCCATCATTCTTGTTGTGTTCCATGCCCATGCCCTACTATACAGTTCTGACATCAAGCTCGGATACTTGGGTTCAGGTCTAGTTTAATTAAACTACTGGCTATGTATCTGAACCAGGATTCATGTTCCTTTTGTTTTTCAAACTACTTTAAAGTCTGCAATGAAACCTTGAATATGACAGCTATATTACAGGTGTTAAAACCCAGGAGTATAAATGGGGGTATATACCATAACACCACTACACTAACCTCCCAGTATGGCAATCTGAATAGGGCAGATTGACGCTTCAGTCCAGTTTCCTTTGATGGGCAACCCCTTGACCCCAAAACATTGCCCCCTGCCACCCAATTTTTCGTCCTTCGTGCCCGTCTTAAAGTGTCTGCACCAGTTGTTGTGCGGGGCTTCATCCGAAGCTCCTCTGCGCCAATGAAGTGTGCTGCATTCGGGTGTGTTCTGTAAGGGTGGTCCCTTTGCAACCAGCATCTGCTTCCTTCAAAAACAGCCTTCCCCAACTCCTTGGACCATCTGGACACGGTACTTGACCCACATGGCGGGCAAGCTTTGTATCCCTGGTGATGACAACCAGATACCAAACCATAGCCAGGGAAGTCATGAATAGTCCACATCAGCATGGCTTTCAACACAAATGTTCGGCAACCTGGAGGTTGCAGTATGTCCAATCCTGCCACCCCCTTCCATAGCTCCTCTAGCTCCTCTATCACGGGTTCCAAGTAGACATCAAAATTGGCCACTTTCACGCTCTCTGGGCCCGGGATTATCAATGATAGTATCACAAAAAACCTCTTTGTCACTAACCAAGGGGGTAAGTTGTAATTAAAAAACATTACTGGCCAAGTCGACCAGCTTGAGCTCTTCTCCCCGAATGGATTGAATCCATCTGTAGCAAGCCCCAGCCGTATGTGCCTGGGATCAGCAGCAAACTCGGGCCAAGTAGCGTTGATGTGAACCCATGCCTTGCTGTCAGGTGCATGACGCACCTTCCCATCTGTCGACTGATTCATGTTGTGCCATGTCATGAGCTCGGCTATGGCAGGAGCTCGATATATCCGAAGCAATCGAGCAGCTAAAGGAAAATGTCGCACGACCTTGACTGGCACTTGGGAGCTACCAACTACCCTATATCGAGGAGCCCCACATTTGGGGCACTCCTGCATCCTTTCGTGTTGGTTTCGGAATAGTATACAACCATTGCTACAGGCATGAATGTTGTTGTAGCGGAGGCCAACTCTGCTGGTCAGGACTTTGGCTCGGTACATGCTTGAAGGCAAGCAGTTGTCCTTGGGTAGCAGATGCAAATGAAGTAGAGCCAATAGCTCATCTACAAACTTGTTCGAAACCCCATGCACCTGGCACACATTCATCAACAACATAGTAGCTGCTAGCTTTGTGCTTTGGGCACCTGTGTATAAGGACTCACATGCCTTGCGCAAGGCATTTGCTTCATCTGAGTAGTCGTCCTGATCTGCAGTAGGTGCTTCAGGCTGTTCTGGATTGTTGGCCTCTGCACCATCATCATCCAGTGGTAGGTCTGACTGTTCAGGCATGCTCTCAGGAATGGCTGCTAATTGCTCCATGATCGAAAATGCTTGTTGTGCCATGTTCACAATGTTTATACCATCCACTCCCGAGCCCGCGTTAGTTCCAACACCTTCCACAGCTAGGGCTTCAGCATCACCTGTGTTAGTTCCAGCAGCTTCCACAACCAGGTCTTCAACATCTCGAGGCACAAATAAATCATCCAGCATTTGTGCAACCTGGACACCGTCGTCCATAACCTTTGCTAGCATATGGGCTTGTATTTTGGCTGCTGCACCCCACTCTTCATCAGAGTCATGGGGCTCCCCTGGCCCCTTCCACACCCTAAACATGGGACTCCTCTGGTTGACCAACAGGTGTGCCTTAACAGTTGCAAGCAATAGAGGTCGACCACCTCCTGCACATTTAGCACATGGACACCTCATTGTTGTAATGCCATGGTTGTGGGCCCAATCCACCTCTCTCTTCCACAGGCTATTATCCCTATTAGTAATCCTTTCAAGGTCGTCCAGGTCACGACACCTACGCATGCCCATTCTATGTCAGCCAACCTGCAATGCCACAGATCCAGGGTGTTGTCACAAAACTTCCCAAGGATGGAACTTTCACCAATTTCCGAAACTAGACAACATGGGAGCAGAAGCAAAGAGAAGACAACTACTCACAGTCACAAAGACTATGTTGATTTTCAATGATATGGACAACAAAGAGATAGCAGACTGACCGTAAAATGTAAAGCGAATATCCAAAATATTAGGGTGATGACCTTGGTTGGATATCTCATTAGTGCCAAACTTGCTTTCGCTAGTAATGTAAACCCTAAACCCTAAACCCTAAACCCAACTTTCGATTAGCGGTAGGAGGCGGCTCTCCATGACAACATTGCGTAGGTTTGATACGGAGGACAATGGCATAAAAACGAAAAGTAGCTCAACATTCTCCCATCCACTCATCCCTTTCATCCACATCAACAAAGTTGTTTCATCTTGCATTTTAAAATAAGCTTTTAATGATGATTACACTAGCCAGAAAACTAACTCGTTTGATGGAGTGTTAAACAGCAGGTGGTATATCCCCTCTTCCTAATTTAGTGGGTGTTCCAGCAAGTGGAAGTAACTAGCTATAGCATTATGCAAATTTGTTTAGAAAATTGCATCATTATTTGTTCTCATTTATTTTATAACAATGTAGGTTTCATGGCCCTAGTTTCTAACATACTTGTGGACCATAATGATTGCAAGATTTATATTGCTCACAACTGACCATCCTCCCATATGTCGATTTCCATACACCCATTGCTCTCACACAAGTCCATACAAGTCATATTTATAATCACACTTAAAATTCAGTTGCCTATACAATACTACCCTTCAACCATCGGCTTGTTATCCTACCAGTATGTCATTCCAAAACTAGGTAGAGAGTTCACTAAGTCATCAACATATTACAATATTGCACAAAATGTTGGTGCTAAGTGGTACAGGCTGGATGTTTATAATTGTAGTACGAGCATTGCCAGAAAATCAAACAAGTCTGAAAGTTTAACATTGACATCTTTATCATGTGGGCTATCCTATTGGGTTTCTTCATCAAAATAAGATTCTCCGTTACTGTCTCCAATTAACTGATCATTTACATCTGCTAGAAGTTCAATGTTGATGCGGGGAGATGTGGGGACCATCTCCCAAGTGAATGTGTTGGCTGAACTTTTCATTTCCTCATAGATGGCATCGTCCATTGCCCTCACCATTGTGGCAAGCCGATCTTGCTGCTTTTGCTGCAGGAATGCAACCTCTGTAGTTGTTGACTGTAGCACTTGCATTTGAGAATCCCTTCTACCCCATTAGCCTCCCATGGGTGGTTAGAGTGAGCCTGTCCTACAACTTTCATTCTGATAGGGGCAAAAAATGTACACCACAATCCTTGACCACATCACATTGCATACCCCAACTTTGGTCATGGGCACAATGGCATGCAACTTTACACTTGCTTCCCAAGCAACTTGTTACACCCATACCATGCAACTCTACACTTGCTTCACACATAACTCACAACTTGCTTCACACATACCACACAAATTCCATTACAACATGGCACACAGTCTTCTTAGACCAGTCACATTACACAAAGTTGGAAACCAGTCCTACCAATGGCTTTAAACAAAGCAATAACAGACAACCCTATGTGTACTCCAATAGATGAATAAAACCCTAACCCCACATACCATAGTATGGCACGATCTCTTGTGAATTGCAGTTGTCGTTTTTTGAGTGCCAACTCCCCAGAGACTTCTTCCATCTCCTTGATCAAATTTGCATCACAACATTTTGCATCCTCCATGGCTACCTACAATCCCAACCATCCCTTTTACACAATGAATGCCACTTACTTTGAGTACAACTATCCAAGTTCACACATGAGTAATTCTACTCTATCATGTGTACTAGAAATTTGGGCATGCACCACAAAGTAGTTTGCTACCCTCCACAACAAGCAACCGGAATAACCATTACACTCTCCAGACACCACTTACCAAATTCTGTCGCATATTCTCAATCATGAGTTGGTTTTGTTGATTCGATTCCTGCATAAGGTGAGCACCCCCTTGCCCAAGTGCTTATAGGTAGTTATGTGACCAATTCTTAGAGCATTGGGATAAACTTCACATGACCCTCATGCAGCAGGTTGAGGCACAACTACGTTGATGATCAAATGTGGGTGAACATATTGATGGAACCCTAACTAATAGTTGGTTAGAGACAAAGTGGGCAGTAGATATGTGTGGAGTAGATACCTGAAGAGACTTGATGATGTCCTCATTTGCCTTGTTATGGAGAGTAGCACATGTGATGACCTGTTTCAGCTCCTCTGCTAATACATTACATGCATGACCTAGTTCAGCCTTGTGTCTTTCATCTACCTATGCCTTGTCAGTGCTATGCTGAGAGCGCTCACATCCTAGTTGGTGCTCCAAGTCCTGAATGGTCCCCTTGAGCCTGCAATCATAGCAACAACCACATGGTCTGTTAGTCCCTACCCCTGAAGGAGAAACACATCACAACAATAAACCCTCCACTACCTCTAGTGTCCCTTCCACTCAACATGGGCTCTGCAAGATAAACTCATTTGAGACATGGTGAGATTCCAATTGTTTTTTTGACATCAAGGTATGCCAGATGCTGCTCCAAGCCATCTATGGTGGATTGCTGATGTAATAGGGTGGTTGTAGACTCGTTTAATTGGTTTGTTATATCAGAGAGGTCCACTTGCATGGCTTCAATCTGGGCACAGTATTTTTGAGTCATCAATGCCCGAACTTCTTCTAGCTCCTGTACATGCACACAATAATTCCCATCAACTTCTACCTGACTACACAAAATCAAAGCCCCCAAACAAAAACAATAATTCTGAAACACCTTATTCATCCACTTGAATCACAAGAATCTAAACAACTTGGATGCATTAAATTAGAAATGGCACCCACTGCATCATGATTTGCAGAAGCTAGATGGTAGTCAGACCACAACTTCTCAGTTGCTTGAGTGTGTGTCCCTATTTGATGGCGTAGTATTTGCTCCAACCCCACAAAAAAATAACTAGGAGGGGCCCAATAATGGTTTAGAATGCAACTACTGGGGTCTAACAATGTGGATACAAAAAACAGGGACCAGTAAGTGAAAGCGTAAATGCATAAAGTCATATAATCAGAGTTCTTCCTATGACACATATACATGTTTTTCATTGTTGGTCCTACAAGCTTAGGAACTCACTTCGTTTGAAGCTTCCAGACCCCAAACATGACTGAGTGTCACGCACGCGGGACCTCTACGACCTCCATTCACCAAACCTGGAATCCGCTTACAATCTGCCCCCGCTTCTTGATCCAGGTATTTTGCCATCCAACCCCGACAGGTATGGGGTGATTAACAATTCAACTAAATTTCCCAAAGCAATGTTGTTGGCCCCCAACAAGCACACTGTCATTAGCCTGATGGTTACAGGGATGCTTACGAGATGGGATGGATTTTCTCTTGAGCACTGTTTCTCTGTTGGCTACAATATTCGAGGTATGGGTAGTTGTCCTGGCTAGCACCAATCTGTAGACGAATGCAAAAGCATTAGGGTTTAGGGTTTCTGCACTAAATCGTGTGTGTCCGGCTGTCTGTCCGTCCGTCCGATATCCTATTGGCTAGAAGATTTGTCCGACGTGTGATTGGACGGAAGGGCGGAAGGGAGGTGAGTTCTCTCTCTCACTCATAAACACAAAAATTTTCAATGATGTTCAACACCAAAATTATTATTTTTTCATAATTAGGCAGTCTAGTTTTATTTTTCTAAAAAATAATAATCAAGTGTGTATGATATATAGGTAGGTAATAGAGTCTAGTACAATTTTTATTTTTTTCTTTCTTTGGCACTTCCTTTTCAATTTCCAAAGTTTAGGCAGCATGGCAAGCAAAATATTTTCATAACTGGTTAGATATCATCAAAATTAATTAAGTAGTGCGTATTCACCCAAGGTACTATGGTATCCTAGATGGGAGCATTTAAAAATGTAGTTGAATGTGCACCCTTTTAAATGCCCCATTTAATGTTTGTAAATGATTCAACTTTAACATGGTTCTAGTTTCTACTTGATGGGCTAATACATATTTGAGGTTTAGGTGAGTGGGGAGTCGGGACTTAGCTATAGACTGTTCATAATTTATTTATTTTTAAATAGACGTAACAATATTTTTTTATGGAATTGGAAAATAAAACCAAGAATGCAATTAAGAAATATAGGAAGGGAATAAATAACATGCCATCGGCAAATTGAGGGAATGACACTTGGAAGTCATGTAACTTTTGACCCAACAACAAAACCTATCAGTTAGGTGTTGCTTTGTGAGAAAAGATGTTGAATGTTTGGTGAATGCCATTGATGAAACCAAGGGGTGTGTCACACTATGGCCTCGCTATTTACATTTACAAATATCTTAAGGCAAAGAAAAATTATGGAGATTCAAATATTTCACCATGTCAAAATACAATCTTCAAAAAATCCCTCTAGAAGAAACCAAAATCCTTCCAGATATCATAACTCTGTAACTAATCTCAAGTTTCAGCACAAGCCAAAATATAATCTTTAAAAAATCCTTGTATAAAACAGACTTACTCCCTATGGGCCAAAATCCCTTTGAGCTACTATATATACTCTGAGGCTAGATGGTCTTCCCTGCTGCAATCACTCCTGAATGGAGATCCACTTCGCTGTTCTCTCTCATGTTGCTGTTCTGGGTGCTTTTGTGATGATTTTGCGCATGGGGTGAAGGGAGGTGTACAAGTTTCAGTATCCTTCCAACTCTGTGAATCCTCACCTCAAGATTGCCCTGTCAAATCCTCAATCAGTGTCTTCATCCACTGTTTGGTCAGTCTTTCATGTTGTGTTGATGCTGTGGTGGCAGCTTCCCACTCATCCAGACCAGACAAAGCTTCAGGTGACAAAGTCTCAACAGTGTCTGAAGAAGCTGAGACTGTTCAGAGAGATTGTCATTGCTTTGATTGTGTGTCATAAAGAGCAAGTGTACCATGGGGACTTGACAGGCACAAACATTATGCTTGACAGGTGCCTTGTAAGAAAGAAATGGGTGTCAGCTATCCGCACGGGCTTGAAGCCAAAATTATCCATTGGTGAAGCCTCCGGAATGTTCGCTCTCATGAATAAAGTGTGCCAAAATTCGGGGCCAAAACCAATTTGATTGGCCCATTGTTGCTCGAACAAAAAGAAACTGTGGAGGTTCCTCAAAATAGGAGGTTCTGTTTTGATGTGTGTAGTTCCTCCCCTCGGGACCACCTATATAGGTGAAAGTGCCAAAGCATGTGGGCTAAAAGTTAGGTGCTTACATGGAGAACATGCGGGGGAACACGTTGTGAACTTGGGGAACATGTTTGGAACCCATTAGGAACTTCAAGGGAACACTGTGGGAACACATTAGGAAATAGGGAAAATTGAAGGGAAAAAAAATTCTTCCCTCTCCACCCCTTAACTTAAAAGGAATAAAAACCAAGGCACCCTGAGAGCATGATTACATTTCCCATTGGTTGGATGAAATTTTTCTCCTCAAAAGGGTTCATCAAATTTTTTTGCCTGGGCTATTACCCCTCGCAACGAACACCCCGGCTATATAGGTGAGAAGGGGAGGATTTTGGGCAAAACATATGGGTTTGATACTAGGTGCTATTGGGAACACCCTTAAGGTACACATTGAAAACTTGGGGAACAACTTGGGAACATGGTAGGAACACATGAGCAACTCATTAAAAAAAAACCTCTCCCCCTTCCCCCTGCCCTCAAAACCCAAATTAAAAAGTTGGGACACCTGAATGGATGTTGCACCTTCCCATTGGCTTCAAGGCATATGGGATAAAAGTGAGGAGGTATGGAAAAAATGTTGGGGAAAATATTGGGAACCCATTGGGAACTTGAAAGGAACATAGTGTGAACACTTGGGAATCCAGGAAAAATGAAAAAAAATCTCTCTCCCCCCCCTCTCCCCGCCACCCCCCACCCCAAAACGTAAAAGGAAAAAAAGAAAGGCACTTTGAGTGCATGCTTGGGCCTTCCCATTGGCTGCATGAAATTTCTCTTCCCAAAAGACTTTGTCACCATTTTTGGCATGGGCTAACACCCCGTGCAAAGAACACCCCACCTATTCAGTGTTGGGGCACATTTGATTTTTAAAAATAATTGTAGGTTTTTAGGGTTTAGGGTTTAGGACCTTGAGAACATAACACTTTAGTCTTTTGCTTATTTATCATTTTGCAAGCAAAATGGGTTTACAAACTAGTTCTCTATAATGAATCTAACCACAATATCTTTGCCTTGGTAGGCAAAGCCAACAAATAGTGGAGTAGCTCAAAACATGCTGGTACCAAGTCTCACATTGTATCCAATATTATTACACAACACTCAAGACCTTCTCATTGGCCCTCCTCAACAAGGCTATGGTGTCCTACACTGTATGGCATGCAAGTGGGGGTCGAGTCATCATCAGCATCCAATTAATGGGTTGGGGAGATCCCCACACCTTATATTCACTTAGGTGATAGGAGGCTTCGCATTTGAAACCTTCAAGGCCATTTTGCCCTTCTAGTGAACGGGGAAAAGTTGTGGGAACCATTAGAAATGCAACTTTTTATTTCTAACTTTCAATAGAACTTCACTTGGGTGATAAGGAGGTGCATGCCATTAGTTTATTGGCCCATACTTGCTAGGCAATTGCTAGGCAAGGATATTGTGACAAGACCACTATATAGTATACTAGCTTGAACATACTTCAACCACTATGTAGTAGGATGTATGTTTGGAGTCTTACAAATCAGACTTTGACAAATGTAAGGTCAGATTTCACACACCTGACTTGAATGAAAATATGTAATTTAATTTTACATAAATATTCATCCATTGCAAGTAAAATAATCTATTGAACATCAATCACATGGAATAAATAATTTTTTAATTATGTTATATAAATTTTTATATGAAGAACAAATATGCAATTTAGGGTCTAAGGCAAGGTCGCATTCAAGGGTTTATTTTGCTTTAAATGGATCCAAATTGTTAGGTTGCCACTCAACATGACTTTTTGGTTGCTATGTGATGGCCCCAATGGTCCCTTGCCTCTTTCCTCTTTGGGGTTTCCTTTAGAGTGGGCCTTAGTTAGTAATGAACGTTACTATGTTCCCAAATCACTGACCCACGCATTAGTCCAAGCCAAAAATGTTGATCAAAAGTTTTGTAAATAGGGATTTCATGTAATAAATGGGAAGGTTCAGCATGCATTCATAATGGGCCTTCAGTGCATTAAAATTTGCAAGCAGGAAGCCATCCTCGTCACGCTTGTAAGTTGGATGACCTTGCCTATCAAACTCATTCTTCACCCAGTCACATTTAAACAAAACCACTGGGATTGATACTGCCCCATAATCAAGTAATATTATATCTTGCAGAATTCCCACATATTGCATCGGCCCAAGTGCACACACTCCACCTGGCCCTTGTGCTTGTTGGAACACTGATGCCACTCCACAATCATAGGTTGCCACAATCATGTGTTAGCATTGGTTTCTCCAATGACCCTATAGTGATTTCCATAGGCCTTCATCCGTGTATATCGGGAAGCATCAGAACTGGGCTTAATTGACAAATGGTATGCATCCATCTCATCAAGCACATTGCCATTTGCCATATGGTTCGCACTGCCTCCCTCACCCATTCTGCTAACTCCTGCACTTCTGCAAGCTCTACAGGATACTTGATAGGCCCTCCTGCTCCTCTTTCATCCATGTGCCATTGGTCTTCAAACTCTGTGCGTAGTCTTGTCATTCGGTCACGCTCTTGGTCATGTTTTCTGCCCACCCCATTAAACCCCAAGTAATGAATTAAGGAAGGGCTCACCACGTAGGTGGCCTACAAGGCTACATTATGTGACCAACATACAACAACTTGTAAATGTAATACCATTCATGAAAATTGAAGATGTGTTGGGTTTAGGTGGCAAAAACCGGACCCATTGGGTGGACTTTCAAATCTGTAAGCAGCCTTGTGTATATTTTTGCCTTGAAGAAACCAATTGTACATCGCTGGAGTTCTTCTATTATATTCTTTTGTTGTTTAGCTATCCAAGGTCCCAAAAACAATAAATTATTGTATTTTTCAATATAAATTATGCATAAAAGAAACATCAATGGGGATTAGCCTTCTCTTTATTGGCGAAGTAGGAAATTAACATTAAAAATGTGAAAATGATGTGTATTCTGAAAGATTTAATCACTAGAAATAATCCCCCAAATTATTATTTCTCAGATTCCTACATTTGGTTTTCAGTTAATAGCCAGAATTGTAGAAAGGTGATTAAAGACATGTGCTTCATATCTGCTCTATAGCCAGTTTGGCGACATCTTCCTAGGGAAGGTACCCACATTTTGTACATGTTCCAATGGATAATCACCACCTTGGCTAAATTAACAATATCCCAAAAATAATAGTGATGTAATATCAGGAAAGGATCATTGAACCAAATTTGCATGTTTGGCGGCTCGAGGGGGGCGACAAGCAGTAAGTGCTTGATAATCATTCAAGGTGATCATGGCGGCATGAGTTGAAAGGCATTTTTCAAAACATGCAATTCGTTGTGCAAAAACTTCGAATCATGCCCGCCTATTCTCACCGCAATCACAAGACAACCTAAACCCAAACTACCTACATCACCCAGCAAATTGCTTTGCAGGGGCAATATTTTGCACCTTCATGTGTTTAGATAGAAATTGTGTTTGGAGTGATGGGATCAGTGGGCGCAAGTAAGAATCACGTAAACAACGAGATTGCAACTAGGAGCCTAAGGTCTGAACAACGTGGCAGGATTCCGCTTGGAAGCCCAGAGTTACAGCAACATGGTGAGACTGCGACTGGAATCCGAATGTATGGGGAAAGGTTGCAACGACGGACAGTGTTCCGCACAGATCAACAAAGTTCACAAGTTATGAGTCGACGGATCCATGGTTTAGAGGCACGTGTTTCTAAAATGGAAGGCAAATTGTGTGCCCTTTGTTTGGAGCTTGAGCAGGTTCAACAAATGTTAATTACAGTCACAAATAAGTGTACCCCATACATGCCAAATGTCTCACATCATGTAGAAGTGGAGGACCCACTAGCGGAGATGGTGAAGATCTTGTTGCCCAGCTGTGCTCACTTGTCTCCTAACTCATTGTTAGACCTTATGGTCAGGCCAGGGCTTCAGGAGCAAGTTTCAGCTATACACAAGCGCCCTCAAGCGTTCGTTGTCTAGACAACAGTGAAATCTTTGAAAGCACCATCACACGAGAAGCGTGTACTTTTTGGGGAGCTAGTTCCCAATACATTAGCCTAGAAAGGAATTTCGAATGTAGCCCCAAGCCGGTTGGCTGTGGCTGTGGCCGACGGGCAACAATTGGCGGTGGAAATTAGAGCGCTGGAACGGGACAAGCATACCGAAGTGGTTGAGTGGCAGGCAGATAAGCAGGTTATCACTCAAATGCTCCCTGAATATGACACTCAAATTTTGACTCAAATCCATTAATTGTGGTCGTTCCTTGCAGGGTCTCACAGATTATGCATTGAGACTACGAAATGAGTATGTACGAATTGGGAACAATTGTTTTGTAAGGTAGTCATGCCGCATTGCCTCAGTTGTTCGGTAGATCTTCCATGTGTATAGAGGTTAGGTAGATAATTTTGACATTGTTCTTAGTTCAACTCTATGTGGTCCAACAATTGTTATGTAAATGTTGGGCTACTGTTCGTGACATTATTTAAGGTTGTTGGGTGCCCTTTTCTGGCTCCTTCGGATTCATTAAGTATCCTTTGGTTCTGCTTCATTGTCACCTTCCTTGGGGGCTATGGCAGTTTTTTACCACTGTGCATGATATGTGCAAATGTCTATAAGTTTAAACAGAGAAACCTAGCACTATAGTTTAACAAATGAAGACAAAGGCCACAACTGAACTCCAGTTTCAAGAAGTGCATCATACATGGGCCAGACATAGGCTGGTATATGACTATAATAAACATACAGTTCCAGCTGACCAGCAATCGATTGGACGTGACGGCTACTGTGGCGTTACTACAACTAAAATCTATGAAACCTTACACTGACGTGATTCAACAATTTCTGTACTAGGTCCTAGACAATTTGTTTACGAGCTTCCAGTTTGAATGCCATGAGTCATAAGGATTTTTATAAGTTCAGCCACTAATTAGTTAATGGGTGAACATTCAATATAGCGAGGATGTCTTTGACCGTAACACAAGGCCAGACTGACAAAACGTTCGCCACCTGCAAGAATGGAGTAGGTATGGATCCAAATCCATACCTGCAAGCAAGAGATCGATGAGTTGCTGAGGTCTTGTTGCGTGTGGAAGAGCTAGGCCTGAAACAAGCTGCCTCCGCATTGTAAGTTCCGCCTAATTACCAACCCTGCTAGATGTCTGCGTGCTACAAAGAGCCTCGTTCCAGCAAGCTCGGATTCTAAATATGACGGTGGGCCAAGCTCTGCAATGAGCCGTGAAGAGGTTATTGCATCTTGTCGAATGGGTAGGACTTATAGTGTAATTAAACCATATGTTTGGACGTTTGACAGGCGTTCGGCCCATCGAGGCATATTCGAACCCTAGCCTAACTAGTACATGCACTTGTTTTGTTGAATGTTTGCGCTCTGATGCAGGCGAGAGTTTGTGAGCGCACAAGCGAGGCATACGAAGAAGCCCAGACATTGCATTGAAGCAAAAGCAGGCTACAATCCACTCCCCTGCCGAAGGAGCCTGCGCATTGCAACAACTCCGCGTCATAGTATGGCAGAAGAAACGTGCTCGTTACTGGAAGGGTCCAAAAGCGAACGTGACACATCCAATAGCAGTTCGGACAACCCAAGCAGTGAGTCCAACAACCCAAGCCCAGAGTCCAAGTGAACAAACAACCAGGTGCGTACACAAACAAAAGTTCGCGATGCTCAAGGTGCATCGTCAACAGCAAAGAAGATGCCCAAGGTGACTCCAAGTAAACGAATGCCTATTAAGTCACCAGAACAGGTTGGATCCCCACATAAACCACGACATTGTGTTTCCTAAATGGATTTCCAAGATAGGTGTAACACAATCGAATCCCGATGTAAATATTTCTTCGGTTGTTCTTAGTCTTTCCCTATTCTTTTCCCTTTCTGTCTTTCTTTGTTTCTTTGTCTGGTCTTTGTTGCGGGGTCTGTTGCTAGCCAAATCTTCAGTATGGTTGATAATAAAGGGAAGCTTTTGGTATATTTGTGGCCATAGTCGAGTTACTCGGCAAGCCAAGCCTTCAGTATCATGAGCTGCTATACGTTGGATTGAGGTGCCTGCGGGTGATGGCAGCTCCCCAAGTTTTTGTAGAAGATGGTTCAATAGACTCAAGCTTTTGGTAGAGACTGCTTCTGCACATGCCAAAAGCGATGTTACCCATTCTTGTCCTACTTCCTCACTTTGCTGTCCTCCCTGCCAAGTCTTGCCAGGATTTGCTTCTTGTATATACTCTAAGGCTTGATTGTCTTCCCTGTTGCAATCACTCCTGAATGGAGATCCACTTCGCTGTTCACTCTCATGTTGTTGTTCTGGGTGCCTTTTGTGATGATTCTGCGCCTGGGGTGAAGGGAGGTGTACAAGTTTCAGTATCCTTCAAACTCTGTGAATCCTCACCTCAAGATTGCCCTGTCAAATCCTCAATCAGTGTCTTCATCCACTGTTTGGTCAGTCTTTCATGCTGTGTTGATGCTGTGGTGGCAGCTTCCCACTCATCCAGACCAGAGAAAGCTTTAGGTGACAAAGTCTTAGCAGTGTCTGAACCATTAAAGGTTTGGAAGGGTAGTGGCATTGCATGATCATCTGGTAAATCCTTCGAGATTTGAAATTAATAAGGCTTCCCCACTTGTGTTGCAGTCTTTTGAATTGTTCCCACTGACATGTATGTGGGGTTGGTGAAGGCAGAAAGGCACATCAAAGAGAGTTTGTAGCACTGGCCCATCACAAAGGGCTGAAGGGGGGGTGCGGGTAGCTTGCCTTCTTCACCCAATACAAGGCCTAGGCCCAGGATGTGATGGGCAACCTTGGAAGCCAGCTTGTGGAGGGATACAATGTGGTGCACAATCTATGCCATATTCTGGGCATTGTGGACACACAAGTTGGCAAGGACGCTGGGAAAATTATTGTCAAGGTATGTGCATCAATACCAACACTTCCCAGAATTGTGCTGGGCATGAGAATTTGCATTATGGGGGGTCGATGCAACCAACCAGTGGGGGTGGGAATGGGGTCTGTGAAACAAGTGGGCAAGGGTTTGCCAGGCACCAAGCTGCAGGCATTGCAACGAATGGTGGCATGCCACAGATGCAGGGTGTTGGGGTGGAGGAGGCTCTCCCCCCTTCACATGCTGTAATTAGGGCACAACAACGGTCCTTAAAAAGGACCATAGAGATTGAAAGTGCAGAGCGACGCCAGAAGGGTTTGCCACCTCTTCAAGTGGAGGTGGGAAAAAATGGAAAAATAGATGGGGCATGTGCTGGCAAGAATATATGGGATGACAAGATTCGGGGTTTTGCACCACGCCACCTCAACATGGCAATTATGAAGGTGGGGGAGCAAAATGTTGTGGACATGGCTGAACTCCGCAGCCTAATGCACACTAAGTTTGAGTATCTTCATCATGAGTTGAGTGACCAGGGGTTCAAAGACTGTGTTAGACGATTCATGAAGTCTGAACGGTCTCGGCTCAAAAAGCGGTGGATTATGCATGGGCACACAACGTGCCCTATGGGTGTGGAACAATCCCAGTGGGACACCCTTGTGGCATATTGGTCTGAACGTGCAACAAAGAAGAGGACTGACCAACTTACGGGTGCAAGAGGTGCAGTATTGAAGGTCAGCAAATATGGACGGGGTGGAAAAGCAATGGCCGAACATAAATTGGTAACACATTGTCTTCAACCTACTTTGTTTTGGGTTGTTTGGTGCAATGGGCAGTTTGTGCTGCAATAGCTGCAGACTTGTGCAGCTGTGCACAGGTCTATTAGCTGTAGACCTGTGCCTAAAGTTTGTTGTGTTGCAGAAACTGGCATCCCATCGAAGCCCATCTTTGTTTGAGGTGGCAACTGCAGGTCTTGATTCTGTTGGCAACCCAAATCCAGTAAGTGCTCAAATAAGTGCTTGAATATTATTGCTTGTATTCAAATGTGGAAGGGGACAATCAAAGTGGAGCCCAATTTATGCCGCATAACAATATGTGCGTACTTGTCAGGGGCAGCAAGATTTATTTAGCTACTGCTAGCCCTTGTAATTTGGGCAAGTAGAAGCTATATTTGGGTATGTTATTTGAACTATCCATATAGGTATAAACATTGACTATTATGAACCCCTGGATCTAATACTATAAAGACCAGGCACTAGGTGTTGTGTATCTAACACAAGTTGGTGTGGAGTGGTGGCTTACTGTGGTAGGAATCTAATTCAACCTATCTTTCATCACAAATTAGAGCAATCGAAACCAAGCTCCCAGAAATGGCTGCGCAGGCAGAAAAAGTGCTTGAAGCAGCTATTGCAAGAGGCATTGAACAACTTCATGCAACAGTGGAGTCTACCATGGCAAGGTTTTTAGCACAGGCAAATGCTGGGGTGCAAGGGCAAACATGTGTGACAACTAATATTGACACTGCAGCAGTGGCAGCAGTCCCTACCACGGTAGTTGGGGCAGACCAACAATTGCACATAGATTCTGACCCTATTGAGCTTGGGGTCAGGAATGGGTCTGAAGTCAATGCCACTAATGGACAAGAGGGTGTAGCCCATGTTAGCAAGGTACGTTAAGGCCTTAGCACCATGTCATGTAATCTGCACTAAGTCTAATGGCATGATACATTGAACAATAGCAGATGTTGGAACTAGGGTTGACCAAAATGTGGTGGGATGGCAGAGCAAGAAGAAGACCAGGCTGGAGCCAAGGGAGGGTGTGAAGACAAGGGCACGCAGTGGAATGTGCAGGGTGCCAGTTGCAGAAGAAGAGGTGAGATTGAGGGTGCCTTGGGGGCTATGTGTGGTGAGTTAAATGCATTGAAACAAACATAACAATAAGGAATAAGGCCAAATATGTTGTGGACCAATATTGGCTTAAGATGTATAATGGGATGTTGTGGGTGCACAGTTCAAGCTGGGGGATAAAATAGCATTGATCAGCTCTACCAAGTCGGACGTCATTGCAATAGGTGTGGTGACAGGTATTGGTGGGCAACAAGGTGTGCACCATTGCAACCAAGTTGACCCTGGGTGGTATCGGGTGCAACTTGCAGAAATAATGGAGGGTTTTGGCAATACTCCCCTACTCATAACAAATGAGAATGATGATCCACCTCAGTTGCAGTTGAAGGATACAATGGGCAGCAGTTTGGTATGGAAGGGTCAATTCATGCGTATTGCAGTGAGTAGGAAACAAGTATAACTTATTTCCAGAGTGGCCCACAAGGAACTCATCATTGGTCTCCCCACATAGTTCGTAGAAAAACAGTGAGATGTCTCCATACCATGGAGAATTTTGGGGAACATTCTAGCATGCATTGTATGCTTCTTAGATGCAAACTGCATTTTAGTCGATATGAGTATTAGTTTAAACGAACTAGGTGTAAGACCTTCAATGATTCCATGTGATATGCATCTTGATGTGGGAGGTTGTTTATATTTCAAACCATAATTTATATGGTAGTGAGATATGTGTTTTTTGTGATATTGCTTCATGCATCTACAGAGTCGATAACAGTAAATAGAGTTAGTTGCAACACGAGAATGATTTTGACAAGGAGGCAGAGAAGCGATCAAAATCTTTGGTATTCTTTCAAGGGGTTCCCACACTGCTCACAATTGCCATCACATTGTTGACCATGTATCTTTGCATCTGTTTACTGTCATCAGTTCCCAGGATAACTGCTGCAAGGTACAATACACTTGCAAATGGTTCTGGCCAAGGGGAGGAGGAGAAGGACAATGACTTCTCCCATGCCAGGCTCTTTGCAAGGGCTTCTTCCTCTCTGCTAGGGCTGATAAGTGCAGGAGTTGTCATTGTGGCAGGGATGTGGATGTCTGATGTGGGTGTTTGGAAACCTCCTGAGGAGGCAGCAGGTTGCTCCCATTGTGCAAATGTTGGGGCAGAAAGCCACAACAGAGTGCAGCAAGCTGATCAGAAAGTGCTTCAAGCAGAGCGGGCTAAATGGCAGTTCATGGCTTACGTTTTCCATAACATCAGAGGTGACATTGCTGAAGCCCCTAAATGTCAGAATTAACAGTAGCATCAGGGTGTTAGATCAATCAATTTCAGGTTCTTAGGGTTCAGGGAGATGATTATGACTGATGATTCCATTGTCCTTTTGAATAGAACCCTGCAATTTTTCCTGAGGCCATTTCTAGTAATTTTACTAGAGAAATTTGTGGCAAAGGCTCAAATGTCACCTCAGTTTTTCATGCGGCACTGTGAGAGCATGCTGGTTAGTCTCATTCTTTTACTGGGTTCCCACTTTTACTTCTGATTCCTAATGCAACCCATATGAATAGCTTTTAGAAATTTAAATGTTGAGAAACAAGTTCATTTGACTCTATGGCTCTTTTCCAATTAAGATACATGTCCTGAAGTTGCTTCATTTTTTTTTGTGGGCATTGGATTCAAAGATAATTGCAGATATGTTGGAGAAGCATCTTCTATCCTTAGAAGACCGCTTCCTTTTCTGTATTTGGTAAAAACTTTGTTGCACCACTAGTTTTTTTCTATATACTCATCACTATTTGCTGGCTTAGTATTGTTTCTACTTGGTAGGATCTTGAACATGATCCAATCCTGGAAAATGTGGGAATCAGGAGGGTCATTGTTGGTGGTTATTGCAGAGGATTACAGAGATTGCAGGGGTGGTCCTTTCACTGGACCCCAAGCCTATTGATGTGAGAACCCAAGCCTGTCTTTGAAAAAATTGGACCATGTTAGAATGGGTATCTTCTACTCTGTTTTGTTTTTCTTTATGTTCCAAGAGTTTGTGAGAATTATGCTCATTTTTTAATGGTAAATCTGACACAGGGTGACTGGAATGGTGCGGGTTGTCACACAAATTACAGGTACATTTGCTCATGTTTCAGTTGGTTGGACATCAGAGCATATTTGTTGTGAAACTGAAGCCCATTGGACTGATTTGATTCTTGTGATGTGACAGACAACTGAGAGTCTACATCTAGATCTCTTTCATGCACAAGGTTCATATAGCATGCTTCAGATGCACCTACTTTTTTTTTACAGAAAGGGGGGTTTACTATCTGCTTGTATGACAGCACAAAGACCATGCGTGCTTAGGTCACATGCGAGCCACTGGGGAGGGATTCGGTACTCTGGGACTTGGAGACAAAATGGACTTGATTCAGATGATGCTTGATTGTGCTGAGACCATGACCTCTGTGCTTCATAATGTTACAGATATGGGTATCAATGTGAACACCCTCAGATTTTTTTCTTGTGTTTGTACTTTTGTTGCATTGCTCATTGCGTTGGCGGTGGGTAGTCATGGCAGCTTGTCACTGCTATTTGTGATGAAGGTGATGGTCTGACACTTTGCAAGTGACTGACCTCGCATAATAAGTTACGAGTGCACTCATTTCAGTTACCTCCAAATTGTTGTTGTTGTGGAGATTTCTCTGCAATTTCATAGTTATGCCTGCTAGTATTGGTTAGTGATGTTGTGTGAAGTTTTCCTCTTGGGAAGCAACTAGTCCTAATTCTCATGTTGTGCTTTTGAAATGTTGCAGGGCAATGGGAGGTTGGGCAAGTACAACTGGGCAGGGAGGAGTTTGATATCCTTACAGTTGTGAGATTCTTGTCCTAGGGCTTGAAGGATTTATTGGAGCAAAAGCAAATTACTTTCAACATGACTATTGATGACATGACAAATAAGCTTCCCCAGTGAACCCATGTGGGCTGTTCAAATGCTTGGCATAGTTCATGTGGAATTGGACTGATGAGTGCAAGAACTTGCAACCCATTGCCATAGTAATAAAATCTATCTTAGTTTTGGTGGGAGGCCAAGCAAATTGGCATGTCAAGCTTAAACTACCAAATTCCTATGTAATTTTACCTTGAGTGCTTAAATTTTTGGGATTTAGGCAATTTATAAATGCTCATACCATTGGGTTTCAAAACTTATCTGAAGTATATATTGTGTTTATTATAAATATTAGGTAAAGCCATAAACGCTTAGGATCTACTGTGTGCAACATGAAATTGGACGACAAAAAAATTCATGCATTATCTGTAAATAAATGCATTATTTAAAACTAAAATAAAAAACTAATTGCCACATGTCATAATCGCCATGAGTAAAATCGAACAGTCCATATATATTGTAATTATTAAATAATAAAGTAAATACCATATTAAAAGCCACGTGTCATAATCCTAGTGCTTGGATCGGACGGTTAGTATTATTAATCTAATTGCCACATGTCATAATCGTGCTGAGTAAAATCAAACGGTCCATATATATTGTAAATATTTAGTAATAAAGTAAATACCATATTAAAAGCCACGTGTCATAATCCTAGGGCTTGAATCGGACGGTTAATATTATTAAACGAATTGCCACATGTCATAATCGTGCTGAGTAAAATCGAACGGTCCATATATATTGTAAATATTTAGTAATAAAGTAAATACCATATTAAAAGCCACGTGTCATAATCCTAGGGCTTGAATCGGACGGTTAGTATTATTAAACGAATTGCCACATGTCATAATCGTTATGAGTAAAATCGAACGGTCCATATATATTGTAATTATTTAATAATAAAGTAAATATCATATTAAAAGCCACGTGTCATAATCCTAGTGCTTGAATCGGACGGGTAGTATTATTAAACTAATTGCCACATGTCATAATCGTTATGAGTAAAATCGAATGGTCCATATATATAACCAAAATAATTGTTGAATATTGGCACCACATACGTATACTCGTATTTTGTCATGAACTGGTATTTGTACTGAACAGTTTCCGTCCACCCCGTTGTCGCCTACGACTAAGGACGCCTGCGACTTGTCCAAGGCGACTACACAAACTTTTAGTCGTAGATGTTGCCAGCGACTAGAAAACAGTCGCAAAGACCAGTCGAAAATCGGAACTTTCTTTCTAGTGCCCATATTTTAAATCTTAAGTGGTAGGTTGTTTGAAACTTTAGTAGGGCATATTGATATTCACCTTTTTGGGTTTTTTGTTGATTCAATGGGCTAGCCTATTATGCAATATAAGGTTTCTCCCATATATCCTATGTGGACTCCCGTAGATGCACCTTCAATCAGATTGTGGAAAACTAATCTTGATGGGTCACCAAAATTACCTAGGGGTGTTTTGAACCTTGTTCCTTAGCACCCCATTTGGGGCATTGATCCTTCAAGGTTGGATCAAAGGTTAGATGTTTTGTTGAGAAACAAAGGTTCATTAGTGTTGGATTATTGAAATATGTGGATTTTTGGAAGGTTGGCATTGCACAAAATGCATCTTATGAAATGAAGATGAAGCCATATATGTTGAGTATTGGGAAGATATCTTGTTACATTTACTAAGACCATTACCCCTTCAAAGTGCCACCCTTTTGGAGGGTTTCTGGCCATCAAGCGATTAAAGGTCCAACTACTTTAGGGTTTCATTGTTGACCATTATTGTTGGTTTTGATCCAAAGGACCCAATTCAATCCCCTTATTGTGAGTCGAAAAACATGAAGCCTTCAATTGTGTACACCTTGTTTATAGATCTTAATGATGGGGATTTTGTTCTCATCAGGCCACATGATCTTGGCCTTTTTCCTGTTTTGTGGGAAATGCACAAGGTGATGTTGTGAAAGATGAGGAAAATGCATTTTTCAAAATGGTGAGGGTTCCATGGTGGGTTCTTGTGAAGGAGGGCAAAAAATTTGGATGAACAATATTTGTATGAAGATTACTAGAATGGCAAGTGGAAATGTAATTTTGTTGATCCAGAACGATGTATGTGTCTTAAGGTAGCTCATTTTTTGTGAATTCTACACTCCCTAAAAGTCCATATGGTAATGTTAAAATGATAGTTTATTTTGATATCATTAATTTAATGAAGAATTACATGGTGGTTAATGAATTAAAAAACCCATATGAAAATAAGCCATTTTGTGTAGTCCTGTCCTTGGGTGATACCACTAGGAATGTCACACCTTGATTTTCCTAGACCCATCGAACTTTAAGGAAACATTTAAATGAACATTTTCATAATTTTTTCTTTTGGAATAAATTTATTAAGTTCCATATATTTTGAAATATCAATAATATCAAAAATATTTGATACTTGCGTATTTTGATGTTCCTAATCATTGCATTTTTAAAAAAAATTTCAGGAATGTAACATTTGTTTTTTCATTGAATTTTTTGGTTAAAAACAAAAATTTGAGACATGATTTATGAGTTTTTTATGATTCTTTTCTTAAGTTAATTTGGAAGTCATTTTATTTTTAGGTTTTTATTTGGAAATTAATTAATAAAATATGATTTAGTTATGAGTTTCCAAAGTTGAAGCTATTGATTTTTGAAGGGCCATTTTAATTAGGAATATAAAATTTTAAAATTTTCCAATTTTTCAAATTCCCAAACAAACTTCAAGCCATATATTAGAGCATGAAATTGATAAACATGAAATAATTGTAATTATAAATGTGAAAACATTTGATGAAAAAGGCCCAAAAAAATGATTTGGTTTTTTTTGGTTTTTTAACCATTATTTGAAGTGGTTCCTAGTGGTACCACCCGAGGATGGGTTCACCAGTTTAAAAACTTCTTTAATGTACATGTTAAAAAATAAAATTTAAATCCACCCAAAAATGATTATGATATGAACTTATGAAAATATGGCTCATTTTAGGCCATTCAAAAGTCCATAACTTTTTTTTGGTTAATTTTTTTCTAGCAATGTTTTTGCACCTATGTTCTTTTTGTTTTAAGATATCATATATTGAGTCCTTATAATATATCCCTATAAAATTCATACACAAAAATGCATGTATATATAAACATAAATAACAAACCAATCCATATTTTTCAATTTCAAAAGTCCATTACTATATAGTTGGCGTATATATGTTACAATTTTTCAAAATAAATGTCTTCTTCTTCAAGTTGAAAATATAAATTTAGCCACAAATTTAGGATTTTTTTTAAAATGCCATGATAATAGCATGTAAATGTGCACCACTTTACCAAAAACTAAATTGCAACGCAAAAAGTGAGCCACCCTACTTTGCAACCACCTAAAACAATGGATTGATATTTCATCTGTTCTTTTCTAGTTTCTAGCTTGAAGAAATATATTAAAAAAAAGTCAAATTTCTATTCTTGCTACTTATGTTAAAAGGGCTAAAATAAATCTTGATGTTATTATTGCATCTAATAATGTGTGAAAGAGGTTTTGGACATGGAGGAAATTGTGTTTTTGATTTTTTAAAGCTTTTTATATGATTAAATTTCTCTCAATGGTGTTTAATCAATTTATTCATGGTAAAAAACATTTATGTATGTTTTTGGACACTAATGATCAATAATATTTTTTGTTGCATTTAAACCCTAATCCTTAGTGGCCACCAAGTATATCCTCTTTTCTCATTCTTGGCATAGAATCCATAATTTGTAAATGATTATGTTATTTTTTTGGTTTGGTGAGGTGTATTGTTTAATCAATTTTTTCATCATAGAAAATTTTGTGTACATTTTGAGATAGTCATAATTATTGATCTTTGTTGTTGCACCTTCCCTTAATCCTCAGTGCCACCACTAGTGTATTGTTAATCATTCATGGCATTGAGTTAAATTTATGTATTGTGAATGTTTCATTTTTGGGTTATTTTGTGTTTGATGTGGCATATTTTTAATGCAATTTCGATCCCCAAAACTTATATGTGTATATCTTTAGACAATCATGGTCAATGGTTTTTTTCGTTTAACCTTAACCTTCATCCTTGGTGGCCACTAGTTGTTTGTTTTTTCCTTTCATGGCATAAAGTTTGCAAAATATTGAGAAATTTGTTTATCGAAATTTTTTTGGGGTGTATATTCTTGAATACTCATTTTCAATATTCTTATATTTCAACCTTAACCCTAATGCTTGTTGGCCATTAAGCATTTGCTATTTTCTTTCATGCCGCCTAAAATTATTAATGATTTTGTTATTGCATGAACAACTTTGGATCCATAAGCATTATTGCAATTTATGAATTAGTTCATGTTGTGCTCGATTTTTTGTAATTTAGTAAATATAATTTTTGTTTCTCATGGATAGGAGCATTGACTTCCAACTTTAATAATGAATAACATATAATTTTCATTTGGTGGGCATAAGGCAAAAAAATCTTTTGATACAATTTTTTTTAACATGGGTGTTATATATTTGAATGATTTTTGTTTTTATTTGAATATAAGGTTACATTTGTTAAATTTGATGGCCACCAGGCGAAGTCCATACCATCCGCCAAGTTGGGTAAAGTCTTAAATTAACAATTTAGTCCTAAATTAATCAAATATGTGTTCTTTAATAAAATTCTCCATTGTCCTCTTAACAAACCAAAACTTTTCTTTACACACATCTTGGTGTTGTTCTAAATGAAATTTCAATTGTACTTTTCTCTTTAATAACCATCTTTTTGCCCTTCAAATGATGAAAACACGAAGGGTTGTGGTGGGTATGTTCCATTGCCCACCAAAGCATATGGAGCCAATTAATATATATTTTCAAAAAGTTGTTTTGTTAGCTATTAAATTATAGAAATTCAATAACAATGAACTAATTAAAAGATACACCAACCCCATACAAATCTACAATCATTTTCATACTATGAATTCAATAGTTAGATTAACACTTGTTTCAATTGGGATAACATCTTTCATTTTTGTGTTTTTTTTTTCATGAATGGTGCAACTTTTGAACAAATGTATTGAAAAGTCTCGCTGTTCGTTCACATTCAATTTTTGAAATCTTTATTATTAAACAAACCCAATAAAATATGAGGAATGTAACATTACACCTTTTCATATGTTCACAATCATTGAGGAGGATATCAATGTAGAATCTCAATTGAGGAGATGGTACATTATTTATTGATGAACAAAAAAAATTGTTTAAAAAGTTCAATTCACACAATTATACAAAACCATTCAACATAAACATAATTTTTTAACGATGCATGGTGTTCCATTGATGAAGAAATATTCTCAAAATAAATGACAAAAGGGAATTATAAACTAAGAACCTCAAGTGTGGACGATTGTCTTTACAAAAATCTCAAGAGTGGAAGAATTGGTAACATACCTTTTTTGCGATAGGTTCATATGTAGTTTACAAACATATGAAGAGTCAACAGAGGTAACACAGAAGCAGCAAAGGATATTTAAACAAAGGCAGTGGACCTTTGATTATTCTATTTTCCTAGGTAGTGGTTTCAACTACCATTGCTAATTGTGGCATGAGCCTAATGCATGCTAGCCAATACTTTCAAAGGTCGTTTATTAAAAGTCATTTGATTGATTTGGAAAACTTCAAAAACTTCCCCTAATTAGGCAATTCAATACCTCCAAAAGAAGCATAAAAGGAGATTAGTCATTCAATAATCTATCTAGGGATTATGCCACCAAAATTTCAAGGCACAAAACCTCCAACAATTAGAATCATGGAATTGTGAAGGTTTGTGAGCAAGGTAGGAGGATTGGGCATTTGATTTGGCCATTCAAACTAGTTGTAATCTTGGCAAAGGTGGGGTTAAACAAAGATGAGTGATGAGGCCACTATAAATAAAGGAATGACGATCAAACCCACACCAATTGTTGTAAAGCTCGACAAAATGTGAGTGGTGGTAGAGCTATAGCATGAGTTGTTCTATTGCAATAGACTTGGAAAATGTTATTGGGTGGATTGTTGTTGGGTAAAATTCGCTATGAGCAAAGTGAGTAGTGATGAACAAGGTAAGGTGGTGTGAATTGCTACAATAGAAATCAACATAACAACTAATAGGCAAAGGTTTGTTGTGTCACAAAAGGTTGCTATGACTATATGGAGTCCACTATGGTTTGAAAAATGCAACAAGGCAATGGCAATGATAAAAAAATTGGGGCAAAATTTACAATGACAATAATGTCAAGAAAACATAACAATAACAAGATAGATTGCAATCAGCTAATCCAAAATGAAGAAAAACCCTTGATATGGACCATTTATGTTTGTATGAACCTTCCTAAACTATGACATTGAGACTAGGGCACTTAACCTAAGCTACCTACATAATCATGCTCTTCATCCACTTGGAGATGATCGCATCCATTATCGATTGATTATTGAGAAAACGCTTGGTTAAGTAAGGTTATTAATAACCTACCTAGTTTTTAAAAAACTCGAGTAAAAAACCTACCCAAAGGTAGCATTCAAAGAACTCACAAGACCCTTATGCTCAACTCTATGGTTATGGTTTCCACCTTAAAGAGGGTTAAAATGAACTAGCACCCACATTTAAGCTATTAACTAGTAACCTTATTTTTAAAAACTAAGCTAAAACAAACTAACCTAAACTAAACCCTAAAACCTACCCTACCTACATAATATAGCAAGCAATTTTGGAGCAAGTATGTGAGAATTGACCCTTAAATAGGCAGTTATTGCCCAAGAAATAACCAAGTAAATTGGGAATTTAGGGGTATTTACTGTGCCAGTGAAATCCATGATAGGCGAGTATTTTCTAAATTTTGTGTGATATTGATACCCGTGATGGCTAAAAAAGAAAGTGAAAAAACAAAACACCTAGCCGGTTATGAGGAGGGGGGTAAAGAGGTAATAACCGGCCAACAGGAGTGGCTGGTACCGCGCATTTCAACTCCACAACGTCCCCAAAAGGAGTTTTGACACGCCGGCAAAGAAAATCAAAGGACGGGCCACGTGGTGGGATCCAATTGGTGTAGAGTTGGAATGAAATCCCTCATTGGTGGCAACAGATAGGGTTATTGCGCACTTTCCCTTCTGTCGTCCACGACACAGGCACACAAACAAACTCCTTTGCTTGCGTCGCACATCGTGTCGCCCACGACAGGAGCAGCACCACCGTCTCTCTTCGTGTCTTCTTCTTCCCTCCCTGTGTGCGTGTGCCTGCGCACGCGCGCCTCTCTCTCTCTCCCTCTCTCGCTTTCTCTCGCGGATTTGAGCTTAAATTGCTCTTCAACTCTTGTTATCATTGTTGGATTTTGGGTGTCTCAATTGTCAGAGGTTTAAGAGGAGAAATATAGAGACGGAGACAGATCCTGTGTGTGTGTGTGTGCGTGCGTGCAGGGAGTTCGTGGTGGTGATGAACTGAGAGAAGAGAGGGCGTGGTGTCATTGCACAATGACGAGTACCGGGAGTAGTACTAGTACCGCTGCTCGTCTACTGGTGGGTGAACGGCGCTCGCTCTTGTTTCCGTTTCCCAGGAGTCATGACCAACGGAGGATGATTCATTCGGTGGCGGTTTCCAATTCCCAGGACCGGCAGCTGCTGCTGCTGCGCCGTAGCAGAAGATACTGCTGGATCAGTACCACTACTGCTAACCTCCCTCTCCGTCAGGATTTCAACAAGATGCGACGACCCAAGCGGCTTCTCAATCGACCGCCATTGGTATGGTGGTCCCCCTTTTTTTCTCCTGGCTTTTGTGGGTGTCTGGGAAGATGGGTAATACTCCCCAATGTTTTTAAGAAGAATGCTGAATGTTGCTGTGAAATCACTTTCTCTGTTTTTGCAACTCAGCTCCAATTGCAAAAATCAGTTCTCATGGAACTATGGTTTGCACTGACTTTTTTGAAGAGTTCTGTTGATGTTGTGTGAGAGCAGTAAGGATTTCTTTCTTTTTTGAGCTGCTCTCTTCTTCTTCTCCTTCTGATTAGTCTTTGCTCCAAATGCTGCTGCAGAGACCCAACAAATTGGGTGTCCAACAAAGTCCTTTAAATGTGTCATTGGAATCCCCATGACTGGGAGCTACTAGCTCTCCATGTTGAGGATGGAGTTCTTCTTCATGTTGAGGACTGAATGTGTCTCTATTCTTCATGCATCAATTAGAATTATAGAACTTTCATTTTCATTTGTAAACAATGCACAAACATTTTTTGTGTGAAGGTGCAAGCAGTGGTTTTTGGACCTGTGGAAGTGGAAGAAAAGATCAACGAATTCTCCGGGCTCCATGGCAATTCAGATACTCCAGTGGGAATATGCCAGACACGCACACTTCCACCTGCCCTTTTTCTTGATGATGCACTTGCTGCTCTCCAGGCTGCAATTGTCAATTTGGAACAAAACCCAATAGCATTGAAAAGTGGAATTCTCAGGTTTGAGGTACCCATGTTGCCCAAATCTCCAGATTCTTTCTCATAAATGTTGAGAGACCCTTCTTTACAAGCATCTCAAAGATCAACATCCTAATCGTCTCTGAATTGTGTTGTCTATGGCTCTAGAATCAAGCCAAACACTAAGTGGCCAGGGTATCCTCAAGTCTATCTGCAAGTGGTTCTGGGCTGAAATCCCTATTTCTGAGAATCTCAGTGCCTTTTGCACTTCATCAAAAACATTGACAGAAGTAGCTCTGATGTTCCAGAACATAAAAGCATTCAAGCTATTGGTTTTTGTCTTTTTCAGGTTCCACTTCCTCCGGGTATCAAGCCATTGCAATGGCTACAATCCCAAGCCGGAAATTCCAGTTTGCTGTTTCCACGCTCCTATTTCTCACCTAGAGCTCCACGTGGGGATGGCGAAGGAGCAACTATTGTCTCTGAAGATGGCTTCAATGTAAATGACATTGATGCATGCAGTTTCTTAGCTGTTGCAGGTGTTGGGTCCACTGTTACTTTCAGTGATGACAAGCCTTTTTCCAAAAAGAGTTGGCAGGCTACCCAAAGGTAATATATGTATGTGGCATCAATCTAGCCTATCTGGTGCACAATTGAATCTCATCATTCAAGGAAAAGTGCTACCACCATTCCTCAACATGTCTCTGTATCTGTAGAGTGAACAATACGAGGTCCATGGGATCTTCAATTTGTTAGATTTACTGGTTCTGGTCCAAATGGTATTCTTTTTCTTCAATATGTACTCTAGACATTTATTGCTCATTGCTGTTGAACTTGGATGGATCATAATAATGCTCACTCCCCAACTTCCATTTCTCAATGAAAACACTGTGTGTGTGCATCTCTGAAGATTTCTGTCAAAGGGTTCTCCATCTATCCGAATGTATGGTGGGATGCGATTTGATCCAGATGGCATGCCGGCAGCAGAATGGAGGCCATTTGGGTCATTCTATTTTTTTGTACCCCAAGTATGTGTCTGTGAATGCTGCACATGTTCCTTATATGGTTTCATATTTCGCACTAGTGCTGAAGTGGATTGAGTTCTGCTGCAAGTGATTTTTAGCATACATACAAGGAAGAACTTCTAACTTCCATCAAGTTCAGCTTGGTGGGTAGTGAATTTTAAAGTGGTTTTTGGAAATTTGAAGGCTGAAAATGGAGCATCCTCAGTCATTTGAAATCGGTTTTGCAACTCCTGGGCAGCTGAGGAAACTGTAAACTATGGGCTTTCAGCACACAATGTTGTGAATTCTCATGTACCATTCTTGATGGCCAAAATATGTATTCTCTGTACTGCAGCTTGAGTTATGCGAGTGTCATGGATGTTCCTTATTGGCAGTCAATATAGCATGGGACGAGGCACTCAATTGGACTTTCCGAGCATCCATTTGTAAAGCTTTGCTTGTTTTAAGCAAGGTACACACTACTTCTGACTGCTCACTCTCTGTCTGTCTTGAAGATGGCTCCTTTACATAAGTTCACAAAATTTCCTGTTTATTGAATTGGGCAGGCTTTGATGATTCTGAAAGATTGCCCCAAGGACCTGTCCCTGTATCAATGCATTTTTGAACCTTGAAATTCCCTTTTTACTGAACAATTTTGCAGGTTACAGGTGGAGTAAGCTCGTCAGCATCACATGAGAGAAGGACATCAGTGGTGGAGAGCAAACATCACTCACCTGATGAGGGTGCTTGGACTCATGCAGTCAGAAGTGTACTGGAAATGATCAAGGAGAGCAGTCATGGATCTCCTCCTGTAGTGTCTTCTCGATACCTTCCAAATGGTTCTGTTTCTAAGACAAAGCCAGGTCTTTCAAAGGTACTGTGCCTCATAATAACTGGTCAGCGAAACATTTCAAAAACTCACATCTTTGTATTTGGGTTAGTTGTACTGAGTTGGGTAGCAACATATTCTAGTGCAGAACATGAATGCTGAAATGAGTTAATGAGGACACCTTCAGGATGAAACTTTGATCATCATCCAATGACAGAAATTGCCCAAGATATGGTTGGAAGCTCTCTGGTTTCAACTGTGCCAGTTTTGTCATTCTCCCTTTATGCAGGTTGTATTGGCAAGGAGAACAAAACTTGAATTGAGTGATGCTCTTGATCCCCTTACTCTACTTGCAAGCTTACAAGTATGAACACTTCTGATGAACGTCTTTTGTGCAATTATGGTGCTTATTCAATTCATCCGATTGTGAAAAATGTTGTAACATATGTCTGTAGTTTTGAGATGTTCCACTCTCAACTGTTCAATATCCAAATGGGTTGTATGCTGCAAAATTGTGCAGGAAAAGGATCCAAATGCTTATCAGTTTTGCCTTCAACTTCCTGATGGGAGTGCTTTCATTGGGAGCACTGTAAGCTCCCAATACACACACACACCTTGTTCAGGATTGTGCCTGGCCCCCAAAACTCAGCCTTTGTGTTTTGATGAAGATGGAAAGGGCTTGTGTGGTCAGTGTTTCCTTCTTTTCATGATGCATCTTTGGTTGTATGGAATGGGGAAGCTAGCCAGAGAGACTATTTGCAAGGAAGGGACTTTTAGTAGCCAGTGAGGCAGTGGCAGCAACTCGTCCTCGTGGTCCAACGAGTTCTGAAGATCTTGGCAAAGCCATTGATTTACTCCTTAGGTAAAATCAATCTTTTGGTCCTTATTTTCAATCACCCAAGTGGGTCCATATCATCCAGATTCAGCTGGAAGAAGCGATGCTAATCCTGTGTCTAATTTTGTTTCTTATTGCAGCCCAAAGGATCACAATGAATTTGGAATCGTGCGTGAAAATGTGAAAAAGCATCTTGAGGTATCATCCAATTCTGTGTACATATGTGAGGTATATTGTAGTTTTGTTACTGGAAGAATTCTGACAGCTTTTCTTTAATACAATGGTAGCAGTAAAGAATTCTGTACAGGAGAAGTGTATGAATCTGGATGATGGGTGATTGAAGTCTCAGTGTTATTGACATGTCATGTTGCACCTGTCTCTGTAGGCTGTCTGTTCAAAAGTGGAAGAGGAGTTCCATAAGCGCGTAATCAAGCAAGCCCGAGTTCAGCACCTCTACACTCGCCTTGTTGGTGAACTTAAGAATAAATCCAGTGAGGTAAGTTTTTCTGAAGAGTTTTTTGCAAAGGGGTTTTATTGGTTGTTCTGGGGTTTATAAATTGGTCTAGGGTTTTCCTCAAAACTATTTCTTTTGTCAATCATGGCCTTGAGCAGTAGCAACTCCCTGCATTGTCCTTGGTTGTCTTGATGAATCACTCCTGTTATGAAGGGAATGAGGTTGTTGCAGTTTGTTTGGTTGTGCAGTTTGATTTGATGATGAAACTGCATCCCACACCAGCAGTATGTGGACACCCACAGGCCTTGGCCAAGTTTGCCATATCCATGAGTGGTATGTGTTTGCCACATCCCATTAATGAGCACAAGTTAATTTTTTCCATGAGGCTCTTACTCCCAAACCTTCTTTCTAAGTTCAAAGTGGCTAACACTGCTATTGGTATTCCATGAGCAGAAAGTTTTGACCGAGGAATGTATGCGGGTCCTGTGGGATGGTTTGGGGGAGATGGGGCGGAATTTGCTGTTGGGATTCGGTCATCATTAATCCAGCCTCACATTAGAGGGAAATATGGCATGACAGATGAAAATCAGACGGTTAGTCTGCACAAATCTGCTGACCTGGATCATAGTTTGTGCAATCTGCTTGGCTTTAATAGTGTTGATTGTTTCCTGTACTTTCTCTAAAGTTATAGTTGGCTCAAGGGTTGTTCCATGGACCCATTACCTGTTTCTCCTATTTTTCTTCAGTTTTTTTTTGTGTCTGTTTGCTTTCAGGGCTTGGCATAAGTTTTTTTATCTGTTGAAGAAACAAAGTATGGTGACTACTTATTTGTAAGATTTAGTTTCTTTTTGGGGCCTGTGATAATGTTTTTTTATGCCTTTTTTTTTGTGTGTGTGTAGGAGGGTGCAACTGTTTATTTATATGCAGGCACAGGAATTGTTCAAAACTCGAATCCTGCATCTGAATGGCAGGAATTGAACCTCAAAGTCAGCCAGGTGTGTGACACACTTGTTCTGGGTCTTCTTAGTATCTGCTGTTATGTGGAGAACGTATTATGGATTACCCTTAACCCTAAACCCTAAAACCCTGCCCTGATACTGCCAGACAGTCAGTTGACCAATCTGTTCAATCACAAACAAAGGACATATCAAAAATGCTTGTCAGCATTCATGTTGTTTGAGCTTGTTGTAGTGGGTTTTCTGAGGTCTGGAAAATGGTTGTTTTGGTTGGTTGCAGTTTGAGGTTTTATTGCAGCCAACTCTGCCTCTCGATGAAGCTGTGAATATAAATGCTGTGTGGGCTAATCTCATTGTTGAAGAATGTTGCCGCTTGGGAGTTACAGTATGTGTTCCACGCACACTCAATTGAATGAATACCCATTTCTGGCACCCTCTCAAATTTGTAACTCCCTAAAAGTTGGAAGTTTTCTTGAATCCCTTCAAACTGCCTAATTTTTTTCCTGAAGGAACCTCCTTCCTGCATCATATTATAAGGAGTTCACTACCATCTCTGGGGCTGATCCTTGTTGACACAAGGGTCGGTTCCATATGTGCTCACCATTAGTGCAAAGGTTTTAGATATCTAGTGTTTCTGAAAGAGTACTCAATGGTCTAAAACATACATATACATGTATGCTGTCCTTGCTCATCGGCAGTGACATTTCATGGAAATCCTGAAAGTAGTCATTTAATGTGAACCTGTAACTCTTGGACCAAAAAATAAGTGGATGGGTTGGTTGCAGTACTTTTGTACTGCTCCAGGATCACGGTCATCCCCACTTGTTGCAGCAGCAGCTGAAAATCCACAGGTGACACTGATGACTTGTATTGATGAGCGGTCACTAGCATTCCATGCAATCGGGTATGGGAGAGGAGCAAATAAACCTGCAGCAGTGATCACAACGTCAGGAACAGCTGTCTCGAACCTTTTACCTGCAGTATGTCTGTCTGTCTGTGTCTCCTAGTATTGGTATAATTTTACTGCCTGCAAAATTATAAGCTTATTCTTTCTCTATGGTCTGGCCCCATCAGTTGGATTTTGCATCAGCATTTTCCAGAGTAGCTTAAAATCTTCTGTTGTGTTCTGAGTAATTGATCCTGGTTCTTAACCCACTAATAGGTCTTGTCATGCTTAAACCCTAAACCCTACACCCTAAACCCATGTTGTCAGGTGGTTGAGGGAAGCCAAGACTGTGTTCCCATGATCGTCTTAACAGCTGATAGACCACATGAGCTGCGTGCTACTGGTGCAAATCAGGCTATTGACCAGGTACTCCTACTACTCTTATGAACCCACCACAATTTTCTACTCAGGTGGACTAGTATCTTCATCATCACTGACTATGATTTTCAGTGCAAATTCTCTGCTTCACCATGGCAGTGAAGCTCACAATGTTGAAAGGACTGGTTTCAGTCCCAAAACAAGAACTTTTCAGAACTGAAAGGTTTGTTTAATGCTAGCAATCATAGAAGTATTTCGTAGAACAATCTCAAAAATACAGCTGCTTGGGTTTTCTATCTGTTTTGTACTTAGTGTAGAAATGCTACTGAGTTAGTTCTGGATTGGAGAAGAGCTGCTCCTTCTCTAACCCACTTCTTGACATGATGCTCCAAACCCATGTCCAGTGTTCACCTGTATGTTTCCACAATTTGAAAACAGGGTGCTAATGTTCTTATTGAGTTTATATCTTCTGGCGGATTTCCAGGTGAACCATTTCGGGAACTATGTAAGATATTATTTTGACCTACCGCCAGCCACAGATGAAGTATCAGCAAGAATGGTGCTCACAACTATAGATACAGCGGTATTTCTGGCAAATTCTTCTCCATCAGGTCCAGTTCACATCAATTGTCCGTTCCGGGAGCCCCTCTCAGGGAGCAAAGAGCCTTGGAATCCAACTTGTTTACAGGGTATTGAAAGATGGGTCATGGATAAGTCACCGTTCACAAAGTATGTTGGGAGCATGACTCGTGCTCCCTCCAACTATGGCATCATCATGGGGCAGAGATTGGGAAGATTTGCAGAGATTCTGAAAGTCATAAAAAGTGCCACAAGGGGCTTACTAGTAGTTGGGGGCCTTCACAACTCTGAGGAGACTTGGGCAGTCATCCTACTTGCTCGTCATTTGGGTTTTCCTGTTGTTCCAGATGTTCTTTCTGGCCTTCGCAGCCTTGGGAATGTGTTCTCAATGGGGAATAGTGACGACAGATTAACTATTCTTCAAAACTTTGATCAGCTTCTGTTAAGCAGAACTGCTGCTGAGGCAATTGCACCTGATGTTATACTGCAGGTTAGTCCATGGAAAGGCTTTTGGGTAGGTATGTTGTCATGCTCCAATTTCTAGTCTATTGCAATCCTTTGGTTAACTGGACTCTTTCTCAAAACCAAATTTCAAAGACTTTACAGTTCAAGATCTTTCATGTCAGAGAGGGTTCAGGGTTTAGGGTTTAGTGACAATTGAAGCATATGTAATGATTGTGTTTCGGGGGGTGTGGGTGGGTAAGATTGGTGGCAGGTTAATAAGCAAACGCATATCACAATTCCTAGAGGCCTCCAACCCAAGTGCACATATACTGGTGGAAGAGCACCCATTTCGGACTGATCCGTCCCATATTTTGACACACCGCATTCAATGTGACACAGCTGATTTTGTATCCACAATTATGGGGAGCATTCCAGCATCAGCAGAACCTCTTCCATTCTGTCATTTTTTACTACTCCTATCACAAGCAGTATGTCACAGATCCAAACAGTTTTTGTTGTACTTTGGAAAAGGTCTCCTCATATTGAGTGAGCTGAATGAAGTACACCCACCAATGTGACTCACTCAGTATTCCTAAATACTGCATAGCTTTTGACATGCCATCTGAATTGAAGAGTTGCACACTTTCAGTTTTGAAGTGGCCACAAACTTCTTTGTCAAAATGAGATAAAAGAACTGATCCATTCAGAAAGTACATTATGTGTTAGGTGGGTTTAGGGCTTAGGGTCTGCAGATATTTTGTTCAGTGGCAGTTGGATCTAAATCAAAAGGACAAATGAAATTGGAGAAGTTCAAATCTGTCAGTCTATCTTGTTACTATGTTTTAAGGCACATGAAAAAAAAACTGACTTTTTATGGACCTAGGTGGAAAAAGAAATTCGCTCGAAGCTGAGCATGGGAGTGCAATTGACGGAGCCCTTTGTTGCCCGAATGGTTATGGAGACACTGTCACCAGGATCGGCACTGTTTCTGGGGAATAGTATGCCCATACGGGATGCAGATATGTATGCAACTAGCTCCTCCCCTGGCAAGTCCTTGAGCTCTGGATCTTCAATTCGAGGTCTAGAAGGACGTGTTGGCTGCAATCGGGGTGCTAGCGGCATCGACGGTGTCCTTAGTTCTGCCATAGGCTTTGCAGTCGGCTGTAATCAACGGGTACAGTGAATCTGTTCTCTGAACTAAAGAAAAACTGTGTTCAATAGAATAAGATGAATCTCAAAACAGCAGACTCTTTGAAAGGCAGGAACTTTGCTGAAGCTTTGTCATGGGGAACTCTTCTTCACAGGTCACGCTACTTATAGGAGATGTGTCCTTTCTTCATGACACAAATGGTCTGAGTATACTGAGGGAAAGGTATGAGTATCCTGTGTATTGATTCCTTCAGTATTTCTCTGGAAAATGCAATATTGTTTGATCTTTGATTTGAAACATGATTGATATTATTAGTGCAATTAATAATATTTGCAAGTGTAGTTGCACTGGGTTTTGTCTCGTGTTGGCTGTCATCTCTTGCATTTGAGTGCAAGACGGGTATCTCAGGCACTGGTGATGGTTCCAGTTAGACTAGACTTGGAAAAATAAATCAATATGGGTGTAGAGCGGGACAGCTGCCAGTCACAGTTGTGGTTGTCAACAACAAGGGCGGTGGAATCTTCAGCTTCCTTCCCATCTCCAAGTCCGTCCAGCCTGGAATGTTTGCCACTTTGTGGTCCACACAACATGAAGTCTCATTAGTCAACCTTTGTCGTGCCCACAGGTACATACAACTGCTGACATTTCAGGTCCTTAGCCCCCATCACATATGCAAAAAGAAGTCATTGAAAATAACCAACATTTTATTTCTCCTCAACCCATTTGACAATTTTGTATTCCCTTGGTGGACAAGAGTGAAGAAGGGCTTTCTGACCTGTTGTTGTCTGGACAGTTGATTTTTTTTAAGCGCTGGATAAAAGATCATTAGTGTATGTGAAAGTTTGAGCTGTGTTTGACAAATGAGGTGAACAAAGTGGGTGAGAATGTGGTTGTTTTTTTTCCCTCCCCTCAGGATAAACCACATGCTTGTGAGCACAAAGCAAGAGCTTGAGGGTGCACTCCAATTTGCGGGGGAGAGCCCATCAAGCTCTGTTGTGGAGGTTGATGGAAACATTGAGGACAATGTGAAATTCCATCAGTTTATGCAGAATTCTGTCTCCTGGGCAGCCGAACGGGCATTTCATATTCTATCAATGTTTTCGCACTTAAATGGCAACAGGAACTCTGAAGATGTCAGGCGGATTTCAAAATCAGAGTACTACCACTATAGGTGAAACCCTAACCTAAACACTACCCTAAACCCAACAAATGGATGGAAATCAATGCTTTAAGCCAACACTCTGAATTGATAGATATTTAATCACAGTTGCCTTGCACAAGAGATTTATAATGTCTACGTTTTCTCTCTTGATGTGCAGATTGCCACTGGCTGCTCCACCAACCACAACTGCACAAGGGAGTAGAAAGATGTGGAGAGAAGGGTTTTTGTTGCGAATCACATTGCATAATGGATTTTCTGGAATTGGAGAGGTAAGAAGACAGTTTGCCTCTTCTAAATTCAGATTGATGTAGGGTTGCCACTGGATCATTACTACTATGCAAGTTCAGTTTTTCTTTTCTTTTGCATGTTGAAAACATGTTTTCTGTCAAATTGCTGATACCACATGGTTTATGGGGCACCTAAAGTTTTGAGATTGATTCTTCTTGGGGACAGAAGCAAACATAAAATTTGTGTCCAAATCTACATGCATAGTTTTCATGCCCATTCTGCTGTGTCTGGTAACTCAATCTGTCATCGACTATTCCAGGTTGCTCCTCTGGAAGGGCTTCACCAGGAGAGTATGGAGGAAGCAGAAGATCAGCTCCGCTATTTAATCACCAGACTATCAGGAATACCATTGCCAGAGAATTTGCCTCTCCTGAATGGAAGCTTCTCAGACTGGTTTCACACAAAATTAGGGGTTCAGGTCAGTTTTTCTTTTTGCAATTGTCTACTCTGAATGCAAAGTGGGCATGCAGAAAATGGGTCCTAGGAAAGTTGGGGCACATTTTTGCCAAATCCAAAAATTGCAGGTAAAGAGGCATTTGCTTGGTTGAAATTTGTTGGCTTTGACAAATTGATGAGGAAGTTGGAATATGCAGCCAAATACACTCCATCCAAGTGTGAGGTGCGGCGTGGAGATGGCAGTGCTGGCAGCATTAGCGGAATCTCTGAGCCTCTCTCTGTCAAACCTTCTCATGGGCCAAAGCCTTCAGAAGAGCAAAACCAAAGAGACAACTGAAAGAGCCAAGGAGGGAGTCAAAATATGCGCACTAATAGAATCAGATGGAACACCAGAAGAGGTGGCAGATATTGCAGCAGCTTATGTGAAGCAGGGCTTTTGTACCTTGAAATTGAAGGTGAGTGTTGATCACCAGGCTGGCAGTTCATACATTTCTCAAAACCAGCCACCAGTCATAAGCAGTTGTTTTTTGACTGCCTGCTGAATGGCTGCTGTGAATATACACTGAACTTGTAGATTCTGAAACTGGATACTGGGTCAAGTCATTTTCCACAGATCCAGCAGGCTTCTGCATTCTTGAAGGGAATCTGTTTAAGTTACATTGCTCTCCAGACTTTGAGAAATGTGATTCATCTTGAGATTTGATTGTGTTATATTTGTCCTTGGGTGACCTTAAAAGGTGGCCCGAAGGGCATCCCCCAAAGAAGATGCAAAGGTGGTAGCTGCTGTGCGTGACCAAGTTGGACCCCATGTACACATTCGTGCAGATGCAAACCGCAAATGGACATATCTGCAAGCCATTGAATTTGCAAAATCTGTGCAGAGTTTTGACCTCCAGTATGTTGAAGTAAGTGTCATTCCAGTCAATATCAAAACTCCTTAAAAGTGTGAGTGAATAAGTAGATAATTGCTGCGTCTTTCAAGAATGGGATAATTCACTTGGTGCCAGTTAGGGGCTTTGTGTGTCCAGGTTAGCTACAAGGGATCAAAGATGGTGTCTTTAGCCATAAACAGCAAGTTGGATAATGCTTTGTCAATATAAGATTTTGTTGTGCAATCTCAACAAAGATCATACATCTAGTATTGAAACAAACAAGAACACTCAATGCCATGATTATGTCATTTGCAAGAGATCTCACACATATTTGTCTTCAAAGGTAGTGAAATATGATGCTAGGTAACAATCTGACAACAAGTAACACTTGGTAACTGTGAACAGGAACCTTTAGCAAGACCTCAAGACATTCCAAGGTTTTGTGTCGAGACAGGGATTCGGGTAGCCTTGGACGAAACTGTGGATGAAGACACTAAAGATGGCAGGGATCATTTGCAGGAATGTTTCTCATCTGGAGTGGTAGCTATGGTACGAAACTGAGAAGGCATAAAAGCACTAATAGATTTTCCAACTTTGCTTGGCTACTAGTCCTAAAGTATTTGTATTTGGATACATGCCTGAATTCTGTCATTGTAGAGTCTGCAATTCTATGTGGTTTTCAAGAGCTGTGAACTCAGAGCATATGGTCATCTGAAAGAGTTTGAGAAAGGCATGTGGGTGTTGTTGTGGTCTCATTTCTATGGATTAGTGCAAATCAGGATGAAATACTCACATGGAGTTGGGTTTTTAGGTGATAAAACCAGGTCGGGTTGGTGGGTTTGAGCGTGCAGCAGCAATAGCAGAATGGGCATTAAATCATGGCAGAACTCCAGTAATCAGTGCTGCCTTTGAGAGCAGTATTAGCCTCTCTGCTTATGCTCAATTTGCAACCTACATTGACAGTTGGTGCCAACAAACCAACAACTCAAGGACCCTTGGTTCCCATCAAGATGGTCAGCATGTTCCAGTTTTAGCACATGGCCTTGGGACCTACACCTGGCTTGATGGTGATGTTGTCAAAAGTGAAAACAGGTTCAGAGTGATTGATAACAGAGATGGTTCCATCACCTCAGAGATGGTGGATTTGGCAATCCTTCAACGAGAATTGGATGAAGATTACATATCCTCAAAGGATAAACAAATGCAAATGAAGAATTTCTCAGTGAGTGTGGAGAACAGTGCCAACATCCACAGATTCCATGTTTGGGACACTGGAAGAAATTCACAAGTAAGCAAAGTTCTTTCCACCATTCTCCACTGATGTTTTCACTTCAACTGTGCAGAGAGGAGGAATTAATGATTTTCTTGTTAGAATAGAATCAACAAGAACCAACATGTTCCAGTAGACCGCTGCACACCTGTTCAATGTTTTGGAAACAGAGGGGCAGAAAATGGGTTCTTTTCTTTCTCTTAGCAGTTGTTACTAGCCTCTTTGGAAATGGGTTCTTTTTTTCCTCTTAGCATTTGTTACTAGCCTCCTTGAAATTGTGTTCTTCTTCTCTCTTAGCAATTGTTACTAGCCTCCTCACAGTTTGCGCTGTTAAATATAATGTGGGCATCGACAATACATTTTTGCAGGCGGGGAATAATGAGGTCCCGACATTGGTATTCTTGCATGGCTTTATGGGAAGTGGAAGAGAGTGGCTACCATTCATGGAAGCTCTTGCACCAGCTTTTCGATGCATAACTTTTGATCTTCCAGGACATGGATTGACTACAGTGGAAGAAGAAACTGCCTCAAGAGACGACCATAACCTGGATCATCATGGTTTGGAGGAGAATGTTTTTGCAGAGTTGATGCTGAGAACCTCATGCAGGATATCAACTGCACCCTTCTCCATGGAGTCAGTGTCAGTTGTGCTCATTAAACTATTGAAGCAACTAGGAGTGGGAAAGTTTGTTCCTGTGGGTTATTCTATGGGAGCAAGAATTGCCCTATATCTGGCTTTACACCATAGTGACCAGGTATCTATCTGTGTTAAACTGTTTTCCCACAGAGTTTGCCCCATTTCTTGTCATTGTGTATATTTCATTTATGAAGCATTTTGCACATTCATGGTCTTGGAGAAATTTTAACTGGAATATGGTTTATGGCAAGGTTGACATACATAGTTCTGAAAATTGGCCAAATCAGAGAGCATTTTAGGGGTCCACAAGCTGTTCAAACAACAGACGCCAGATGTGGTGGTTTAGGCAAAAGTGTTCATTTGTAGTAGACCATATCCACCCAGATGACCACATATTGAAAAGAGAGTCTGTTTTTTTTGCATGGGGGGTTTTTGTTTTGCAAAGATGGCTGCAGTCATTTCAATCGCAGGCAGTCCAGGCTTGGAAGACAGTTCTGCAAGAAAATCAAGAGCTGCTTCTGATGAGTCCTTAGCAGAGACATTGCGAGCTGGGGGCCTGGAGTTATTTGTGGAGTCTTGGTATCAGCAACCCCTTTGGGCAAGGTAAAAATCTCAATTGTCAGAATTCATATTTGTTTCAGTTCCTCATGCATTTACTACAGAACTTGACTTCATTCTGACTGCTTTATTTAGTCTGCTTCTGGTATCTATTCCTCATGAAATATTTACTGTACAATATTATTATTTCAGTATATATTTATGGATTCTTGTTCTGCAATGTGGCTCTTGTCTTCAATAACAGTCTGAGGAAACACCCAAACTTTGAGGCAATAAAAATGGAGCGGAAACAACACACCAATTGTGAGGCATTGGCAGATCTGCTTGCCTCACTCAGTGTTGGGCACCAACCGTAAGCTTCTCCTTCTCAGACATGGTAGATTTTGTATACATTTTGAATGAAAGTCAACAGTTCTCATGGAAGGAGCTTGGAAAACACGAGTTCCCAGTCTTGAATTTATCATGATCAGATCCTACAGGTCGATGGATGATCAGCATAGAATTATTTTTTCCCACTTGATGTAAGAATGTAAATGACTTCTTATAGTAAGGAATATACTTGTGCTTCTTTGCAGATCCTTATGGGACAAGCTCAGCAATATTACAATTCCAGCACTCTTAATCGCAGGTGACCAGGACACAAAATTTCTCAAACTAGCTCACAAGATGTGTGGAAGGTCTCATCAAAGAGCTGGGAAAGTAACCCAGAGGTCAAGGAAAGCAGTACGATCAGTAGGGCGAGAAGAGCAGTGGGTTTCTTCTCAAGGTTTTCAGATCCCACTGGAGTTTACCAGTGCACTCCCACAAGCCACTAATGAGTTCCCCAATTTGATTGTTATACCCAAAGATGTCAGTTTGGAGGATTTTTTTGCTGAGGAGATGAAGAAAATACAACTTGCAGACGACAAGGAAAAACTTTCAGATGTGAGCAACAACAAGAACAAAGCACCAGGTCTGGAGGTAGAGGAGGCAACAGATGGAACAGATGGTTTCTTCAGAGTTGTGAAAATTGAAAATTCTGGGCATGCGGTTCACCTAGAGAACCCATTGTCCCTTCTAAGCATCTTAAGGACATTTTTACAGACCTCAAAAGGCAACATATCTGGAGGTACTTAAGTAGTCAACACTTTTTAAGCATTTGTTCATTGCAAGCGTAGTTGGTGACTGAAATGATTTGTGGTAGCATATCTGGAGGTACTACGCAGGCAATAATTTTTAAGCATTTCTTCACTGCAAGATTAGTTGGCGACTGAGATTGTTTGTTTGAGAATGTAAGGGACCATACCGCTATATACACACACCGTCTTTTTTGACAGTTCTTCCTGATTGCATTTGCCTATATGATCTAAATGAGAAATGTGAATTAATCATTAATCATTTTTTTCAAAAACAAAACATCCAAAATCATTTAAAGGCAAATGTAAAGTTAAACTAGATTTTAAAAATTTATTTTTATGATCCACCCTTTTTCAAAATTTATGATCATTTCAAAAACAAATATGATCAATTTTTAATGCAAAAAGTTATATTTAGCTTCACTTTGAAAATGAAAATTTCTAAGTGCATGCAAGCAAAAGATAAGAACAATTGTAAAGAAGGTGGAGGGTTTATTAATTTAGTTTTTACTAGTTGGGATGCCCATGGTTGTCATGAATTTTAATTCTCATATTGAATTGTTATTTCAAATTTCATGATCATGTTGAATTTTATATTTAAAAATTCCATTGAATAATTTTTTCAATTCCTCATAATAACCATATTAAATTATTGTATCAATTCTCACATTAAAAAAAAAAAAAAAACACAATTCAAAGAATTCATAACATAGATACTATGGACATGAAAAGGCACATAACATTTCTCTTTTCATGTCCATATTGATAGATAAAGATATTGATGGGTAGGTATTACTTTAGCTAGGCTCGGAATAAAAGTATGTATGAATAACACAAACAAACATCATACTTTAATTTTATAAATTTTATAATCATTTTAAAAATTAAGAAATGTACTCTAATATTTTATTATTATTATTATTATTAAAATTCCCTATTATTTCTCATATGGTTTTCAATAGTTCATCATTATTTATGTCAATCTCAAATTTGATTTTAATTATTATTATTTTTAAACATTATATTTTCCATGATCTACTATTATATTGTCATATGAGAAATGAAATTATTATCATAAGTATGATGATTTTCAACATGTAAACTTCTACTTTAACATTTGCTTCAGGGACTTCTGGTAACACCATATGGGATAAAGCTCAGGTGCTATTGGGAACACTTTGGGAACCTTTTGGGAACATGAGGAAAACAAAAAAGAATCCCTCTCCCTCCCCCTAAAAATGATAGAAAATTGGACCATTCATGAGTGCATGCTCAGTCACCACTTTTTTGTGTGGGATTGACCCTGGTATCAAATCACATTTTTGGTTTAGGGTTTACACTTGAGAGGTACTCTGACCAAAAGGTGACAAATTGCCTTGGAGGAAAAACTCTCTTTTTAAAAGAGCAAATCACCTTCCTCCCAAACACTTTAAAGAATTGTGCAGGTCAATGTTGCACTATTTTCAAAAAATTCAAAGAGCAAAAGAAAGTGATCTAAGTACATGAATGTTGAAAATAATAACACAATGCACAATAATACTCAGAAAAGAAACACTCTTTTCCAAAAGAAGTAAACCAAACCCTAAAACCCTAAAACCTAAACCTGTCAAAAAATGAAACTGTAGTATTTACATCATGGAAAGTTAGTTCATTGACTTGTGTATGCTACCATTATGGAGAACAAAACAAAACTCGTCACAATTCTTAGCATTGAATGTTAGCTTTCGGCCATCCAAGCAAAAAAGCCAAGTAATTTTCTCAGTGCAAGCACTCCCTTTGAAAAGAAAAAAAAACCCAGGAATAAACCAGCTTTCAGCAGGCCAACCCTCCAAGGGTTGAACTGTGTCCTATCCTTTCTTTCTAAGCCCATTGAGCATTCATTTTTACTAAATAAAATCCACAAAATGAAATTTTCTACAACACCATCTGCGACTCATCTATTATTCTCTTGCCTCAATCAAATTCTAATAATAATTAAATCCCCAGCTTAGCAGAAAACATAGCATGATCGTTGCTTATGGCAGTATAAAACCATTCGCAGAAGAACCAGAATTTTGTTGGATGGAATTTGCTACCAGTTTCCCTCTTGCCCATTAGCTGCTGTGGGTCTGGTCTTGGGCCTGCACAATACTCAAATTCAACATCTCAGAATTCATTATATGCACATGCAGAAAATAATCAATGACTGTATTCAATCTCTTATGTTACAAAATGCTGTTATCAATTGGGACTGTATGACCATTCAAAAGAACCCAAAAGTACTTTTACACAATTAATCAATCACACGGGCCAGCTCTCCTTTTGCCAACATATCAGAGGTGTGTACATGACTACACAGTTCTTAACATTGGAGCAGACCTTTCTGTACACCCTTTATAAATTGGTAACCACTCCTGCTTAAGGATTCAGAACTAACCATGAAAGAGCCTGCTGCTGGTACACCTGTAGTGTCCTTCATCCCCATCCACCCCATATCAAACAACTTCACGTTCAGCACTTGAGCATGTGTTTGTGGCGACAGGTGAGTAAACCTACTGAGAGATCTGGCATACACAAATCCAGGGCCAATAACAACTGTAAAACACTAGCTCAATCTGCAAATTTCCTCCCAGCAGAACATTCTTTACAAAGAACATGCCTTCACAGAACTGTAAATCCTTTCTACCTTTTGATCATGCAAGAGGCAAGACAGAGCATGAAGTGCACAAACAGCCTCCCATAAAAGAAATCAAAGTTAACTCTTACCCTTCAAAGCACCGAACAGCAAAGTGGCAACTGTTATAGCACAAAAACCATAGCAACAGAAGAAGAAGTGTATCTTAATGCAACTCTGTCAAGAATCTTGCTCCTTTCCATCATCTTATGTCTACCTGAGTATCCTTCAACACAAACACTTTATGAACTTCTAACAGACAAGAACATGCTGTAACAAAATTGATAATGAAAGACTCATGATGTGCACCATTCGACTGCAGGAAATTGCAGCAAAACAGCCTAACTGTGCACAAATTTCAAAACTTCGACAGCTCCTACTGTGGTTGCATTTTATTTTGCTACCTACCTTAAAAGCTTGGAAAACAGGATATTGTCAATACAAAGCTCTAAGGTGAAGAAGAGAAGATAGTGGAGAGTTGGATCAACGAAAGAGGATACTGAAGAGGTATCGCTCCCACCAATCCAACATGTAGAGGCCTGTTGTCACATTATACACAAAGATCGTTCGATTGACCCACGCCATAATTCTACTGCTGAACCCTTCGCGCTGTTGCCTTCCAATCTCACCTTCATTTTCCTGCAAGCATGGTTCCTTGAGTCACCTCTTTGTAATCAATGCTCTAGTGCAAGCAATATTCAAAAGCTCCATTTTCACCAGCCAGTAGGCTTTGCTAGTTCTAAAAGTTTCTTATACTCAATAATCTGCTACAAGCCATCAGTACTACAGCTCAAAAACCTGATCAGGAAGCACCACTCCTTGGCTATGTTATATGCCACATTGAGTGTGTGTCGGCAAAAAACTTGTCAAACAATGAAGAAGTGATCAAATCTAACATATTGCAGCTCAAATTCAAGTGAAAAATAAAAGTCTATGTGGTGAATACAGACTCTATAATATTACCAGCTGCTAGCTACTATGTTGAAGTAAAGCATAGAATAAAAGCAACTCAGCCTTCATGAAGTTTGCAGTGCCTCTGGTTACAGATTGTAAGACTATTGCATACACAGGGTTCTCCTTGACTCCATTTTATCTCTCTCTATCCCTCACTCTCCCTGACTTAATGTGCTTGGGTGATTTTTCTGCAAGACATAAGCTCTCCAAAGCTTCACATTCATGATCTTAAAGAATCTACAGGAAGGCACAGATCATGGAGATGAATGCAGGAATTCATACACAATCCTCAAGTCCAGCATTTGCATTGAAATACTAAAGTTATGAAATCTTATTTTTTCTTGAAAATTTTGAACCTTCTCAACCCCCAATTTCATCACAGAAATCATCATGGTGTATGTGCAGGTAGACAATTTTTTTCCTTCCTGGTACTTACAGAATGTACTACACCATTGTTTGACAGGTATTCACCAGAGGAAATAAAAAATTTTAGACTCTTGACTCGCTCCTCAATTCCTTTGGTTACCACATGATACCACAATTGCATGCATGTGAGTTGACACAAAATCTCTTACGAGGTTTAGACCAACACACAACTCTGCATAAGGAAATGCTCTAAGTTCTTCACCAAAGCCTAAGCACATTTCTCAGGATCCATGGACTGCCAGCTAGAGTTAAACATTCAGGGGGGGGGGGGGGGGGACAAACATGAATGCCGTGAGAGACAAGATCCTCCCTTCCTCTCCGCTCCCCTCCCTCCCTCCCTCCCTCCCTGTTTCTTCTTCCCCAGTTCCCACAAAAAGAAGAAAATGGGCACACCTGCTTGCGTAAGCCGTAGTCGGATCTAAAAGTGGTGATAGGGGTAAGCGGATCCGAAAGCGGCATCAGCTTCGCTACTTCCCGTTCTGCTGTATTCTTGGTTATCTTCCCAGAACCCTGCTTCACCATTGTACTTCCTCCTTCCTGCTCCTCCTCCCTTCTTAGTTTACGGCTCTTCTTCCTGTAGCTTCCTGCTTCTTCCAACTCCAGAATCCAGCAGCACCGCCCGTGCTGCTCCTCCTCCTCCTCCTCCTCCCTCTTGGCCTCCTGTACTCCTTCCAGTAGCTAAATCCGTCTGCTATTTACTGCTTCTCCCAGCTCCAGAATCCAACGACAAAACCCTCTCTACTCCACCTCCTCCTCGCTGCAAACCAAACAAGAACTAGGGTTACGTGAATGAAACCCTAAAACCAAACCAAACCAAACCAAACCAAACCAAACCAAACAGCAACTAGGGTCACGTGAATGAAACCCTAAATGGGTTTTAGGGTTTTCCGAATGAATTTTGCATGAATGATTTTAGGTTTTCTTAGGCAAGGCCAACAAACACGGATAGCACAAAATGTAGAGCTTGCAGATGACCACCAGTCTCACCTAAGAAAAAGCCTGAAAAAGTGTTGGGATACAATCCCGAATCTAGTCTCTGAAAGTCACTAAAAGTGGGTCTCAAAAGGTCCCAAAGTGATCTCCTAAAGCACTCCACCAACAAAAATTCCAAACGAACACATTGTATCCATGAATATCCCTCCTCAAGAAGAGGAAGGATCTTGAAGAGAAAAAAAACAGAAAAACAACAAAAGTAGAGTTTAAACCCTAAAACCCTAAACCCTAAGTTATCTAAGTATGCAATTTGGGCTTCAATACTTTGTCAAGTAATCTTGACACTAAGTTTCTTTCATGCAAAGCATATCAGCACCCCAAGGATCTTATTGTACCCTAAACCCAACCCCAACTCTTTCACCCAATCCCTCTCCCCCGTCCCCCTTCCAAAATTCAATCCGGATATAAAGAAATTCAACTATATTATGCTTCAATTTCCACACAAAATTGAGATCATATGCATGTGAAAATTGTAGAAAAAATTATGTAAAATTGAACCTAATTTCAACCAAAAAAAAATCAGCAATGCACATGAAAACTATAGTAAATTCCAATTTTGAAGACTTTGGAGAGATTGGGTAGAAAAGTCTCCATACTTTGGTTAAGACTTGTTGCTACAAACAAATCTGGAATTAACAAGAGGATGTTATAGTTGGTCAGGTTGTCATATTTGGTCCATTTTAATGTGCTTTTATTAAAAACGAAATGAATTTTAAACCAATCACATTGCATAGAACCCTTGGGCATTCTAACCCTAAATCTTAATAGCTTGTGCATGTGTGGATTTGTTTAGGGTCCTTATGACATGGGTCATAATGCATTATGAACGTTTTCAAATCTTTGGGCATGTTCTCTAGTTTCACATAATTTAAAAAAAAATCATGAATCAGCTCTAAAATAAGATTAGGACAAACTTCTTAAGTTTAACTCACAATCACATCAAATTGAACAAATTAAAAAGATGATGGATAATACATTTGGAATCAAAATGGTGCATGATCAAATCATGAACTAACATGGACTTACAAGATTCACCATGTGACTCACACTTGAGAAAAATCATCTTTATTTCCCCTATAGTTTATTTTGTAGTTTTTTACAAAAATTATATCCAAGTGATCACTTTTCCCAAATTTCAAAACTAAGACACGATGTATTTTGATTTTGTGGAGTGTCGTAATTTCCTTAAATGATATCCAAATTCAACGATTCTAGGATCTATCTTGTAGCCTTTTGAAAGGAGATCATGAACATTGTATCAAGTTCTTCAATTGGGAGTTCATTAAATTCTTAAGAAAATCATGCAAGCGATTGGAAGTGGCTTTGCCATTTGACCTCCAACCCTTCAAATGGTCATATAACATATGATACATATCATTGTTTTAATCATGTGAACCCATTGTATTAAAGGTTTTTTTGGGCCTTTCTAATGCTCTTGAAAAAGGTTCAATTTGGATAAGTTTTGGTCACTATATTCAATCACTTCTCAAAGCCCAACTCTCAAAATGTGAGTCCAACTTGGGAGTCTTGAAGTGGGAGTGGGTTTGTACACCTTTTCCTTTGCTCCACATTTAGCCTTTTTTATTGCCCTATCTCGAAAGTTGTTTCATGTAATTCCATTATCCCAAAAAAAATTCATTGGTATCCATCCTATTAAGAGTTGGTCTTGCACAACACAAGATTTGTTTGGATATTAAACATTGTTATTAATTTATTAAAAATTTCCTACCAAGGTAGATTCCTATTTCAATTTGATCACCATACCCTTAACTCAAAATAAACTTGCAATGCTATTAACACGCCCTTACGTTTGTCAAATGGTATTGGGGTAAAAAACTTTATTAATTTCCAATTTTGCATCATAATGCAAACCCACAACACACTCTTCAGTTTCCACAATAAAAAGGACATGGTAATTTTGAGATGGGATTAGGACCTCACTAAATTGAACTCAAAGTTAAATCAATCTACACATATTTAAAAAAAGGCTTTTACTGCAAATTGGAACCAAATTGATGTATGGCCCAATCATGAGTTAACATGGATTCAAAAGACACACCGTGAGCTACACTTGAAAGGAATCATCAATCTTTTCTGTTTATATATTTACAAATGGCAACATGGATTATATTGAAATGGCATAATTTTCCAGAAATTACAAAATTGGTGCCATGACAATGAACATATTTAAATTACAAATGAAAATAAATTAAACCTGATAATACCTAATTATAAGTAAATAAATAAATAATATGATTTTAAAAAAATTGGTTAGATTTTTAATTTGTCATTTTTTCTTTACAACTTGAAACAATTTTTTGGAAAACAATGCCACCAAGTGTATATTTGGGCTTGACTCATAAAAACATCAAAATGGATTTAATAATGGCACATCAATGGCCATACTAATTGTATCAATGGAAATCGTAATCAAAAACTAGTTTCAAATGTATCCCATGATGGGTGGTGGAAATGTGGACACGTGACATAAAAACATATATATACATTGTACATTAATTGCAACATAGTTGTTGCTTTAGTGACACATTTATAATAATTTTAAAGTAATTATCACATGCAACTACAATGCAACTCTTTAAAAGTCAATCATGGTTGACTACACATGTATGTACAATGTGTATAAATTATTGTACAGAAAACCCATTTTCAATTCACTACAATTATAAGACAATTAATTGATTTTGTAACATAAAAATTTATTTGTTAATATGTTGTATTTTTAAGGGAATAATTGCACAATAGTTGTAATACCCAAGGGATAATTGGATAACAATTGAATACGAATTATTTTTTGAGTCTTAATTTCAAAGTAATGTGGTTTCAATGAATGCGGTTTCTCATAATGTGAATGTTTTTATCAAAGTTCTTTAAAATGTTGGGGGTCCATGTTTAATTCCAAAAGGCATCACCCTCCAAATAAATGTTCCCCAATTTGTGCTAAAAATTATTTTATATTTGTCTTTTGAACTTATGGATATAAGATGATATCAATAATATCCATCCAAAAATGAATATGCTTGCTTGTGCATGTAATTTTTTATTAATAATAAATGCAAGATTTCATCTTTTGCAAATTAAATAGTGAGATCATTAACTTACATGTTTGCATATATAATATAAACTTGCGGAAAGTCTAATACATGTGGAAGGAAGCTTCCTCCCAATTCTTGACATTGAGTAATTAACCTTTGACTCAAGGCATTACCAAAGTACATAATATATACTTAATTCCCACCTTGTGTGGGTCCTTTATTTTGATAGCACCTTGGACAATGTAGTTTATACATGTAAAGAATTTTAAAAAAAAAATCCATTCATTTTTAGTCATCTATTTTGTAAAATTTTCCATTAAATCACAAATTGACATTTTTTTCACATAAGATTTCAATTTGATTTTTAGAAAACCTTTCGTTTTTGTAATGTTCAAATTTTTTTAAGTAATTTAATATTTACCTTACACACATAATTTTAAAGCAATTTTAGTTGTTTAATCTTTCCATTGGGTTGATGCTGCTAAATACCTTTTAAAGAGCATTGTCTTGGAGATAATGTGGTACCCTACAATGTTTTGTCAAAAAGGAGGTTATTGGTGGGTGCCTATTGTTTCTTGTTTTCTTGGAATCTCGGGTTCAAATCTCAATCAAGAACAATAAAAAATTTAGTAATTAATAATTAAAAAATTACGTTAATTATTAAAATTAAAACACATTAAATTTTTTGATGGTGGAAGCTAACAAAAGTTATGGGAGACTGTTAAATATCCTTAAAAAGCATTAATTTTAAGCATTAATGAGGCACATTTCGCAAATCCATGTAATATTTGTCACAAGGTTTGATTGGTTTGACCATAATTCTAGAATAAAATAAAAAACAACATTATTCTTAATCAACATTAGAAAGTGTGTTGATGGTAGGCGTTGTCATCCTCTTTGGACAGATATTGGGTTCAAAATTAAAAAACATCTTTGTGGAACAACATTAAAAAAATGATTAAATTTTTTTCCAAAAAAAAAAAAAAAACAAAACCACTTGTTGCATAAAACCAAGCAAGGTGCAAAAATGGCACAAAAAAACAAGCCTAAAGAAAGTTTATTTGTAATCTTGCCAAATGACACACTATGCAAAACCATGTGATGCTTCAAAAATAGCCTATGGACGAAGCTTGTTAAAGAATCTTTGGTGTCTTCCGCAAATGAATTGTCCTTTGGGTGGAGATGCTAGATATTGGAAGACACTAGATATTGGGTGTGAAGTCATGGGACAACATAACATGCATATATTCTAAAACATGCAAAAACAAGCAAAATTGTGCAATGTGGTTTAATGTAAAATGATGCAAGGTGCAAAAGACAAACATGAAAATGTGCCTAGCAAAGCTTGATTGTGGGATGTTTAGTATCTCCTAAAATAATCTAACATCTCACCTTGAATATTACATGAACCACACGATTAATCATCCTATGAATGTGAATATCACATCCTTCATGTGTTGTGTGAGTGAAAACTATTGTCCCACTCTTGCAAAAAGGATGTGCTTTCAAAAGCAATTTATTAAGATTTTGTTCTAAGATTTTGTTTGGATTCCATTTGTCCCATAAATATCTATCTATATAAGCTCCAAAACCCATGAACACCTAAAGTTTGCCATACTCAAAAGTACCTACCTATTCAAGAAGAGAGAACAAAAGTAAGCACTAGAACCTAAGCTCCCTCGCATAGTTCTCTATTGCCACTTGCTCCAAATTATTTATACTTGTTTGGATTTTATGATAGATCCAAAATTACTAGTGTGTCTTATGATATGCCAATCGATAGTTCTTCACCTATAATACTCAAGTTTGTCTTATACTTTCCCTTTTTGTTTTACACTAGATTCAAATTGTAGGCATAGTGATGAGATAAGAACTAGGGTTCAACCCCAACCCTAAAAGTTGTAATGACTCATAAGTCAAGGTCCAGTTGTGACATTTGATAGAATTATGCTCATTATGATTTGGTGGTTATCTATGGTAGTTTTTCCAGCCATATTGGTGCAAATGTAATCATAGCAATTATTGATAGATCTAATCATGGCCATAGTTATAAAAGATGGAGCAATGCATAACCAAATCAAGGTTTGTTTTTTCACAACAAATTCCTAGGGCTAGAAAGTTGTATTGGGATGCATGTTCAAAACTAATGGAACATCCAGAAACATGGAACCCATCTTTTGTTTTGGCCTTGCCTACCAAGGCAAGGATATTGTGTTTAGATTCATTATTGAGTATGGTAGCCATTAGGTAATAAGTTTTTTTTTTTTTAATACGAGGGATATTTTGGCTTGTGTTGAAACTTTGAGATTAGTTATTATAGAGTTATAATAATCAACTTGAAGGATTTGGGTGTCTTTTAGAGGATTGTTTTGAAGATTATATAATTTTTGCATGGTGAAATATTTGAGTTTTTTCATAAATAATTTTTCTTGGGCCATAAGATACTTTTTAATGTAAATGGCGGCAACAAGGCTACAGTGTGGCATAGCTCTTGTGAAGGATGTATGGGAGCTGAGAGCTCTAGCCTAGTTGAGTCAGCTTCTTCAGCCAGTGTGAGTTTGTCAAGCTTGTTTGGAAGCTATGGGAATGTTGAAAGTGGCATCTAGATGATATATTGTACTTCGTGAAAAGGCAAGGCATATATATATAAAAGAGCCTGCCTGACCGACTGTCCTTGTTCAACTAGGCACACTTGCACAACACTAGCAGATACCTATCTTATCCTCATACTACATACTCCATACCTTTCATCATTTGCAAACAATCAAAACTTTCTTTCTCTCATTTTTCTATAGTGCAATATGAGCGGCACCATGCTCTTTCCACCTCTTTTTGTGGGCCATTTTGCTAAAAAAAATATGGAATGTTGCCTCCAGCAGGCATGAACTATTCTCTACAATGCCAATTTTCTGTTATTTCCCCCCTACCCTGTGATACCCGCCGGGTATCACACGACACTGGATCACAAGACCTCCTCTGTTTTTTAAAAATAAATAAATAAATAATTAATTAATTTTTCTGAAGTGTATATAGTATGAGGGCAGCATGCTCTTTCCACCTCTGTTTGTGTGGGCCATTTTGAAAAAAAAAAAATGGAATGTTGCCTCCGGCAGGGATGAACCATTTTCTATATACCAAATTTTTCTGATTTGGTTGCCCCCCTCCTTGTGTGATACCCTCCGGGTATCATACAGACACTGGAGCAGGTTTTCTATGCTCAGGAAAACTGGCATCCTTGGGAGGGGGGGGGCATTTTGGTGGCGGTGAACCTTGACCATTGATCTGAATCAATCTCAGCTGTAAAACTCTTGAAGGTCCTTGTTTGTTAAGCTTCGCAATTGTGCCAAAAGAAAAAAAAGAAAAAGAAAACCCAGCTTTTTATCCTATCATATTTTTTGTAGTATATAGATCTGATTTTGAAACCTTGGATTATTTGGGAGATAGCTAGGCAAAAGCTTTGTGGCTTATAACCTTTTTGTTGTTGGTCCCATGGATCTTTTTCATGCAAGAGAAAGGGGGAAAAAAAAGAGAGGCACATATACCTATTAGTTAGAGTAAGATGTTTTTCGTGTTGTGGCTTGTCCATGTTCTTTCATATTGGAAAAAAACAAAACACAAAACATTGCATCATTGCATAGGTTTGGATTTGCAGATCTAATTTAATGTGATGATGTATGTTATGGGAAGTTTTTATGGTTCACTTTGCCTTGCCTTATGAGAGGTGTAGTCTACCCCTTTTCCCTTGTAAACAATAAAGAAAGAAAGAAAGAAAGAAAAGCTAAAGTTACAACATATGACACATGAATTTAAATCGATAAATGTTCAATTGCCTTATGAATTACCGTGTAAATTTCATGCTAACCCACCTAATCATCATCCCATGCCATCATCCCATGCCAGTTTACATCAATTTCTTTGACATCCAAATTTAATCCAAATTCCAAGGGAACCATCAAGTGTATTTCTTGCTTCAATTGGGACAATCCAAGTCCATATTGCAATCAAAATAAAATAGGTCATTGAAATATGATGTTTGAATTGAGCTTGAAACATCTAATTTGTTGGCTTTTGATTTTCAAAATGCATGACCTTGAAAGCAAATTTGAAGACTTTTTTTTTACGTTGCATCAATTCAAAATTTTCATTGTAAACATAATAAAAATTTCAAAATTAGAGAAGCCCAACCTTCAATTTTTTTTTACACAACATTTTTCTATGATTTAAAGGTATTTTCAAAATTTAGCATCTTTTTTTTTTTATCACCATTGCATGGTGACTCAGCATTACTTTCAATTGGAAAAGTTCAAAAGTTCAAATTTTTATTTTATTGCGAGTTGGATGAGGTATATTGTGTGAGAGCTGAATGCACTTTTGCATGTTTTAGCTTTTTAGGCATTATAGAGTTTCTAGACACACACTAGCAAACACAATTCCATGTCTTTTAGTTGATGGCCCAATGTCCAAATTCTTTTAGACACCATATATAGAGGACACCTTTGCGTCAAGGGAACAACTTTAGGTTATCATCCATAGCTCCACGTTTGTTGACTTCCCAAGACTTGAACATGGGCCATTAATGCATGGACCAAGTGGATATATGAGCCAACATTTCCAAGGATCAAGTGGACATATGAGAAATTGCTTTCACATTTACATGGAACCCTTAAATATGTTTGGATTCCATGTAGAAATCCCTTGAGTTTGTTAGTTGTGGACAATGCCTAACTTGGAGCTTGGAGACAAATTGGGTGTGATAAAACAACCAAATTTTGGGGTAATTGTGAGGTTGTTTTTGCATTGAATGAAAATGGTGTTCGTAGTGAAGATGTTTTTTTTAAAAACTTTCAAATTGTACAAGTCTAAGCACCCCAAGAATGCATTTTACATTTTCATTCATTATTGGCTACTCTTCAAAAAATACCTCAATCTATAAAAATAAGGAAAAAAAGATAAAAAAGTATGTCCATCAAGAGACTTAAACCTTGGTCTACAATAAATGCAGATAATATTCATGAGTTCATTTTAAAAAAACCAGAAATAGCTGAAAATGTAGCTATGGCTCCAAGCTTGAAGCACCTTCATAATTTTCATGCAACGCAAAAAAATAGAAGGTCACAAAAATGAAAGAATGTGCAATTAGGCAATAAGAAAAAACACTATGGAAATGGTGATTGCCACATTGAAAAAAGACATCCATTTGGAAAAACAAAGTGCATTGGAATTTTTCACAATTCATGATGATCAAGTGCCAATGCACAAATATTTGCAATAGTGATGTTAAAAATAATTAATGAAATTAAAACATTGACTTTAACCTCAATTTTGTGTCCCCTCTTGTGTCAATTGTGCTTGCTTGTGCATTGACCCCATTTGCAAATACATTAATCCCCAAGTGATGCACCCTTAGGTTCTTCCTAAAGCTTGGGAGATGAATTCCTCAAATGCTATAATTGAAAGAAAGTAGAAAAAAGAAAATTTTAAGGTATAGTTTTCAATTCCATGCATTAAAGAAGGAAGGGTGTGTGGGAGCTCTAGGATGGGTATTAAGATGAATTGATACATTTACAAGTACTTCCAAATCAAATCATTTACACAAATTAGATTATGTCAATGGTTAGTCAAAATGAAGTCAACATGTAAAGTGTGAATGAAGCCAACTTTGGGTCATGAACTTGCCTTGGACTCATTACTCATACAACCTTGACTTGGGAGGAGGTCACCACCCTCTTATTTTATAGTATACTTTGGACTTTATTGGGTGAATTATATTGAAATGACTTTTTGTCTTAGGACTCTCAAGTGGGTGTCTTGAAATTCTCAAGTTGTGAGTATTGTAACTTTGCATATTCATAACCTTTTCATATGGGTTCCCATTGAAAATCTTCCAACTACAAAGTTATGGTCCTTGACAAGGTCTTTCCAACATTGTGTTGTTCATTTCCATTAGAGGTTATTTGATTCTTATTTATTGAGTTTTAATTGTTCCAAGTCAAATGTTTGATTTTCGACTCTTTTTTTTATCACAACTCCTTAGCTCCTATTCCAAATGGAGAATGTGAACTCACTTTTATATGTCCATTGTGAAAACTTTTCAAAGATATAAAACACTTTTTATTACTACTAGTTAAGTAGCTAGGTTTTTTAATTAATTACTAATCTAAACATTGGCACTTGATTTTTTAATTTTAAAATTTTTGACAAGTAACAATTATAAAAAAATAATACACAAGGTTATGTGAATGTTATGAAATAGTTTAGTGTGTCTAAATTGCCTCAATTTTAAATCCTTGTTTTATGTCCTCAGTTTTAAGTCGCAGGCTTTAACTATACATCACATTGACATGCCTTGAGGAAACAAACAACAATTTTCTTCCAAAAATTGTTAGCTCTGCTGGGGAGGGGAGAGACCACACGAATCTAGTTTTCATTTGGTCTCACATTTTGAGTAATGTCCTCCAGGTATTATTGCTGAGAATTATGAGTCCATTTTTTGAGCACTTCACAGAATATTTCCTAATTTTAAATGTTGCTTGTTTCAAGTTTGAACTTGCCAGTAGGCGCAGAATCCCCTTTTTTGAAAATATAGCAGCCTCTCGTTGAAAATGTAGGTCCCATGAGCTGCTTGTTGAAAATGTAGGTTTTGCCAAAAATGGTTTTTCATTGGGTTCTAGTCTCCAAGTTTTTTTTTTTTTTTTTTTGGAGTACTTAAAGAAACCGTTTGATATAACAAAGCAAATATGTTCTTTCTTGGCTAGTTTTAATTGGGGTAATAATATTATTATTCCTTGTGTTTTGATTTGATAACAAAGCTTGTATCTTTTTGTACAACAATTAAATGAGAACTAAACAAGCAGTGAAGCTTTTCCCCCATTGAGCATCCTTATAAATTCAAGGGACCCATCAACAAGGTCACAAAATTTTTTAAACCCTAACCCTAAACACCACAACAACAATCTGCAATAATATTAAAACAGTGCAAAACAGTTCCAATATCTATCTGTAAAGACAAAGGTTTCAATTTCCTTTTCCTTTGGTTTGCCCTCCTCTCAAGTGTATTGAGAGCTGAGTTACTAGACAAAAAAGAAATTTCACCCATTTTCATAAAGCCCCAAACCCTAATAAATCCTAACTCCCCCACAGGCTTTTACAAATTTGTGTGTATAAACTCCACTTACTGATCTTCTCACTACCACACCACCCAGTGAGTCCCAAATTGATATCCCTAAAAAGCATTTTATGTCATGGCACATTGAAGAAGGTTTAAGTGTAGGGGATATGCCCTCGGAGTGGGGCATTCTCAAATTAAGCTTCCCACTTGAGGTGGAGCCAAGGGGAACTTATTTCAAAGGAATGCCTCTCTCCACGGGCATTATTCTCCATTCAAAGTTCTCTGGACCAAAAATATCTCCAAACTTCTAAATTTCAACCTCATGGGCCATCCATCCATCACACGAACTCTCCATAAAAGTCACAAGTCTCGCTTGATTGATACCCCACTTACCAAAATCCTAAATTAATTTTCCTTCACCAACCATGAACTCATTGAGAGTCCAAAAAAAACCCACCAATAGTTTTGTATTGTATACACCAAAGACTTCTTTTCATTCAATAAAACTTGAGCCCTCCAAATTATTTTTTTCTATTAATAAACAAGGGGGGCTTGCCACACACTATGGCCTAGCCATTTACATTAAAAATGGTATCTTAAGGCAAAAGAAAGAAAGAATTATGGAAATTCAAAAATATTTCATCATGCCAAAAAAATTATAATCTTCAAAAAAAAAAAAAAATCCTCTACAAGAAACCTAAAAGAATCCTTCAAGATATCATAACTCTATAACTAATTTCAAGTTTCAACACAAGCCAAAAAAAAAAATCATCTTTTCAAATATCCTCATATAAAAATAGACCTACTCTTATTACTACCTAGGGGGGGCGAAAAATCCCTTAAGCTACTATACTCTATAATGACTCTAAACACCATATATCCTTGCCTATGAAGGCGAGGCCAATAATTATACAATGTACTTCAGATGATCCTAGAATGTAGGGATATCAAAATTTGGCCAGTTTGGGGTTGCATCATAATGTCTCTAGTCTCTACCCTAGGCCAGAGTCAATTGGTTTAGGGTTTAGGGTTTAGGGTTTTTGGAAAGTTACCAAAGAACTATGCATTTACTCTTTCATAGTTCTTTTGAACCGGTCCTTCAATTTTGAGAACCGTCAGGGAAGAGTGCACATATATCTTACCCAAAAGTGAGGACCTGGTCATTGAGTTTTGACCTGGTTATCAAGCTGGTTATTAATAACCTCTCAGTTGGTTATTGATTTTTAAATAACCAATTCAATTGATAACTGCCTGATGTTGAATTTCCAAAAATCTAATAAGCTACTTAGATGACCTGATTATAAAATAGGTAGGTTATCAATTTTGAAACACTACTACAAAAATAAAATAAACAATTTTTTTAAATTTTAGAAACATATTATACTACACTTATAACAAATTAGGATAACAAATGGTTATCAACTGGTTATTGATAACCTAATATTATACATAACTGATGTTTATTACCCAAATTTTTTCAAAACCTTACCTGGCAGCCCAAATTTTTATATGATATTAATGACTTGTGTGATCCCAGGAAAAATCCGCTAGACCCACCCGGGGGTTATTACTAAAAGAAATAACCTGCTTACATTGGTAGTTACTTAGATTCCTTTACTTCCCCCCCCCCCAAAAAAAGAAGCATATAATTGAAGAGGAGACTCATGGCATCCCCAAAACAAAAAATAGCGGCCTCTCGTGCGTCCACGCACACGAGAGCCTAAAAGATGAGGTAAAGATATTCAAATGCAGAGAGCTCTTTGGCAGTCTGGAAAGTCACTTCCCAAAAAAAGAAAAAGAAGAGGGGAAAAAAAAAAAACCGCACGCAGCAAAAGCGCCTTCCCAAAAACTACGAAACGCTTTCAGACATTCCAAAAAAAGACAAAATAGCTGAATTGAAGTACCTCTACATTCCCACTTGGGCCATCTGTAGTGTCGGTTCTCCCCACGACACCTCGATATTCGCGCTCCTCCCGCGGCCCCCCATTCCCGCCCGCCCCGTTTTCACTCTGTTGTTGGACGATATCCATTCGCAGGGGGGTCATGTAATCCTGGTTTCATCTATTTACTCATCCATAGAATTCCACAGAGATCCTTCCATCCCTTTTTTACAACACAAAAGTTTCCACCGCCCATTCATCGCGACTCATTCATTCCCTGTCCGCCCGTCGCGGCTCCGTCGGCTGCGGTTTGCACCTGGGCCCGGGCTGTCCCCGGGTTGCTCACAACCGTTCGTTACTGCCAGTTGGCATGCAATTTACCTCGCCTCATGTCCCACGTGAAAACAAAATTACCGACCACCCTGTCTCTTGAAAGAAAAGAATAAATCTTATTTACTACCTACCTGAGTAAAAAGGTATGGCGTTGTATATATTTTTTAAATGAAAAAAAAAATTTAAAGAAAAAAAAATTTAAAAATAAATAAAAACCTTAAAAATTAAGAATTTTTTTGCTTCACTAATTCAAAATTTTGGGAACATGAGACAAAAGTGTAGGTCGAGTTTAAGGTCTATCAATTTCTTTGTTTATATTACTCAATATTTAATAGATAGGTGATTTACAAGTCACTTATTTATTTATTTATTTATGCTTAGCAATAGCTCTAATATCTACTATATTAATTGCCTTGATCCATTACCAATTAGAATTGTCATGAGGAACATAAAAATGTTGTAGTACTTCTTCTTTTTTTATTGAACATTAAGTGCAACCATAAATCAAATATTTTTATTTCAACATAATATATATCAGCTCAGAAAACATCATAAATTTATCAATTTAATTGTCAAACTTGGTTTGGAAAAAAATTAAAATAATCATTTTACAATTAAGTGCCAAACTAGATAAAGGTATTACAAATTACAATAGTTTGGATCACTTTACAAATAATTTTAATATCCAATGGCTTTTGTCCCCCAGTCATTGCGACGAAACGTCGATTAATACTCTTGCATACATATACAATAGCCATATGTATGGGAAGGCCATATATTTATATAGTTGGGAGAATTTGCTTGCCTTCACCTTCAGGAATGATAGAGTACTTGTGGCCAAAAACCTGCTTTTTGAACGAATTTTTAAATAATTATCTTTTTTTCAAAAAAAAAACCTTTGTGGGATCACAACCCCAAACAAGGTGTGTGTCAAACTGTGGCCTTGCTATCTACGTTAAAATGTATCTTAAGGCAAAAGAAGAATTAAGGAAACTCAAATATTTCAGCATGCAAAAATATAATCTTCAAAACAATCCTCTTTAAAAAAAAGCCAAAATCCTTCAAGATACTATAACTAATGTCAAGTTTGAACACAAGCCAAAATATCATGTTTCAAAAATTCTCAAATAAAAATAGACCTAATGCCTAGGGGCCAAAATCCCTTAAGCTATACTATATACTCTATAATAATGAATCTAAACAAAATATCCAAGGCCAATTATTTTATTTTTCATTTGAGCGAAATTTCACCCAAAAAATAATAATTTGGCTCATTATGGGTAGGTAGCATCGTCATAATAAAATAGAAAATAGAATTAACCATCACCTACATTTTGGTACGTAGGTATTTGTTTATTTTCACTCTTGATTTCAACTGTTCAGGTGATTCTGTTGGAGGGGTAACTTTTATAACTTTGTTATTTCCTTTCGGGGTTTGAACTTGCCAGTTGGCGTCATTGTAGCGTTGACTATTTCACGCCGAGTAAAACGGGCCTTGAACAACGACGTGCCTCGCCGGAAGTGTGTGACCAGAGATAGATGAATAACAATGTAGATGGATGAATGAAAAACTGGGGATGCTTTGAAGAACCGCTGGGCAACGTCGTCATCTTTTGTGCTTCCTTCTTCGCGTGTGTGCGCTCCGCCCCTTCGCATTTGCTGCTGTTGTGTCGCAAATCGTCGTCGTCGTCGTCGTCGTCGTCGTGATTGTTGTTGCATCGCGAATTCTTTTTTGCTGTGCCGGGAATATATATTTTTTGTGCATTGTGGCGAAATGATGAGGGAAAACAATTTGGAGAAGCGGAGCGGAAATGGAGTTTTTTCCTTGACTCTCATCAGGGCACTCGGGCTCGGTTCTTGGGTGCGATTTCTGTCATCAAGAAGCAGCGGCGCCGGTGCTACCTCCAATCGGTACTGTTTCTTTTCCAGGAAGCTCCTTCGCTCACTTCTTCACATTTCCGGTTGTCAACTTTGTGAAGTTTTGGATGCTTGTGGAGGCTGAAGATGAGAGCATACTCTCTTTCTTGAGGATGATATTTCCGATGCGAATCTGATCGTTCAGAAAATAACTAGAAGAACATTGTAGTGCGATTCGTGGCTGAACGGATGCTTTCAAGTTTTCAATAACGAATGTTGAAACATGTATACTTTCTTTGGGAATGTATTGCGGAAGAATGGCTCGATACATGTATGCGGCTTTCTTCTTCCGCAAAACAAAACCTCTTTAAAACTGGAGCATATTGTTGTTTAGTAGATAGTGCTCACACACGCTCCTCGTCCGCATCAGGTTGTGAAAATCCTCAACGCCTGTGTAATTAAGAAAGCACGAAGTTGTTGTCACTGTTCAGCTTCACGGATTTGCACAGCCACTCCAAGTTCTCGGTATTATCACATGGAAACGACATCGAACTGCGCGCTTTTCCATGTGATAATAACGTATTCCTTCTCCTCCTCCAGAACGTACGTTCTAGATCTTGATTGCCGATCGGCAGATTCGTCTTCCTAGTGCTGTTACGCCAATCCAATACGCTTGCATGTCGCCGATTCCAGGGTTTCTACCTGTATCGTAAGAAACACGAAACCGTTCTTCCTGACGACGTTGAGACTCGGACTCCACTTGCCCGTTTCCCTGTAGATTCCTTTGGTTAGGAAAAACGTCGTATGATCCAGACCCGAATGGCATTCTGTGCACATCTGTTGGTGCGTTTTGCTGTTTCGAGTTCCTTTGCAGTCTTGAAAGGAGGCTGGGGCTTAATGTGGCACTCTAAGAAGTGGAGGTTTGTCCAGTGGAATGGAGAAATGAACACAAAAAGAGTAGAGAACTACTCGTAGTGACAACTGATCTGAGGGCCGGTGTGCCATGAAAAGAAGTTTCCTTTGTCCCGGATTTTGCATCCTTCTCGAGGTTTTCCAAACTTAGTGCCTTTTGACAAGTCTGCAAAACCAGCTACAAGTTCCACTGAGAGCTGCTTCAATCCGGCCAAATATAATCTGCTGGTGTTCTGGAAGAGGATTGACCAGGCCTGGTTGCATTTGCAATCCAGCTGATGATGATTGATTTCTGCGTATTTGTTTCTGTGGGGTTCGTGCTTGCATTGCTGAGGCTTCCCAATTTCCTTGAACGTAACAGTGTGGAATCAAAGTCTGATAGTTCTGCAATTGTGGCTGCTTGCAACATAAATCTTGTACCCCAGGCATGGTTTTTGTGTGTGTGTGTGTGTGTGTGTGTGTTGATGTTTCTTTGTGGGTGTTTGTTCTCCAGGCTGAAGCTAACAGCTGCAAAAGGTGCGGTGAGAACAGACGCTAAGTTTGGGCATGGAGTGAAGGAGCAAGCTTGGATGCAAGACCGCAACTTGGATAAGGCAATCTGGGATGCATTACCAGAGGAGCTTCTCGAACGTGTTCTGGCTTATTTGCCCTTTACCGACCTTGCCCGTCTCGCCACAGTGTGCAAGCGCTGGCAATCACTTATTCATTGCCCACTGTTCCTGCAAACCCATGCGGAGAATTCTTCATCTTGGCCCTCTTATGGTCCAGTTCGCTACAGTGTTAATCTTTCAGAGAATGAAAAGTTTCACTGGTCAGGGTACTGCAAATCCACCAATAAATGGCAGAAATTGCCACCTCTCTCCCTTCCTTGTCTGGCAGGGAAGAAAGTGTGGTCAGGAACAGGAGGGCTTCTGTGTTTCTACAACCGTGACAACGTGGGAAGGCTTACCGTATGCAACCCGGTGACCAATAGATGGAGGGAGCTTCCTCCCATGAACCAAAAGTGGCGGTGGCCTTGTGTAACGCATATGATTGTGGATCAATCTAGGAAATCCTATAAGATCATACTTGCAGGAAATGAAGCTTATCCTCGAAATAGCATCACATATAGATCCCAAAGCACTGAGGTGTATGATTCAGTCTTGGATACATGGCAGCTATCAGGTTGTCTTCCCAAAGACCTCTACCTTGATACACAGGATGCAGCTCTTCACAATGGGCTTCTGTACTGCACAGCCCAGAAAACACGCACACAGACATCAGATTCACTTTCAGCATATGATGCTCTGATAGCGTATGATGTGCAGAGAGGTCTGTGGACTGAAGTTTCGTCACAACTTCCTAACAGCAGTGCATACCAAACACCCCTTTCGTGCGGAGGCCACCTGGTGATAGTGGTAGCACCTTTGGACAATGATGGTGCAGAAGGCAGATTCTATGTACTGGATGCCAGAACGAAGAACTGGAGTCTGTTGACAATTATGCCCCAGGCACTGCATAAAAAGCTGGGCTTCTGGGGTGTTTGTGTAGCACATGGAAGCCAGATTCTTGTTGTTTCTGACACAAGCACACTCGTTGTGGTGTATGATATGGGTGAGGGGACATGGCAGGAGCTTTCTTCACATCAGGCAGACTCCAACTTCGAATTCATAACACCCACAATCTTCTCTCCCAATGTCAATGCGATCCCATGATGGGATGGGAGGCAAGAGTCAAATTTGTAGTCTGACCAAGAGATCATGTCACTGACTGCTGAGGGTCTTGCTAGCAGGCATTGACGCTTAGAAAAAATTCTTCAATCCTGTTTGAAAATGGGTGTGCTGCCACACAATTATGTTGAGAATGTCTCCTGTTTAGAGTTAGGAGATACAGATGACGTGATCAGCCATCAGTTTCAGAGGCCAGCATGGCAACAACTTTAGACCTCATAGCTGGCGAATACAGTTGGCATCATGCTCTGTAGTCAGTTTACACACCAGTTTTGGTGTGAAAGTTTTTTTTACTGTTGTGCACATGAGCAGAGACATGGAAGCATTTTGCTTGCATGAGCAGAGACATGAAGGCAAGCCTGCATCCTTCTGCATGGCGATTTTAACTTTTTCCCTGGTAATACCATAGGAGCAACACCAAGTGTGATCAGGCTGCTCCTTGCTGTGGTAAACAGTGCAAGTATGTTTTTTGTTCTCTTGACCTTTCCTCATTGCATCAAGTTATCAGTATTGTCAAGACAGGAGAGGATTTGATAGTCTCAATAAGTCATCAATAGATATAATTAGGGACATCACCAAATAGTGGTTTTCATTCTTGTGTTCCTAAAAATAGAGGAGTTTTTGTTCTTTTTATGTATGTATTTGTTACAGTGGAAATGAATAACACTGTGAATAACATTATACTCACAATGGTCTCAGCTGTCTGATGCAGAGAGTATGGGATTTGTCCAAAATTCAGAACATTTAAGTGAGACTTCTGCAGGGTTTTGAGTTTTCTTTTCACATCTGGTTGTAGTTCTGTAAGGAGGTCTGACTCCTCTAGAAATATTGTGCACTATTCTTGACTGTTTGCTGAAGTTTCATCTGAAGAAAGAGATGACACATATTTGATCAGTGTTCTATCATTTTACATGATTTGCCTACAGAAATAAAAGTGGGTGCAAATGCTCTCCAACATCAATCAACATTCAACTACAAATTCAGGTTGGTTTTATATGGTAGAACTGGATTGAATTGATTTTTGGGAGGACATGATTTTGTTTTGCGAGAAGCCACAACGTTTTATTTCCATCATAGTGTGTAGTCTTGATGATGTTAGGTGGGTCGACTAGAGAGATTGGAATCTGCAATAAGTGGAAACTCTGCGATGCTTCAGACACACTGAACTTTCTGTTGTGCATTATCTAAACAAGTTGAGACTGAAATTTGTGCTATATTTTGGTTCTTGGTGATGAAGTTATTCTGCATCGCATTTGTTGAAACGCTTGCTGTTAATATGACATTTTCAAGAAATCATCAAATGAATGGCCAAGGTTGTCAAAATCCTTCAGTCACATAGGAAAATGCATGTCCAAACTTTGCTGTCCCATCTGTAAGTGAAGTGTAAACTTAATCTGCTTTCCTTTCTAGCATTGGAATCAAGACCAAGTAGTGCATTTTTTCTTGATACTAAACCTTAACCTTTGATTGTTCTCAATTCATTTAAACAAATTCTTCTCGATTCAATCTCATGCCCTTCAATGTTTCCCTTCTTGACCCACTTGGGTTCTCATGTTTGTTCTAAGGCTCTTCAAATTTGCATGTTCTAAGGTTTCTTGTTTCTAGGGTTTGTATACAATTGCATCAAATTTGTGGCAATCATGTTTCAAAACAAATGACTACCAAGGTCCAATTCCTTGGGTTGATTATCCATGTGAAAATAAGCCTTTTTGCGATCTAGTCATATCTTAATATATATATTTTAAAATCTCTTTTAATGGGTTCAACATTTTGCCAAGTGTTTTGCCTTGAAATTGTGAAAGAAAAAAACTATGATAAAATTTGAATGATGCAATGAGTTTAAATTACACTTGCAATTCCATGACACAATTCTCCATATCAATTTATCAAGTATCCATCTTTGCATCATTGTTAAAACCTACACTTGCATTAGTGTTTTTTTCATTCCCCGTTTTCTGTTGCACGATTAGTGGCAAGCATTCCACGAGAGAAATTAAGCATTAAATGGTGACACATTTGCAAACAATGTCCAAAAGCTTCTCATATATATCCTAGTGACCTGCTAGAACTTAGGTCTAAAACTCACAATTTTATCTTATTGGCGAATATTTCTAAGTATCCAATATATTGCTTCTTTCTTTTCTTTTTTTCAGCTGTCACGGTGCAAAGTTTTGTAACAAAAAAGACATTGACTTGCATCAACAATTCTTAAATCAACAAATGCATAGACTTCAGTCACCTTCCATTGTAAACAATTTTGTAGGAAATCAGAACAGTAAAGCCAACTAATTTACCACTAAGTTCATCCCCATGCACACAATATGCGATTATTTATTCGCATACAAATGTAACAGCCTTCAAAATAGTGTCATAAGTTCATAACAATATCCATGTTTTGTTGAATGAGACTCAACACCCAACCTTGGCGAAAACAAGCAATCATCATCTTAAGAATGCGCTTTCATATCCCTCATGCCCAAAACTTCTTGTGATTGTTGTGGAGGTATCAAACATGGCATCAAACCCCCATGGTTGGTTATCAAGGCGGTTCTCTAATCTCATAATCACTGTTCTCAGATAATCAGAGAACCAGAATATGAAAACTGCGGGTTCTTTGAGGTTTTGAAATAACCAGAACCCGAGGTTTTTTTAGTTCTGACTTCTTCCCTGGAAAACAACCAGAATTTCTTTGATTTAAATTTCAAAACTGGAACTACAGATATTAACAAAAATCAAATGTACCTGTGCAACATGGATTGAACTCTAACTCCTTAGCTCTAATTGTCGCCCACCATGTCACCAAAACGCTGTACTGCCCTCCTGAGTATGCATTTTTTTATGCATACTTGAGGTTAACATACGAATACAAGAAGAAAAACACCTTGCAATCCTAAAGCTTAGAAACTCTTACATCAGTCGCCGGTAACTACATACCTGGATGGTAGAATGTGATGTGTCAAAACATGGACATGACATGTATCACCTTAGATGGTAGAATGTGATGTGTCAATCCCTGGACATGAACATGTATCATCTCAAGTTTTTTAATTTACTTTTATTTGATAAATAGAAATCACATACTCCTCAGGAAATTTTTTAACATTGCCTTAAAAGAAAGCATAGTTTTCGTATCTTTAACATTTTAAAAAGATGTTGTATTTGTTGACACTGGTCTCCCACTCCTAGTCCATTTACAGTTCAGAAAAGAGCTGACACACAATCTCAAGCTTCCATGCTTATCTCTTTCAGTCATGTTGGGTTAAAAGGAAAGCTGCCAATATCTTCTTGCTGGATACTATTGCCAATTTTTCTAACAATGTCAGTTAGGGTTCATTGCATTTTCAGGCTCTGTTTTGAGAACCCAAGTATAATTCATTAGAGTTTAGCACACAACTTTGAGCATTAATGTTGTAAATTCATTGTAGTTTCGGGTTCAGTTTTGGGTCTAGACGTGTATAAATAGTTTTGGGTTTAGTTCAGTTTTGGGCAGGTGTTAGAAGTTGCACCAAACGCCAGCCGGTTATCAAGGCGGTTCTTAGAGTAGGTAATCACAGTTCTCAAAATGTCCAAGAACCAATTCTCATATATGACCACTGCTTTCAAAAAAGAAAAGGTCAAATAATTGCTTCTCAGAACCTTCAGTTCTTTCATGAAAAACACTGGTTCTTTGATGTTTTGAAAATAATTGGAACTGAAGGTTATTATCAAAGTCAAATACCCAACAAACACGTGTTCAGTTTTAAGAATCCATGCATGAATTCATTGTAGTTTTGCGTCCAATTTTAAGAAGTTGTGTATAAATTCATTGTCATCTTGGGTTCGGTTTGAAGAATTCGTGTATGAATTCAGAGTAGTTAATCTGGGTTCAGCTGTGAGACTTAGTGCATCAAATTCATTGTTCACTGAGTCTGATGGTTGTGGCTAACAACCAACATACTGAAATTTCAGGAATTGTTTTTGGCCTTGAAAGTAAATCCATGAAGAAACCAGTGTTGGGTGGGTATTGAAAACTGCAGCAAAAGCCCGACTGGTTCTTTGATTCTGATATTGCAAATAGGTACCTGAAGGAACCAGCAGTTCTTTGATTTTTTTTGGCCCAAACATTCAAAAGCTGGCGGTTATCTTTATATAGAAGAAAAAACTCCAAAGAACCACCACCCCACAATGGAAGAAACGAGAAACCTAGCATGCAAAATCTGTTGAGGACCAGACTGCAAACTTTGTTGTACAACTTCCATATCACACTTTTTGTGACTTGACTAGGTAAAACTTCAACTGGGCACCTCTCTCTGATATGGTAGGGTCTGGAACCTTTATTAAATCAATAGAAACAACATAAAACAGAAGGAAAGCCTGTTCATCCACCTCTTTCACTACATTTTGCAGTTCTTTTGCAACTGGGTTGATGCAGGTGGCAGCACTCTTTTAGGGCTAGCATGAAACATACAAAAACACTGCACATGAAATATCACACCACAGCAAGTGGGAGTTCAAAATGACATGACATTTAGGACAATATAATGTACTATGGAACAGGCCAGGTAGAGAGGTCTACAATGTAAGGGTTGTTCCAGCTAGGAATCCAGCATGCCTGGTAAGCAGAGCTATCTTTCTGTTAGGTGTAAACCCTACATGAGCATGCATGTTCCGGAGCGTATTAACCAGTGTTTTTCACCATTGTTAGTTCACATAAATAAATATATTTTTTATTTTTTTATTTTTTGAAGTGCAATGGAAAGTTGTGAAGTTGTGATATTTCTTTATTTTTTCCGTTGTCTTTTGCCTTAACTTCTTTCAATGAAAAATACATAAATATTGTATGTAGAATATTGTAGTTCTTAGTGTCTCTTAATTTTTCTCTACTATTTAGTTAGAATAGACCCATTGGACAATAATTATAATAATCTCAAAGGTGCAAATATGGAAGGGCAATATATACATTGGAAGAAAGCAACCCATGTCTTCATTTGAACAACCTGCTACCAAGTGTTAGAGTGGGTAGAAAGGTAACAACCTTCCTTCCTATCACATTGCTAAAACCTAGGTCGTTGAAGGGCACTATACCAAGGAACATAGGACTATGTCCTAAAGGTAGTCCCAAGTATGAGATCTCTTCATTGTTTTATTTGTCTTTTTACCCAATAGACTTCCTTGAGAACAAAGTTGGGATTATAAGTCCATGGCTTATACACCACTCTACTAACTTGGTGAATGGTTTTAAACATTCTATGAATGCTCAAGATGAAGCATTATGTAACAAGCACATTAAAAATACAAAAGATTTTCTCATGATGTGCTCTTTGATAGTCGATGATTTGTTGGTAATATAACTCGAAAAGATAGGGAAGAACGCCCGGATTTAATTGTATTTTTCCAAATTTGATTATGGGGTGTACACTTCAAGAATTTAAACATTCATAGCCAATGTGTGTTTTTATACATTAAAAAATTGAAGTAAAATCATTAATAATCATCCCAAAAACAATTTAACACTAATTGGCTAAATGTTTGTTAAAAAGTTCAAGTTTCAAATTGTAAAAAATGAGAAAATTTGCCCTAAAATTAAAACCATGTCGGCATGTGACAAAATATTTTCTTAAACATTTGGCAACCACCCTTTTTTTTTTTAAATAGGGAATTTTTTACAAAAGATTCCTTTGGAATTTCTCATGTTGAAGTTTTACAAAAACTCACCACACAAAAATCATTGTTCACATAACTACGTATATTCTAACATTAAACTTACCTTTTAAGATATGAAAACTTTCAAATACCCTTCAATAACAATCCACTTCTTAGCACAATATCAAATGAGATTGAAACATAACATTTATAACATATATAGTCTGCTTCAAACCTTAGAGCAACTCCAATGGAGACATGGTCAAAAGACTCCAGAACACAAAAGTGCAGACTAAATTTACAATCCCCTCAATGCAATTTACCTCATTAAACCATGGCACCTAACATTGTAGACCTTTGAAGTGCAATTACCACACAAGCTTTAATCTCCAAACTACCATCACCATGCACACATTGACATACCTCCATTATTGCATTTTCATTACCATACTTCCAAATTGTCATCATGATGTGCATAGTGTATTTTAGACTCCATCACAAACTAGCTCAAAAATGGCACCAATAGAAGCAATTGCTCTCCCAAATGGAAGAAGACTGAAGAAGATTTTGAACTCCATTTGTGAGACTGACAATAGTTTTGTACATGCAAATAGTCGCAATTGAGATGTGCACATTGAAAGCATAGAACAAGTGGAAAATTGGCATTGAATTGGAGAACTCACAATCTCATTAAAACTTAAGAACGGATTTGATAAAACATTTGTGTGTCATGAAAGGCCTTGATAATGATTGATTTGCAATCATTGTTTGTTGCAATCTCCTTAATTAGTTGTGATTCAAAAGGTACTAGCTACTGGACTTCTAGCTAAGTGGCCTTTGTTGGAGTTCTTGAGCAAAATGTGGTGGTGCATTTGTCATTAGGATAGCCAAGCAAATGAAGTTTGTAGTTGAAGTAGTTGGGATGCATAGGCTCATAGTCATAGGAGTCAAGGTGCACGGGTTTGCAATCAACAAAGTTTGGGTGCATACTAGATGCATAAGGTTGCAATCGTCAAATTTGGGGTGTCCCAAGATGTTCTAGTCATTGAAATTGGGGGAGTTAAAGGTGTTGTTGACCTTTGAAGCTGCAATTTCAATTTCATCAATTCCTCATGATAGTGAAGCTTTTCATCTTTTAAATTAAAAACTGAATAAAAATATTGAGTCCCATATGTTGATTATTGGATAAAAATAATAGCTCAATTAATTCTATCATAAGATTATCTTTATTTTCAAAAAACTTGACTAAAATTAATATATGACATGCATTAAACATAGGTACCAAAAAAAATACAAGATATTTTAACTTATGTACAAGACACTTTAAATATTAATTGTTACTGAAATTGTGAACCTAGCCTCAAGCTCATGAATAAAAGCTCCCAAAAAAACAAATGCCGATTACAAGCCCAAGATGTGCATGACAAGACCCAAAATGTGTAATGGGCAACACCAAAATGTGTTTGTGCATCATTGATCTCGATGGAAAAAAGAGGAACAAGGGCAAAAAAAAAAGCAAAGAACAAAAGTACAAGGACCCAGAGCTGATTTAACATCCTCCATATTATACTTGTCTTGTTGTGTATTTAATATTATTCATTTAGACTTAAAGCATTAAAGTACTTAGACACCTGACAACTTCACAAAGCATATCCTATTGCTACTGGCCAGAGTGAACCAGCAGCATCCACAAGCGTACCATGAAGAATGGATGGATGGATGGATGGATGATAAGTGATCAGGAAACAGTTTTCTGTTGGATTCCAATTGACTAAAACTCAGTTGCTTTTTTCTATGACCTACATCTCAACAAACCACTAGTGGATTGTTGGTTTGTGGGTTGTTTGTAAGTAGGTAATAAAAAGTCCTTTCCTTAGTATAAACCAGCTACTTTACCTAGAGTTCACCTATTTCCCTACCTATCTATCTAGGCATATGACTCTCTTCTTACAGAATGGGTTACCAAGGTGAAACACCAGATATTAATGACGTTCATCCACAACTGAGTCATGAGAGGCTTCCAGTGGATGGTGCTCTGGTGGATCCGGGTTGTTGCTGCTAAGAGCATCTCCAGCAGTGCTCAGTATGTGATCCTTCACAGTAAAATTGGGTGAAGAAAATTCAAAATTTGTGGGTTTGGCTCAGGAAAATGGTTTTGGCAGCTCAGCACCACCGTTTGCAGTGGCTGGTGAAAGGCGCAGCATCGGTGTGTACCTACAGAAAAGAAACTGACTAATTGGTCAGTGTTTCTGATTGGCCCATCATAATGATTGGTCCAGGTGGTTTGCTATTAGTAGTCCTTCACATATTTGCTATACCAGTTTCAGTATCATCGGTGGGGTTGCAAAGAAGTAAATAACGAAACTTGGATGTGGAAAACATTTCTGCAAGAGTCACATACTGAGCACAGCTGGAGATGCTGTGCAAAGTGTGTACAGAGGCTCCACACACACACTGCGTGATGTTTCTCTGTGTGTGGTCTTTTATAAAGAGGGATAAACATGACTGACCCCATCATCTATCTTCTCTCACACCATTACTGCAAACTCCTCAGCAGCATAAACAGGTGCAAACAAAAGAAGGAGCTTTGCCTGGACCAATGAGAACTGCAGCATGAACACTTGTTTTGTGTGCCTCGTGTTTTTTTTTGTTGACAAAACTCCCCCAACTACATGACAAATGATGAGTCATCATCCCCTTCACATTGATGCAGGCTATTACTCCTCAAAACAATTTAGTATTTATTTACCCATTTTTTGGTCAATTTTGCTAATTAATGCTAAATCATTTTTGGACCCTCACTAATGATGCTACTTCAGAAAACTGGAATAAAATATTAAAATAAAATAAAATAAGTTATAGAATGAGGGATAACACTTTTGAAGTTGGGTGACAAGGATCAATTTTTCATAATGCAAATTTATCTCAATTATGGTTAAACCTTGTGTACATTATGACATAGGCAACCCCACTCCAAGGATGTATTTGAATGTTTAGTGGGTGCCCACAATACAGCAATATATATATATATATATAAGGCATTAAAGGATTCCCTTTAATCCATAATAGTTGATCCAATGCACATAAAGAGCTTTGAGAAACTTGCTAGTGTATTTGGAAGGCACATTATATGGATATATTTCTGAACCCTCATAGAAAAGAGGAGGGATTTATTTACTCCTTAAAAGTGGGTTGGATCTTATGCCTAAGTACCTACTCCCCGGATCTTATGGAGCTTCCCTTAATAAGTAGGTACTTAAGCATAAGATCTCTCCTCCCTTATGCATCCTAGTCAAGGGTTTTTATATTATATTATTATATTAGACAAACACAAGAATGAAGGATATGGACTTGTTTTGTACTAAGATAAGATTTGCCTTTGGAGACTCTATAGCTAGCATTCATTTCTTTGGTTTTCTTTTAAAAAATCATGGTTTGCTCAATTCATTCATGGTCAACATAAGTTCACTTATAATTTCAATGTGAAAATCATTTTTTTATAAAATATAGCTTGTCATGTGAGATAGCTCAATTTTTTAAGTTGCCTATCAAATGAAAGGCAATTAACTAGTCAAACCAGCATGTCCCTGCAAAAGGCAACTTTACCAAAATTAAGTCAAAGTTGCTTTCCTTGTGAAAGGCAATTTATTTCAAAACTTATCCTGTGTAATGATGAAAGGCAAAGGGCCCTTGTCAAATTCCTACACTAAGGGCCTAGGTCTTTACCCGACACACAAGTGTTCCTCCACTAAGGGCCTTGGCCTTTCCACTACACACAAATGTTCCTACACTAAGGGCCGGGGCCTTTACCCTACACACAAGTGTTCCTACACTAAGGGTTGGGTGTTAAACTCTGCACACAAGTGTTCCTACACGAAGAGCCTGGGCCTTAAACCCTACAAACAAGTGTTCCTACATTAAGGCCCTGGTCCTTTACCCTGCACACAAGTGCTCCTACACTAAGGGCCTGGGCCTTTTCCCTACGCACAAATGTTCCTACACTAAGGGCCTCAGCCTTTACCCTACGCTCAAGTGTTCCTACACTAAGGGCCTGCGCCTTTGCCCTACACTTGCGTCTAGGTTTCGGTGACCAGTTTTGTCGGCGTCTTTGGAGGAGGGTGCTGTTTCTCAGGTTCCACGCGCGCGCGCCCGCATACACACACGCACATTACGTAACCTCGTCCTCTTTCCACGCATAAATATCTTGTCGCGCTTGTGTGATTCTCATCACGCCTGCAATCTAAAGCCCGCTTGCCTTCATTCACATTTACTTCCAATTTCTCATAATATTGTGTCTGCAGCATAGTGGTACCCATCTTTCATTCAAGCATCAATTTTTGGCTTATTTGTTTGTGAGCTGCTCTCGGAAGTTATAGTTTACGAGGTTTTGTGTTGTGAGCTGATCTCGGGAAGTTCAAGTTTACGAGGTTTTTTGTTGTGTGCTGATCTCGGAAAGTTCTAGTTTGCGAGGTTTTATGTTGTGAGCTGATCTTGGGAAGTTTTAATTTGCAAGGTTTTGTGTTGTTGAGCTGATCTCGGGAAGTTTTAGTTTGCGAGGTTTCGTGTTGTGAGCTGATATCGGGAAAGTTTGTAGATTGCAGTAGTAGTAGCAACAGCAGGAGTAGTCATCATGTTTGGGCACAGGAGGCCAGAGTATGAAAACGAGGCGCCCGTGTACGCCTCGGAAGGGTATGCTGGTCCTCCAACACAAGTTGTTTACGAGGAGAGGGGCCGTGCCCCGCCATACGGGCGTCCCGAGTATGCGGAAGGCGGTTACGACCGGCTGGGTGAAGATGGTGGGCGCGGCTACGAACGCCAGTTTCGACCCGAGTACGGGGAAGGTGGTTACGGCCGTGGTGGTATTGAAGATGGCCGTGGCTATGAGCGCGAGTTTCGAGATGCGGAATATGGTCGACCGGGTTACGTAAGGGGCGGCGAAGCTGGCTACGGCGCGGGATATGGCAATAATGTGCAGCTGCCTCCTCCTCAAGCGGCGTATGTTGAGCAGCAGCCATACTACAGCAGTGAAGGAAGCTCGGATCTCGGAATGGGTGCCAGAGATTCCGGCATTTCTGATGGACCTGATTACGGAGCCGGATATGGTCAACCTGTCAATTTGGCTTACGATGGAGGCCGACAGGAAGTGAGCCCGATGCTCTTTCTTGGTTGATCCAGATGCAATATCACCAACAACAGTGAGAGAGAACGTTAACTGTGTTGCTTTTTTATTGCTTCTTTGTCGATCGTCATGATCGAAAGTCTTATCACAGAGGCTTGAACCAACAAAAGTCTTTGTGATAAATTGTGGCAAAATCACAAGTTTTTTTTTGTTTTGTCCTCCCTTTGCTCACGATTCCTTCCTGGTGTGTGGGAAATTGTGCAGGCTGAAGTGGAGAGACTGGAGGAAGAATTAAGGAAAGAGAAGAGGCACGCGAGAGAGGCAGAGGTAGCGGCAGCGGCAGCTGTGGGCTACGGTCTTTATGAGCATCACGAGGAAACAGAAGCAGAGAGAGGGGAGAAGAAGAAGCACCATGGCCTCTTTGGCTTATTGTAATTAGAGAGGGAGGTAAGTAAGTAGGTAGGTACCTACTACAAATTGCTAAGTGAATATGCATGAAATCAAAATCCAAACTGCTCTTTGAGTCTAGTTTCAAGCATAATTTTAGTTGTTTGGTAGCTTGTGAGATATTTTTCATTACTATGTTCATGTTTTGTTCATCATAGGTTTTTGCAAAATTGACATAGCCATGATGGTTCTTTCTCTCTATTAAAACATGTGAAGCATTTCACTCGCTTCATAAATGTATTCTTTCTTGACTTGTGAGATATTTTATAATATTACTATGTTCATGTTTTGTTCAATGTAGGTTTTCTGCAAAGTTGATGTTTGCCTTGATGGCTCTTTCACATTGCAGAAACATGTGAAACATTTGACTCGCTTCATAAATGTATTCTCTCTTCAGTTGTGAGGTATTTTGTACTATTATGTTCATGTTTTGTTCCACCTAAGCTTTTGCAAAATTGACACAGCCTTGCCAGCCCTCTCATTGCTAAAACAAGTGAAAGATTTCACTTTACATCAGAAATGTTTTCTTTGTTCACTTGTGAGATACTCTTTACTATTATGTTCATGTTTTGTTCGAAGCAGGATTTTGCAAAATTGGCCTAGCCTTGCCGGCTCTTTCTCAGTGCTAAAACATGTGAAACCTTTCACTTACTTCAGAAATGCACTCTTTGTTCACTTGGGAGATGTTTTTTTATTATCATGTTCACATTTTTTGGACACAAGTTTTTGTAAATTTGAGGTAGGCCCATTGGCTCTTTCTCAGTGCTAAAACATGTGAAACCTTTCACTTACTTCAGAAATGCACTCTTTGTTCACTTGGGCGATTTTTTTAATTGTCATGTTCATGCTTTTTGGACACAAGTTTTTGTAAATTTGAGGTAGGCCCATTGGCTCTTTCTCACTGCTAAAACATGTGAAACATTTCACTTACTTCAGAAATGCACTCTTTGTTCACTTGGGAGATGTTTTTTTATTATCATGTTCACATTTTTTGGACAAAAGTTTTTGTAAATTTGAGGTAGGTCCATTGGCTCTTTCTCAGTGCTAAAACATTTGAAACCTTTCACTTCAGCAATGTACTCTTTGTTCACTTGGGAGATGTTTTTTTATTATCATGTTCATGTTTGTTGGACACAAGTTTTTGTAAATTTGAGGTAGGCCCATTGGCTCTTTCTCACTGATAAAACATGCAGTTGCACTCTGCTTCAATACATATATGTATTGATGAACTTTGAGATATTTTATTATTATATTCATGCTTTTGTTGGCTCTCTGAACATGTAAAACATGTTCACTAGCTTCCAAAAGACATTGTTGACATGCGAGATATTTTACTCATATACTTCTGTTTATGTTCCTATTGTACTAGCTCTTTTGTATTAAAATAAAAATAAAGATTCCACACAGCAAATGTACCATAAAAGCTTACAACTTTTGCTGTTTTCTCATATTGTTTACAGAATTATATCTCATATTAATTTTTGTGTGAAAAACTGACTTCTGCAATTTTGAACTTGAAGGAGCTTGTTGCAAATATCTGCTGCATGTTTGTGTTCAACATCCTATGCTTTGTTAAACTCAGAACAGGAGTAGCTTCAGTATATCATTATTGTTCCAATCATGCATGCATAGACAATTCCATTGTCTAAATTTGCTTCACGTTAGAACTCAGAATACTAACTTGCCATTACTTCCTCATGAATTAATTCATAGCCAATAGTTTTTAATTATCTTCCAGCACTATCAAAGAGCTCTGGATGAGATGAAGGTAGTGAAATTTAGCCCCCATCATAAGAAAACAAGCTAAACAAGTATTACAAAATTACCAATGAATCATGTTGAGTCCATGATGAACAGAACAGCACAACATGAGCAAATAGAAAAGAAAAAAAGGGAAAAAGGGGTCCATGGAGGAATCATAAACAGTAAAATGTGAGCAAAGTGAAAAGCCAAAAAGGAAAGAAAGGGTCAATGGAAAACAAAGTACCACCAAAATGTGAACAAAGTGAAAGACGAAAGGGAAAAATGGGTTTGATTCTTGTAGCAAATTGATGATTTGGTGTCTGATCAGTTCCTTCCAAACAATCAATCTGAAAAAGAAAATGTCCCAATAAAGCTATACTGATCATGATTCATACACTGTCAATTAATACAGTAAAAATCCCAATTTACAAATTAGCAGAAGAGAGCTCTACCCTCTCCCACATTCCCCTTCTCTTGCCTGATTTACTCATAAAAGCATATAGCCCCTCAATGTTGTTAATGAGAAAGGGACAGAAGAGAACTCTACCATTCCTCACCTTCCCTTTCTTACTCAGAAAAACATACAGTGCCTCAAGGTTGTTGATGAGAAAGGGACAGTTACTTTGCCTTTTATCTAGCAAAGAGGACAATCGTACTTGTAACCACCACAGAACTACTACTTTGGAACCAAAGAGAAGTCCTCCATAAACCAACAGACATACACTTGCGTTGTGATGTCTGAAACAAACACACAAGTAGTTCAGTGAAAAAAACTGTTGTGCTTACTCATGAGACACAACCTTACAAAATTGGAGATCTTTGTATCATCATTTCTCAGGTAAGAGATTAAAAGTTGGGTACCTGCATGAAGTTTTCCATATTATGGAATGTGACTAGCCACAGCTGGTAATTTATTCACTATGCTGATGAGGATGTCGAGCGGGTGCCTTGTCCTTCAAATTGTATGCGCAGGCGCTCATATCTGTCTAGTTCTGCTCGTGACAGAGATGGTGTCAGCTCTCCCAAAGCCTTGCAACCCACCAACCAAGAATGGTGATTAATGCTCTCTTCACCATGGAAAGCACAATGGGTCAAATCACATGTGAATCTTGTTTTTCCCCACCACTGCATAAACAAAGACAATTCCTGTAGCAACAATTGAGACAGCTAGGGAGATTGTGTGCTCAGGATAAGTGAAGATGAAAAACCTTGAAAAAATCATCTTGCTTGACAACAACAATATTGTCATCTGCTTCCTTGATATCAGATGAACCAGTGAACTTATCACGCCATGCAACCTAGGATCCATCGACCACGAGCTCAAGTTCAAGAAACCTCACAATCCTTCACAATCCACAGCATTAAATCCCCATATCACAGATCCATTGAACTGAGTCACAGTACACAAGCATTACTAAGCAAACCGTTACAGAAACACACAGTTGGTAACCACTCTGTTACAGTATGTGAAGAGAACAGGGAAACCATACCTTACGCTTCGTAGCCTGGAGCCAAGCATCAGCACAGAGAGCATACATATCAGCACCTGTGAAGTTGACAGGACATCTCCGTGCTATTCCCACCAACGACACATTCTTGTCGAGAGTAAACTTCCGTGTTAGTGCTGCTAAAACCCTGTATCCATTTCCATCATAGAAAGCAGAGGTGAGGAAAAGAAGTTAACTTTTGTCACCCCCAAGTTCTTGTGAACAGATGGATTTAGGGCCATAGATGCAGTTCCTTCATGCAGCACTTCTTGTGACAAACAACTGTACTTGGAAACATCCAGTCCAGCTGTAATTTTCTTCACTGAGATATGATTAATTGATCAACAAGCACAAATGTCCTAAACCTCAATTCCTTCAATAGAGACATTGTACTCTAAACTGCCAATTGACAATAAAGGAGTAGCCAAAATTTGGACACATGGAGAGAATTGTGTACCGCTCTCTGTATGTGGCATCAGAGCTGACTCCCACATACAAAAGTTTGTCAAAGCGGCCAGGCCGAAGCAGTGCTGGGTCTATCAGGTCTGGACGATTGCTTGCACCTATGATGAACAGATCCTGCCCCGCCATTTACTCACATTTGCACTCTCAAACTCTTGTCAACATTGAGGGCCTCATCCAGTGGGAAAATTCCAGAAACACAAAGTCAAATCACTGAACCATACTCAGTGCACAAATCTGCCAAAACTGCTTGATCAATATGAAATGGTTGAAGAACTGTGTCTAAAAGCACTGCAATTCATGTTATAAGTACAGATGATGTTTGGGGTGTAGGATCCATAGTGATTAGGAATAGTAAATTCACCTGACTCTTGTCATTTAGTCCATCAATCTCTGCAAGCATCTGCCTCCAACCAGCAACGAAGAATACCTCAGATACAACATGACAGAAATACATCAACTTACAGAACTTCTTTGATCAATATAGGTGCTCTGAAACAAGCAAATGCATAGCAATATGAGAAAAATGCCTTCAATTCGAGCTGCTTGATACATGAGCTTGTTTGTTATCTGACCTGAGAAACAACTCTGTCCATAACACCACCAGAATCACCCGATGCACCACGTGCAGGGGCTAGTGCATCCAGCTCATCAAAAAACACCACGCAAGGCCTGGCTGCCCTTGCCTGCATCAATAGATGCATATATCATCAACCCACACATTTCAAATCTATTTCAAATCAGACCTTTTTTTCCACTGGAAAAGTTCCTGAAAGACCACTTTCTCTAGCAACTCTTTGTAAGATCAACCGTATGACAGTAGTGAACTTATGTAGACATTGGAATGCAAGAAGCAAAGTGCACCTAAAGGTAAGAATTTCCCAACCCATAAACTGCAAACCTAATAGCCCAAAGCATATTTACTTTTGGACTCCTGTTATTTGCCTCAGGTATGGTAGGGATTGTTTGTCACTGTCAGAAGTCAATGACCCCAATTTTTTCTTTATATTTCCAATACTATTTCACAATGGAATTCTAAGGAAGAACTGATGCAACACCTTGTGAAATATTTCACGGACATTCTTCTCAGACTCTCCAATGTACATATTGATGAGTTCTGGCCCCTTGACACTCAAGAAATTCAATGAACATTCTGTTGCAACTGCCTTGGCCAGCAATGTCTGCATAGTGACCACCACAAATATGGTCAGTATTTCTTCAAGAAAGTGTTTGATTTCTACCAAATATTCAACCCCCCCCACCCCTGATACCTTTAGCCCTCCAGGCATGTGGAGCTGTGATGAACTCGATTACTTATCTTGTACACTAAATTCACTAGGGCAACACAATTTCTCAAGGATTTCAAGAATGTCTTGTCAATTTGAGAAGCACCGAAAGTGATAAAGGGATCATGAATTTCTTTGTCTATGATGCTTGAATCTAACCAAAAGGACTGTAAGCTTGTTTACCTTTCCTGTGCCTGGTGGACCATATAGAAGAACACCTGACCGCTGCCGAAGCCCTGATGCAAAGAGCTCTCGATGAACCAGAGGTAGCTGAATCACCAGTCACCACAATTTTCTTCTTTCAAGAACAAAGTCGTACAGAAAGAGATTGAAATGAAAAAGGGGATCTAAACAAAACAAAATCAAAACACCTGAGATGCATGTACCCCCATGAAGTGAGAAAGCAGAAACACTACTTGAAAAACTTGTTTGCTCCTGAGGACCCATACAAAAAAGAAAGTGTGAAAATTCTTGCTCAAACTGGAAGCAGGAGGAGAGGTCTTAGTACCTGCACAGTGTCCAAAATTGCCTTCTTGACATCCTCCAGTCCTCCAACATCCTCCCACTTCACATTCGGCACCTAGAACACAATGGGTTGCCCCTCTTAGTACCGAAGAGACTGACTGCTATATGGCCATTCTCTTGGAGGATCAACCAACATGACCCAAGCCAGGGACTTCAGACCTCACAATCTCACACCTTTGAAGTGGCCAGAACCATTGTGAAAAGATCTCATCAGCTGCAAGTTAGATACAAGTTCTCAGATGCAAAGATAGATAAAGTACCTTAGGGGTGCCAATGGCAGAAGCTGTCCGGACCTTCATACGCTCAAGTGCTTTCTCTAGGTCCTCAACCCTAACTTGAAACTGTTGTTGAGATTTTTGCATTGAACTTCTTAGTTTCCCAGGTTCAATGACTGACATTTCATTCCCTGCCTCTTTACACACTTTATCTCCATCATCATGCCGAATGACAACAGGAAGATGCTCAATATCCTCCTTAGGTACCACATCTGCACTGTACAGCAAAGATTCCTTGTCCTCTTGCTCTTCTGCACATGGATCCTCATCCTCAAGACTGTCTCCATTCTCTTTCATGACACGGGAAACCGCAAATGCTCCAGCATCAGCAGCAAATGCCCGTAGGTCACGGGGTGTCAACCCTGACATTTGAGAAGAAATGGACTTGAGATAGGCTTGTAACCCCTCCTCCTACATCCACAACCATTGTGCTTCCATTTACTGCATTGGGAAGGAAAGTGAAGACTACAATACAGTGTCATGACAGAGAGAAAGAGAACAATACAGTTGGGGATAATAGAGAAGAGAAAACTCAAACCTTGCCCTCTTTCTCTTCCAGATCCTTTTCAGATTTAATGCATGCCTGTTCCTTTTTCAGTCCTAGGAAGTGATGAAGCAGCAACAAGCGTTGTTCCTCATCTGGAGCCTCCACAGTTACTTCATGAGTGAAGCAGCGGCGCAACTGAGGGGTCAACCCTTCTGTTCCCTCTGCTGCTGCAACCAGCAGCACCAAGCCAGGCCTTGGCCCTCTATTCTTGACTGCAAACTTCCCTTGCAGACCCATCAAAGTGAATACATCAGACAACTCCACTATCAATGCTCTTGATACAAAGTCATGATCAAACTGCCAAACTGATTGATCCTTCGTTGTTGGATGTAGCAAGAGCCTCAAGAACAACAGACAACCCTCAAAAGAGGATACTGATTCCAAACTGATTCGGACCCTACTCAAAAATAACAGACAAAGCTCAAAACAGGATACTGATTCAAAGAAGATAATTCACGGCAAGACCAAGTATTCAGATATTTGCACTTCCATGTAAAATGAGTAGACCCCAGTTACCTTGTACAAACCCGACTCAGACTTGCTGTTAACTTGAGAAGTATCAAGACTCCCTGAGACTAGATTGGCAGCAGATGCAGTATTTTCAGCGTAATCAGGCTCCTGCCAGCTATCTGGATGGAAATCCTCCTCTTCAGGCCAGCCCTGCAAGTGGGCCTGCACACCCTCACGTAGGGCACTTGCTACCTGAGACATGACTCCTGGATGATCTGATGACAACCCACCATTGGCCAAGGATTTTGCCAGCCCTCCAAATCGGCGGAGCAACAGCACCACTGGTGAATACCTGCCTCAATAATACATGGAACCATCAATTCAACATTTAGGCTTGGCAGTGAGAAAAGAAAAACTCTGAGAAAAGTGAGACTGGTTTCTATGGCACATACTACTGCCTATAAATCTTCACAAGTATCAATAACTTCTCTATTCTTCTTATTGAGAACACTGACATTGACCACTGACAGCAACAGGTATGGTAGCGATTAGCTACCTCATCCCCACTGACTTCATCAGTTCCTGGCAGTGACTATGGGACAATGTCAGACCTTGACAAGATACTAGTACAAACCAGAAACTCTCCTTTCTGCAGACTCTGGTTGCCACAAATGGGGTATAAACTAGTGTCGTAAGGTTTCTGATTCTGATGAGAACCTTTAGTTCCAGATGACATGAAAAGCTCTCCTTGCTGTGGCATTAAAATGGCAAATAAAATCCACCTACTTTCAGATCAGAGGAGAGAGAGGCAGAGAAAGAGGATAGAGAAAAGACATACTTGCGGGCAGTTTTGAAAGCATTTGTTACAGCAGCAGCAGTTTTACCATCAGATGCCCCTAGAAAGTCATAGCAGTTGTACTCCACCACATGGAGGCCTAGCTCTTCAGCTGCCCTCTGAACCACAGTTCGCTTTCCACATCCTGCATTCATTTGCTATCTCTTGTTAACAACAATTGACACCCACCCATCTCCTAAACTGATATGACCACAACTGTTCTTGATCCAGATAGCCCTGGTTTTCCAGTTTTTGTTAGTTTTCTCTGTGAATGTAGGACACCACCAATAGTTTCAAGATCACTTGTCAATTCCACAACAGTTACCATCAGCCTTCTGAAGGTACCATGTGAGTCCTTAATTGAAAGCCATGGAGATTTCCCTACAAAAAATTGACAACCTTGCAGCTGAGTGGACTCCAGCTGTATTTGAGTGAGTATAAGAAGAAAGGAGAACAGAAGACGGAAAAAATACATGGAGGACACCAACTACCATCCACTTCAAAGCTCACAGAATCATTGAAAATAGCTGCACAGCAATGTTCATAAAGCCTTGAATCCCTGGGACCCAACAGGGAACAGAGAAGGAATGGTAAATATCTTGGTTCACCAATTGGTAAGCCATCAAACATATAAAAAGGGCACAAAGGTAATACAGAGAGGAGATTGTGAGAGACATGAGAGGTGCACCAGAAGGTCCGTGGATGAGCACAGCTGTCTGCAAGCGGAGAGAGGGTGTCCCCGGATGTACACAAGGAGCCAACAAGGATGCCACCTGGTACACTGCTGCAGGTTGAGGTAGATCATCTTGGATGGGAGGAACTGCCATGATAGACGGAGGCAACAGAGCTGGAACTGAACCACCCAGGACCAAGGCAGTCTGGTGGCAGTTCACAAGCAAGAAAGGATCCATTGATGGCTCCAGTGCAAGTACCTACAGTTGTTGTCCAACAATATTGATATCAAGTTCATATTTCCAAGCATCCACAGACACTTCAAACATCTTGCAACCAGAATCTGTGACCTCTGTAAACAACAACACTGGAAACCCTACAACAAGTCATTTACAAAGCCTTTCCAAAGAAAAGTACTGACAATCTAGTGAGGAAGTGAAGAAAGGACCTTGAAATAGGCAAGTTCATAATGGATCGATGGGTCATTGCTTTTGATTGGAATAGCCAAAAGATCTCCCATTGCAAGTACTCTATCAATCTTGAAATAATCTTGCAAGGCCACATCTATGTTTGCTTGTCGACTGCGTGAGAGTGAACTAGATCTGTCATCTTCTGTATGCAACTTTGCAATGACAGGTATCCGCACATGTGCTATGCGCACATGGGATGCATACTGTAGCAACCCTTCCAAACTCTTTTCGAAACTGTCTGAACTTGATTGTCTCCCCAAGGCCATAGGCAATTGTTGCCCAAGGGCAACATGCAAAGGCAATATCTCCACACATTCTGATTTCATTGTTCCAAAGTGTGACTCTTCCTCCGGAGCAACTGCATTTGGAGATGCAGACATAGAGGCCTCTCGTGTCTCCACACCGGATGAGATGATTGATTGAAGCCAGGTCACATGCAAGCCAATGTTAAAGGCCAAAAGAGGAGAGATATAGACAAATTGTGGATTCATTGGAGCTTGTTGAGCAAGGGACAAAGTATATGAGGGAAAGAAATTGGAATTAGCTGTAGTTTTGTCAATGTCTCCATGATCACCACTCTCCTTGAAGCTCTTTGATATTGATGAAACAATATTTGGAGGATTCAGTGCAACTGCTCTTGCAGGTCTCCCGACATTGGTGGTCAAATTCTTCACCAAAACCTGCACCACCACATCATTTCAGATTTGCGAACAAAAGCTCCAGCAACTACCACACATATGCTGGCATAACAATGTATCCATGGAGCATGAGTTATCAGTAAAGCCACTGTGAGGTTTTGAGACTTTGCATAGAGGAATTGTGGAATTTCTGAATGCTGAGGTACCAAACACAAATGGAGAGGAAACTGCAAGAAGAAGCTGGGCTACAATAAAGAGTGACAGGATGGCTGATCCCACAGAACAGACAATCTGCTGCATGTCTATGGTGATGATGACAATCCCGAACCCTAACCCTAAACCCAGAACTCAAGAAATACAAGAATCATGAAAAGAAGGGCAAAAATACAGAACAAAGACATACCCAAGAGCCTGACGAGAGAGAAAGATCGCGCAAAGCTGACACAGACAAGCCCACAGTAGCTGCTTCATCATCCCATGAAGGAACCCTAAAGTGATTGCTGGTAGGAATAATAATAGAGTTTATGGCGCCCCCCCTCCCCTGGTCTTGCCCCTCGCCCCGTTCCTTCGAGGATTTCAACGCTGCCGCTGGAGGAAAGAAAAGCAAACCCGGCAACAGAGACACAGAAGATTGATTCTCCTTGGCAGGGAAGGAGACGAAAAGCTCAAACGGGTGCCTCTTCTCAGAACCATCATGTAGAGACGATTCACCACCGCCAAGAACAGAACGCAACGCCTCCGCTGTTTGCAACAAGATCAAGGGCTTCCGTCTCCGACCCATGATAGTATCAGGCCGGGTGGGTGCTACTGCAACAACGCCCATCGCACAAAGAGCTCCCCTCTTCCTTTCAAGCTCCAAACAACTCAGCGAAAATACCAAATCTTCGCATCATTTGGTCTGCGGTTTCTTTCAAACGCTCACTGCTACAATCTGTAAACTAAAATCCAACTGAGAATCAAATTCAGCATACACAATTCAGAATCCAAGAATGGAATTTACGTCTCGGTCCTATGCAAATTGCGAAATTCTTTCTGGTGTGGAATCCTTATTCTTTTTGTTCTCCTGCTGCTCGCAACCCATTCTCAAAACTCCAAGAACTTCTCACTTGACTGTCCAGCAATCTTTTAGGGATAGGGTTTGGGGTTTAGGGGGGGTGACCTAAAGGGTATCAACACTAGACTCAATACCCCCCCCCCCCAATTCATTTGTAATAACCAGTCTTGTGCACTTACCCTTGTAGCCTACCTTTTCAGCTTTGGAACTTGGGTGCCAAATAATTATTTTATTTTTCAAAATCTTCTTTGGTAATTAAAAATAATAATTTAAAGAATTTTGGCAATAAATATAGCCAACTTCTTCTTGTAGTTTTTTTTAGACTTTGAACATTTTACAACATTTTCTATTGCTTCTTTTTGCAAAAATGGGGAGAAATAACCCCTTTTTTTTTTCTAATTTTGAAATTTTCAGAATTAACTTAATTACTACCAAACGTGAAAAGGTATTACAATAATTGAATTTATAAAGAAATGTCAGTTTCGGTGATTTTAATATTTCAAAATCAGATAATCATCAAATTTCAATTCTTTGTTGGGGTAAGGGGGGGGAGGCGATAGGTCAAAATCAAAGAACTATCAATCCCAATTACCTATTTCAAAAATCTTTAAAATTTGAAAGTTTTCATGAAAAATTTGGCAATGAAGTAACCATTTTATGGTTTGATTGTTTGATTTCTTTTTTTAAGTTTTTGAGAAATATGGTTATATTCAAGGATTGGGTGTTTGATTTTTTGAGAATTTATGATTATGAATTCTTAAAAATTGCCTTTATAATCATCAAGGGTTTGTTCATGTTTCTAATAATTACTTAGCATAGAAATAGCCTCAACAAAGCTAGTAACATAAGTTTTGTAGCTTCCCAATGTGAGCAAGAAAGCTTGTGCAAAAAATGTAATATGGTGTTGTACTAGCGAGAGAGCTTGTTGTATTAGTTTACCTTCATCATTATGTTAGGAGATGCGCTATGGCGTTACACATAAAATCTTAAAATCTAATGAAGTAGATAAAGCTTTTGATTCATAGAAAACAGTTTTCATAGTCATAAGGTTATGATTCATGAAAGGGCTTTCACAATGACAAGGTTTTTATTTCATGAAAATTGGAAGCGGTTTCTCTTTGTGTGTTGATAATTTTGGTGACAACTTGAACCCTTACAACCAAGTATTCTATTGTCATCACAAAGCATGATGGGATGAAAGCAATCTATTCCATATTTAAAATCACAACTATCTTTAATACCTTTACCATTTCGACAACAAAATTGTCCAATAATTATTGAAATTTGAAAATCTTAACTTTGGCACATAGTCTTTTTAATTTTGAAATTTTCGATAGATAACGATTATACAAAATAATAAACAAGATTTTGTCAATGTTATGGAGTAATCTATAGCGTTTAGACTATTTCAATTTTAAATCATTGTCATAGAAATTTTACAATTCAAATCTTAACAGTTGGACTTTTTAATTTTTCAAAAGTTTGGCAAAACAAAAATAATATTTTAATTTATACCGAAATGGTAAAGGTACTACAATATCAACTTTGCAATTTTATCTTTTAACCACGAGGATAATTGAAATCAAATTCTTCCTTGAAAATGGGTTGCATATTACAAGATTAATTTTTTAATTTGTGAGGAAAAAGGTTTTGTAAAAAGAAAAAAAAAATTGCAACTAATCAAATTGTAATTGATAAGAATTTTCAACTTTTTTACAATTGTACTTTTATTATGTTTTAAATTTTCATTCAACTAACCACATTAACTAACCAAGAATGTAGGATAACTACAATGGTAGGTTCAATATAATTTTGAATCATTGTATTAATTATAGAATGAGTTTGTATAATAATTGTTTGATTTTGAAATGGTATTATCATATGAGGTGGCCTGCTTCATTGTTCACAACACACATTTATGATGATGTGCCATAGGCCCATAGTCTAAACAAAATGGTAAACATATATGTTATTAAAAAAGTCATAAGTTTACATATTATTTAAAAAATCAAGAATCAACCAGTTTTAAAACCCCCAATATTAATTTTAAAAATTAAATGTGTATTATTTATGGGGTAATAATAAATAAATGAATTTTTTAAATGCAAAATCTTTTCCTTCCATATGAAACAACTTAATAATGAAAAAAATAAAATTGTTTACAATATTTTTGATTTAAAAGAACACATACAACAAAAAAATTACATATTTTTTAACATGTGTAAACAATGTAATTATTTTTTCATATTTATGTGTATCATATAAAATACTTTACAATATTACAAAAAAAATGATACATGTTAATCTTTAAAGTTGAAAATCATAAATAAAAATGTAAGAAAGTGCAACTTTGCAAATATGTACCATATTAGTTGAAACAACTGTTTAATTTTGTGTATTTAACATTTTAAAGAAAAAAAATTACAAATGAATTTTTTTAATCAATTTCATTTTCAATATATTGATAAACGTATCTTGAAAATTTTAAATATAAGCTTTGAAGTAACATTATCCAAAACATTTGAAATTTATTTGAAGATTAACTATAAACATTAAGCCATGATAATTCAATAAGAACTTATGATGAACTTTGTTTATTTATTATGCATTAAATGTCTTTAATGAAAATCATAAAATAAGTGAATAATCAATTTATGGGTGATTTTGATGTCATTGTCATGGTGTTTTTTGTTCAAAATTCATGAATTTTCAAACAAGAAAATAAATGATTTAATATTTTTGAAACATAATTTTTAACATGAAAATGTTAAATGTCATGAATTGTAACAAATCATTGAAACTTGTATCTATTTACATATTATTTAATTAAATTGAAAATTTTAACAATCATAGTAAGCATGATTGGACCTTTTGAATTTTGTGTATATTTTTTCTATTGATTATAACATCCTTAATGCTCACTTTTTACAATACACTTGCCACATTTGAATTACATTCACATTACAAATATGCCATTCTAATATCCATATTGGTCCAATATAGCTTGCATTGGTCACATTATGAATTATTATTATTGTTAAATAGGTTAATGAAAATATGTGTAAAGAATTATGGAAAATCATATGGTTTTGTTAATGATGTATATGAAACTCTTCAAGACTACACCAAAAACTATTTCAAAATTGATAACATGGATATAATTTCACAATCCTCATGTTGGATTCACCATAAGAAATTAAAACTCACACAATTATGAACAATTCCCTATGTTTAACAAAAAATTGGATATTAATTGAATGAAAAATCACTTATATATAGATATGAAGTAATCCTTTTCATGTCATTTAAAAAATTCAATTTCTTATTGAATAAATTGTAGCACATTCCATACATCGTGCATAAGGGTTTAACTCTTGATTTTTTAGCATTCAACCTTAACGATGTAACAAAACATGAGTTAAACATATGTTGATTTGCGTAGAATTTGTTTCTGAACAAATATTTATATTTACTTTCTCTGTAATCAAACAAAAATTGTTAAGTAGATTCCATTATTCAAGAAGAAACTATTTGATAAAGAACAAACACACACTATATATATTAACGATTGCTTCTTTGAAATTGTATCATATGGAATGTGTATTCATTCAATCTCTAAAATACTTGTTCTTTGAAATTATAGTTGTACTCTTCTTTCAAATCACAACGTGATATGCCCCCATTTTGTTTTACCACATGATCAATCTTGTCAACAAACATAATTCAAAACTCATTCACGAGTTTAAATTATCACAAAAAAGTTGCTTACAACACCCAATATATAAATGAGTATCAAAACTTGTACACAATTTTTTAATTTTTCTTTTGTGTTCTTTTGTGTTCTATAATTTATCACCAGCAATCAACAATCATTCTCAATGGTCTTATAAGCCATAATGATTCATGAGAAGTAACAAACACCATGGTTGTTAAAATTTATTTCGTCATCGAGTTTTGCTCTGAGTATTACACTTCTGTAACTTAATAATTTGATGGTAGGATTAATACACTCCATTAACAACCTTAAGGTATAAAGGGGCAAGGCGCATGCGCTATGTCCTCCATGACCTCTTCGTGTGGCTGGAATGTGTATGCCTTCTTGAACATTCACCATTTGAGATACTGCAAAATCTGAACATCGGCTTCTATCAAGACTTGTAGTGTAGGAACAATCTTAATTGAGAATAGAGAACTCACCAAGATTTGTGGCTTTTTGTTGTGCAAGTTGATATTCAAGATGACAAGATCGTTATAATGTTGTCTTCGACTCTGAAGACTACGTTCTGTGCAACAGAATAGTTGCATGGTAAGTAGTAGATGTGCAAAACGATGATGGACAACAATTTTTTTTGTAATACATAGTGGTTGATGATGTAAAGAAGAGTGATGACAATGTAAGGCAAGAGTTTGAACGACTTGATAAAGAACTTGAAGATCCATCTTTGACTAAACTTCCATTGCATGCAAGCACATTGGGAAGCACAAGGAAGAAAGGAAGGAGGGAAGAATAAGCCCCCACACATGGACAACAGAACCTGATAAACATTTAGAAGCTTCTTGCCTGAAAAGAAGTAAGGATTCTACAACTATTCATTCTCGTCATTGTCGTCTGTGAATATGCATCTCCCATAAATGCTCTATTGCATTCCTCTAGAATTGGGTTTCTCTTACTCAGCTCATTTCTACTTAGTTCCAGGGATAGAGAGACAGCAGAAGAAGAAGAAGAATGACATAGTTCTTCTTTGTTTCTACACAATTGACAAAGCTTTTTTATGAGAGACTTTTTGGCAGAGATCTGAAGGTGGTTGTTGCTGCACAGCATTGGATTCTTCACAAACTGAAGAAGCTGATGATGATGATGCTCCTCTCTCTCAGAGAGGTAAGCAGCATATGTGAAGATGAAAGAAATGTTGTACCTCTAGAGTTTTGAGAAAAAAGGCTTAGACTGTTTATGGTTTTGAGCTTGAATTGCTGTCTTCAGATCTTGTGAGATGAGCATAGCAGCATTCCATAATGCAACGTACTCCAAGCCTTGAGCCACTGTGAGATCACGAGACTTCAACAGCACTGCCTTTGTTCCCACCACAGCAAGGGGAGACTTGCTGGCAATTTGTTTCGCAAGAGTCTCCACTGTTGCTAGCATCTCTGCTTTTGAGTCATAGACATCTTGTACAAGGCCCATTGATTTAGCCTCCGATCCCGTGAATTTGCGTCCAGTAAGTGCAAGCTCCATGGTGTTTCCATGGCCTATGAGTCTAGGCAAGCGTTGCAGGGTGCCAAGGTCTGCAGTTATGGCTAGATCAACCTCTTTGACAGAGAAAGATGCATCTTTGGTGCAGTATCGCAGATCGCAAGCTGTGATCATGTCGATGCCTCCTCCTATGCATGCACCATGGATGGCAGCAATCACAGGTTTGCGACATTCTTCAAACGCCGTGAATGAGGACTGAAGCTCCTTCACATCCCTTCTAAGCTTCTCTCTCTCCCTTCCGACGCATGAGGAGAAGTTGGAGGATTCAGAAGAAGAACTCTCTTCCCCTGGCAAGCAGATGGAGTATACAAAACTGTTACGGTTTGTTGCTCAAGAGTGTGTTTTTTCTGTTGTTCAAAGAGGGCTTGCAAATCGAACAAGGAGGAAGACAGATCCTGAACCATCAAAGACTCGTGGTGAAAACCCCTACCTTGTTGTGAAGCTTCTTCACTCTCCTTCTTCTTCGTCTGGTTTCTTCCTCCTCCTCCTCCTCCTCCTCCTCCAGTGATTTGCGCGAAAGTGGAGAGATCGATCCCCGCGCAGAAATGGGCGCCGGAGCCCGTCAGAACGATGACGCGCACATCCGGGTTGCCATCCAGCTTTGCAATTGCAAGAGGCAGACTGCGGAACAGACCCGCATCCAGGGCGTTGAAACGTGTGGGGCGATGGAGACTGAGCCATGCAACGCCGCTGTTGCCATCCGGTCCTTCCACGCGCAATCCCTCCCATTCCTCCTGCTCCGCCATCGCCACCACCCTTGTTGCCTCTTGAAACAAAGCTCGAAAAGGAATGTTCAGGGTTTCAACTGTATGGAATTAAGGTTCAACATTCTGAAGGTCGTTCTTATTAGGGTTTTGCAACAGAATTGGTGGTTGCCACAGGATTTTCAATTTCTTGTTGATAGACTTCTTTTTTGAACACATAGGGTAGTGTTTTTCCCAAGGTTTTATTGAGACAAACAATTGCAAAAGTCCTGGAATTGTAGTACAGTGCTGTTGTTGTCAGATCATTTTCAGTCAACAATTGCAAAAGGACAGAACTGTATAGTGCTGTTCTCAGGTGGCATTCGGTAATGGTGAAGAGAGACGGTTTTCATCACAAGATTGACACAAAGTAACATGAAGAGATAGGTGCACGCTCAGTTTCACAGTGGGTGATGATGAACAAGAGAGACGGTTTTTGTTGCAAGATTCAGACAAAGTAGTTACATGAAGAGATCAGATGGATGCTCAGCTTGGCATTGGGTGGTGGTGAAGAGAGACAAATTTGTTGTGAGATTGACAAACTTGTAAGTAACATGAAGAGATTGATCATTTGTGCAGAATGCACAGGAGTGAAGTGAGAAGAAGCAACGGGTGATGAATTGGACCTTATGGCATAATGTATGTTCTCCAAGAGAAATCCTGCAATGCAAGGGAATTAATTGTGCTGTCCATAGATACTGAATGTGAAGTTTTGCCTGAATTTTGGTTGGTTTTGTGATCATGGCATTTCCAACAGTCCCAATTGAGACACTGCACAATCGGATGTAATCATCTGTGGGTCACATTTCCAGACTCATCTTCATCATTTGCTTGGGCGACTTGACTCTGAAAATGCAATTGTGATTCCACAATGGATCCTCAAGATTTGAGCCCACCCACCACCAATAGCAATGTCCTTGTGATGACATGCTCGGCTACATATACCTCTTTGCTTCTGCCTGTGAGCTGGTTTCTGAGCATCATTCCCAATGTGTGCATTTTGCAGAGCAACACTATGCTTCACCAAATTTGTTTGTTGAAAGGGGGCCAAGAAGAACGGCTGAGGAGAATGTCCCTGATCGTTAAGCAGTCTTGGAATTTAGAGGGAGGAATTTGAATATAAGATCACTCAACATGGTTATGCAGCTCTCCAATTCCTTCCACCTTGATGCGAATGGTGTCCCCTGGCTTGAGGTGGCGCGGAGGATTGAAGCCAGATCCAACACCTGTTCAAATCAAATATGTAGTGAGTGCTGGTCTGCAAGTGTGTGCTCAAGCACCCATCGCTGTTCAGACTATGTCTAACCAATTTGCTTGACCAACAGAGCCCTTATGTGCATATTCTAGACCAGAGCATCATTGATTTCAATGATTGTCATCCCCACCCACACTCATGATACTCACCTGCCGGTGTGCCTGTAGCCAATATGTCCCCAGTTTGAAGGGTAATACCAGCAGATATTGTTGATATCAACTCTGCAATCGGGAATATCATTTCGGATGTTCGACCATCCTGACAAAACAACCCTGCATATATACATCAGTGGGTTCTCATTCAGGAACTACTTCTAGATAATGACATCTCGAAGAGAACCAAGTGAAAGAACACAGCATTTGAAGTCTTTCCCTAACAAAATCATATCTGAATGTGTTCATTTAAGATGTCGATAGGTCCTTGTGCAGGAAGTTTCTGAAGATTTGCAGCCTCTCCAAGAAAACAGTTGAAGCACAGCATTCAAGTGATTCTTTGATGATAGGCAAAGTTGTCCACTTGAGAAGGTGATGGGTGAGTTAAATCTTCACATATTCCTCACATGAGAAAAAGAACAAAGCTAGATTTCACAGTACAATTTGTTTGTTCTGGAGTGTGAGGATACCAAACCTGGCGCAATTCGTCATTGACCCAACACTGTATTGCAAGATCCTGACCATCGATTTCAGATGCAGGAACTATCCAGGGTCCCATTGGACAGAATGTGTCGCAGCTTTTGCCCAAGAACCACTGCAAAAGATCAATCAGTTCACTGCAAAATGATTAGACACAACAGTGCATACAATGCAGAATCTTCATATAACCTTGCTGATTCTGATACAAGTGAGCTACTTCCCAGCTTGATGGTGCAGTTCTTGGAATTGACAGTGCCTTGACACCTCTCCATCAATAACTAGTCAAACTTCTCAATGACAATTTTGTGTTGGTTAGGGTTTAGGTTCAAAGCCTAAAGGCTTCACTACTTTTTTAAGCACAAACAGTTACCAAGATTGGCTGGTGCAACACCAGTGAAAAAGCTAGAATTCACCTGCCTGCTGGTGACGCTTTTGCACCTCTCTTGCAGTTACATCATTCAGGATGGTATACCTGGGCCAAATCCCTCCTAACCTCTTTTAATTGCACATTGTCAAAATTCACACTTCCTGAACCACATTGATACACTGTTCTGGGGAAACAAACATTCAGATGATCACCAGTTCCAAACACCTTCACAAAAAGTCTTATGTTGTATATATCCTCTGATACAATACTTTGCATCAAAGAGGACCAGCAGTGCACTCACCCAAAGATGTGGTCCAGAGCATCTTCCTTCTGGATTCCTCGCCCAGGCTTGCCAATGATCACTGCCAGCTCTGAGAATTGACAAAAACAGGTACAAAATGCTCATCTTGAGGATACTCTAAGGAGCACATAAGGGCACAAGTGTTAGGGCAGGAACACAACACCAGTTTTCCTTCCAGTAATTCATGTTAGCAAAAGAAAATATGTCCTCTGGCAAAAGATGTTCAACCGGTTCAGCAAGTCTGAGTTTTTCCAGTTGCTCATCCAAACATCCGGTTCATTGTCAATGTTCATGTTAGATATCAATGACAGAGAGTGGACATGCCTTGCAGGCTAACTGTGGGCTGACAGGCTTAAACCCTAAACCTGGAACCTAAAGCCTAAAGCCTAAGCCCATCTGTTCACCCCTTTTGGGTGTGAAGCTTGTCATCCTCATTTACAATTCACACACTCAAAATATTGCAGAGAATGAAGGTGAAGGGGCCCACCTGCTTCATAGTCCACAAGCTCAGACCATCCATATGGATACTTAATGGCAGCTCCAGGGCCAATGACAGATTGTGGTGCTTTTGTAAATACAATCGGGTGCTGCATTCTACAACAAAATAGTCAGCAAGAAGAGAAAACCAAATATTATATATGCCTGCTGCAGACCAAAGGTCACAGGCCTTGTTCAGGTTAGTAGCAGATACTGAAACCGAACTTGTCCCAACTGACACTGATGTCAGAACTCACAACTACAGCAGCTAGAATAAGAGTGCAGAAGATCCAACCTTTGGAGCATCTGGAGTAGATATGCCAGGTGCAGATTTCCAAGTGTCAACTTCCTTGACATGATCCAAGTAGTTCTTTCCAATGCACATTATTGTTCCCATGGGCCTGGGTATGGGTGCCTGGATCTTAACCTTGTTCAATCTTCTTCCCTCTCCTGTCAGCTGTAAGCTGCAATCATGTAATGCAGCTATGGTCATACAATCTATAAAATGAGCTTTGCAAATTCTTTCGCTATATCAAAGCCTTCTCCTCCAGGTGTTTCAAGAATCTTACTTAGCCAACTGTGATTTTGTGGCGGCAGTTTGGTCACAAGAAGAATAGATTTGTTGAGTGCCTGAACCCTAAACCCTTCAGGTCTGCTGTGCTAGAGTGAATTGACACCTATAAGTTGGAATAGGTATGGATGATTCATGCAACTCCAGGAGAGCTCTGTGGGGTTGCATGAACCTTAAACTAAACCCTAAACTCTGCCTGCATGAACTCAGCAGATAAGTGGAACTTACACCATACAAGAACACAACATGGATTCCTCAACCAGCTGGGGAAGCATTGAGGCATCAAGGCTTGTGCTGACAGATTTCACAAAATGTCGCTCGTCTCAAGATGAGTTACTCCCTGAGTCAGAAGGTGTGTAATTCTACCAAAAAAATTCAGCATCCTCCTAACCCCCCCTGAATCCACCACATCAACGGAAAACTGCACCTGTTCTTGAGCAGGTCCCAATGCTGGATGACACCCACCATGTCAGACAACTGTGCTGGTAATATGCTCTGGGGCAATTTCACTACATCCTGCAAATGCCTGAATCCCATTCTTCAGTCCCCATCAGTTTACGAGACAAAAACTCTCATTTTCCTTCAGCTTCTTTCTCCCCTATCATATCCTCTCTAGCTGGTATAAAGACCTTCCAAGAGAGATGGATCACAGATCAAAAACCCTTGTTAATGATCAAGCTGTCAAGAAAAAATGAGAATTTTGCACCATCATCATCATTGTGGGGGGTTACCATAGTAAAATAATAATATGTACCAGACAGTGTCACCACGGACAACACCAACTGCATCCTCTCCAGTTCCTGTTTGGAATGTTGCCAGCTTCAGAATCTCATCTGCACAATGGCCACAAACTCTCCAGCATGTAGATGATCATGGAGCTTTGGGATATTCTGCTGGTCTAGAAAGTTCAAACACTGGAGACATGAGAATCTATCACCGGTCCCTTCTTCTTTGGACTTCCTGTTGCCATATCTGCTGAGGTTTCTTCTGTAAAGAAAGCTGAAGAGTTTTGAGATATGACAATTGTCGAGTGCAAGAATGTTGTTGCATTGCATTCTAAATTGATGGCAAAAGCAAGAATGTTGTTGCATTGCATACTAAATTGATGGCAAAAGAGTTTCAAAACTGTTTGTTGTGAAGGGAAAGAGCATTGAAGAATTGTTGTTGTGTGAGTGAGAGAGTGTCCAGGAAATCATGGGTGGCAGTGTAAGAGCAAGGAAGGAGTTGTTGGTACCACCAAACATGGGAGACATAGATGCTGCTGCTCGGACAGTGGCAACAGGAGAATGCACTTTCCTTCTTGGTAAGCCAAAGAGCAATGGTGGTAGTTGCTGTTGCAGGGACAAGCTTCTGCATACCATTGCCAACCAACTGCCAGATCCTTTTCCTATGGCAGTGAAGCCATACACTTGTGGTCCTGAGCCAGCTAAAAATGTGGCCATGATCACCAGTTGTGGCAGCAACAAGAAACCCTCCTCCTCTTCCTCTTCCTCCTTCCTTGGCCCACTTTTAGGTGCTGCGGCTGCTTGTTCTGAGATGCGACAACAACAAACACAAGTGTTTGCTGTCTGAAATGTCCTAAGCTTCACTAGTAGTTTCAAGCTGCCAGAAACTTACTTCTTCATGGAGCTTGAAGATTGCGTCCTTAGAACAAACCACAATGTGAAGATCTCTTTAGGGTTTAGGGTCTCTCTCTGTGTTGCATGAATCCAGAGGCAATGGGTGGTAGTGGAGGCCGGGGAGGAATGATCATCTAGTAGAGGTAGAGGACGAGGCATGATGTAGCAGTGGAAGAGAAAACTAACAAGCCGATATGGAGAAAAGGAAATGGGTTCCTCCAAAACTTTGAGATTACTTCTACCCATACAAACCTCACCCCAAAGAAAGGTAGGGATGCATGATCAGTGGGGTCCACGAACACCAGCAGAAGCGAGAGAGAAACACAGAGAGACAGAGAGACAGAGAGAGGAAAGATTCGACAAAGCGCCATCATCCACCCAAGATGCAAACGGATGAACATCGAGTGCGGGGACTACTGTTGCAAGCAGTCTAGCTGGCTCGTGTCTGCCTACCCCTGGCGCGCCCTGTCTGCTTCCCTCTCTTCTGTCTACCGCTGCACTCACACAAACAGACCAGCAGGACTGGGCAGGGTAGGAACCTAACTAGGCTCGGAGCTGCTTCGAGTGCAACAGCAGCAGCACCTTCTTCTGAGCTTTACCGACTGATCTGTGGAGTTCTTCTTCTTCCCTGGAGATTTTGAGAACGGGGGGGAAGGGGTGGCGGTTTTAGGTGGTAGGTCATCTGCAGACGACGAGTCTTCGTATTGGGTACCAGTCCAAAAGCAACTGACGAGAGACAAACAAACAAGAAGCGTGCCACGGACTGAAGAGAGAGAGATTTCTCTGAGATGGCCGTAAGTGTTTTTGTCTTCTGAATCTTTTGATTTTCAGAGTTTCTTTGTCCACTACAAGTGCTAGAGCAAGCGAGAGTTTTGTTTTGGGTGGCAAGATCATCATCAGCAGATGCAGTAGCAGCAGCTGTATTCACTTTCAAGAGATGGAAAGAGGGGTTGTCCCTGTTGGCTTTTCCCTATGTCTGCGTTTCTTTCTCTCTCTCTCGCACATGGTGTTATATATCTTTTTCTTGTTAGTATCTGCATCACCATGGCAATCTCTCACATGATGATTTTCAAAGCTGAGCATTTCTGCGTTCCCCTCCATCCCTGAAAGCCTTGTCTCTAGAGGGTTTGATTGATATGATTTTGTTACTAGAAATTAGGGATCCCTGGTGATCCCATGTAGCATTCTCCAGGCAGCTCTCTGCAATTTGGAGACTGCTTGAAATATGGCTGCAGAGTAACAGCAGGTATCATGCTGATATTACACTTGTCTATAGCTGTAGGTTTTTGCCCGAGTTTAGCTGTTGCATTTGTTCTGATGCATGTTCCCCACAGTTTTGATCTTTTTTCCTTTCCTCTCACTGTGGGGCCGCTGATGAAGTCAGTAGTGTGTAGTCATGGCAGCTTGTTACTGCTATTTGTGACGAAGGTGACATCTGATGGTCTGTCTCTTTGTGTGCAACTCTCACCAAGGTTATGACTTGCACTCATTGTCTTGTTATCTTCAAAGTTTTGTTGTGCAGATTTCTCTGCAATCTCCAGATATGTGTTCCTTTCCTCTCTGTCAGTCACAATCTGGACATAATTTGCATATCCTTTTCATTTGTAGTTTGGATTTTCTTTGCGTTTAGTAGATACATATGGAAATATCTCATCAAAAATCAGTGCACCTGTGCATCCACCTCTCATGTACTGTCTATGTGTAATTTGAATGCTCTGATGAGAGGTCATTGTTGCAATCAAAGTTTTCTGGGGGCCCTCAAAACTGTTGCATAGATTTTGTAGTCTTCTCATTCTTATTATCCAGGAGAACATTAGCTAGAGTATACAAGCTGCTCTTTTTGATGTTGTGTAACCCCAAATTGCAGCTCTCTTTATTGATTATATCTCAACTGACTTTATTATAATTGGTAATCAAGAAATAATCTTGTTTACAATCTTTTTCATGAGTCATATTCTCTCTTCACGGTTTTGTTGGTCATCTCCTTGTCTTTCAGGTTATGTTGATCTGGCCAGCTAGTCACAGCATTGTGGCTAAGTCTTCTTGTTGTTGCTGGTTGCTGTGACAGAAAACTCTGTTTGTTGGTTAAATGCTTGATGCCAATCTCCACACATTTGCTGGGAACTGATGAAGTCTATGTGGATGTTATGGTAGTTGGTCAATCCCACACAGGTTGCTACTGAAGCTCCATAAATGTGCATATGACCATCTCTGTCGTTCACAACACTGCTCAATTTTTCTTTTGGTCCTTTTTCCTCTTTTCTTTAGGGTTGGGTTTCCTTGTTTCCATGCTTGCTGATTGGTTGCTTTTATGTTTTCAGATCTGAAATATCCATGACCCAATTATGGGTCATCTCTCAATTCTTTTCAGGTTGACTTAGAACTCTAGTATTGAGAATTCTCAGTATGCATGCAGATAGTACAGAGATAGTCTTGGTTAATGTATGTCATTGACCTCCACCATTGCTGGGAGTTGAAGAAGTCAGTGGAATGTTATGGTAGTTGCTACATGTTGCTGCTGAATGTTGTTGCTGTTGTTCAAACCAATCTGTTTTTTCTCTCTTTCTCTGTCTCATCTTTTTCACTGTCCACGGGATCAAAAATCTTTATAATCTGAGTATCCAGTCATCTCTGAGTTCTATTCAAGCTGAATTAGATTGTAAGTATGGTGAAATTCTCAACGGTTGTGAAGATACGTAATTTTCTTGAAATGTTCCCATATGCATTTCCTTGGTGTTCTCAGTCTCTCACCTTGCTGAAATGTGTTCCACTTATGAATGCAGAATCGCCCCCATGTTCCAAAATTTGGGAACTGGGATGCGAATGCCAACACTCCAGCTTACACGGCTGTATTTGAGCATGCACGTGCTGAAAAGGGTGGGAAAATTATAAATCCCAATGATCCAGCTGAGAACCCTGCCCTAGCTGCTGCATATGGTTACCTACCTCCAAGTGAAGACCGGCCTGTTGCCCCACGTGGAAGAACTGCTGTTGAAGCTCCTCATCAGCGTCATGAGCATGCCCCCAGCCAGGAGGAGGTAGATACACACCACCAGACAGAACATCCTGGGCGATATTCACAGGAACCTTCTGCAAACCGTGCAGACAATCCTCGCTATGTAGGCAGAGGGGGCCCTGCTGGGGGTCCTACAAGAGCAGCAGTGCCTTCTGATCCACCTAGGCGTGGTGTAATAGATCGAGATTCCAACCATAATTCAGACCGGAGTAGTGCGGAGGGTTCCAGCCACAATACAGACCGGTCACCAATGCACCCTTCTTATCCTGGGAGGCTGACAGCAAGGGAGGCTGGACGTGGTGCTTCTTCCCCTGCATGGGAGAAAGGTAGGCGTGTATCTGGGGATGATGGGCCGGTATTTGCACCAGGCACACCCGTCAACAAATCCCGACTACGTGCAGGAGCTGGAAGGCCAGAAGAGCCAGTAAGTTTGGAGAGAGTTTCTTCCTTGTGTGTTGCAATTACATCTGCAAGATGTTGAGGTCCAAAATTTTGGTTTAGTTTGGAGCAATCATAGGTCAAATTTTTTGTTGTTTGTCTGAATTATGTTGTGTGGATTGTTGACAGCCAGCAAAGGGTGGGACATTGCCCAAATTTGGAGCCTGGGATGCAAAGGACCCTACTGCTGGTGAGGGGTTCACAATGATATTCCAAAAAGCATCAGTTGAGAAGAAGGAGGGTGGACCTGTGCGCATTCCACAGATGAACGAACCAGCAGCAAGCAGTTTTGAGGACCCACATCAGAGACAGCCAAGCGAACGATCAAGGAAACAAACTCAAAGTTCTGTGAGTAGTTATGATCTCTGTCTTGTCATAATTCCTGCATATTAAGATAAAGTGCTCGCAGGTTGACCAGCATTTGTTTCCTGTTTCATTTTGTCCCCGGTGCAGCTGTACTTGTTTGCTTTGTTGAAAAGCTTGTAATACCCAGTCTTTGTTGTCAGGAGTGGTTAGCAGAGGTGCATAAGTTTTATTTGGAAGGAAGGGGATTTTGCTGCATGCATATTATAAGTTGAGAATGTACTCACAGCAAGGTGCAGGTTGCGCTTGTATTTCAGTCAAGGAGTGCATATAAAAAGCCTATGGAAGTGGCTTGGCTTCTTTTCATCTGATGCATTGAGCATGAGCTTAAAGTTGTGGTTTGTGGACTTTTGATCTTGGTGCAGGGCTGGCTTTGCTGCTTCAGTAAATGAGCAGCAGAAGATAAACTTGGCATTCTCCAATGCCTCAAGGGTGTGGTGCCATGCAAATTCCCACAGAGATTGTCGAAGTTGGGCTTGACTATTCACATCACATGTTTGCTCTTCTTCTTCCTTCATGATGTCATGTAGCAGAAATGCCTGTTGTGGTTTTTCAATTAGTGCATCTTACTGCAGTAAACTGTGAAGTCATAATGGGTTTTTGTATCCCCTCCATTGCACCCTCTTCTTCTATATTCAGGTGAGAGAGAGACAGGGAGGAATCTAGATCACTTTCCTTTGCTCGTGTTGAGGGAGGATCTGCGTCTCCTTAAAAAAAAAAAGGAATTTTGTGAATAGTTGTTGCAATATATGCTCTCATGATATCTTCACTTTTTGGTTCAATTCTACCAGCCAGCCTTGTGAGGGTCTTCTTTTGGGCGTCATTTCTGTCTATAGCTCATCTTGTGTGCGGTGCTCTGACCATTTGTGTCAAAGCAAAGGTTTTGCCTCTCTCCCCATGTAACGGGCTTTTGCACAGGGCTATTGAACAGATAGTTGACAATTTGTATGTAGTCACTATTTTGTGTGCATGTTGTTTATGAAGCACATGGTAACGTACTCTGCTGGAACCTGGACAGGGTTTCTCTGCCATGTATAAGAATCTGATATGATTCTTTTGTAGCATTGATCAATTGGATATAATAAAAAGGTCTGTGTTCAGTTTCAATGCCATTTGTTATCTGTGTCCCTAGTTGTGTGGGGAAATCTCTTGCATATCATATCTGGTGTTACATTTGATTCTGGTCACCTGTGGCTTTCTAAAGCATTGTGACCAGCTGCTTTCTAATCTGCTTCTGAGAAAAAGCTAGCAATCTAGAATCCAGACTCTTTTGTGAAGCTGAAGGAAGGACAAGGTTATGAACATCACATTGAATCTATGACTACAATCTATTAACAAATGTTGGTTTGAAACATCTAATTTGAGACTGGTAATAGAATCAAGTTACTGATGATAAGAGTTTACTTATTTCTCTTCAGACTAAACATTGGATATGGGGTACCAACCTCAGGTGTGCTGCAACTGGAACATGAGTAAACACTTCTGTTGAGACCAGGACTGATGTAGACAGGTCGCTTTTTTGTCTTTGCTTCAAGTGTGTGGTGGTGATACAGCCAATTTCAGATGTAAAGCATGCAAGGGCTTTCATGTTTGGCTGTCAAGCCAAAACACTGAGACCTAGCAACCAACAGAGGAGCAAAATGTGTAAAGGTTTTTTTGCCATGTTGAGCTTTTACTTGACAATTAATGGATGTGCTGCTAAGATCTTTTGAGGCAACATAAGGTGAGAGTGAACTGATTGAAAGGTGGATGTTGAAACAGGTATCTGCAGAGATTTCTATTGCTCGTTTGAATGGCTAGTCCTACTCAGTTTCACTAAAGAAATGTTCAGTGTTACCTATTGAGGAAAGAATGGCTGAACTGAAGTTATGAGTGCACACAAGCAATAAGAAAAGTTTAGGAAAATGGGCACCTATGAACCGTTTCATTTCCAGACTGAGTGAAGATCTGCACAGCACATAGCATTGGGAAATTCCATTTTCAGAATGTAGATAAGATCAAGAGTTTGACAAGAACAGATGCCAGTTGTAAGAGCTTCAAAACATCTTCAGTAAGCGGATAAGGTCAAGAGCTTGACAAGAAAGAGATGCTAATTGTAAAAGCTTCAAAACTTTTGAATTGTAGAAAATAAAATTAGGGACAACACTAATGTCAAGAACAGAACCATTACATTTTTCCTTCATTTTAAGATCAATGTTAATTCAGTGAAGAGACAAGCTGCCAAATTTTTTGTCTAACGAGTAGTATATAGTCCATTTTTTTTCTGAAAGAGTGTTTTTGCTGCAGGATGAGGATCAAAACAGAAATGAAATTGGTGAGGAAGATGAGATCATGACCTTAAAATGGGAGATGCAAGCAAACAAAAACCATCTCCTTGTAGAACATGCCAAACCTGAGTGTAAGATATGGCAGTGCTTGAAGAACTTTGTTTGTGGAGAAAGACGGAGCTTTTCTCACTCCAAATTGTGCATGCTCCAATGGGAGCCCACACAAGCTCCAAGCCTGCAGAAAGGAAACTGTAGAACATGTCAAACCTGAGTTTCAGATAAGGAGCTGCTTGAAGGGATTTGGATACAGGAAAGGAGAAAGGCTTTGCTCATCCAGATTGTGCATGCTGCAGTGGGAGTCCACACAAACTCCAACACATAGAAAGGAGACCATTGAGCCGGAAAAAACCAATTTATTACTCACTTGAACTGGAATAATATACAAGCTTTGGTACAGCCCTATCAGTTATGGATAGGGGAAAATGAAGCATCAATTTGCACACTCAAAGAATCACTCCAACAGTACCACAAACTACACAGGTTGGACAACTATAGTCCCCAATTGTGGCACCATTCATTTACAAAAATCAGGGTGTAATGTTTTTGTCTACCTTCAGGGACTACAGTGCATGCTGTGTTGCCTGCTGAATGCAAAATGTTTAGGATGGCGTTACCGGCAGAAATCAAATGTAGTCACTTCCAGAAGAATTGAATGAACAAAAAAAGAGTTGACCTGTGCAAGAAAGATCACAGCTTCCATTGAGCTTGAAGCTTGTTGACCACGTTTGGCCGTTTGTAGTTTTTGAGAAGGAGAGAGGAGCAGACCACACTCACAGAAGATGCTGCCATAGCTGCACCAGCAACCCATGGAGGCAACCGAAATTGTGTGGATGGAAAAAGTACTCCAGCTGCAATGGGAATTCCTAGAACATTGTAACCCAATGCCCACACGTAGTTTAATCGAATCCGGCGGAATGTCTTACGGGAGAGGTCAATAGCAGTGATGACATCCTCCAAGTTACTCTTCATCAGAACAATGTCTGCTGCTTCAATAGCTATGTCTGTTCCTGCCCCTATTGCCATGCCCACATCTGCTGCAACAAGGGCAGGAGAGTCGTTGATACCATCACCAACCATTGCTACCGTTATTCCTGTTGTCTGTAAATCACCAACAATTGCTACAATTATTCCAGGCAATCATAATCACAGAACACATCTCCATTGATCTCCTAAAGAGACCAATATGAGACCAATATGTACTCCATGAAACTGAATGTCACTTCTCTCACAAGCTCATGTTGATGGTTGAGATACTGTATCACAAGAGTTATTCAGAAAGCTTGACACTGTCCAATGTATACAAGCCATTTTCATGCCCTATTGGTAGCTCCAGAAATTACGAAGGAACTACTATGCCAAGTTCAAAGGGCAGGAAATCTATAGGTTCCTCTGGAGCTTACTCCAGGCTTGAAAACCAGAGTGGGTTGCATGGTCCAAGACAGACCTGAATTTCCTTAATAATATTAGCTTTGTCTTTGGGCAGTGATTCTGCATAAACTGATGTCCTGTCAATCCCCAATTCTCTTGCAATTGTCATAGCAGTGTCCCAATTGTCTCCTGTTACCATCATGCTTCGAATCCCCATGGACTTTAGGCATTCAATCACAGCAGCTGCTTCAGGTTTCACAGGATCAGATATGGCAACTTCACCAACAATTTCTCTGTTGATGGCAACCAAAACCCCTGTTCTTGCCAGCATCTGAGTTTCATGCAAATCCTCAGCAACCTCTTCAGGAATCTCAATGCTATATTCTACCATGAGTTTTTGGTTCCCCACCAGCACCTCTTTCCCATCCACTATGCTGCGTACACCTTGGCCAGGTATGTTCAAAAATTCCTTGGCTTCAGGCAGTGGATCCTCTCTTTGTCCATGACTGCTGCAAAGTTTTGTCTTATATTCCATCACAGCTTTTGCGAGTGGATGCTCACTGTTGACGTCCCCATGTTAAAACTAAGATACTTAGGCCAAAAATCCATTGGTCTTCTAAAAACCTCTGCCTTCAGATGTGACATACCCACAAAAAATTGTGAACAGACCCACGCCTCAATTGGGAAGTAGGATCAAAACATACCTCAGCAGCAGCAATTGTCTCATAGAAGACCTGGAGTGCCATGTTCTTGTACAGCTTTGTATTGACAACAATAGGTTTACCAATAGTGAGAGTTCCTGTCTTATCAAACACAATTGTTTTCACCTGGCTCCACATGGTGTTAGTATTTTATCAAAGCATAGCCTCTCTGCATGTGAACTAACAGCACAAGGGAAATCAAATTCATGCCATGAAAGATTGGCAGTCTCCTCAATGGCCATAAGACACTAAAAGGCAAGAGACAGAGAAGAAACAAAGGATGATCAGCCTCAAGACACAGACAGAGCGATCTACCTTATGGGCTCCTTCCAGGGCCTGACCACCCTTTATAAGGACACCTTGAGATGCCCCTTTACCAGTCGCCACCATGACAGCAGTTGGAGTGGCAAGGCCCAGTGCACAGGGGCAAGCAACCACAAGCACCAATATGCCAAACTGCAGCGCAAGCTCAAACTCATCCATTGATGAAGGAATCCATGATTTTGGATAGGAGCCAGCTTTCCCTCCAACATACCATCCAAGCCACGTAAGGACTGATACTACCACCACCTGCCATGGATTTCCCTCAGATGGCATATTATTGGAGATATGGAACAGGGAAAAGCAAAAGAATATGACAAATGGGAATGAGAAGACAAATCAAAAGTGGGGAGAAAATTCAATTACTGAAGGCACAAAGTACTTTGAGATCAAATCAGCAAACTTCTGGACTGGGGCTTTGGCCATTTGGGCAGTTTCAACCAAGCGAACAATCTGAGAGAGTGCTGTCTCAGCTCCAACATGTGTTGCACTCACATGAAGTACCCCATTCTCATTCATGGTTCCCCCTATCACTTTGTCCCCTATTTTCTTAGGCACTGGACGCGCTTCACCAGTGATCATGCTCTCATTAACAAATGACTGGCCCCACTGTACCACACCATCTGTTGGTATCTTTGAGCCTGGTACTACCTGCACAGTCAAACAAAATCTACTCTTATTAATACCAAAGCACAAGATCTGCAAAAATGAAATCAGCATCAAAGTCCTGAGACATTCCAAGTCCTTAGAATTTAGTTTCAAAACTTTGTACCCAAGTGTGATGAGAAGTGAGGGTACAGAGAAACCTTGATGATGTCTTTCCGTTGAATGAGTTGAGAGCTGATCTCTTGCTCCTGCAAAACGTTGTTTCGCTCATCAATAGTGAGGAGTGTGGCAGTAACAGGTGCAAGGTTCATGAGCTCAGATATGGCTTCTGAAGTCTTTCCCTTTGCCACAACTTCCAACAACTTCCCCAAGAGGATGAAGGAGATGAGCATTGCACTGGTTTCGAAGAAATCACTGCTTTTAAAAGTTGCAGATGTTGCCGACCGCAGCACTGTGTACAGGGAGTAAAAGTATGCTGCATTGGTACCAAATGCAATCAAAACATCCATGTTGGCTGACCCATTACGCAGAGATCTGTAAGCTCCCACATAGAATTGCCTCCCAATGACAAATTGCACAGGAGTTGACAATATCCCGCGGAGAAGAGCACCAACTGTTAGCCTGTTCACTACACTTTTGTCCAGACCTTGTTTTGTTCCTGGAATGTACATGAAGATCATGGAGAGGAGAATGACAGGAACTGTGAAAACACAGCTCCAGAAGAAATACTTCTTATACCGTTTGATTTCATTGCTGCGATCAGGACCTCCTCCATTCTCTGGTGCAGAGAGCTTTGCTGTGTACAATCCTGGAGGTCCTGTTTGTGCAATAGCTTCAATGAAGTACCTTGGTCCTGTCTTATTAGGATCATATGCAACCTCCACCATACTTCCATCAGTATCCATGTCCACAGTTGTCACACCAGGAAGAGCTTCCAGAGAAGTTTTGATGAGCTTAATGCTTGATTGAGAATTCAAGCCTTGCAATTCCAACCAGACTTTATTTCTTTCCTCCCCTGCACTGATAAGCTCGACTTTGAAGCCAAGATTGGTGATCACACTCATGAGCTGCAAATGTGTAACAAGCCTGGAGTCGTATTCAACCTCTAACTCTTCTGTAATCAGAGCAACAGATGCTCTCTTGACTCCAGGAACCTGGTTGAGAGCAGCTTCAATTGAATCTGAGCATGACGTGGATGTCATGCCTTCAATCCGGAAACGGCCAATGATGATTCCTGATGAGTCTCCCTCCTCTGCAATGATGCTGGCATCAAAACCAGCATCTTCAATTGCTTCACAAATTGTTGTATCCTGGAAACAAACAAAATCAAGCATTTCATTTGTAAATCCTAATGCTGGATCCTGAGTTATCAGACTACTAAACAAGGGTTTCTATTCCTGGAAATTGAGAGGTTCTCAATCTCTTTCTTCTTCCTCTTGTAGCAAAATGAGTGCTTGCAAAAAAGAGAGTTGCTAGCCAGCATGCATATGTGAGAGATGATGATCAGAAGAAGTATGTTACCTCAACAAAAGCAGGTCTATAGAGAACTTGAACCCTGTTTCAGAGAAGAGCTACAGCTGCATCCTGGATTCCAGGCAATCTTTTCACGGCTTTCTCTACTGAACCCGCACATGCTGCACACACCATTCCTTCCACCTTTTCCCATAATAGAGACCAGGAACAACAAAGAACCAACATTAGATCAGAACAAGGATCGAGAAAAATGGAACAGCTAAGCTACCGCAGGCAGGAAAAAGAAAAATCTTCGCCATCTGCAACTGACCTTGAACGTTGCGTTACGAATTTCTGTGGCGTCAATGTCGGAGTGAGACCGTCGTGTTGCAGCAAAGCGCGGCATGGACGGATAACGAGGGGACGGGAGCAAGGCGAGGTTCTCTGCCACCGCCACCACTCCAGGCAACGACAATCGATTGTCGTTTTTCGGAATTTCCATGTCAACCGCGACTGCCGCCATCGCTGCTAATACCTGCAAAAGATTTTCTTCAGAAACTTTCAAAACCTTTCTCGCTCGCTCCTTTCCTCTCTAGTTACGCGTACAAGTGCGCACGGTGCTCCGAAAGAGAAGGAGACTGCCGGAAACCCTGTGTTCTCCACCACGGATTGCTTTCTCTTTTCTCCAAAAGACGAAAGCGATCAACGGGGCGGAATTTCAGTTGTACAACGCATGTGTTCCGTTGCCTTCTCATGCTTTTACTAAGATTCAGCTCGTTGAGCTCCACCTGCACAACGGAAGTAAAGGTTTCGAACTTCTGATGCCTTGCGCTCCACGATTCCGACATCTGCTCCTGATTGCGTTGATGATGACGAGAGAGGATCGTAGAGGGAATGGAATCTGTTTCGCAACTCCTTATGACTGATACGTGATTGTCGGGAATTGAAATGGAACAGAAAGAGTCTGGATTGTCTGGAATGGAAATGGAACACAAGAGTCTGGATTGTCTGGAATTGAAATGGAACAGAAAGAGTCTGGATTGTCAGGAATTGAAATGGAACACAAGAGTCTGGATTGTCTGGAATTGGAATGGAACAGAAAGAGTCTGGATTGTCTGGAATGAACTGGAATACAAGAGTGTAGATTCTCTGAAAATTGAAATGAAACACAAAGAGTCTGGAGTCTGGAGTGACGGCGAGGGAGATAGGACGACGAGCAAACTCATTTATTGATGAGCTTTGAGATACTTGCCCTTTTTTTTCATTCCGAGATCAAATGAAATAGTCTGGAGGAGCTGTTTCGCGGCAGTACTGTTGGCAATCACTTCATAATCAGATGCAATGTAGATATTAAGATCCACAAGCTCCAAATTTCTAGATTCAACTACTTCTTTCTAACTTCAATAATCTAATGCTTGGGATCTTGCTGCTTCGTGTGTGTGCGTTGGAATTGTGCAAGGTTTTGTCTCGACTCTAGAAGCTCTAGAAGCTCTTCTCGTTGTTTTCGCGAAATTTCGCATCCCTGGCGGCAAAAAACAAAAAGCCCTTGCGACATGTACGAAGGCTTTCTTTTCTTTCTTTTCTTTTCCTTTCTTTTTCTTTTTGAAAAAAAATGGCCACATTGTCGCAACGTTATGAGGAATTGTTTTTTTTATAAAAAAATCGCCATAATTAGACAATAGGTTTTAAGCACGTCACCAACATATAGCATAATTCCTAAACTTGTTTTACTTTCCTCTCTAATCTATAGCCAAATGTGGCTAACTTCTCGTTTGGGATGATTGCCAACCCACCTCTACCTCACAATTCCTTTAGAAAAAACATTGGTGTTAAAAGTGCTTCAATCAAAGGACATTTGGTGGCCTTTTCCTACTAAGGCAAGGATATATGGTGTTTAGATTCATTATAGAGTACAGTAGCCTCCCGGCTAAGTACGCAACTTGAACCTGGGAGGAGTGTGCGTACTTAGCCGGTAAGTGCGCACTTAAGACCAATCACTTTTCTTTGTAGCCACAACAACAAAACCCTAAACCTAAACCCTAAACCTGAACTTAAACCCTAAACCTGAACCCTGAACCCTAAACCTGAACCCTAAACCCTAAACCTGAGACCAATCACTAAACCCTAAACCTTAAACCCTAAACCTAAGACCAATCACTTTTCTTTGTAGCCACAGCAACAAAACCCTAAACCCTAAACCTGAACCCTAAACCCTAAACCTAAACCTTAAACCTAAACCCTAACCCTAAACCTTAAACCCTAAATTTGAACCCTATTTTTTTGAGAAAATAATGCGTACTTTACCGGGATGCGTACTTAAACAGGTGCGTACTTAGGCGGGAGGCTACTGTATAGTAGCTTAATGGATTTTGGCCAGTAGGTAATAATCTTCTTTATTAATTCACTTGTCTGTCCATCTGTGATGTGACAATTCTACCTTTTCATTCTATGGCAGAACCGGCCTCTGCATTTTCTATGGCAGAACCGGGCTCTGTATATTTCAAATGGCGCTGCCTAGGGTTAATACCAGGGTTTTTTTATTATTATTTTTTCGCCCTTTTCCGGCGGGCTGCCCATGGTTAATACCAGGGTTTTTTTGTTTTTTTTTTTCCTCCCTTTTCCGGTGGGCTGCCAAGGGTTAATACCAGGGTTTTTTTGTTTTTTTTTTTTCGCCCTTTTCCGGCGGGCTGCCCAGGGTTAATACCAGGATTTTATTATTATTATTATTTTTTCCGCCATTAACCGACGGTCCTACTCATGCTATAACATTTTAAAAAATAAAAAATATGACAAATTAAGTAAAACAATGCAAGGGCACCTCATAGTGACCGAAGGTCGCGGGTACCACTAGTAATAATAATATTAATAGATCTATTAATTTTTATATGAGGATTTTTGAAAGATGATATTTTGGCTTGTGTTGAAACTTGAGATTAGTTACAAGAGTTATAATATCTTGAAGGATTTTGGTTTCTTTTTAGAGGATTTCTTGAAGACTATATTTTTGCATGGTAAAATTTTTTATTTTCCATAATAGTCTTTATTCCGATAATGCCCTTGTCCAAAGGTTTCCACCTAGCGAAAAAAAATTATTTCTCCCAATTTTTCCCATTATTGAGAAAAAATTCATTAATCCAATCACAATACGCAAATTGAGAGGCATTTGATGACAAGTTTTCAAAAAAAGAAGATAACAAAAATATTTTTTGGAAATGAAAATACACAAAAAAAAAACAAATTAAGATTTCAAATTTCATATGGGAGAACAAAATATTTCAAATTCTATCGGTGGTGATTTGTGTTTATTTTGCATAAATAATACAAATAATATTTAGCGAAGCATTTGAAGAAAGTGACAAAAACATGAACATATACAAAATGAACATAATTAGAGGGAGCACTTGGATGATATATTATTTACTTTTTCTCTCAATTTCTTTTGTGGATTCTATTTTTATTTTTATTTTTTACATTCACCATGTTCTTTTAATGGATTTTATCATCAATTTTAACATCTTACCAATTGTTGCCACGTTATTATTTAAAACTTTGAAAACCTTACTATTGTTCAATACTAAGAATAATCAAGACTTTAGATTAAATCTATAAGATTGAACATGAAAAAATATAAAATACAAGACAATGAAAAATAAATAGATAAATAAATAAATAGAAAGAATATTTTAACTTGGAAAGAAAGGAACTTGTCTTAAAATGAAAATGTTTGCGTGCATGATAAATGAAAAATGAAAAAAAATATTTAAAAAATATCCTCTAAATACATTTACAAATTCTAATAGGTCATTATTATTATTATTTAAAAAAATTCTTGAACTTTTGAATCGTTTGAAATGGACCATATTTTCAAAAGTTCATAACATAATGATATTTCGGTGGATTTTTAATTTTTTTAATATGTTCAGGCTTTTTTTTTCTTGTTTTGAATTTTTAAGTTAGAAAACTGTGGATAAATAGCCAAGCAAAAAAGAAAGAAAGAAAAAAAAAAAAACGTTGGCTCCGACTCTTCTCTGAATATGTACAAAGTTCAGATGGGCTTAAAATAATTTAGGGTTTGGGTTTAGGGTTTTCGGGAGCAAGTAGGTTCACCAGGTCTTCGGAGTGGACACGAGAGTGGCGATGGCGGAGAATGGAGGAGGAGCTAAGGTCGAGAAGGGAGGGGGAGGGATGAGGCAGCAGTTGCTGCACAAGGTGAGGAGACAGGCGGCCAAAGCCGTGCGCACTGTGCTGCACGGAGATGAACAGAGAAAGGCGTCGGGTTCCATTCGCTCGCTCGTTTATGCACCTTCCGTGGTGGCCAAGAAGGCTACTCTCGCCCTCACGTGCCACACTTTGAAATGTCAGCTTCCACAACGTGTTGTATGTAATTAGTCGGTTGATTCACACTAGATTCCACATTTCTTTGCTAGTGATGCGATGCATATCAGAGATTGGAAATCTGTTGTTAGAAAATTGGAGTTGGTGTTGAGAACGAGGATTCTAGCTCACAGTATTATTACGGTTGAGATTTCTTTGTGTCAGTTACAGTAGATTTTACGTTTCTTTACTGGTGATGCGATGCATATCAGCGATTGAAAAATCTGTTGTTAGATTGGAGTTGGTGTGGAGAACGAGAATTTTAGCTCACAGCAATATTAGGGTTTAGGGTTTAAATTTCTGTGTGACAGTTACAGTAGATTCTACATTTCTTTGCTGGTGACGAGATGCATATCAGAGATTGGAAACCTGTGTTAGAAAATTGGAGTTAGTGTGAAGAATGAGAATTTAGCTCACAGTATCATTAGGGTTTAGGGTTTAGATTTCTTTGTGACAGTTACAGTAGATTCTACATTTCTTTGCAGGTGACGCGATCCATATCAAATATTAGAAATCTGTGTTAAAAAATTGGAGTTGGTGTGGAGAACACGAATTCTAGCTCACAGTAGCATTATGGTTTAGGGTTGGGGGTTTAGATTTCTTTTTGACATGGTAGTTGCTGTGGCTATGCACCTTGTGGGGGAGCAGATTTGCCAGTCTTGAAGGAGATATTGTGTTCAACAGACTTGCTCAGTGGCAAGAAAAAGGTTTCTAGACTTCTTGTGGGATCCTACTAATTTACATGCTTAATTTTTTCCAGGGTTCTACAGCTGACTTCCAGACATTTGATTCTTCTTTTTAGATTTGATGCCTTCTGGTTCATTGTATGAACAGTGCAGTCAATGGAAGAATGTGGTGTATACATATTTTGATTTGCCTGAAGAAACTGTTATGGGGAATTGCTTGTTTTCTGTGACCTAGTGCTGTTACCTGTATAGAAACTCCAATTGGTGAACTGCTCCCCAGTTGAGCACTAAAAGAACCTCTTGTTGCTTTCATATACAAACCTGCCTCCCCTCTTATCAATTCTTAGGTTTGCAACAAAGGCTTATCATGCATCTGACTTAAACTTTTGCTGGTGACTGGGTATGGCTAAAAACAGATTCCTGAGGAGCTTGTGTATGTGCTAGTTTGTGACCTTTTATTTGGCCAGGTTTCTTTCCATCTCCTTTGCCTTGGGTTGTCAGCACATTTTAGTACCGGGCGTGCATGTAGGTGATCAGATCTAGTGCAAAAGAGAGGGAAACACCTGCAACTACCTACAAGTGTAGGAGGGTTGTAGAACATGTGCAAGATATTCTTGCAAAGATAGGAGGGTGAAGTTTGACTCTAAATTTCTAAAATTCTTTACCAACTGAGGTGTGGATAGGAGGTGGTAGGATCTGGTGATGCTGAGAAGGCGGTCTTGTCCCGAAAGAGTGCATTACGATCTGCATTGGCACGTCTTCTGGTGAAGAAGAATGTGGCAAGTGCTGACCAGTTGTTACCCTCAGAAGTGTCCAATCCTGGTATTCTTTTCATCCAGGCTTTATGGGTCAACTTTACTCATGAAGCTTAAATCTTGTTCATATGATCTTGTCTTCCTCTGTGCTACAGTGCAAGATTGGAGAAGCTCAAGTGGGTTTGCTTGTTAATTCAGTTTACTATGTGAAATGGTCTTGTCTGTGGTCCTGTTTCTCAGACTGAGAGTTTGTTTCCTATCCCTGATTTACCTTCCAGACTATTCCCTCTCTAGTTCTCCTGCTGCCTAAACATTTTTGCAACAATCCATCCTATACACATTCATTGAAAATGGTTGTTTTTACTGGTCTTCTTGCAGTCCCTGCTATGCCTCGGTATGTGCGAGTCAACACACTGAAAATCAGCTTTGTGGAAGCTCTGAGAAGTCTCCAGGAAGTTAGCCATGAGGTGCATATATTTTTCTGGGCACTTGCCGCTTTTGCACTCACTCTTGCAAGGAAAGGGCATCAGCCATGTACCAGATTTGCTACTGCTTGCCTTTGCTTCTTCCTGTGTGTATGGCTTGCTACTATATGTTTCACATTGAAGTGAACATCCTATCCTTTCATCTGTTTGTTGGTGCTGGGTAGGTTGAGCAAGACAATCTTATACCAGATTTGCTGGTGCTACCTGCAGGCACAGATCTACATAAGCACCCTCTTGTCTTGCAGGGCTCATTGCTGCTGCAGGTAGATCTCTCTGATAACTCCATGTTTAAGCTTTGAAAGATTGTTCACTACAGGTTGTATCTGTGGACCTGAAGATGGTTTGAGGAAAGATCTCTTTACAGTGTTTTTGCTACAGACTGACATGCCTTGTTTATTACAGGGGAAGGCAAGCTGTATGCCAGCACAGGCTTTGGCTCCAGTTCCTGACTGGGAGGTAACTATCAGCAATCATAGTTGTGTGTACAATTGGGTTGTTTGTCCTGTTCTTTTATCACACAGTCTGATTTCATTTCAATAAAGTGTATGAGAGAAGCTGAAAATCCAAGGGTCCTTTGCAGGTACTCGATGCCTGTGCAGCCCCTGGGAACAAGACTGTCCAGCTTGCTGCTCTCATGAAAGGACAGGGGAGGGTGATTGCATGTGAAGTCAATGAGAATCGGGTGAAGAGATTACGTGAAACTGTGTGCCTTGCAGGAGCTTCCAGTATCCCCCCTAAAATCTGTGATGCAAGTAGCTGGTATGCTATTCCTTTTTGTCTTCCAAGAAGTTGAATCAAAGTTCCCACAATTTGCTGTTCCTGACTTGATTCAGATGTGGAGGTCTGGCATCAAGACTTTTTGAGGATAGATCCTACTCTCCCTGAGTTTGCTAAGGTATAGTGTATGCACGGTGTTGCCTGAACTTGATTTTGTGTTTGTAGACTTCTCTCAAGATGAGTTTCTGATAGCAATGAATGGCTTTCTTATACCTGTGTATCTATCTGCAATGTATGCAAAGCCTGTCAAGTCATAGGTATTCTGTATTTGTGCAGTGAAATATTTTTATGCACATATGTGAAGGCAGACACTTGGGTTCTATTATCTGGCAATTTCTGCTTGTGACTTAATTGCTTCTGTATCATGAACAGGTGAAGGGTATACTTCTTGACCCATCATGCTCAGGGTCAGGCACCAGTGTGCAACGCTTGGATCACCTCCTTCCATCAGCTGCAGAAGGTAGGGCAATACTTCCTTTTCACTACCTGATAGCACACAGATACTGAGACCACACTGATTTTGAACGTGCTAAAATTACATGCATTGTAATGATTAGCTGCCTGTGGTATATTTTCAAAGGAGGCAGGGTGCAGGGGGCCCCAACCACTATCCTTCATGCTTTCAGGCTAGGTGCTTGCTTGTTCAGGAACAAGCTGTACCCATTATGTACAACCCACCATCTGCAACTCATTTCACCATATTTTGTTTGCAGGAAGAAGTGAGGATGAGTTAGAGAAACAAAGAGTGGAACAGTTGGCAAGGTTTCAGCAAACAGCTCTCCTGCATGCTCTCTCATGTTAGTACAGTTTTTCCTCGATCTGTATTATTCGGCCCATCATAGTTTGGAAGTGTGGTAAGACTTGGACATTAGAATTTGATTATTACTGATCTGGAATATTGTGACTGAATGATGCATGCACATTGGTATTTTTTTGAGAATCCTCTACTTAATTGGGTGGGTACCCTTTGAAAGAAGAACCCAGTACACCTCAGATGAAGTCTCATTGAACTTTGGTACAAAAGATATCTTCTTTGTCAAGCATGATACACTAGTGTGGAAAGAAATTCTAACGTAGAATTGTTGTGGATGGTTTGCAGTTCCAGCAGTTGAAAGAGTTGTGTACAGCACTTGCTCCATTCATCAGAGGGAAAATGAAGATGTGGTTTGCTTTGTGCTGCCTCAAGCAAATGCCCAAGGCTTTCAACTAGCATCACCATTCCCAAGCTGGCCTCATCGAGGACTACCTGTCTTTGAGGGTGGTAAGTACAGTTTACTGTTTCTGTCTCTGTATATTGTGTTACCACTGATGCAGTGTGTATGAGAGTGTGTGGGGTTCAGTTACTTCCAACAATTCTGACCACATGGTGTCAATATTTGCAGCTCACCACCTTTTGCGTACAGATCCTTCACGGGATAACATGGATGGATTCTTTGTTGCCCTATTTGTCCAAAATGCTATGGAGGTGGATGAATTATGTACAGGGGTTATCCACACGAGTGATCAAAATCATACGGAGTCCCCAACAGTTGAGATTTTTCCTTCTGTGCCCAAAGCACAGAGCTCCATACTTCGAAGGAGGAAATTAAAGCGCAAGCGAAAGAAGGAGCAGCTTGTGCTTCAATCCTCAGCATATGGAGCCACCACACCCACAACTTGCTCATAAACCATCTGCAAAACAAGCTAAGAAATTGCATCTTTTGTAGCAGTCTCAGCATGTACATCAATGTCTTGCTTGCTGCAATATTTTATGCAATCAGAGTATTGTTGGGTTACTCAAGGTCAGCAAGTGTTTTTGTGATAAACATCTATATTTCTCTTTTGATTTCTAAGTTAATAATAATAATAAAAATTTGTCAAACACTTGTTGTATATTAAGAATATGAAAGTATAAAATATTCTTTTGAAATGAGAAAAAAAACCAATAACTTTGAAAAGTTGTAAAACATAATATTAGTCTAGATCTATTGGGTGTATAATTAAAAGCCTAATTGTGGGGAAAAAGAAAAGGGAAAAAAGCGAAGTCCTTTTATATTTCAGATTTTTACCTTAACTTTTTGCCTTACGAGACCAGATGTGTTGTTTAGGGTTTACCTTCACTTCAAAGTTGTGGGCAGGTAATTATTTTGAGGTAGGTAGTAAAAAGTGGGTATGTAAAATATTTCATGCTATATTTTTAAATCAAATATGCTTTCCAAGTAGTGTTTTTTTTTTTTAATTTTGATGAATTTTTGTTTGGTAGCCAAAATGGCTATCATCCATGGGAAGATGTTGAGAAAAAGTGGCAATCATACCTAGGAAGATTTAGCCCAAATGTGGATATTATTAACCAGAAATAAAGCAACAAATCTTTATCATCATCCTTCTATATTTTTTTGGCTACAAAATAAAACCAAATATATGAATCTGGTGATTTCTCCTTTTTTCTTGGCGATTGAAAACTTTCAAAGTTACTGGCTTTTTGGCGAAAATTTGTGATGAAAAAAATCGTGGGTTCCAAGCACTTTGCAATGGATTTGATTTGATTATGATGGATTTGATTGAATCGCCGCAACTGACTAGTGAATACTTCTTTTTTTTTTTTTTGGGGGGGCGGGGTACTAATATGAATTTAACCAACTAGTAAAATGCTTTTTCTTTTTTTTTTCTTTTTTGTAGTTATTGTGAACAAGATGAATTTTATGGTGACCAAAATAGTGAGTTTTTTTTCCCTTTTTTTTAATTTACATTTCTTGAAAAATGCATAATTATCATGAGCAAAAAAAGTACAGAGAATCTGTGCAGTTTTTCAGCCCAAGATGTTGGAAATTTAGGGTTTTAGGGTTTTAGGGACTCATTATTGTCATGAAATATCACACAAGTAAAAAGGACATATTATTTCTTGTGCAAATGAGTTGTTGAAATTCTTCATTGGGTTGGAGATTTTTTTGGGAATTGCCTAATTTTCATTTTTGTACTTAGAAAAATAAAAATAAAAGTTGTTACTTTGTTTGCCTTGATTCCTTTCATGAAATATTACACAAGTAAAAAGGACATTATTATTTATTATGCAAATGAGTTGTTGAAATTCTTCATTGGGTTGGAGATTTTTATGGAATTGCCTATTTTGCATTTTTGTAGTTAGAAAAAATTAAAAAAAAATGTTACTTTGTTTGCTTCGATTCCTTTCATGAAATATCATACAAGTAAAAAGGGCATATTATTTTTTTTTTAATTGCAAATGGGTTGTTGAAATTCTTCATTGGGTTGCAAATTTTTGGCTATTTTGCATTCTTGTAGTTTTTTTTTTTTTTTAAATTAAAGAACTTGTTACTTTGTTTGCCTTGATTCCTTTCATGAAATTTCACACAAGTAAAAAGGACATATATTTAGTATGCAAATGAGTTGTTGAAATCCTCCATTAGTTTGGAGATTTTTTAGGAATTGCCTATTTTATTTATTGGAAGCATTCCAAGAGGAGCAGCAGCAATCTTTGAAGGCTTTTTTTTCAGTTGCACCACCAACCCAAATACACAATAATGTGATGCTAATTTCCAAAAGGCAATGTTTTCTATGACCCCACTTGTTTATTTAATCTTATAGGTATATTCTTTGAGCTTTTTTTTGTTTTGTTTTGTTTCACATTTTCTTTTTATTCTTCTCTCTAACTTGTAGCCAAATTTGGCTAAAGTACTCTTGTGGAGGATAGCTAGTCCACTCACCTCAATGAAATTGAAAATAAAATTGATCTGAATGCTTTGCAAAAGCATCAATAAAAATAAATGCCTATTTTGGAATGATCAACTATAATGATTGGTTGAAGTGTTGAAGAAATATCCACAATCTTTCCTTTTTGATTGATACTATGTTACCAAAAAAACAAATTGACGTTTATATATTTTTTAATGGGTGAAGAAGTTTGAAGAATTTTTTTAATACTCCATCTTGAATGTGTGAAATATTTAACAATGCTCAAGGAAATTGAAATTGCTCTAAAACAAAATCAAGGTCATAAGAGATAAAATATATAATAACATCCCCAAGAGAGTCAAGGTCTAGAAGTTAAAATCCAATAATCTAATTTCTTTGGAGTTAAATATAGTCAAATAGAAAGGCATCATCACTCAAGAAGGTGAAGGAAGGTCCTAATAGTTAATAGACTTAAGTGGTGAATTTTTCAATGGGTTGTTGCACTTGGTCGAGGTTCTTCATCTCTTGCATACATGTTAACTAATGCACCTTTGTCACTAGTCGATTTGTGGCACATAACAACTCTCTTTTGTCTTTTAAGTCTTCTTTGATATCGTTCATTGTCATTTCGTATTCATGAGTCCTCTTTGTGTAAGGTCTTTACCTGATTTTTGTCGATTGATTGTTTTGCTTTTGTTTTTTCTTTGGGTTGTGTTTACTTGTGTTCTTATTTGCCTTGTACTTTTGATGGATGGGTTCCCATCTTTGATTTTTATTTACAAAAAAATTATTTATTTACTTTGTGACTAACCTTGGCCAAGTGGGAGCCACACCCAAGTAAGGTTTTTTAAATTAAAAGATAAATTTAAACTGGTTCGTCCTGCCCAGCTCCCAATAGGCTAACCCCAGTAAGGTTAACAAAACCAAATTCATTTAACCGGTTCATTGTGCCCAGTCCAGTGAAGCGAAGTGGGCCCAATAGGGTCTAATCCCAGTACATAAAACTTCCAACTAACAGCCGCTTCGCAGGCCAAAGAGAGGGACACTTTTGAAGTGGCCTCCTTTTGCTGCGTTTCTTTGCTTCTTTTTTTCTCGTGTCCTCATCGCTTGCTCGCTCGCTCGCTCGCTCGCTCGCATATGGGACGCGGCTACGCCCACAGAGAGCCTTGACGCAGAATCACCAGCCAAAAAAAGCGCAGATCCTGGGATATTATAATTAGCGCTTTGCACAGGCGGTGTGTATTTGTTTTCAAGCTCTCCCCCCCAAAAGCGATCCTGGATTCTTGTGATGATCCAAGCTTTGTGGCAGCAGCTTTGCACTCTTGTAACTGGTAGCTTTTTTTGGGCTTGCTTTCTTGCTTGGGGGGGGGGCGGGATTTTGTTTTGGGACTGGGGATTATTTTTTTTGCAATTTTATATATTGTTTGTGGACAAAATTCTCCTCCTATAAAACTGCTTTTGCTCCCACAAGTTCTCTTCAGATTCTCTCCAAGCAAAATAAAGCCTGGGTTGGTGGTTCTCTGGTTTGGTCTTGCTCTAGAGAGTACATTCCATTCCATTCCAGCTGCTGCTAGCTGCTGCTGCTGCTGCTGCTGCTGACCCCAAGGTTCCTGATCAATAATTGTGGTAGGAAAATTCACTCTTCCTTCCATGATTTATTAGTCTTCTGTTGTTGTTGTTGTTGTTGTTGTTGTGTTTTGGGTGTAGAAATTCTTCAGACTTGTGAACTCGTGTTATTTTGTGTGTTTGTTTGTTGCTTTGATATCGGGACTCGACTGGGTTCTCGTTTTTGTGACCGTCGAAGAACCCTCCACAGATGTCTGGACTCTGATTTTCGCCTAAGTTCCGAAACCCAATTTTATTTTAATTTTTAATTTTTTTCTCAGGCTGATCGTCGAAGGTTTTTTTTTCTTTAGGCAAATGGTGTACTTTGGATTCAGAAGACTATGCTGTTGAGGAACGCGACTTGGTGGTCGATTTCTCTCTCGAGTTCTTGGTGATTGCGAATTGCCAGAACTGTTATAGCTTGCAAAAGTGCAGAGGCGAAATCACTGGGTCCTTGCATTGCCCAACTTCCCAAAATTGCAGAAGAAGAAGAAAGAGCTTGAGGGACTTCGCTCCCCCAGACCTTCTGCAGCGCTTGTGGAAAAAGGCTGGTGGGTGCATCGGGAAGCAAGAAAGAAAGAAAGAAAGAAAGAAAGAAGACTTGGGTGTTTGTTTTTGGAAGCTCCTCGACATCAGCTGCGTAGAATTCTGCTTTTGAGCCTGGGTCCTCCTCCGTCCGTGGTCGACATCGATGGCGGATCAGACGACATCAAGCGTTGGGTATGATGAGGAAGGGAAGGGAGAGCCAGGAAGCTCCATGCATGGAGTAACAGGAAGAGAGCCAGTGTTCGCAATCAATGCAGACGGAGGCAAGAACACGGTAGATCCCACGGCGCACTTCAGTCTGCCAGTGGACTCAGAGCACAAGGCGACGGTCTTCAAGCCCTGGCGCCTCGAGAAACCACACATGCGCACATTCCATCTCTCCTGGATCTCCTTCTTCACTTGCTTCATGTCGACATTCGCAGCGCCGCCTCTAATTCCCGTCATCCGCGACAACCTCAACATGACGGCCAAAGACATCTCCAACGCTTCCGTGGCTTCCATCACCGGCTCTGTCGCTTCTCGTCTTCTCATGGGTCCTCTCTGCGACCTCATCGGACCACGCTACGCCTGCGCATTCATCACCCTGTTGACCGCGCCTGCTGTTTTCTCCATGGCCACTGTCTCCACCATCAACGGCTTCATCATCGTCCGTTTCTTCATCGGCTTCGCGCTGGCCACTTTTGTCTCTTGCCAGTTCTGGATGAGCTCCTTCTTCAACAGCAAAATCGTGGGCTTCGTCAACGGCACTGCCGCTGGTTGGGGCAACCTTGGCGGTGGTGCTACGCAGCTCATCATGCCCCTTGTGTACAAACTCATCAAAAACAGGCAAGAAAGACATCCTTGAACAACCAAAACTTGCTCTTCTCTCTCTCTCTCTCTCTCTCTCTCAGAGGATCCAGAATTCTTTCCTGTGTGATGGGATTTCGGTCATGCTCTTTCTCCGTGAGAATGCACTGCTGCTGCTCTTGAAACTAACATCTTGGAGTTTTTGTTTTTCTTTAATGCCAGTTTCCACTCCCCGGAGTTCACGGCATGGCGGCTGGCGTTCTTCTTGCCTGGCTTCATGCACATTGTCATGGGTCTGCTGGTCTTGACTATCGGACAAGATCTGCCGGACGGCAACTATGCAGCCCTCGAGAAGAAGGGCACCAAAAACAAGGATAGCTTCCAGAAGGTATGACCCTCACCCTCGCTCGAAAAGTCTAGAACCCAAGGAAGCTCCCCAGAACTTTTTGTTGTTCTTCTGCCCATAGAATTCTGCACAGTTCTCAAACTACTAAGCTAAAGATCGAGTGTACCCACTGAAGAAGTTCTCGTGACTTCGAGGTTCAGGAGCTCCATCTATCTGATCTATCTATCTGATTATCTGTTACTGCGTACTGCAGGTGTTTCTTTACGCAGTGACGAACTACAGAACGTGGATCTTCGCGATCACGTACGGGTACTGTTTCGGAGTGGAGCTCACAGTGGACAACATCGTGTCTAACTATTTCTTTGACCGATTCAACGTAGACATCACCTTAGCAGGCACAATCGGCGCGACGTTTGGGCTCGCCAATTTCTTCTCGCGTCCATTCGGCGGAGTGCTTTCCGACATAGTCGCGAAGCGCTTCGGGATGCGAGGTAGATTATGGACATTATGGATCGTGCAAACGCTCGGAGGTGTGTTCTGTCTGATTCTGGGTCGCGTCTCGACGTTGGGTTCTTCCATTGCGGTCATGATCTTCTTCTCCATCTTCGTGGAGGCAGCAGCCGGGGCGACGTTCGGCATCATTCCCTTCATCTCACGACGCTCACTGGGAGTGATTTCCGGCTGCACAGGAGCCGGTGGCAACGTGGGTTCCATCGTCACACAGATGGTTTTCTTCTACGGCACCAAGTACTCGACGGAGGAAGGAATGACGCTGATGGGTATCATGATCATCTGCGTCTCTTCCATTGTGTGGCTTGTCTTCTTCCCGCAATGGGGAGGCATGGCTTGTCCTGCTTCCAAAGCTACCGAGGAAGACTACTACGGCTCGGAGTGGAGCGACGAGGAGAAGGAGAAGGGTTTGCACACTGGTAGCATGAAATTCGCTGCCAATGCCAGGTCTGAAAGAGGTTCCAAAGTTGGTCCTAAACCTGGCGACATGAGTCCTGACAACAACGATCTCAAGCCCACTAAACCCACCGAAGCTGCTTAAACCCTAAATTTGCTTGCAAGCTCTCCACTCTCTTTCTCCATCTTGTTGTAGGGTTTAAGAGTATTCTCTCTCTCTCTCTCGCTCGCTCAATGTGGGGCTTATGGCAACAAGACAATGGCAAGCTGAATCTTAAGTGTACCATATATCTCGCTCTCAATCTCAATGTGGGGCTTATGGAAACAAGACAATGGCAAGCTGAGCTTTAGCAGTTCTTTCTCTCTCTCGCTCTCAAAGGAAATGGGGATCAGAAAACTTCTTTTCCAGTAAAGGGAGCAATTGTTGTGCAACAGTGTTTTGGGGGTTTTTTCTTTCTTTCACAACTGCAGCTAAATTTGTCTTTGGTTTACAGTACACCTATTTCTAGTGCCCTTTCTTTTTCACATGAAGAAGGTGTATCTGCCTGTGCACCTCTTTGGAGGAAGGGAGCTTTACTATAAAAAAACATCTTTTGTAGCAAATTTCAATGCAAAACCTGTGTCTTTTCTTAAGACCTTACTACTGTCTCTGAGCTCTCTCTGTCTCTGATGAGTTCTGTGTCTCTTAGAGTCCAGTGTGTCTGTCTCCATGTCTCTCAACAACACTCTTTCTCCCTCTCTCATGAGAGTACAGTGTCTTTCTGTCTCTCTAAACACTCTCTCTCTCTCTCATGTGCTGCAGAACTGAGGGGGAGCAAAAGTGGGTTTGGGCACCTTGCACCAAAGGAAAAGAACTTCCTTTGGCATGACAAATCTTGTTTTTTATCCCATTTTTTATCCTATAGCGAATGCTTCGAAAACTGAATCAGTCTTCTAATTTGCAATGAAGAATTATGCAATCGTTTGTTCATATTCCATGACTTAGTTAGATCTTCCTTGGAAATGCAGAATGAATGTGTTTGCATTCAAATCCTTAGATCTTTGTCCAATTTTCAGAATGCAATTTGTTACGAAGACATGAGTAATTCATTGTAATAGTATGCTGCATGCAGCATTTTGTCATGAGAAGTGAGAAGTATGAAAGTAGTTTACGTTTCAACTTTCTTGAACTAAATCAAGTTGGTGGGACTTATCAGACTGTGATGAGCTTTGCTGGGGGAAGAAGATGAGATGAGTTTCAGAAGACAAGCTTTCCTCACTCCTAGCTTTAGAATTTGTGTTAGAAACTTTTGGGAGCTCTTGGATATTTGCATATTGATCATGGGTGATGGTCAATCACCTGGAAGAACTTAAGGGTTTCACAAATGAAAAGGAAAACAAGAAACACGGAAACCACAAAGTGGGGATATAAAAATCAACTTGCACCCATTAAAATTGTTCACTCTAAGGAACTTTCACAAATTTGGGAAGATGGTGCACCCTTGAGCAGCCACCTCTGATGAGAAAGAGTGCAAAAACTTGCTGGGAATTTGGCTTATAAAACTCATCACAATTTTTTGCATCTCTTGGGTTTTGTGATCAATCTTGTAGAAAGAAAGAAAGCCTTGGAAAAGCTTATTAGTTGGGTCCTAGTTTTTACTCACTTTGTATACAGAGTATTATTTTCCAAGGAGAACCATGAAGTGAGAAATCTCCCATCCTTCTGTTTCTGAGCTTAAAACCTTCTACACCGAGAATCCCTGGAGCTTGCTTATCCACCAAAACTGGCTCAACCAGACAGCAAATTTCTGCTTCATTGAAAGAACCCGCTGGTTTTGGTTATTTCAAAAACCTCAAAAGAGGTGACAGTTTTCATGAAGGAATCCTCAATTTTATAGGCGGTTTTTGATGTTTTTTTAAAGGCTTTTTGTGAATAATTTTTGTCAAGTCCCTGGAGACCACAGAGCTCATCTGGCAAGCTCGAGTATATAATTTGCAAGGATCTGTTTACAGATGAAAGCTCAAAGTGAATGCTCACACCTTTGGTGAAGAATTATAGCATGATGTCATAGTAAGGAGAAGGAGAAACTTGATCTTGAAAAGACAGGGTGAGATAAGATAGCCCATAAAGCTCTAACACTCTTGATAGTTTTTTCTTTGATTCTGTTTATGTCCAAGTGTTTCCTCCTGATTCTAATCATATAACATGAAACTATAGAAATTTCACAATTTCAAGCTACAATATTTTTTTATACATGAGCATTGGTTCCCATTTCAAAACCAAGACCTTCACGATTTTTTCGTTCACTAAATTATAAATCAAGATATAATAAACATGAGGATTCCAAAAATCCTCATCAAAAGCTAAAAAACATGTGTGCTTGGATATTAAACGAAGTCAGCCTCTCAAAATTTCTAGCAAAACTTGTAGCATTTTGAATAAGAATGTTAAGCATGGTGAAAAGAAGTTCAAAACCTCAAGCCAAAGCCAAGGGAAACTCTAAAGCAAAGGAAGGACTACAAAGAACAATTGAGAACTTGGAAAAAAAATACTCTTATTTAAGCCAAAATAATCTCAAATAGAGTTTTCACCTTGCCTAATTTGGAGATGGAATAACTTATTGGCACTAAAGAAAAAAAGAAGCTTAACAGGATAGTTGAACCTTTTTCAATGTCACTTTTTTTCTTTTTTTCATTTAATTATTTCACCATTGCCCAAAGGTGACTTGAAGATTAAAGTCTAGCTAGTTTTTTTCAAGAAGATAAAGGACTAAGACTTAGTGATGTTGCAAAAAAATTCAAACAAGCCACCTTGTTTGAATCTTCATTTCAAATTCAAATAGTCACATGCAAAATGGACTAAAACCTACACCCAAGGCAATGGTTTTTTCGAAAATTTTCCAACTTGTGAACAAGCTTATCTTCAAGTAAGCTCTAGTACTTGGTACTTGGGAGGCACACAATTTGTTTTGGGGCTAGGCCAAATATAACTTGTTGGGTGGAAGGGAATGCACCATCTTGGTGTTGATTCATACCATTGACACCAAAGTGGACCTACAAAAACAAATTGGTTTCAAATGGTGCAAATGAGTATGTTGGAGAGTTTGGATCCTTGGTGAATATGTGGTTTTAGTTCATGGCTTGTTCTTACATTGCATTGGTAAGCAAGAAGGAAGCAGTTGAAGAGGCAATTGGAAAGGAGGGGCCAAACCTCACTTGATGTTTTTAAAAGTGGAAGAGGTAGACTCCTGAATATGGAAATCGAGTTTTAGTCTTGGTCTCCTTGGAAGGAAAAATTTTGTGACATTCTAAATGATGCAAAGGGATTCATTAACCTTGACATTGCCCTTCTCTCAACCTTGTGAATTTTACTTGGCGATTATCTTTTTCAATGTAAAAGGATCAAGGCAAAATGTGAGCCAAAAAATAAAAGGATGTTCAATCTTAACTTCAAAAGATGGATTTGCCACCTTAAGTAATATTTTTGCAAGAGCGCCATTTGAATTCTTCAAATTGCAAATCCCATGTGAATGGACAAAATTCGTTAAAAAAGTTATTTCTTGGAATTCATGGATACCTATAGGAGCTTCTTAGATGATGGCAATTAGCTCAACAATTTCCATTTCTTTAAATAGAGATTCATCAATTGTCAAACATGGGATCTTAATGGAAGGCAAAACTTAATTTGTGTTACAAATTGCACAAACTAAAATAGCTAGCATGTCTAATGTTTTCACAATCATGTTTTATTTGAGAAAGTCAAAGATGTGGAAGTTATTAGAGGAACAAGAAGTTGAAGCTAAGAATTGAATTTTCAAAGGTGATTTTAACATGGTGGAACATATGTCAAATTTTGAGATAAAAGGACATCATGTTATAAAAAGGTGTGAAGTGATTGCATGGCATCCATTTACATTGAGGATAGGTCTTCAAGATGTATGGACCTATATTTTTTTGAAAGATGTTACATAAGGCATTTAATTACTTTTGATAATGATGCTTTAATAGTCTATTTGTTGTATCTAAAATTGATTAGTTTTTATGTCATTTTACATTATGCAAAAGGTTGAAGAAATCATTGCAACTTCTATGAAGGATTTGTTTAATACACCTTTTATCATATGGTTGAGGCTATAGATCAAGGGTAATAATATAATCTTCAATTATCTTGACATTTGCTTAAGGATTAGAAATGTAAAAAGTAGTTGATAAAAACTTGGTAGGAAAGCTCAAGTAGGTCAAGTTAGTATAAACTCTTAAATGGGGTGACTAAAATTAACCTTGGTGAAGATCAAGGCTTGTTGTAATGTTATGGCTTTGAAGAGAAGGAAAAAATGAAAAGAGTTGGTGTGATATTTAGAAAATGAAGGTAGTGTTGGCAAAAATTTAACTTCAAATCAACCCCAAAATGTAAAGGTGAAAAACATTATATCATACTCCCAACAAAGATTGACAAAAATTTTACAATGAAATTCTAATGCATGAAACAACATGTCAACTTTCAATTAATGTCTAGGTACAAAGACACTTGTTCTCATACCCTTTTCCAATTCCATAAGGGAATACACATGAAAGCAACATTTTGGGGAATTGATAGAAAATGGCAAGGAATTAGTCATTAAAGAAGAGTTGATTACTTACATTTTTGGTTTTTATAAGAAGTTGTACATGGTTGAGGCTATGAATATTTAGTTTTGGAAGCAAAGGACATTTATTCAGTATGAATTCTAATCAAGGTCAATAGAAAAATGAATGTTGAGCTTACAAGGATTTGGCTCTAGAGAAAAGTGGAAAAGGTTATTCGTGTTACCAAAAACAAAGTGATTGATTAGGATAATATTTTGATGATATTTTTAGGAAAATTTAGAGGCCACATCTACATATAAGTTCAAAACCTTGAACAAAGTTTTGGAGGGAAAGAAAATGTCAACAAACCTAATTTGAAATGTGATCAATCTAATCTCTAAAATAAAGGTAAGACATTAATTGGTAATTGGAAGCCAGTCATGCTTTTAGGGTGTATGTATAAGATTTAAAATAAGATTATAGCTAAAAGATTATATCATTTTCTACTTTCTTTGATGAATTTTAATTTGATCGGATTTGTAAAAGGGAGGAATATCTTTGATAATATTTTTTTGGCTAATGAAACCATAAAATGGGCATGATTTAATAATCAAAAATTGGTTATACTATTATTGGATTTTGAAATATATATTTGATAGGATACACTAAGGTTTTTATTTTCAACCTTACACATTGGAATTTAGTATTGTTGGACTAAATGGGTTTCTACATTATATTTAGGTGTCACTTCAGTAATGGAAAATAATGGTGAGATGAGTGTACCTTTCATATTGTTTGTATTGATTAAACAAGGTTGTTTTCTTTCAAGATACTTATTCATCTTAACAATAGATGTTTTGATATTACATGTTGAAAAAACCTTGGCACTCACCTCGCCAAATGGGGACATAATCAAAGACCAATCCTTTGCCAATGATATGACATTATGTTAGGAAAGTTTTGATTTAAACATGGAAAAAGTTAAACCAATTTTGGCCATCTTTTGTAAGGTTTCAAGGACTAAGATAAATTGGGCTAAATTTGCTAGAATTTGGGCATCTAAAGTTCAATAGGAACATGGACTAGGGCAGAGATGAGAATATGAAATGGATTCTTCAAGGTCAAGGCATTAGGTACTTGGGGCTATTGCTAGGCTTGGTCATCAATTTTGAAAAGTTGTTGCAATTCACCAAAGTGGTTGATTAGTTGGTCTTCAAAAAAATTGTCTTTAGCAAATAAAATGCTAATGGTAAACTAGGTTTCGCTTGCATCAATATGGGTCACAACAACCTACTAAAATCCTATTTCAAAAATGTGTAGGCAACTAAAAGAATTCATCAAAAACTTTATTTGGGAAGGTCATGTAGAAAGGCAAGGGGGCAAGTTAAATGGGACATTATTATTTTATTGCAAAAATTAAGAGGTCTAGGAATTTTAGTCGTTTAAGTTCCAATGCATTGTTAGTTAAGCTTTTGATAAAAGGCTTGACACCTTGACCCCTAGGGGATGAACTTTGCAAGGGTTTGGTTATATGAAGAGTAGATTTGATTTAGCCAAAAAAAAAAGTATGACAATGTATGTTTTCACATTGTTCATCGTTATCTCCAATTGATAAGTTTAAAAAATCAGCTTATGATTTGTGGAACATGATGTTAAAAGCATAGAGGAAGGTGAGAGGGAATATATTCCAAGCAATATCCAAATGGTTTAGAGGTCTTAAGACAACCTTTGTTTTGTAATCCAAATGTGACTAATGTTGGGGGTGTTCCTTATGGGTTGAGTGATACTATTGAAATCTAACAATTGGCCATGGCAAGCTACACTATTGTAAGTGGGATGTGGCAAAATAACAATGGAAGTCTCTGAAAGATATTAGAATCCATGTAAAAACATGCATGAACAAATGGATAGAAAGTGGATTCTGAATTTAATTCATTGGAATCCAAGGATAATGTAGGTCTTTTTCAAATTTGGGAAATGGGTCGATGATGGATTTGTGATAGAAGATCATCAATTGTAATGGGTGTACAAAATTTTGACTATTCATGAAGGTGAGTAGTGGAAGCAATTGAATTCAAAAAATGCAAGAGATGAACATATAATTAATCACATGTGGCATACCTCTTGGTCAAAGAAGGTCCCAATTTATTGTGGTTAAGTCTTAACGAAGGATTGATTACCAATGGGTTCTTGGTTGGCCATGATGGGTTGGTTTTCAGATTGCCCAATACGTCACAAAAGGATCAATGAAATTGCCATTGTGTTGTATCATGGATTGTAAAGGTATACAATATGTGCATGGAGAACATCAAATTGGGAGTCTCATGTGGAGGATCAAAGCAATAATACATGGGCTCATTTTATCATAGGAGACAATGTCTATGATTTTGATAATGCTAGCTCTACTATCACTAACACTAATGCCTTCATTTTTTATAAGCAGCTAGTTGACATTCTACCATTAGTCTTCTAAACATTTTCCCCTTTGGTTCAAAAAATTTATTTTAAAAGTTGAAAGTCATTACTTTAGGTCACACGTTCTAAGTTTTGCATGGATTGTTACTTCGTCCTCCTAAATACTACATTTCCTTTGCTTCGTAAAAGGGGCATGAGTGAATTAGGTTCCACCAATGCACCAATTGTGGATGAAACTATTTTGGTCCTTTGGGATGAACCCAAACCATTCAACCTAAACCAAACATTGAGGTGGGGGTTTTTTTTTTTTTTCATTGGCCCACCCTTTGTTAAGATTTCAAAAAAAATCCCCCCTTTTTTCCTTTACATTTGTTTTTCTCCTCTTTTGTTTTTTATTTTTTCTTCTCTTCCACGAACATCTTCTTCTCTTCCATTGTTGATGTAGCTTTTTGTTCATCATTTTTTTCCCCTTTTTCTGTCCTGCTATTGTTATTATTATTATTATTATTTCTCTTTTGTTTGTGTTATAGATTTTTCTTCTTGTCATTTTCTTTTCATTTTTGTTACTACTTAAGTTTTTTCTTTCATATTTTATTTCTTTGTTTTCTTCTATTGTTATAGCTTCTTCATCATTTCCTTATTTTTATGTTTTCCTTTTTCGTTTTCAAGCATTTTCTTTTTTTCACCACATTGTTGTGTTCGCTACCGTTTCTTGTTGCAACATAATTAGTTATACATTTCATGCAAGGTATGCATTTATCCTTTTCCTTTTTTCCTTTTTTTCTTTTTTTGGTTTGAAAGTATAAGCAAAAAAGAAAAGTAAGAAAAACAAAAAAAAAAGGAAATGGAAATAGAAAAAAAAGAAACTAAAGAAGAAAAACAAAAGACAAAGATTGTTCTTCTTTTTCTAGTTTTTCCCACTCTTAAAATTCTTTTAAAAAAAAAATTGTTTCCCTTTTTTTTTTGTTTTTACTTGAAGATTTTTTTTCTTGTTTTTTTAAATTCAAGAAGAAGAAATTAGTTTTTGTTTCCTTTTCATTGCTTTGTTTTCCTTTTTCTTTTTTCTTTTTTAAATAAGAAATTTTTTTTGGTTTTTTTGCCCCTATTTTTCCTTCTTTTTTCTAAATTCTAGAAGATTTTTTTTTTCTTTCGTTATGTGTGTCGAAAATATTTCTTTTGTTTTCCCCCTATTTTTCCATTCTTTTTTCTTTTCAAAATTCCAAAAGATGAAGTTTGTTTTTCTATTTCCTTTATTTTTTATTTTCAATTTTGTTTCCAATTTTTCATTTTAAAAAAATCCAATAGACTATATATGTTAATACCCATGTAATTTTTTGGGTTTTGGTTTATATTTTTCAAATTTTCATATTACTATGTATCATGTATTTGATGCAGACTTTGAATAACTATGAAATACCAATTTATAACCAATGCCATTCAACACCAATGGTATTAATATCAATTTTACACTCATCAACATGCCATTAAAGTGGTTACAACAACAAGAACTTATCAATGAACACATGACATGGTGGTTAATGAAAATAAGTGTAGAAAGCTGTCTTTTGAGGTTAGAAAGTAGCATGCATATTTTATTTAGGTTTCTTTGGCATAAACAAGGGCATGGAGTTCATGTTTTCCATTTTTTGGACATTTTAAAAAGTTTTGATAGATGTGATACTTGCATCAATACATACAAGTTTTGTTTTATTGTAATTGTAACCTCACATTTGTATTATTTTTACATGTTTTGAATGTGAGCATTGCATGAATACTTTGTTGAAATTTTCCCTAAAAATATGAATTTGAACTACAATGTTGCATTATTGCATTAAAATAACTTCAAAAATATATAATTCAATGTGAAATACTTGCATAAGGGTCACAAAATAAACATTAGTTTTGTTGAATGATTTTGCAATATCCACATTTGAAGCATAAAATGTAGGCTGGTTTTTTTGGATGGTTTATGCAATACCCAAATGTTAGGCATAAAATATGCATGCTCAATGAAAGAAATGATGATGATAAAAATAAATTAAAAAATTAGAAGAAATAAAGTAATTGTGATAAATAATAGAAGAAAATAATTTAGAACAAGAAAAATAAATTAAAAAGAAAAAGTAAAAGAAATTAGAATTTTAAAAAGAAAAATCCAATTAAAAAGCTTGCATTTTGGCCACACAATATGTAATAATTATTGAGGTGTATTGTATTTGAAATGACATTGTTTTCATATGTGGGTATTATATTTTGTGATTGGATTTTGAATTACTTTAACTTTTAACAATAACTATGAAGATATGTGTGGGTTACAAAAGTTGATTGAATGTGCAATACCCACATTCAGGGTTATCATTTATTGACATCAAGGGGTCAAATATGATTAAAATGGTTAGTTCATTTAGTGTAATATTTTCATATTTTGTCTATCATACATTGGCAAACATTAACATCATGTAAATGGTAGGTAGGTAGGTGAATGGGGGTGGGTAGGTAAGTAAATAAGTATGTAGATAAGTTGCTGACTAAATAAGTAGGTATGTACACAAATAAAAACAAGTTATGTCAATAAGATGGTTAGGTCAATAGGGTAACCAAAAGTTTTGTTAAAAGATTTTGTTGAAAAAATAGTCTTCAAGTTAAATCAAGAAAATATAAAAGTTTTTTTAAAAGATAAAAATTTAACCAATAAAAGATAGAGTTTTTGCCAACAAGTAGAGGTTTAACAATGAAAAGATGGAAGTTTTGCCAAAAGGTATATGTTTAACCAAGAAGAGTTAAAAGTTTTTCTAATTTGTAGAAGCTTAACTAAGAAGAGATAGAGGTTTTATTAAAAGGTAAAAAATTAGCCCAAAAAAAATAAGGGTTTTGCCAAGGGTAGAAGTTTAGTTGGGAAGAGTTCAATTTTTTTTCAAATGGTACAAGTTTAGGCAAGAAAATATAAAGGTCTTGTTGAAAGATAAAAATATAGCTAAAAAGAGGTTAAGGTTTTGCCAAGAGATAAAAATTTAATCAAGGATAAATAGAACTTTTGTCAATAGAATGGTTTAACCATGAAGAGATGGAGATTTCGTCAAGAAATATAGGTTTAGCAGAGATTTTTTTTTTTTCCCAAAATATAAATGTTTAGCTATAAAAAAAATGTTGAAAAATAAAGGTTTTGCCAAGAGATAAATGTTTAGCTAAAAAGATATAAAGATTTTGTCAACATATAAATGTTTAGCCATGAAGAGATGGAGGTTTAGACAAGAGACATAAGTTTAGTTAAGAAGAGTTGAAAGTTGTGCCAAAAAGAAAAGGTTTAGGTAAGAGATATAGATTTAGTCAAGAAGAGTTAAAAGTTGTGACAAAAGGAAAAGGCTTAGGGAAGAGGTATAAGTTTAGCCAAGAAGAGTTAGAAGTTGTGCCAAAATGTGAAATTCAAAAATTCAAAAAAAAAGATTTCTTGAGGTCTTCAATTGCCAAGAGTGAGATAAAATAAAGTAAAATTTTCCAAATTCATATGATTGGTTTTCATTGTGTAGCAAGAAATATAAAAGTTTGATTATAAATTTTTACTTGTTTCTAGTTTATAGCTAGTTTTGGCTAAATCTTTGTAGGGATGGTTCTTCTACATCTTTCTATAGGATGATCATCACTTTGGCTACAAACAAAAATTCCTAAAAAAACACCAACTCCTTGCAATGAAGGACCAAAGGATGAATTCATCATGTCATGCCTAGCTCAAATACAAATGATCTACATGCATATAACTTACTTCCTAGAGTTGTAATAACTAGTTCCCAAGTTTTCATACCGAAAGTGTGTACATGGCTACATAAACACCAATGTTGATTGGCCCATCACCCATTTATAAAAAAAAACATGCCCCACTATCAATACTTGTAAAATAGAAGATTATGTAGACTTTGTGTACTTACATAGGTTACATGGGTAGAGTTTTGGGCAAAGGATAATGAGATAAGGTGTGGTGCTATTGGGAACCTATTGGGGAACATATTGGTAGTGTTGGGAACATGGTGGGAAAACAATCTCAAACCCCCCTAGCCCCAAAGGAAAAAAAAAAAAAGGGCCCACATGAATGCATGTTGAACCATTGGCTACCTGAAATTATTATTCCTAAAATTGTTTGATCTCCTTTTGTTTGTTTGTTTGTTTGTTTTTCTTTTTAAAATTAAAAAAAAAATTGGGTGGGGAAAAATGGACGGAAAAATCCATTGCACAAAAGATTTGTCTCCATTTTTGGCCTACGGTAATACCCTTTCCTAAGGAAATGGGTATGGAGGGTTTGTGCCTAGAAAAAATGGAAAAGACAACAATGCACAAACACTACCAATGCCCTCACACTTCCAAATAAGATCATTTTTTTGCACAACATAAGCAAAATGATACCATGGATGATGATGCCATGGATGCTCGATTACAAGGGATTTGGCCCAACGGTGTACAAAGATTGCTTGGCCAGGACTCTGTTGGATTTTTGTTCATACATAATATTAAAATGTCGCACTCTTGTTTATATGACATATAGGGTTTTTGTATCATAATACTGCAGCTATTTTTTGAAATCTGATCAATACCCATACCCACATAGCAAGGTCATATATGTTGAAACAAATAGTTAAATTAATTTTGGAAAATAATTTTTGCCTCAAAATAATAATAATCACAATTTTTAAAAAAAACTTGGGATTGAAATATATATATATATATATATATATATCTTTGTTGAAGGCAACATTTTTTGATGTAGGTGATTGCACCACCTTAAACCTAATCCTCTACCCTAATCTTACTTAGTGCGTCTTTCGAGAATGATGTATGTCTTTGTATTTGTATGTATGTATTGATTTGCATATGTGAAGAAGAGAGTACACAATGGCTTGGCAATAGTGCATAGTTTCTAGAAAAAAACATTGGTCACATGGGGTGTGAAACATGGACATTGTCAAAAATGCATTTTACAACCACGTTTTTTTTCTTGGAATTTTGAACTATTTTGTTTTTCTTAATATATAATTTCAATATTTCATTTTTTTAATCCTTTTTTTTTAGTTTATTTTATTTTATGAACCTACTATGCATGTACAGTATATACAACATATCATAATTGATACAATGTACTGAAAATTAATAAAATATTCATTTTAACATTGATATTAATATCTAATACAACCAAATAAGTTTTGAAATAAGAATTCAAAGTTTTTTTGACAATCTCTATTGAGATTAACAACATGAAGTTTGTTAAGTTTTCTTATCATCCCTTAAATCTTCCTCAAATTGTGTTTGCTTGGGTCTTCATATTGTGACAAAACCTCTTTTGAGAACTTTGACTTATAACACATTTTAAAGGAGGCTATTAAGGTTAATGGTTGCATTACATTGGTGACATTGGATGGTAAAAAAACAGACAACTTGGATTTTGGTCACCTACAAGGTTGGGGAAGACATCCAAAGGTAAGAGATTGAAGAAGAAATGTAAACCCTAGCTAGAAGGAAAAAAATGTTTGCAAATCAATGTTGCAAAAAAAAAGTGAAAGAAAGCAAGATTCTAACAAGTGTGAGATAGTATGATAGAAAAGGATTAGATGGTGTGAGTCAATTGATCAAAAGTTTAAAGAAAGAGAGTAAAAGAAAGTCGGGATTCTATAGGTTTTAGAAAGTGAGATAGAGAAGCCTGAAGCGATGTGAGTGGGCTCGAATATGCTAACACTAAATGCAAGTAGAGAGAGAGAAAAAAAAAAAAGGTTAAGTTTTTACAGACTAAAGAAAGAAAGGGGATGAGATACTAAAATAATTGAGAGGAGTGAATGAAAGGGATTCTGACATACTAGAGGAAAAAAAAACTTCTAATAGACTAAAGACAAAGACAAAGAAAGGATGAAATTCTAATAGGCTTGAAAGAGTGAAAGAATGAGAGAGAAGCTTGAAGTGGTGTGAGTGGGCTCAAATACATTAACATTGAATGTAAGTAGAAAGAATGAGAGAGAATTAAGTTATGACAAACTAGAGAGAGAAAAGGGGGGGGGATGAGATATTGATGTAATTGAAAGGAGTGAAAGAAAGGCATTCCGACATACTAAAGAGAGAGAAAAAACTTCTGATAAACTAAAGAGAAATACAAAAGATGAGATTCTAACAAGCTTGAAAGAATGAAATAATGAGAGAGAGGTTTGAAGTGGTGTGAGTGGGCTTGGATATGCTAACATTGAATGCAAGTAGAGAGAGTGTGTGAGAGAAAGAAATTAAGTTCTAACAAACTAGAAAAAAGGGGGATGAGATATTGATGTAATTGAAAGGAGTGAAAGAAAGGGACTTTGACATACTAAAGAGAAAGAAAGGAAGGTTCTAATATATTAGAGAGAAAGACAAAGAGAGGATGAGATTATGATAAGCTTGATAAAGGATGAGATTCTGACAAAGTTTACTAAATGAGATTTTGGTAGAGTTTGCAAAGGATGAAAATGAGATTCTAACAGAATCTGCTAAATGCAAGTCCAAAGAGAGTGTGAGAGAAAGGATAAGTTTTGACAAACTAAAGAAAAAGAAGGATTCTAATAGACTAGAGAAAGAGATTCTGATAGACTAAAAAAAGGATGAGATTTTGACAAATTGGAGAAAGAAGAAAAAAAGAAATATTCTTGTTGGTTAGGGAAATAGGAAGATATTTACTTAGAGATAAAAATTTCAAGCAAAAGGAAAAATATTGCAACTTGAATTGACTGAAAATTTTGGCATTGGATCCCAAGTTACAAAAATTATAAGTGGAATACATCATGGGTCTACCATGGGGTTGGTGGGATATGTGTTATTATACATGTTATCTTCAAAATTAAAACTAGATGACAAGGGAGTGGGTTCAACTAGGTCTTAGGGTTCCATGAACTTTTGCAAGGTTTGAAGTTCATTTTCAAATCACATTTTGAGGGATTGCCTTGGGGTATGACTAGTGGCTACATGTTGGAGATAAGATTTATGATTGATTCTAACTACCTCCAATGCGTTCCAAGGAACACTTTCACCCATAATGAAAAATCAAGGTTTGTTTATTTGACAAAGTTGCCAAAACATTAACGGGGTCAATGGCAACAAAATGAAAATGTGTGCAAGTACTATGGAATATGGAGGAGGAGGGAACAATGTACACTTTGTTTCGAAGAATGTTTCCAAGAACGGGTTTTGGGTACACACAAGTTCATTGGGGTTTTGGGTCAGATTAGGGTTTGCAAAATGATATGAAGTAGTTGCTTTCTTGCGGGATTAACCTAACTATGTTTCAACTATGGTTTGCATAAGGTTATAAACTTTGTAACATAGAATGCAAAGAGATGAAATAAACATGGAAAAAGACCACACACAAAACCAAAATGTTTCCCAAATTATGAAGTTTTCTATTCAATCATAGAAAATTTCATCCTTGTCTACTATGACCATGGCTTTGGAAAAGTTAACCCTAACAAGACAACCCTCCGTCCATAGTCCTTTTGGATGATGATGATGGTGAATGGGGTGTAAATAGGCCTTTGGGGGCTTTTGGCTCTTCTTATTGATCTGACCTCTCATTAACTCAAAGATTTTATACCTAACCCATTCACTTGGACCTTCACATTTGCTCACTCAGAAACTCTACACCTCACATTTGCAACATGAACCGCCACACTTGCAGCTTCAAGCATTTCTCATTCATAATAGTTGTCACTCATTCAAAAACTTTACACCTCACATTTGCAACTTGAAGCATTTTTCACTCACATATGAAATTGCTACTCTATCAAGGCACACAAGAGACGAAAACCCTATCGTCAAGGCACACCGAGGGGAAACTAAAAAAACACAAAATGAAACTGATGCACTCCCAAGCTCCTTAATAAACTCAAATGTGAGCTCAAATGTGAGTCCAAAATGAACACAACAATAGAATGAGGAGTTGGGGTACGCTCCCATGACTTGCAGCATTTTGGGGGTAAAAGGGCATTGGAGCTCCGGGATAGGGATTAGGAAGAGTGACAAGCAAATAAATTACTCACGTAGACCTGCACAATTTAAACAACAAATTGATTAGTGCATAGATGAAGCATTTTTGGTACACGGATGAACCATGGGCAAACACAAACTCACAATACTCACCATGGCTCGGACTTGGGGAAGCCATCACCTTCCCCCTTTATAATATTATTTGTGCCTCGCCATGGGACCAACACCCAAATGTCATTTTGTCTCAGAACTCCTTAGTTGGAATCTCAAAATTCTTTAAATTAGGACTCCCATGACTTTGGAGGCCCATAATTATGTGCAAACCTCCAATTAATATGAAGTCTAAAGCAAAGTTGTAATGTTTGTCAAGAACTTTCCAATAATATGTGGCACACCACCTGCACACAAATAAATCGAGGCTATTCCTAACTTTTAGTGATCAAAAGTCAAATTGACAATTTGACTTTCGACCCTTCTTTTCGCCATAACTTATGTTTTAAATATCCAAATGGATAATGCGAGCCCATTTTAGGCATCACTGCAGGTTTGAAAAGCTTTTCAATGATATAAGGAATTACTCAATCCACTGCGTTTTGACCCCTGCAATCACCTTGTGAAGATTTGAGAGTCCACCGAAGCTCCAACTCCCAAAGTGAGAATTCACTTGGGAGTGCAGGGGTTCATTCCCTCACACTCTCCTACACTCCTAGGAGCATGAAATGTGACTCCCGGGTTTCACTCTCGGCCTGCACCTTCGCAAGCCCTTGCCTTGGTCGCGAGCCCAAAGTTAGGGTTGATAAACAAGAGACGAAAACTTTACCGTCAAGGCACATGGGAGGGAAACATAAAAAAACACAAAGTGAAACTCATGGAAGCACCAAAATCGGTGCATTTTAAAGTTTCACCTTGTAATTTTTTCCTTTGTTTTCAACTCACCTTGGGTTTTTGGCTGCATTTTGAGTTTTGGCTAGTTTTGATTTGAGTTTTCACAAAATCATCATATTTTGATAACCATGAATTAAACTCTATTTCACTTTATTAGTTTTGTGTAAAACTAATAATTTCATGAAAATAAAATTAAGTAACAATTGTCACACAATAATTTAATCATCATTTTTTCATCAACTAGTAAAAGATGACACCAACAAAATCATCCTCACATTCATCTTATCCATCAAAAACATATAATACAAATAGTTACATCTATAACTCAAATATGCAATTATAATTCCATTTTCAACTTGACAAAAACATGAAAATGCCAACATCTCAAGACCGCCAACTATGATAAATCGAGTCCTCATTAAATGAAAAACCAATCAAAGTAACTTCAATAAAATTATCCTATCAATCTTCAAATGCAACTAAATCATAAAATCACCTTCCAATACATAATCATACATATCCTTAGATCACATCACAAATGAACATTAAAAAGACATTCAAATACACTTTCATGTCCTCTTTTTGGTTAATTGTTAGCCTTGCCCTCCTAGCTCCCTTTGCCACACAATATTAATGTGATGAAAACATGATGAAGGAAAACTCAAGTGACCAATTTTCATCCAACATTTTATGTTGATTATTCACCACCTAGTGAGTTTCATCAACTAGTCAACTTGACATGAACATAACACAATTAATGTGCAAATGCAATAAAAACATGACCAACACATTCTTAGTTCACCTTCACAAATGCACCTTTCTTCTTCAACTTTTTGACATTCATATTATACAGCATTTATGACCCAAGTTTACAAATGTATTTTTTCTCTAATCTTCACATACACCTAAAAGTTCCAAGATTTTAACCTTGACAAATTCAAAAGGAAAATAAGAAGAAAGAACACAACTTTTAAAAAATGAAACCACAAAAGTTCACAATGAAAAAAAAGACTTTTCAATTTGCATTGGACAATGATGGTGGACCCCATTAATGTCATGACTCACCAATTTGGAAGGTGTTCATGGGTGAAATCATCCACATAATGGTAATAGAAATGTGGACAAATTTCAATCATGGATAATAATCAATTTTAATCCATATTGTGAAATTTCATGATTTGATCAATTTGATCAATGTGATAAATTGACGAACATAATTCATCCATGTGGTGATTTATGTTTTATCCACGTGTGTTAATTTCATGTTTTTAATCAAATTTTGTCCTTGGAGCTCAATTTTATCCATGTTGTCAAAGTTCAATCATGTAATTCATTTCATTGTATGATCAATTACATTTTTGTGATTATTTGATGTGGTCACATTTCATCCATCTTTGGATATGGATGATTGAATTTTTTGATTAATTGCATTCATAAACATTTTTTCATCCATTTGACATACTTGATTGTTGACTTTAATTGAGATTTTATTTCATTCCTATTGTCAAATTTCATTTATTCAATAACCTTTACCTTTTTCTTTCACCCCTTCCTTCTTTCTAACTTTGTCTTCTTTCTTCCCCTTCCCCCTTCATGCCACCCTTCCCTTTCATCTTCCCTCCCCCTTCCTCTTCCTCTATTTGCCCAATCCTTCCATTTTTTTTCTTGGTTAAAAAACATCATGCTTTGTAGGAGACCCTTCTCAAGTGATGAGTTTCATTGTTGTTCAAGTTATTTGTTTTGTGTTTAAGAAGTAAAACGTTTTATCTCTTTTAACGATCTAGAGTCCTTAAGAGACACATGTGAATTCATGAAAATATACATGAGAATTGAAAAGGGATGCTAATAGGAAGGTATGTATGTGCACTTCAAATGGACTAGTGGGCCTTTGTGCAGCTCACCCAATTGTCATTATTTTCAAGGCTCAAAGGGATACAACTTTTTAGAAGGACTCTTTAAGTCTTTGTTGTATAAGAAAAGTCTTGATTGAAATTATCAAATTTGAATTTTAAATTAATTTTCAATGAAAAAAAAACTTAACTTAATAACTTTTGCTCCATTAATTCAAAAAATTATGAAACAATGAACATGCACAATGTCTCATCAAAAGCTTTCAGAAGATATCCAAAATGCAACAAGGGTTTGGGAAAGTTAAGGTGTGATCACAAAACAAAACAAACACCTATCTTAATATATAGATAGGCATGGCTTTTTTTACTAAATAAATTCAACAAAAATGAATATAAAAAGAAATTCCCTCTTCTTCACCCAATTGACCCATTGATTCAATTTTCAATATTTTAAAATACTAATTTTTTTGGAACATGTAAATCCTATGTCGAAAAGTGATATAGTAATGTATATCAACTCATGATCCTCAAACTATAAAGCAAATTACATAGACATGTGAAGATATAATATATAAATTTGCACAATTTGCAAACTTCCACCAATTGATCCCTTGAAAAAACTTGAAAAAAAAATCCTTGGAATGGATTTGTTGGCCTTGGCTACCAAGGCAAGGATATTGTGTTTAGATTCATTATAGAGCATAGTAGCTTAAGGGATTTTGGCCACTAGGTAATAGGTCTATTTTTACATGAGGATTTTCGAAAGAGGGGATTTTGGCTTGTGTTGAAACTTGAGATTAGTTATAGAGTTATAATTATATCTTGAAGGATTTGGGCTTTTGTTTAGAGGATTGTTTTGAAGATTGTATATTTGCATGGTGAAATATTTGAGTTTCCATAATTCTTCTTTTGCCTTAAGATACTTTCAATGATGTAAATGGCAAGGCCACACAATGTGACAAACCCCTCTTGTTTTTAGGTAGGAAGAAGACTGCAAAGCTTCTTCCAGTTTTCAAAGGTTTCCAACATGTCTGACAACAAAGGAAGGAAGGCTAGGTCTTGTGTGATTAGGTACTTTGCAATGGGAGGAAGAGTTGGGGCAGGGGTTATGTGCAAAAATAAAACTCTTTCTTGTACAGTCAGTTAGGAGAGAGTGCAACTCCTTCAATAGGGTTGCTGCTCCAGAACTTTCTTCTCTTTGGGTCATGGGCTATTTTGGGATGGTACCCAGATTCCATGGGATAGGAATAGCAAGCATTTTGCCTTTTCATGAATTGCAAAAGTGTATTGATGTGTATGTATGCATGTATGCATGTGTATGTGTATGTGTGTATGTAAATGAGGAAATAAAATCAGATCATGTATCTTTGGGAGTCGCAGTGTGTCTGCTTTGATTGTGTGAGAAGGGAGCAAAGAAAGAAGAGAACAGTGAAAGAGAGCTTCTTGAGAGTCAAGCTTGAGGTTGTGGAACAAGGGTGTTGAAGGTGTTCAGATTGAGCTTTTTCTCAAGTGGGTGGATAGTAGGAAGGAAGGTTTAAGGCAAGGGGGGAAGACAGGGGCAAAAGGTAGGCAAGATGTGTTATGCAGTGGGGTGTAAGCAGTGCGGTAAGACAACATGGGCTGGTTGTGGCAGACATGTGCCAGGGGTGTACAAATCCATTCCTCAAGACAAGGTTTGTTTGTGCAAGGACTGGCCAGGAGTCTCCCTCCCTAAGCAAACCAGTGAGGAGAAGAATACAACTGATGTGGTGGTGGGTCAGGCTGCAGAGTCTGCTTCTGGAACTGAGAAGAGTGCAACTCAGTTGCATGAGACTGAATGTGCTGCTGCAGTAACTCCTGCTTCAAAGGTTTGTTAAACATACCCTGATTTCTCCTCCTCCTCCTTCACCCCTCACCTTTCTTCCTATTCCCCTTCACCGCATGGATTTTGTGTTGAGAATTGAAAGAAAGATGCCCAATTTTTCACATATGGAAATCACCCATGTGCTTCTTTTTGGTGGGGGGCACATGATGAACCCTCCATGAAATGACAAGAGTCAAATTTTGCTCAATTCAGGGTCTCAAAAAACTTTTAGGTTAGATCTCCAGAATGGTAAAATTTCAGTTTCTGCCAAAAGTGTTGCACCCAAGTCCATAATGTAAAATTTGATATGATTGCCCTTAGATTTATCTTGTTGAAAAACCTGAAGTATGGGGGGAAGAAGTCACATGAATTTTTCCCAATGAAATTGAATGACTGCCATGAGTACCCAAAACAAAGAGGAAAAAGTTCAGGTTACAATGGATTGCTGCTTGGATTTCTCAACAGGCAACTTGAAGATGTGTATTCATGGTTGTTGAAGATGGAGCCAATCAATGACAGTGAGAGGAGATCAGAGGAAGCCCTTGCACGAGGGGGGATTTTGAAGTGTTTGGTGTTTGTTCTTTCCTTTTTTTTGTGAGCAATTTGCTCATCATATTGGGCAAATGATTGTATAAGTTGACAGTGAGTGAAAGAGAGAGAGAGAGAGAGAGATTAGAGAGGATTGATATATAGTTTGCTGTGATTTAGTCATATGTTTTTTGTCATACAAATGCTAAAGTGAACATTTTTATCCCCTCTAGAAGCTTTCTTCTACAGTGGGTCTCATTGTTCCTGATTGAAAGAACCCAAATTTGGTGTAAATTGAAATGCTTGGAGTGTTGGATTTTTATTGCTTGGAGTTCATAACCTTTTATCTCATGTTTACATGATTTTAGGTTTAGGGCTGTGTATGTAGAAAGAGCAGCAGAGCTTTGTTGCCAGCTTACCCTTTCCAAAGCTGTTGAGACATGTTTTTGTTTCAAGATTTTCTTGAAACTGGGATTACACATCAATGCTGAGAGGCTATGTATGAGTTGTATTGTTCAAGGTTGGTGGATCAGCTGCGGGTCAAAATTCGGCCAATCAACTGAACTGGTCTTCTTTTTTGAAGGCAGTTGTCTGGAGGCGTTCAGGAGAGTCTTGATTGAGAGGCAAGGATTCAACTCAGAGAGACAGGATTGAAGAGGTTGAAATCAGAGGAGATGGAGTACTGCCATGAAAGATCTTGCAGAGACTAAAGAGATTTTGAATTTGGGAAATGGTTGACATGTGATAAATTCTCTTACTTGTGTGGATATCTGCAATCTATTTAGTACAAGTGTTGATGGTTTGTGGCTGCTACGTTCAGGTTTCAATAAGGAATGTCTCTATCTCAAACAATTGGAGGTTACGGAATGATTTCATTCAGCTGGTATTTATGGTGTTGTGCAAGTGGTTCTGTGCTCTTTCTGTTTTCTCCGCTCCTCACACACTCTGAATTCCACTCAATTTTTTTGTTTCTGATCGCTGCTTGGTATTGTTTGTTTGAGAGGCATTCTGACATCCAAGTTGTGTGAATCATGATCTGAGTATTATGATTATCTGAGCTGAGGAGGAAATTTGTGTGAGATAATTTGTGTGGAGAAGCATTCAAACAAATCAATTGTTGTTTTGTCTTTTGTTGTATAAATGATGTGAATATATTTATAGGTATTTATGTGGATTGATTTCATTCGTCTCTTTCACAACCCAATTCACCAAAAGTTGCTTTGGTAACACAATTACATAAAAATAGGCGTGAATTTGAGTTCAATTTGTGGAAGCAATAAAACAAAAAAAGTACCTTTTTATCACGGAATGTGACAAATGAAAATAAAGCATGTGTTTAGGGTTTAGGGTTTAGGAATAGGATGTACAAGTATGAGGTTGGTGTGTGTATTCTTTACTTTTCATATACTCAAAGCTTTTGCATAGACCTTCAAATTTGAATGAACATTCACTATATTAAATTGTGGTTTTTAAAAATTGTAAATGGACATAAAATGTAAAGTTTGTATTTAACATTAAAATTATCAAATTTTTAATTATTCATGTTGTAACATTAAAATTTCAAAAATTTAAAATTGACTTGTCCAACAATGTTTTTTCCCAAATCAAATGCCAAGATTATAATTAGTGAACAATAAATATTAAGGAATATGATTGCTTACTTTTGATGAATTTGAAAAACAAGATGCTTCAAGGATTTTTCATTCCACAACTATCAAATTTTTTTCAATGTAATTGTGCGAATTTTATTGGAAAAATAGAACACACCACTAGAAGGTTTGGAAATTTAAAAGGGAGGACCTAGGTTTTAGTTGAATTGCTATGAGTTATATGAATTAATAAATTGTTATGTGTATCCTCATTCAACTACCAATTGTATGCAACAAGTTAGCCATGGGAATGGGAGTTGGGTCATGAAAAGGGAGTTGACAAGTAACTAAACCTATCATTTATGGTCACCTTAAGATGGAAGATGTTAACATCTTTTAAGAAGGCAATGAAAAATGTTTTTTCAAAAGAAAATAAGACAAAATGGAGGACCTTCTTCAAGGCCTTTTTGTACCTCAAGCAATGAAGGCACAATCATGTAAGAAAACATTTACTTATGTATTGTCAAACAATCAAATACTTCAATTACTAAAAAAAGATGTTGAACATGAACGGGAACACATTATTGTGTTGGATTTGTCTTGTTCCCACCAAGTTCCCATTGGGTTCCTATCAAGTTTTAAACATGTTTTCCAAGTTCCCATTGTGTTCGACAACACCCCCCCCCCCCACCTCAATTATAAAAAAAAACCATGGGTCTAAGGGGTGGATGGTGTAATTCTTCATTAGCAAAGCAAAATTTTCTATTTTCAATTGTATTCATCAATTATTTGGATTTAGGCTAATGTTGGGACCATGAATTGTGGGCACATAATAATAAAGTTATGTTTAAAATTATGTTTTATGTGGCCTACCATTGAGTCTAGTTTTGCCATCTCAGGCTAAATTTTGAACCATCCTTAAAGCAACCCATATAGGGGACCAACATGAAAACTCAACACGAGACACACATCACTCTCTCCAAAGAAAGAGTTCCTTGGAGAGATGTCACAACCTCAAGATTTAGGTCTTGCAAAGATTAGGCTAATTTGTGACACAAAAACAAGTTTGGGTCCCAAATTGGACCATATATGTATATAATTCTCATCGGGCTTTAACAAAGCTCAAGAAATGCACATGCAGCACACACCACCAAACTAGTTTGAACATGATTTGTGACATAAAAATGAGCTTGAGTCCCCATTGGACTCTTATGTAAAATTCCCATGCTATTGACTTGGACTTGATATTGGCTGTTTTTGATGGGAGCCAAGTACACCAAAGTTTATGGAGAACTCCGATATGAAACCAAAGTTCCTCCCAAAACTTTTGATTATATAGAGAAACTATCAATAATAACTCTAGTATGAACTTGGGTGTTTTTTTTCTTTGAATAACTCACATTTTGCTTAAACAAAAAGAATTGGTAGAAATTTGTTGGGGACATATGAATCCCAAGTTGGAGCATCACATGACACTCACAAACAACTCACAAACAACTCATCATATATAAGTCAAAAGGAGGGTGTCACTCCCATGTTGAAAGTTAAAAGAAAGCTAGTGAGCATTAGTAGTGTGATTTGGTTTAATTGGCCAAGCTCAATAGGGAGCCATTGGGAGAATCCCGAAGCATTCATGGATTTCACATGGCTTTTAATGTCATCCAACAAGCAAATGGTCGCCTTATTTTGCCAAGCAAGTAAGTGGTCACTAGATGACAAAGTGTATTTTTTTTTTCTTTTTTTTTTGGGGGGTCAATTTTGTGATGTATCCAAACTGGTTATCACCCATAAGAAGAAGTGTTAGCCAAATTTGGCTACAAGTTAAATATGAAAGTACGTTTTGAAGAACATCCTTCTATACTTATTGAAACCTACTTAATTAAACCGTGTATAGAAACCTGATGATTTTTCTTAATTTTTTGGAAAAGCACTTGATTTTAGCACTTTTTGAAAAAATAAATTAATATCGCTATTTGGCTATATGGACAGCCAAAAAAAGAGAGGATTAGTTGGTGAGGTTGAGAGAAACTTGAGACCCTTGAGAAACTATAAATTAAAAGTGCTAGAATGAAGGTTTTTTTTTTAAAAGGTTTTTAATAGCCAAAAAAATTGATCAATTTCTTATTTTAAATTGCCAGATTTCTATACACATGGTTCAAGTAGGTAGCCAAAAATATAGACAAATGTTTTAAAAGTTTTTATTTTCATATTTTAGCTTGTAGTCAAAATTTGGCTAAATTTTCCTATGAATGATCATCATCACTTGGAAATGAAATCAAATGAAAACTTGACATGGATTCGTAATTGGTAGCTTATGAATAATGTTTCATGGTTTAATGGACCATGCCAAGCCCACCTAAAAGAGAGGGGCATGGTATGAAGTTAATTAGACCATGAGACCCCCCCCCCCCCCCCCCCCCCCAAAATGATTGGTTCAAAATTATTATTTTTTTGTAATTTTTTTGCCATAATTGTCACTCATAGTTATGCGCATGCCATTAGCATAGGCCAAAAGTGGCAAAGAACATAGGCTATGTAAAAAGAATTCTTGCAACTGAAAAGGCGAGGCAACATGCATTATGGGCAAAGTTCTTTTTTTGTTTAAAACAAGGTGGGGGTGTTGGATTTTTGTTGATCCTATTGTTTCCCATATGCAATTCCCACTATGTTTTCATCAAATTCTCAATGAGTTCCCAATGTGTCCCCCAACATGTTCCCAATAGCTCCACATTTTATCCCATATTTTTTGCCCTAAGTTTTACTTTTGAAAACCTATATATTTATAACCCAAAGGAAGAGGTTACAACGTACCTATTTTGAGACTATCTAAATCATTTTTTTACTGAAAAATTTGATGGGCCAAACAAAGATGCCCATCACCTTATAAATAAATATAATTAATTTTTTTTAAAAAACTTCGGTGGTTCTCACAACTAGTTAATATGAGTCACAATATATTACCATGTTAAGGTATTTCAACAAAATATTTCATCGCTTTACATTACACTTCACAACTAAGGTTCATCCACACATAACCAATTTCTACATTTCCATGTGATGGCCTTTGGATGTGTGTTTGTGGGCTTTCAATATTTCCATGGTCATGGTTTTGTCACCATAGTGTAAGGGTTAGTTTGTTAGTTTGCAATTTGTGGCAATACGTCCTAGGAGACAACAAAGAATGAGAGAGATAAAAAGTCATTGGTTTTTTCTTTAGTTCATTGTGTGTTTGTGCTCTTCATGTGTTTGCATTTTTTTTAAGTTTGTGTTTTGTGCTTCTTGCCCATTATCTACTAATGTTATTTGTCATTGCTTGCTTGTGCTCTTGACATTGCTTACTAGTGCTTTTCAACATTGCCTGATGTTGCTCTTCATGCATTGTTTCTTAATGTTTTTCAACACTGCGTATTTTTCACGTGTTACTTGTTGTTGTTCCTCACATTGCTTATCGGTGCTCCTTGCAATTGCCTAATGGTGTTGTTCATTGTTGCCATCACCAAAACTTCATGTTATGTATCTACACCACCTTCACCTTTATTGGTGTTGTTTGTTATTGTTTATTAATGTCCCTTTTCATTGCCTAGTAGGTGTTCCACATGTTGTTAGCATGTTAGGTACTTCCCCTTCCTCCTACTCTATGTAGGTGTTGGACATCATTAACATGGGCAACAAGCAAAAATAAGTATTTTCTTTCATTTTTTTCTATTTGATTAATCACTTCTTGTCAGTTTGTTTTACTTTTACTCTAACCTATTCTTGCTTTGTGTACATAATGGAGTTGGAATGCACATGTCTTCCTTGCTACTTGACCACAAACAATAGAAAGTGAGATGAATTTGTTTTCCCTTTTCAAAAAATTTGGTCATTAGTGTTTTATTTACCTCATATGATTGGCTTATTCTTGTTTTCCTTGTTTAAATTTTTTTTTTTAAAAATTGGTGTTTTTCACGTTTTTTTTTTGTATTTTTCATTTTCATTTTTTCTTCTTTAAAACAAAAATATCCTTTTGTATTTTTTCACCCTTTTTTCTTTCTTTTCTTTTTTTAGTAGTTTTTTTAATCAAAAATTATAATTGTGAAAAATTAGGTCTAAGAACTATATTATTTTTTCATATACCTAAGTTGAAACATACCAAAAACATTATTTTGCAATTTTGCAAAATTATGAGAGAAAAAAAGTGGATATTTTCTTTGTAAATTTGTGCAATATTTTGGTAGATTATTTTTCTTTTAAGTGCTTGTAGTATTTTCGTAAATCATAAAGTTGTTTTTTTTTCAATTCATCAACCAATGTTATCTTGTGAAAATAAAACATGAAATAGTTTTTTTCAAAATGAAATTACATGTCATGTCTTCATGAGTGAAGTGGTAATGGAAAATGAACATTTGCAAGAGATGTCTAAAGAAAATCTAAATCTTTAAACAAAATTAAGTAGAAATCCAAAAAATGTTGTAAAAGAAGTGAATTTTGTTTTTGCAAAAATTATGTGTGCAAAGAAAACGTTTTAAACCATGTAATAAAACTGAATTATGTTAGGCATTTTATTGTGTCAATGATAACAAAGATATTAATCCTAATTTCCTCAACTCATGTGTTGTATTTTTTTTTACAACATTATAGTTTTAATTCAAACCCAAAAATTCAAGCAAGAAAAGATTTACTTTATACAATACAACAAATGGAATAATTGCATTACAAATTTGCATGTACAACCCATTTTATTCTTGCCAAAAATGAAAAGGAAGTGAACAACCTTGTGAAAATAGAAGAAAAAAAAACTAACAATTAAAGAATTTGCATTATTTATAAAACATTTTTTTGTTGAATCTTTTTGTTGCAAAAAAAACTTTTCAAGAAAAGTGATGTGCAACATAAATAAAATTTGGAGGATTGGGGTTTTTAATTATGAAAATTCATTTGCCATTGTAGTTTGTGGGAAATTGTTTAGTTGAAATTTTTTATTATGCATTAGTGTCCAAAAATTATTTTTCCCACCTGTAAAAGAATTTTCACAAGAAATGTTACCTGAATTAATGGGAAAAAAACTAAATAGTTATTTTTTTTCCACCTTTGGCATTTTGATTCCACAACAATAAGTTTTGACCTATGGATGTTTGAAGGTGCACATGATATTTTTGCACTAGTGATCAAATTTTTAAGAGCTTATTAACAATCAAAGCATATTACCTTTGGACTTTTTAAAACCATAGATACTATTGAACAAACTTTAATCATAAGTTTGATTAAGTTGTTGTACAATATGACATGAAAAGAAATGTTTTTGCCTATGTGAAGGATGAGGGGTCAATTTAAATACTATGATTGCAACATGAAAATTAGTTATAAACTATGAGATATTGAGTTTCCAAGGAACTTGTTTTGGACATGATTTTGCTGAAGCATGTCAATATGATGTACAATGGATGAAAAAAATTACAAAGGTTTGAAGTATGTGTTTATCAAGTTTGCACAAAGGGAGTAGCTAAAGTGTGTCATATTGCACAAAAAGTTAATGAAATATAAACAAAAATGAATTTTGGTTTATTCCCAAGGAAATTGAATACCCTAATGAAGACAAGGTATTTTTAAATTTTTATTGAATTTTTAAAAATTTTGTATTTCCTTTTGAATTTCTCGCACAAAGTTTATTTTTATTTTTTCACTTTTAAATTGTTAGTAAAGTTATCTTTTATTAGGAAGTTTTGTAATTCAAGGAAATTTGGGCTTCACACTGCTACACACACTAATGATGATCAACTATTTTATCATTATAGTGGATGTTTGGGGAATGGAAATATATTTTTATTGTTAATATTATTGTGTAAATGTAATCACATTTGTGCCACATTATATAGATTGTTCAGGATTAAGTCCAAATGTTATGTTGGCCACATATGCTATTGTGAAAAAACCACATGATGAATTGTCTATTTGTTGCAGAACATCTGCATATTCTTATAATAAGCATGTTCACTATTAATTATATTAGTTAATAATCATATGGTGCCATATGGTAAATTTTTCATCTTTTGTAAGAAGTTTTGTAATTCATGGAAATGTTTTGTTATAGTAAGAAAAATACTATGAATTGAGTGCAAGAATGTCACCTCCTTTAACATGGCACATTTCTCATATTATTCTTGATTACCTTGGCCTTATTGCATTTGTTGTTTATGTTTTGAGCTAATTTAGGGGTGATTGGTTGTTACTTAAATGACACATTAAATTTTACCATATCCATGAATTTAAAAGTATAGAATGAAATTGTAGTTGCAACTTTCTTTGATATTTTAATGGATGAAGATGCAAATGTTATTCTTAAATTAACATGTTTGGTTTCCAAGATCAGAAGGGAAATTGTTGGGAGTTTGAATTCTTTTCTTTCTTTTTTAAAGGAAATATGAAGGCAAAAAAAAACTCATAATATGTTCTCCTTGATGTGGACACTAATTCTTAAAGTCTTCATTTAATGTCCTCCTCACTTATTGGCCATGAACAAGGGAAGGGCATTGTAAAGGAACATGATACAAAGTTTTAATATCTATGTTTTTGAAATGTCATCATCATTTGCACCCTTTGGCTAAATCTGAGAATGGCATTGTTAACCAAGGAGTTGATGAAAGATTGCAACTTGGATATTTTTGTATGATAACTAATATTAGTGAGCCAACAAAGGAGCTGGTGAATAAAGAACATTTAATTGTCAAGCAATATCAAGTTGGTTTTAAAAATATCAAATGTCCTTTCAAATGATGAAATAAACATGGGACTCTATTTTTTGTAGTTGAATTCCTTGCTCATAAAATCTTGGGGATTTGTTGGATCACAAATTGAGATGGATAAAAAAAATCTCTCTAGCTAGAATGCCTACTAATTGAAGGACATGTTGTTTGTAATCAAATAACTTAGAAATGTGAAAATTGCATGCTATTGCATTTGTGAGAACCATTGTGTATGAGAGAACTAGTTGAATATGAAAATAATAATAATCTTGATACATGGCCAATTCTTGATGGCCCAAATTTTTAAAAAGAAGAAGAACTAGTCCATTTTTTCAAAACTTTTTATACAAACCGAAATTAGTTGGTTTTTTTTTTTTTAATTTAATTTTTAAAGTGAGAATCACCCAACACTAGTGCCAACATGGGTGTTGGTTCACCCAGGCCATGGATGAACCTCAAGTGAGTTAAAAGTTGGTTTCACCTTGCTAACTTGTTGTAAGAATAGGCCATACATATAGGAAGATAGTAGATAGATTAAAAAAAAAAGGGGGGGTGGCCACTAGGTAACTAGATGGTTTACTCTATGTACATAGATAAAGGCTGATTTTACTACTATCTACTAGCAACCCAATTGCAGGTTGTAAGTGTCCTGCAAGTCACCCATAGAGAATAACATGCCTCAAGGAACCCCAACATGGAAAAGCTCTATCCATGTTATCTGACATTCCTTGATCTTCACATTATATGTGCACATACTTGTTATTCCCAAGCAGTACTTTTGTACTGCCTGCTTGCTTCTTCTTTTTCCCTGATAGATAGACCTTTTGCCCACCCAAGATATGTTTGGTGGTGGCCAGATACACTTTGGGTCATGTTATGCAGTTTTTGGGTTTGTAATGAACACACCTAGTGCCAGATACAAGCCCAAAACAAGCATAACATGAGTACAACAAAGTGTGTTTCGGCATCATCCATCCACCTTTCTTTGGATGGGGTAAAATGCAGACAAGGAAAAAAAGAAGAAGCAGGCAATACTTTTGTACTACTTGCAATAGGTAACAAGTATGTGCACATATAATGTCGGATGTCAAGGACTGAGCACAGACAGAGCTTCTAATGAGTGCTATGCTCTCATGTTTCGAAGTCAAATAGGTGTGTACATGTTAGAAAACAAGGGAAGAAATCTGAGTTGCTTTGACCGTAAGGTGAGGCCCAAAATGCCCGGGTGAAGAGGGGCATGCCAAAAGAACTAATAAATTATAATTTAGTGACAAATCCATTACAATACTACTACGTCTGGGTTGGCAGATTACGTAGTAGTATTGTAATGGTTTCGACAATAAATTATTATTTATTAATTATTGTCAAAAAAAAATTTAAAGAAATATTGCATGAAATGTTGAAAATTTTAAAATTTTGGTAGTGATGATATGCATGTTTCTCACCTTCCAGTTCCTTGCTTTTTTTTTGTTTGCACCCAGTACTGCAGACACTAAACTTGGCTTCTTCTTGTGAGTGAGCTCCTTTGCTGGGTTGTTGGTTCAACTTGAAGAAGTTACACAAACAAACCCAGTGTAGCAAATTTCTAATTTATAATTGTAAAGGGTAAGGTACCTTACTTAAGAAATCTGAATGCAGAGGAGGGATTCGGTATGGACATCATGAATGCACTCTTGATGGATTGAGCTGAAACTCTTTTTTCTCTGGAGAAACTTTTGTAGCAGTCCACTTGAAGTCAGCTTGTATAAACCTGGTTAGTTAGTTCTCCTATTTATGTCTATAATGAGTAGTGCAAGTGTGATCATCTTTGAGCTGGTTGGTTTTCAAAGTGGGATCTGAACAAGAGTGAAGAGTGACTGTGTCTAATAATGAAATATATGTGCAGGTGTGCACGCACAAAGACAGTGGCATTTTTTACAGAAAGTGATGGTGCAGTCAGCAATGCAATTTTAAGACTGGCTTTCTAGTATGACTCCTCTGCTTTCTAATGACTTCAGATGTGGTTGCTACCACTTTCATTTTTCTTGAGTATAAGGCAGCTTCCTGAAAACAGATTTGAGATCACTTATGCTTTTGTTGACCCAAAGACCATGCCCATAAATCTCTGTATCTTGTTTCATTCTGATTATATATACATCTCTGTTGTCTGTTGTATGAAACCCTTCATCTCAGATTCTGATTTCCAACGTACACAACTGCCTTGAGTTTTGCTATTCTTAAACCTTGTAATGCTCCCTCTCTGTGTGTCTGTGTCTGTGTCTGTGTCTGTGTCTCTCTCTGTGCTAGCTTGATGGTTTTTCTGAAGACCCACCTCTGTCAACATCCACTGTGCCAGCAATGGGCTTGTTGGCGGACTCATTTGGAAGGTGAAATGTGTCAAAGTCATTCTTTTCTATTTAAATCCAATGCATCCTCTCTTTTGAGGTTGTCAGATACTGACAGAAAACTCTGGTTTGAGCAGATTTGGTGCATCTGGAAATATTCTAGGGAATTGCCAAAGAAGGTGTTCCTGAAATTTATGCTCAAAGGACAGGCAGTCAAGGAAACAGGTATGTACATGTATTCCAATTCCCTCCTTGCAGTCCACATATCCCTGCAGATACCTGCAAGGATGTACAGGTGGCTCCAGACACCAGCCAAAGAGTAGACTTTGAAGGAGATCTCCAGATCTGCTTCTGTGATTTGGTTGTGAATTTTTAGAGAACTCGTGTGAAGATTTTTGAACAAGCTATGTTCATGTCTAACAACCTAGGATTTGTGTTTGCAGCAATATTATTCAGCTCAACCTTGGACATACCCTCCCACCACCACCCAATTCCATGAAAGTTGCCATCGTTGGTGCCGGCGTCTCCGGCCTTGTCACTGCTAAGGTGCTTGCACAATTTGGACACAAGGTCACAGTCTATGAAAAGTGCCCTGATGTTGGTGGCACATGGAGTCACACACGTTGGTACCCTGGTTTAAGCACCCAAAACAGAAAGAACTCCTATTGCTTCTCTGATTTCCTCATGCCTGATTCTTATCCTGAATGGCCCTCTGGTGAGCAAGTGCATCAGTACTTGGATGAGTATGTCAAACACTTTGGCCTTGATGCTCTTTTGCAACTCAACACAGAGGTTGTCTCCATTGAGTTGGATGAGGTTGCTGGCAACATCTGGACAATTGGCACTCGACAAAATGATAACAACAAGGATTCATCAATGCAAATATTGGCTACCCAACGTGAGACGTTTGATCATGTTGTCATTGCAAATGGCATATTTTCTGATCCATATGTCCCTACTTTCTCTGGCTTGGAAGAGTTCCAACAAGCAGGAGGCCAAGTCCTTCACACAATTGATGTGCACAAACTTGTTGGTGATGCTACAGGGAAGCATTTTGTCATTGTGGGCTATGGCAGGTCAGCATGTGATGTTGCACGTGCTCTTAGTGACATTTCAAGCAATAAGGTTGTAGTTGTGGCCCGTGAAGTGCTTTGGAAAATTCCCAAGTGGATTGGTGGGGTGCTTAATTTCAAGTACCTTTTTCTTACTCGGATGGGTGAAGCTCTCTTTCAATACATCCATCCACATGGCTTTGAGCAGTTCCTGCATAATGGTCTGGGAAAGCATCTCCGTGATTTGATGATGTCCAGTGTGCAAGCCATCATCACTTGTCAACTTAAGCTTCGCAAGCTTGGCTTGCTCCCTGACGGCCCACTTGAAGACATTGCTCAAAGCACGGTGAGCCTTGTCACTGATGGCTTTTATGAAAAGGTGGAGATGGGTGCAATTGAGGTTCATGGTGGGACACATATTGTCAAGCTTTGTGTCATAGATGGCAAGCCTTCCACATTGTTATCTGATGGCACTATTGTTCCTACAGACTTTGTGATTTGTGGCACAGGCTTTCATCAATGTGTGCCATTCTTTTCCATGAACATCATTAAACAACTCAATGATGATCAAGGAAATTTCCTTCTCTATCGACATATTCACCCTATCAATGTGCCTCAACTTTCTTTCAATGATTACAACTCTTCACTTTTTTGTCCACTTTCATCAGAGGTTGCTGCACTATGGATTGCAAACCTCCTTGCAAGAGGCATGAAACTCCCATCACCTAACAAACAACAACTTGAAGTGATTGAGCAACTAGCATGGACAGAAAAACGAACAAAGGGCAAGCATGCTCATGGAGGGAGCATCGTTCCTTTTACCTTTCACTACATCGATGAATTACTCGAGGACATGAATCTCACACTAAATGCTCATACTCATATCCGTGAATGGCTCTTGCCAATCAACTTTGGTGCATATGTGGGACTCATTGATGAATTGATGAAGCGATTGGCTAGTGAAGGAAAGATAACATTTCCCTTGTGTTGAATTTGTTGTTTAGATGAATAATACGCATGAGGAATTAGGTTTGAAATTAGTTGTGGGAAATTAGAAGGTTGGGATGATTAGTAATGATTTAAGAATATTACATGTGGTATCGTGTGTGAAGAATGGTTTTATGAATGCAAAACAAAGTGGGAGTTGCAAATAGAAGCTTCATAGGGCTTTTTCTTATGAAATCATTTTCAATTAATTTATGAAAATATTTGAAAATGTAGTTTAATTGGAAATTGAAGATGCTTCTTTCCAATTGTTTAAGTGTTTTTTTTACATTCCATTTTTCAAAACTCGTCAAAATTATTAAACTTTGATAGCAAATTAAAGCAATGTTTAGGCAATCATCTACAATTTGTGTTTGTAAATAATAGTTTTCTTGGGAGACTTTTGTTGAGGATTTGAATTTCCCACATCCTCTAAGTCTTCAAAGTATTTTGTATTTAATAACAAAATCTAAATGCTTGTTTATTTTTAGAATATGGAACCATGAAACTACGTTTCTTAGAAAATTTGACTTAATCAACTTCATACTAGCATTGATTTTTCACTAAGGCTTTTGATTTGTTGCAATGGAAACACAATTCCACCTATATCAATAATGAAAGATCACCAATTTTTCATCTGAGATATTCAATATGGTTGTTGAAACACCTCTTTTAGTTGTCATGGTGTTGCAAAAATACAATAAATAAATCCAATTGCTCTTTAAATCCATATCTTCTATGCAAAAGTTTAACTTGATTTGTTGCAAGCATTATCCAATGCAAGCTAAGTATCGAAAAACTCACCACTTTTTAAAAATAATTTTGGTGTGTAATTATTCATTTCCATTGTCCAAAAAGGCACATAATACACAACAAAATTATTCACAACACCAGTTCCATTACATAATGAACACTTGTACTAATCAAACACACTTTTACCATGTCAATTGGCAAGTCTTCTTTTTAATTTCAATGTTAAGTTTTCAAATAATCCCCTTTTTCTTGTACCTTCTTGCTTCACTTGTGAATGAAACATAATGGCCTCTACAAGTTGCAAGCTAATCTTACCTTATACACCCAATATGTCTATCATGCAGTTCTCCCATACTTCACTTTACAACTAATTTAAAATAGTTCTAATAACATTGAATTGAATTGTGTTGAAAGTTCAGAACCATTTATCCCATTAATTTGATAGTGTAAATGTATCTTCTTGCTAATGAATATTTTCATAATGAACATGGAGTCTATTTCAAGTGAACATAAGCTGGTTGTGTCTTTTTTATTTTTTTGGTAAAAATGAATATAAACTTCATTATTTGTTTCACAAATAGTGGGTTGTTATGCATTTTTTTAATGTAACAAAAAAAGGAATGTAACAGGACATAGTAGCTAGCTCTTCATTTACTTTACACTCTAAGAAAACGATTTTTTTTTTTTTTTTGCAACATTTATTTTTTAGCCCAGAAGTCTTAGCGTTTTACTTGGGGGTCTTTGACCTCAAAATTATGTGCTTGATTATATTTTTCTTTAAACAAGAAAGCTCAAACAAAAGATTTATTTTCTTCTTCATTTATTCATTTATTTCTTTGTTGATGGGCTTGGCAAAGTGCGTGAAAGCAAGAAAAGCACTATTAAGACAAGAAACCCTACTACACAATTTCATCTTTTCTATGCTTAACTTGGAAGATTATAACAAAGTGGTCTTAAACCTAGGGCCTTTGGTCTCAATGCATTTTCTTCCCTTTTACACATCTCTTCATGTTAAAGTTATTTTATTTGCATTACAAATAAATTGTAAGTTGTGCCATTTTTTTGTTTTAAAGCCAAAATAAAGGCAAAAAAATGATAATCAATATATATATATATATTTTAGGCTTCTTTCATAAACATCCCAAAAGGCTATATCTATTGAGGTCAAAGACCATAAATTACCTATAATATAAAATTTCTTATCTATTGTGCAATTTCACCATTGCCCTTACTACTTGTGCATTTTTAGGCTAATAAAGACCAAAAGTTTACAAAAATGCCTAGTTTTTGCCCATTTTTTTTCCTTCGTTCCATGCTTTTTGGGCCATTTTCGCCTTGGTTTTTACTTACTAACCAATTAAAACCACTAAACAAACTTAATTAACCCAACATAGTTCATGTGTTGCTAATGCAGCAGCTTTTTGAACATTTGATAGACTCATGCCATCCATTTCAAATAAAATTTGACCCTCTACCACATAAACAATCCAACTTGTAGAATTTCCTTTTCCTTTTCCCATTCTAGCTTTAATGGGTTTACTAGTAATAAGAATATTTGCGAAAACTCTTACCCATATTTGACCATTTTAAAAAAATTCTTTGCTTATAACACAACACACTACTTCAATTGCTTGTTATGAAATATGACCAACTTTACAACTTTTCATGCCATGTTTTCCAAAAACAAAGTTGTCTACTATCTATTCTGCAACCTTTAAATCTACCATTTTGATATTACAAAATCTTATTTTTTGGATATAACACTTCTTGTCCTTTTTTGTGTTAAAGATATGAAACCCGCACTTTGACACTTAAAATTTCATGAGTAAATGCTTGTGCTTTTGCATAATCAAATTGATCAACAAATACATGTAAAGATGTTTCACCATACTATTTGCATTTAATTTTAGCTATTTCTACACCATTTAATCAACTTGAACAAAAAATACATATCCCCTTCACATATTGACATTTTTCAATTTGTTGAGATGTAGATTTACAATTTTTTTGAAGTGAATCTTTTTGTTTTAGTTTATAAGATTTTTTTGAACAATTAGATAAACACTTTGATAGACAAAAGTTATTTTGACTTAATTGAAGTATTAATCTTTGTTTGATAAAAATTATATATTTTTCCAATAATAATAATAACAACTAAATGAACTTTCCTCTATTCAACATCCATTATAATCAAGGGAACATTGAAATCCAATATTAACCAAGGTTGAAAAAAACCCTCCCTGTTTTCTATTATGTAATTATTAAGTAATATCATGTCATGCATTTGATGGGTTTGAAAACGAAGCCTCAAAAATATTTTTTTGCACAACTAATAAAGAGCCTTTTGGTGTGAAGATGTAAATGTTCAAGCAAAGCTCAAGAGCACCATGTGCAAAATAAAAAGCTCTTCTACGCTTTGCATTTTTACCCTTCCGAAATAAATGTTTTCAAATAAAAACCAAACTACATAAATCATTTGAATGTTTTAAAAAAAAATTAAGCTTATTTTTTCTAGTAAAGCCCAATTCATTTGCTTAGTAAATAAAGCAAATATAATCTTGTAAGGCTTCGACATAAGAGTCTTGCCTAGTCTTGGCCATATAGGTTAAACTTTTTCTATTTTAACAAAAAATAATAACTTGAGAGAAGAAAACACATTTTGTTCTCCAAATATCTCTCCCTCCCTTTGTTTTCCTCATCATATATCTTTCAGCTATGCCTTGTGCCATCAAATTGGAAAGTATGTTAACAATAGGATGAAATCAAATTTGATTTTTTAAAACAAAAAAAGGTTGCATAAGTTCAAGGGAACACACATAGCTACAAAAATGGTTTATGGAAATACCTTGCTAATTTTATGGAAAGGCCCAAAACAAGAAAATGCATAACTTTTTTCTAATGTTCTTCTATCATTATTGTCCAAAATACCTTTCCAACTTAAGCTTGAAAAAGTAGAGTGTTTAAAGGCCATCTTACCGCTGACTTGGAGTAATTGATCAATTTTGTATATTAATGGTAAATGATCATGATATTCATAGTTTTTTCATGGCAAGTCTTTGACTTCCTTTTGCTATATTTTTATATCGTCATCAATACACTTAATCAACTTGATAGAATGTATTGCACTAGGGCTTGTATATTTTAATTGGTTAAGTCGATCTTTAAAAAACACGTAAAATGTCCTTTTAGGAAAATGGTGAATAATAAAGCTACCAAGACAAAAACCAAATGTGTTTCCTATAAGTACACATATTGAACTAAAAATTTATAAATTTTACATCTTGATACAATAATTTTCCATGATAATAGTCATGAAATCAACTTGAATCTAGACCATGATTTAGTTGAATGTGACTAAAATTGGATTTATTTTTTGCACCACAGCTTACTATCATACCTTTTATTTCAATTTGACTTTGGTCTTTAAGGGCAAGGTTCTCTTATTGCCAAAGGAAAAGGGTTTTTGTGTAGAAGCAAACTTTCCAAATTTGGCTATTTAGTGGTTATTTTATTAATGGTTATTGTGGTTATTATTTTAATGGCTATTAGTGGCTATTCTATTTATGGTTATTAGTGGTTATTCTATTAATGGCTATTGGTTGTTATTTTATAAATGACTATTGGTGGTTATTTTATTAATGACTATTAATGATTACTCTATTAATGGTTATTAAATGGATATTATATTGGTAGATATTGGTGTTCATTAATGGTTATTATATTAATGACTATTGGTGGTTATTCTATTTGTGGATATTGGTGATTGTTAATTGGTATTATATTTGTGGCTATTAGTGGCTATTTTATTAATGGCTATTAATGGTTATTGATGTTTATTTTATTAATGGTTATTAATGAGTATTCTATTTTAAGCCATTGATGGTTATTTTATTGGTGGTTATTGATGGCTATTTTATTAATGGTGATTACTGATTATTATATTATAAGTTATTATTAGCTATTATATGTTGTATTACAACTGTTGGTAATTATTATATTATAAATTATTGTTTGATATTGTATGTTATAATATCAGAGGTTATTGGCAGTTATTATATTGTAGGATATTTAAAATTATTTTTCATAGGTTATTATTTTTTATTCTAAGTTATTTTTACATTTGGTCATTATATTTTGTTTTAGATTATTTTAATTTATTATATTTAGAATAAAATAATTGATAATAACATAAAGTAGAATGGAATTTCAAATATAACTTGAAATTAACATATATTAATTTAAGATAAAATAACCTAAGGTATAGCATAAAGTTAGTTGAATAATTTAATTTAAAATAATTTAAAAGTTTATAATAAATTAATTAAGATATTTTAAGGTAAAATAACATATAATAATTTAGGGTACAATAATTTATAATAGCTTATAAATAATATAAAATGTAAATTTAAATAATTTAAATAGATTTAAAATAATATAGGGTACATCATAAAGTAGCATAGATAAAATATTTTTAAAAACATAGAAATAAACTTATTTGTTATAGTAAATTGTAATAGTGAAACATGATGTTTACATAATGATATTATAGTGAAACAACTTTCATTAGGGTGAAATCAATGAAATGCAATGAAATTATTTCACTTTTAAGATCCCATAATGATTTAAGCTAATAAATTTCACCCCACTTTGGTAGTAGTGAACACACATGTGGGTTTATAATATTTAGTAGTCTTGATAATGCATCTGCAACTTCATGAGTTCTACTTGGTTTATACACTACTATGAAATCATATTCTAAGAACAATAACAACCATTTAGTTATTATCCCGTAAACTTGTGGTAAACTTGTTGACCAAATAAACAATGCCATATGATCCACATAAGAGACAAACTTATTCTTGAACAAGTAATGCCTGAACTTCTGTAAAACAAAAACCATTACTAAAGCCTATTTTTTTGTTGTGCTATAATTTTGTTTTGTTCTATTTAGAAACCTAGAAACATACACTACTAGTTGATCATTTTTCCATGTTGCATTTTGAGATAACATGCCCCCCATAGCTAACGAAGATGCATTTGTATGAACATGAAACTCCACTTGCCAGTTTGGTGATATCAATATCAGTGTTTCAATATACTTCTGTTTGATCAATTCCCAAGCCTTCTAACATTCCTCTTTCCAAATAAAAGTCTTTGTATTTTTGGTCAATTTAATAATAGGAGCAATTTTTTTGATAAAACATCTATACGATTGTGCCATCCCATTGAATACTTGAATTTGTTGTGGATTCATAGGTGGTGACATGTTTTCCAATTGCTTATATTTTCTTTGGATTGGGTAGTTTCCTTTCTTTTGAAACAATAAAACCCAATATAATCCCTAAAAATACCATAAATGCACATTTGTCTAGATTCAGACTAATGTCATATTCTCTGCACTTTTGAAAATATAATCTAAGCTTCTGCAAATGATTTTCCATGATACACTGTAAAGTCATCCGAAAATATTTTCATAAAATTGTCCAGATATTCTCTTAATGTTTTGGTATTTTTTTTGATATCTTGGAGGTCCATTTTAAACTTCAAACGACATCACCTTCCATATAAAAGCCCCTTAGTTTGTAACAAATGCAATCTTGTATTTGTCCTCTAGAGTTATAAAGATTTGATGATATCTTGAATATCCATCTAAGAAATAATATGCCTCATACCTTACTACTATGTTCAACACTTCATATGTAAAAGGTAATGGGTATGGATATTTCTTTGTGGTTGCATTTAGTTTTTTTTAATTTATACATATTTTCATTTTGTCTTTTCCTTAGGTAATTACTATGGGTGACAATCATGTAGCCTCCTTTATAGATTGAATGAAACCAGCTAACAACTTATCTATAATTTGTTTCACTGTTGTAACATAATTTGAATTTAATCTAGACTTGGCCTAATGTGTTGATGGTATAGTAGTATCCAACTTAATTATGCAATATGCCAGTTCTAGTGGAATCCCTTTTAGATCTTTTATGTCCATGTAAAAAACATCTTTGAACTCATTAATAGTTGCTCCATTTCCAACACCTTGCTTATCTAGCTGTGCATTAATCTTCACCAACTAGTGGGTGCCCGTGACCTTCGGACACGGCAAAAAAAAAAAAAAAACCTCTTCCCTGGCCCCCCCCTTCCCCGCTCGTCCCCACCCCCCCACCCCTGCTGCCCCCCCCTCTCCCCACCCCCCCTGCTGCCATAGGTTTCGGAATCCGACTGTCCCGGGCTGGTTCCCGATTTCGGAATCCGACCGTCCGGGACGATTCCGCCGGTCAATTAAAACGCGGAACCGTCGTCGAACGCATGCACAGACACACTGTTGTAATTATATATAAGATTGTTGTTCTACATCAGTTCCCAAATTAAGTTTCATTAATTTTGACATTCAATTAACGTCCATCCAACTATCTACAATTTTTATGCTTTGATTTTTGTTAAAATTTCATCCATTGCAACACACCTTGGTTGATGATTGTAGTATGTTTCTGGATACACCTTATCCTCTAAGGTTATTTTTGACTCATATTTGTTGTTAGTTGTCTTCTTTTTGTGCTCTGTATTCCAAATTCCTGCTCTGAAATACTAGTTTGCACATCTATATCCATGATTTCCACATCTGTGGTTTTCACAAATTGAATTATCTCTAATAAATTGATTGTTCCTATTGAGAACAATTTTGGCTCTATAACAAAGATGATATCATCATATGTGATGCCATTTTGATAGTTGTAACAAAGTAACACTTTTGGTCTTCTTACTTCACCTCCCAAATGCTTGGTGACTTTAATTGTTCTAATTATCCCATTCCCTTGTATGGTAACAATGTTACTCCCCCAATCATGTGCCACTTTAGCATCCCTCAACCATGCATGGTCTCCCCCAACAACATGGAATATTTAGAATCTACCACATTATTATGAAGTACATTAAACATAGTTATGTAAGGAATGCCATGAACATGTATCTTCAAATCTCTAATTAAACCTATAGTTTTGTGATTGTTTGATCTACCATCCTCAAATTGTATGGTGCAAGTTTAGGCTTTGGAAACACCAACTTCAATATGAACTGTTTTGTGATGATGTTAATTTTAAAACCTCCATCCAACAACACATCCTCTGTTGTATTCTTCCCAATGTGTACTTGGATAATTGTCGTATGATTTATTTATTGCTATAATAGTTGTCCCTACCTCTGGTATTCAATAACCAACTTGTTTATCTATGGCTACTATATTTAGATTTTGAGTTTTCTCTAGTTTTAACTTCTACCAAAGACAACTTTCTAACTCATGAGCTATTTTAAGCAACTATCCCAAGTTCAAAGTATAATTTCTTTTTTGCATCTACTTACCAATGGTTAGAAAAATATCTTCTATTGTGATCAATTTTTCTTGTGGATTATTACTTCTTAAGATTTTTGTGTTTCAACAAAAGTAATGTTATTTGGCATACTCGGCTAGGTTGTTTTCCATCCCTCCATGGATGTGGATAACCCTTCTGTCTGGGTTTGTATTTTTTAAATCTATTGAATTATCTCCACCATTGATTTCTTCAAGCATTCTTCTTTTTCCCAATCAACAACATTTTTTGCTTTCTTTAAATTTCTATCCTTGAACACATGTTCTTCAGTTGTTTTACTTCTTATTGTAACATTAACATCCACCACATTCACATTTGCAATGACTATTTATGTTTCAGCAACAGTTTAAACCTCTACTATTGTCACAAATTTCCCATGAAACATCTTTTGCATCTCAGTATGATTTGGACAATCTATCATTTTATGTCCATTCAAACCACAAATGTGACATGCATATGAAGATGTTTTATGTGGTTTTTGACTTGGTTATGTTACCTCTGTGGTTACCATCGTGGTTTGATCTTTCTTCTTTCTACATGTCTTCACATTATGATTAGTCATACCACATTTTGTGCAATACTTGTCAATATTCTTCATATTACTTTGTGTTTTTGTTGGTGTTGCCTGTTTGGTATTATGTGGTACTGAAAGTGCCCTCCTTGTTTTTGCAATAGTCATGCCTTTTTCACACAACATTGCCGCCTCCTTATGTTGTTATAGTGTTGACCACTTCATCCTTGTAATCACAATTATGAGGTATATTATAAGCCTACTCTAAAGATAGTAGTCAAGAAATTGTTTATGGTTAATACTTGTAAAAAATGAGCCAACTTTTGAATCCGCTCATAGTAAACCTCCACCCTCTTAGTTTCCTCCTGCTTCATGTTCGTCAACTCCATGTATATTTGCTCCTCATTTTGAATTTTACAATGACATTTGCAAAATGATTGTGTAATTTCTGAAAAAGTACAATCATTTTTTTTTGACATGTAATTATGGCACCAATCCGATGTTGTATCTCTTAGCTTAGCTTATAGTTAAACACACTGATGATATAGTTTTTAAAAGTCTCTTCGTTTACCTTTACTATGGAATTGAACACTCTAACATGAACATTTAGATTAACATCTTTTTAAAAATCAGGATACTTAAGAGCTACCCTGTTTGGCCTAACCAAATGGCCATCTCTATGATCAAGAATTTATGCAATTACAATAGATGGTTCTCAATATTCTCCTCCTGGATTTGTTGCATTTGTATTTTTTTACCCTTTAACAACCATTGAGCTCATTGATGGTCGATTTGCAATCCTATTCACATGAGTAGTCATTATTGGATTAGTAAACACAATTTGGGGTGTCCCAACAACTCTAATTGTTGATGTTGGTAATGTTGAACTCCAACTCAAATTCCTTCCTACTAAGACTCCACCCAATCCACCACCCAAATTTGTTGCACATCTAATTAGTACTCCACCTTTGACAACATTTGTGTTGGGTGTAATATATCACCATTTCCACTCCTATGGTTATTATGACAACATTAGGTAGTTGAATAACCTCTATTTCAGCAAGTTGTTTTTAAATTTCAATAACTATTACTTCTGACATTTTTGGTGAAACTGAGTTGACTCGAGTTTGACAATGCCCCATTATGTGGTTACCCATTGGTATCTTTTATGGTGCAAAATGTGGATGTGAATACACCTCTGGTTTTCTGCTCATGAATTGAATGGATGGATGAATTTGTTGACTTTATGGTCCCAATTGGCTTCCCAACTCCATGCCTCCCAATTTGTTTTGGACTACATAAATTCCCGGTTCTTGTTCTTGTGATTGATCCATTAATGTTCCTACCACATTTTGTAGCTCCACATGTTTGACAATATTTGCTCTGATGTGAAAAGGCATAAAAGGACAATGCATAATTGCATGTTTCTTCTTCACAGAATGTAGAAACTCTTGAAAGTAATTTAACTACCTCTAAATCCACATATTCATGATCTTGTGTTTTGACTATGTATCTTGTTTGATACAACTCTAGATTTCTTTGATGTGAGTAGGATTATGGTACTTCATCTAAAACATTCACATGTGCCTTTGCATATTTAAATGAAAGTGGGTAATTTTCTTTAGTCTTTTCAAGCACATTGATATTGGTGTTTTCTTCCACCTCCAAGTTTTCCACTTGTTCATAGTAATCTGGAGATGTAGACTGATACACAAACCCGAGTTATACCTCCTATATTATCCCTTCTTTGGTTAATCACTAACTTTGGACTTGAAATTTCTTGCAACTAATCAAATATTGCAAAAGTCCATGCTCCGTTTTAATCTCTACAATTCTGAACCATAGATTGTGTCTGAGAAATATATTGCACCCACTCATTTGGGTGAGTAATCAATTACATCTCTCTCCTTGGAGATCGTTGTTTGTAATTATGTTTTTTTTAAAACCCCCAATCCATATTTCACGCCATACCACCTCTTGTGGTAGAAACGACTTGTGCCTTGTAAGTTTTTCTTCTATTCTCAAAACTCGTCTATCCAACATAAGATTTTGATATGGGGTTTTGCAAGCCCTACATACTCCTCTCCATTTTTAAGATTGTCTTCTGTTTATCTTTCAATGATTTGACGATTTGCCTCCAAGTCCAATTATCACAGTAAATTTTAGGTCACCATCTGATTCATCTTGCTTCACAATCCTTTGTCCTCAAAATCTATAGATCATTATATAGTCCTTATGGCATCAACCACTTAGACCTCTAATATTTTTTCACATACCCTTTTAAATTCTGAATTGAAAACAAAACCACTCGTCTAAACACTCTCACCTATAGTATAATAACAAAATTGTAGAAAACCTTATCATTATTGTAAAAAAAAAAGAAAAACAATTCCCCACAAAATGGTCGCCAAATGGTAGATGTGAATTTAATTCCTACAGAATTATTCCACACTACTATAACAATAAATTTGCACTACAATATGCACACATTCATAATTTTTGATTTTATTACAAACAAACTTAACTCTGCAATTAATTAAAACACCGTATTCATAGTTATCTCATATAATTAGAATTTGCATTTCAAAATACAATGTAGAAAAATCTAGAAACAATATTACAATTAATTTCATTAGATTTTTGATGTTACAAAAAATTCACACAATAAAATAGATATGGAAATCATTACAGAAGTTTGTACTTCTCTATTTTATTGGAAATTCAATTAAAATTATAAAAAAATTCCATGTTCTATTGAAATCAAATCAAAACAACAAAATAAAATCTATAGTATATCAAAACAAAATCTATGGTTTTCTGTAAAGTACCTACAACTATTCTTACTCTCCCAGAATTGTGTGTTTAAAAATCAAATCCTTTTCCCCATATCTCCCATCTTTGGGCAGTCCCAAGTCACATCATCATGATTAAAAAACAACAAGAATTCAAAATTGAAACCTACAATGTTCCATGATCAATCCCTATCCTAAATGCCTTATGCATCCAAAACTATGTAATCATCCTACCCCCTTAACAAAGGACTTTATGGATTATCAAATTATGGGAACATTGATGGTGGTTGGATGAAGTTGAAGGTTTAGACCAATCACAATTTATCATTGTTTTACTAACTTCCCATTGATCATTAGCTAATATATAAGTAAAAGGCACATAATCTACTTTGCCTACTTCAACCTTTGGTCTTCTTTGTTATATTTGGGTTCAAAAAAGAAAAAAATATTGTTTTAAAAAAATTGATGTGCGACAAAAAAATCATTTAAAAAAAAAAACTTAGAAAACACTTTGTGTTCAATGTTTTACACCCAAAAAATGTTATACATTTTCCATCTTTGGCTTTCACTTTGAGAGAACGTGTTATCTCTTCTAAAACCTTTGTTAAGCTATTATACATTGGCATTTAAGGTTTATCATATGATAATAGTTGGTAAGGTCATGGCATGGAGAATGAAAACTATGTAAGTTACTGAGTAGCTTTGAGGATACTAAAAGTAAGCAAATGGAGGCCTTAGGTTACCTAATTCATCATCAAATCCTTTCTCTGCCAAAAAGTTTATAATTTTTTTCATATTGACAAGTAACTTAAGCCCACCAAATCAATGGATTTCTATATTATTAAATTGTTGCCACATTGTCAGCAAAAAAATGTAGGTATATTTTGAATTACAACTAGTAAGATATTTAATAAAATTGATCTTCTTCCTTTTGGCTTGGTTTATTAAGTAGGGTTTTACCTAGGTTAAGCCTAGACTTTAGTCACACTTTGTTAAATCGTGTAAGCAAGCTATGTATTATTTCTACTAAAGTTCGTAGACTAATTGCTATAATATAAAAATAATCTATAAATCGCATGGTTTATTTGCCAAAAAATGATGTTTTATGGGTGGCCTTGACCAAGGTTTGTATTGTTTCAACCTTGGCTTTATGTGTTGTAGTGCAGTCAAGGGAAATTGAACTTTTAAAAATCAAATTTTTGGTGCGCCCTTTTAACTTTTCACCTTGAAACAAAATTTGAAGTTATCTTTTAATATTTATAGTATTTTTATCAAGGTGTTACATATAGTTTCCTCATAACCATAATTCTTCAAACCTAGATCATGAGGTGAAAGCTTTTTGTAGGTAGTAATTCACATATTGATGTCTTTTATGAACAGAAAAAGGCCTTTAGCCTAAAATTGCTCTTTCTGACAATGTTTCCAAAGGGCACAAAGGCAATCGAATATGTCAAGGGGGGAATTATATATATAGTCATTTCATTTCATTTGAACTTCATTTTGATTTCTTTGTGTTGCTTGAATATACAACATATCCCCTCCTTACCTATTAATAAAAGGGTATTTTGATCTAGGCTCCTTTCTTTTTATCAATGTTAACGCCTTCCTTGGTCTTTTTCAAATAAACAAGTATTACAAGCCCTCTACCCCATTCAAAGATCCAAACGTCCAATTGATCATAACCTCCTTGCAAGAAAGTGATCATAGTGTTCACACTATTCTTTAATCATCGTGGTAATTTTCTTATATCTAATGTTTAAAGAACAAGCGTACTAAATGAAGTAGTTAAGTTGTAAGACCTATATCGAAATGAAGTGTGATTAAATTGCTCAATCTATAAATATAGATCTATATAAAGTTTTGAATTTCTTTATTAAAAATTTATGCTTGCAGCCTTCATTCAAAATGATAGACAATTTTCGAATTATTTTATAGATAGCTTAAAAATAAAATTTGGCAAAAATATAATTACTATTAGGAAAATTGTTATTACACCATAAACTTGTAAGTTAATGGGTCTTTTACCTTGCATAGTACCTATGTTCTCACTTTGCACCTTTAATTCAATGAAACAAGTTGTGATCAAACTAGGAACTATCTTATTTTCCAAAGTAAATAAATAAATAAATATTATATATATATATATATATAGACAACTTAGTCATTTTTTTGGTTTTTATGGATGTGTTCCCATATTGGGGTGCCGACCACCCACTTTGTTTTTTTGGTGACTAAACATTTTTTTAAACCAATGAAAGGGTAGATGAGCTTTGTGCAAGCATGCTTGATAGAATTAGTCGGCCCAACAAGGCCCCTTTTTTAGTACATAGACATTTTGGTTTTGGTAGTAAAGGAATAGGTATGGCCTAAGTTTGACACCCAAAGGTTGTTAAGAGTGTTGGGTCCCTAGACACTTTTAAACTATAAACTAAACTCTAAAACTTAAACCTTACCTTTTTTTTTTGTGTGGAGGAAGAACTAAAATTAATTTGTGAATTAACTGAAACTAGGGACAAGAAACCCCCAATTGCACCAAAATAAGGGTCCAATGACAAAAGGGAGGATGAATTTTAGCTGTTCCTTGGTAACCGTGTTTTGAGGTCCCCAAAACCTATACCTGGATCCAATCGAGGTCCCCAATTGAGGTTCGCAAAAAAAACTGTTCCTTCTGCTTCAAGCTCAATGTCATGCACAACAAACAAACACAAAGAAGCGAAAATTTTGCAGTGCGAAAGGGGAATTTAGGGTTTGGAGCATCTCGCAGGAGGTTTGGCGATGGCGGACGCGGAGTTGCGCGAGCGGGGAGGGTTTTTGCCCAACAATCCACAAGCCTCCACAAGCTATGGAGGAGAATCGGTAGTGGTCCCTCGCATAGAGATCATGCAAACAGCCAAAGAAAGAAAAGATTGGGAGAAAAAACAGCAACAACAGCAACAACAAGAGGAGCATCATAGTCGTCATCTTCGGATGGAGGCTCAGCATGAGCTTCACGATGGTCTTAGTTTTCCTCAATACATGTTGGCGGGTTCTGTGGCTGGGATGGTGGAACATATGGCCATGTTCCCCGTCGACCTGGTCAAGACGCGGATGCAGATGCTGGAGAGTGCTGGGGGATTCCGGCACCGTGGGGTTTATAGAGCCTTTTTCACAATTGTGAAGAAAGAAGGGCCGTTGGGTTTGTACAGAGGGATAGGCGCCATGGGCTTGGGAGCGGGACCTGCGCATGCTGTGTATTTTTCCGTTTATGAAACCGTGAAGCAGAAGCTAGGAGGGAATCGTGTGGGACATCATCCGTTGCTGCATGCCACTGCTGGAGCTTGTGCGACGGTGGCTAGTGATGCGGTTTTCACGCCGATGGATGTGGTGAAACAGCGCTTGCAGTTGCGGCGGAGTCCCTATAGAGGCGTGTTGGATTGCATCCAGCGGATTCTCAAGGAAGAGGGAGTGCATGCATTTTACAAATCGTACCCGACGACTGTTGTGATGAATATCCCCTTCACCGCTGTGCATTTTGCGTCTTACGAAGCCGGGAAAAAGGTATACCTATATCTCTCAGCGCTCAGTACGTACAAGAGATGCAATGCCCCTTTTGTGGATCATCTTTTCAAAGAAAAACTCAATTCTGCAGTTCTGGTTAGGGCTTCAAGAGGAATAACCTCTAACCCTAATTCTCGTCTATGAATTGGATGTCTGTTCAAAGCAGGACTGTCTGCTCCAATTTAAGTCTCAGAAACCACCAGGACTTTTACCAGCACATGATCAAGAATCCTTGATGGCAGAGCATTGCATCTAATTTTTTGATTCCTTCTGTGATTGTGTTCTCAACCCGTGTATCTGGAAAATTTGGCACTTGGTTTTGGAAGTTTGGTAAGTATAGGATGACAGTCTCACCCTCTAGCTCTTAAGAGTTTGAGACCTGATGGATCTAAGGTTCAGGGTCTCTTGGAAATTGAATGGCCAGAGAGTGAGCTACATCAGTGTGGAACTGCCTGATCTGCTCCAACAGATGAAAACCTTTGCCAGTTTTGCCTAGGATTGGTGTCATGGCTCTAGTGATGTAACCTCTGAACTGGGAAAGAGCAACATAGAAAAGTATATGATGCTCAGTTGGAGGAAATTTGCCCATGGCTGTCTAAGAAGGGTTACATTGCTTCATTGAATGAAAATGGTGCTCAACTGCCTGGTCTGTCAACAGAGCTAGACTCTTTGTTTGTGATTTCCCTTCAGACTCAATCCAATGGGCTCTGGTGTGTGAGCTCTGCACTGGAGGGGATGTGTAAGTCAGAAGTGGCTATGTACATGGTCATGGACTCAATGTGGTGATTCAAAATCCAGCTGAACTTCTTTAAGAACCTTGCACTTTTTTTATCCAGATCAGTTTGCATCAATCTATTGTTGACAATTACAATGCTCCTTACTAGATGGGGTACCAGCTGGGATTCTGTAGGCATCCGGTTTTATGTGACTGTAGTGTTGCAGGTCATTTGAAGATCTATGGTGGTAGACATATTGAAGAAAGAAGAAGAGTTGTTCCATGAATTTTGAGAGCTTATTTTTAGGATCTATTGACATGAGTGCAGATTCTTGGAGAGCTTTATCCAGAGTATGCTAGTGAGGAACATTTGGCAATCCACTTAACAGCAGGTGGGGCAGCCGGTGCTTTAGCAAGTGCTGTTACTACTCCTTTGGATGTGATCAAGACAAGGTTGCAGTGCCAGGTACTATTCTATCAATTCTATCCTAGAGAGGGCTCCCAGATGTGCACTATGTAACAAAAACCATTATGTATACTGGGGAGAACCTTTTAGATAAAAGCACAGATTCTCCAGAAATCTTAGCTGTGGATTGGAGACAATCATTGCTCCATGAATATTGGTATATTGGATTTGTTAATTTTTAGCTGTGAATAGCAGCAGACTATACTAGAGAATGGTAGTCTTGTCAAGATATGAGGTTTGTCATGAACCCTCACCCAAGCCAGCTTTGAATAATTCCTTCAAGCTTAAATTATTTGATTTATGAATCTGAGGACTACACATTCAAGACAGTTTGTGCTAAAGAGTTTACTGAATGAATGGTGTGCTCCGATTGGTAGGGTGTGTGTGGGGCTGAACGATACACCAGTGGATCAGTCGTGGAAGCAGCACGCAGGATCATTAACCAAGAAGGCCCAGCTGCACTCTTGGGTGGTATAAGGGCACGGGTCCTTTTCCACACTCCGGCAGCTGCTATTTGTTGGTCTACATATGAAGCAGCCAAGCAGTTCCTACAGAAATGGAATGAGGAGCATAGGCCTTTCAATGCATGACAAATTTTGAAGCAGGAATACTGAGTTGCAGAGGTTGATTTTATTTATCTTCGGAGGGAAGAGAATGACCCGGGCATTGCAGGCCTGGTATGGTAGGTTTGATGAAAAACACCACCATATAGCTTTTAGGCAGAATATTAGGCTGTTATGGGGAACAGGGACCCTTGTTTGGTCCTGATGACAACTGAAATGCCCACTAACTGCTAATGTGGAGGAATTGGGCTTCCAGTGCAGAGTGTAAAGTAATGGATGCAATCCAAGGTATCTTCAGCATGTGGATAGTGGCTTGCAAGATAATAGATTTTCTGAGGCCACCAATGCAAGAGGTAACAGTTCATTGTGTCAGCCAAGACTCCAAGTCCCAGAGAAGAAGAGGTGCATGCTACCTACTATGTAGTGCACAACTGTAATAGAGTTTTGCCATTTAATCATCTGGTAGACATAGCTACCCAATCCACTGACACCTCCTTGTGTCAAGTGCTATGAAACTGTAGGGGTTGCTGTTGCACCATGATGAGATCAACTGTTTTTAAAAGTATAGTTGTAATTAACAGTCAAAAACTTCCGAACCCATTAGCTGATCATCAGCTGAAGAAAGCTGAGAAATGCAATCAGCTGAACAACCCAATTTGCTTTGTTTTACATCATGCAACATGAGAATGATATTACATTTGCAGCATATTGGCAGCTCAAATTTTCAACAGATGTTGTCCATTGACCCTCAAATGCCAGGACCATTTGTAGTGAAAACTCAACTGTTCATGTATGGAAGGATATTTGCTGATTATTAGCAGATTAGAATGCATGCATGGAGGAGGAGAATGTTTGATATGATCCTTTTAGAGATGAGATTGAATGCATGCAAATGTGAATTTTGGTGAAGGTTGTTGTGGAAAGGTTGGGGACGGTCACAAAAACATTCTCAACTTTGTGTGTCCTTTGAGCCTTAGAGTTAACCTTAAAGTTGAGTTCCACTTTCGTGGTGGGAAAGCCCAATGTTAGTTATTTTCAAGTAAGACTTAATTTTTATTGAGAAGTCCTACCAATTTTTAAATAAACTCAGTCTTGTTTGGACAAACTTCATTATACTTCTAAGAGGGATGCATATGCATTTGGCTGAGAACTAATTTCATTTCTAGCAATACTTCATCCAGAACTGAGAAACAATGGAACCAGCCATGAGTTGTAGTTGCAGAGAGGCATGAGGATTGCTGCACTCCCATCAAAGATTGCTGCATGCACTTGTTGGGTGAAGATCTTGCACAGGAGTCAAGAAGATCAATTAGAGGACACTTTGATCAAGTTTAGGAGAAAGTATTCATGTCAGAAACTGCTTTGTCCCAAGAAAGCAAGATCACACTCCAAGGGCAGATTATATACATCCAGTGGTCATTAGTGGTCATTATATTATTGTGGACATTGGTTTAGACAATCAAACCCCACAAAATTGAGAGTCTTCTGCACTTTGTCCAATGCACCTAGTTGATTGTACAACAAATGTTTGAAGTTTCACCTTGAATGTGTTTTATGGTCAACAACTAGCAAATATGCTTTCCCATCAAGTTTTACAAGGATTTTTTCATGAACAATTGATCCAACATAGAATCTCCAACTTAAGAACTCTAAAATCGAGCTCATCCACACAGCTGCCTATGAGATTTTGCAAGCTGCTTGCCTAAAGTTAGATCTTCTTGTGATGGTAAATCAAATGAATGCACAGACCCTTTCGATGGACAATTTTGGATTTCCTTTGGATTGAAGTTGTGCTTTTGTAATGTCAAAAAAAATGGATGCTTGTTTGATTGCCATGATCAGTCTCGGATCTTCCTGGACTCTGTCCATATCTTCCAAACTTCAAGTAATTCTCAACTGCAGCAAATACAGTAATACTGAAAAAGGGCAAAGTCAAGAAGAACAATGATGATTTGGCATTGAAGATCACACAATTATGAAATAAGAAAGGTGTGGTGTGACCAACATTCTTCATGTCAAATTAAACATAGTAACAAGTTTCTTTCAAAGAAACGGGAATTCTGGATTTTTTTAAATTTAAAATTCCGTTTTTGAAATACGTTGGTAAGAATCTTTTAATACTTGAGACTAATGTTGTCCAAAGGGATTTTTGTCTTGATTTATATGGAATCTATGTATCTTCTTAGAGTAATAGTCTTAACCATGTTCACAACTATGTTCCATTGTTGGCTTTTTTATCTTAGCAATGTTCAATTAACACATCACAAGAAGATTCATATCAAGTTTTGGATAGTTGAATTCAATTCATCAGATTGCATCCATGTTACAGAATTAGATCTAATGTTTGTGTCAAATTGCTTGAACCGATAGAATTGCCATGAAAACCTTGATGTTCAAATGATGGTTTAAGGCAAAGTGATGGTCCAAGACATGACAAATTTGTCATTGAATGCAAAGGAAAGGAACTACTAACCTTCAAAACAAGAGATCAAAGCAATGTTGTTTTCAAAACACTCAAATTGTGGCTAAGATTTGGAAACAAAGGAAGACAAAAAAGGAATAAATGACAACACACTATTTTGTGGCAAAAAGGCTTGGAGTTGATACCTTTCATGTTCCAAATACTAGTTGTAAAATTTAGGGTATTTCACTAGATGACAACCATAGAGGAGCATTGTAATAATGTCAAATTCTAATTGAAATGGGTTATTTTGAATGCTTAGTAGCTAAGTTCTACTTCAAGCTTTCCAAAGCATGATGTCATCTACGAACTCATTTTAATATTATCCCATTACATAGCCACATTTGATGTTTTTGCAAGGATTGCAATATGTACATTATTGTTACAAAGAAAGACACATATAATTCATTTTGTTACCTTGAATGCAAAGAGTTTGGAACCAAATGTTTGTTAGTTAAAAAATTGTGATGAAATCAATATTTGGATTGTAATTTAAGCACTCATAAAGAGGTTCAACAATGGATAGGTACATGCTAATATTTTCTTTTTCATTCATGGTCTCACAGTGAAACAATTGAGATTAGAATGGAAAACACACAAAAAAAAAATTCATGTACTTTGGATTTGACATGAAGTACAAGTGTCAATAAAAAAAGGAAGTTGCAATTGACCAACATGCCAAATGGCATATTAGAAACTATATTTGTTTTTTAATACACAAATCCAAGACATGGATATTGCAAAAGCTTTATAGGACAAGGATTATTATTGTTACAATTGTTGTTTACAAAAAGGATCATGCCTTGTATTTTTTATATAATATTTTAAAACTATTATTTGGAGTAATATTTCATTTATGTAAAGGAGTTTGTAAACTCAAGGTTGATTGTATATTTAAGCACACTCTTTTTGAAGGTTTTATTTTGCACATTTCTACTTTTCAAAAGTTGTAAAGCCAACCCTATCTTGCCACTAATTTTTCTTCTTTATTTGACATGAAGAATAGAGCTTGGGATTCTAGAAAACTATTCCATTGTAAATAATATATTTCATTCTCGAAAATAAACCATGAGCCACTTGATGGATAACCAAATCAAGGTGTTTTTTCTCTCATTTATCTTAAGGTTATACTTTTTAAAAGTCAATCTTTCATCATGCATGTATTAAGTGGCAAATTTTGTCAAGTCTTATTGATGGCACAAAATTCCATAGCAGAAAGGAAAAAGGTATTTGTGTGAAAAGGTACTTGTAATTCTAGGTTATACCTTAAATTGCTTGCAAGTTGGTAGACAAAACTTAAAGTTCTCAAATATATGTTTTGGAAGAATTGATGAACATATTCTACTCATCCAATGCATTACATGAGCAATTGAACAATTGGTAAAGTTTGTTTTTGGAATTAAATACATAAACATCAAGTATATATATATCAAAAGGCACCTTTTATCTTGATGCAATTACTTAAATGAAAGGTAACTTCAAAAGTGGTAGTCATGACTACATGTTTTGGTTTTAGTGTTGGCATTCTTTGAGGCTAGACACTAGTGAAAATAGGAAAAATCCATTGAGTTAAGATGATTGGAAAAGGAAATGTTGTGGAATGCCTTGAAATCATTAAGCCTATAATCACTTTTGGTTGACAAGAATTGATAACATGATGCATCCATCTACTTGACAATGTTATTTTGAATAATGATCAATTGAATGATGATTAAATATTTTGAGATTACTAGTAGCCCATGTAATAATACACTTGGCATTCAATGTAATTTTTGTTTTTTCCAAAATGTCCTTGTCCACCATAATTGTTGTTTTTGCAAAAATAATTAAGTTGGTGTTATGCATATCTACAATTATAGACCCCATTGCATGCCCTAGTGATATGCATATTTTCACAATGAAACAACTTATCAACAATCTTATGGTTGGAATCCAATATCAATCGAGTATTCATTAATATAGTATAATTTTTTCATGATAAACAACATTTGTCAACACCACCACAATTCATTAGAATCCAAAAAAACATAAATATAACAATGTACTTTGTAGGATAGTTCATTGATAGTTTTAACTTGTGACTCATTGATCAAATTCCTCATGAACATCCATAATTGACATGTTAATTGTTATTTGCAAATGTTTTTTGAATGTTCAACCTTATTGAAAGTTTTATGGGTTACTCTATGGCTTTCCTTCCTTTAATATGGACAATCCGTATATAAGGTATGAGCACCTACACCTTTCTATGTTATAAATTTCATGTCCATAATTTTACAATTACAAAATTATTTTACATTTTCTCATTTCACATTAATTACAAATTCTTATAGCTTATGGTTTTGTACCTTTTTTTATTGTTTTCATATTGATTAATATTCTTATTGCAATATGTCTTCACAAAGCGAACTTAATAACAATAAATGAAGATCATACATATATAGCTAAACAAGGGAGACCCAACTTAGTTTCATGATATGTAAATATATACCAAACTAACAACTATAATTTAACTACCTATTGAAACTAACTAGACAATAAAAGGTACATGATTTCCTACAAGGGTGTAACAACAATATCCCTCACACCCATAAAAGGAATTGCTTTAATGGGGAATATATGTTTTTTTTCACACAAATGTTTTTTGGAGAAAGGAACATAGGTTCATTGTGCATTGAAAACATACACATGTTCAATAAAAAGGGATGTGAAGGAACTCTATGAGAGAGTTGATTAACATTTCTCATTTCAAGGGGCATTTATTTTTACCATATTTGCATTGTGCTTGTTCATATAAAAGCTAGTTGATTAAAATATTGCAAATCTTGAACAATATATTTTAACTTTGTCTAGTTTACAATCATTATGGCTCAAGAGAAGAAGACTTTATTGTTACTTTGATTCTTGGACTCCCTAATTCAATTGTAGCAAAACATATGTGGCCTTGTCTAAAGATATATTTATTAATCTTTTCATTTTACCATATTTGTTTTGTGAATTATAGCTAGAAATTTTTGACAACACTAGTTGAGTGAAACATTCTCAAATTTACACAATTTGATTTCCCAAGATATTAGGAATTTGTACACATTAAATATTACTATGAGGAAATTGGACCAAATGTTTCCTTTATGCAGTGACCCTTTTCGAAGAGGTGCTAATAAAGTCTTGTTGAAGGTTTGGTAGGTTAAAGTGAATACTTGAAACTAGACTGATTGATTCATTAGATTGGACTAATGAAGATCTGAATTTGGCATATTATGTTGAAATATTTGTTGAGCTTTGGTGATGCCTCATACACAGTTTGAATGTGAAATGGAATTGCTCCCAATCTAATGTTTTTATGTTTGTCACATGCAACATGGTTCTCAAGTTTTCAAATCTCATCGTGTTGAATGGTTTGGTCAAAATGTTTGTTATTTGCTCCTTTGATGCAATGTACCTAAATTCAATGTTGCCTTTCTTGATGCGATTTCTAACAAAATGGCGATCTACTTCTAGATGTTTGGTTCATCCTTTGAACATTGGTTTCTTTGACCATTTTGATAACATTCCCATTGTCACATAACATCTTTAGTTTTGTTGATATACTCAATTCATATAACAATTGTTTTAACCAAATTGCTCCCTTACTTCCTTTTGCCAAGGTTCAATCCTATGATTCAAATATCAATGACTAAGCAACCACATTTTATTTGATGTTGCTCCATGATATTGGGTCACTACTTAATGAGAAAAAATAATGTGATCTCGACTTATGTTCCTCCAAATCCCCAACATAGTTTACATCAATGAATCCAATAGGTATGATATCTCCCCTTTTTGGTAGCAAACCACATAATTCTAAATGCCTTTGAAATATTGAAATATTGTTGTGGCAACATCAAGGTGTGATTGTTGAGGAATTTGAATGTAATGACTCACAATTGTCAATGCATTGGCCACCTTTAAACATGTAATGGCTAGATGTCAAAGTTTACATGCCACCTTATGATAAAAAAATGGGATCCACCAATGGGGTAGACATGTAAAAAGTGAAGCATATTGTATTTTCTACCATGGTGATCAAAGAAGGGTTATAATTTGTGAAGCCCAAGTCATCACATTGAAAAAAGGAAGGTTTTGCAACTAGGTTTACAATTGAAAAATCTCCAATTAATGACCCTTTGCAACTCAACGTAAAAATATAATGTTAATCCCATCAAACAAGTTGCACTAGTTGCAACAAACAAAACATGATGTATATGGTGTTTCGCATCATCATATGTGGTGGACAAAATACATCCAACTTAGTGTAATTGCTTTGCAGCTAGGGTGTCAAAATGTACAATTTACTACCATTATTTTTTTGAAAAAATAGGCACCATGACACATGGTGAATTTGTTTATTTTCATTCATCTAGCATGGATGAAAATAGTTCAACCTAACATGGAACTATGTGATGTAATTGATTACATTTAACACGTTTTCATTTATAAATATTAAAATTCATCACATGATATTAATTTATAACTAAGGCAATGGATGGAATTTGTAATTATCTCGCAATTAACAAACATGTTGGTGAAACATGCCTACAATCATGTTGTAAGAAAATAATCCCATGTTGCAACCAATGCATACTATATTAAAAAATATCTTGTAACTAACATTATCATAATGTTACATTCTATAATTAACATGACTTTAACTACCATCTTGGCACCCAAAGGTGTTGTGCCATATATGTTTCATGAAAATTGTTGACATTACCCTTTGATGCCCCCATCCTAATGCACATGAAACTTGCACCCACCTATGTGCCATCCTTTTCTAAGGTTTCACAACCATGAACAAATGTGATTCAATTAAAATTGACACAAACATGGGACTAGACATGCATCAATCAACATGCAAGACTCAATTTGAACAACAATTTTAGTAAGACAACAATTGTGCCAAGCCCAAGTACCCAAGTACTTGGGCTTGGCACAATTGTTATCTTACTAAAATGTAAATTTTGTGTGTTTTCGATTGAGTTTTTGTTTTTTCTTTTTTGATTGGAACATGTAGATATGCTATGTCACCAAAGATGTGGAATTTATTTAGATAATGATTTTTTTTGCATTTTAGTTGTTGATATGGTGTGACTTCAAAATTTGTTCATGTAGGAAAGCAATTTGTGAGGTTATCTGTAATGTTGATTGCTTCAATCCAAAGATTTTGTGGAGTTTGAATGTCAAATGCCACAAATGGGTGAAAATGTATTAGAGGTGAGTCACTTAGACAAAAAATGATGATGTATAATAAATGTGATAATGTACAATGAACTTTTTCTTGGTGGCAATCTTTTGGAAATCCTAAATTCAAGAATTTGTTTTTTGAAATGTGCATAACAACTTTTTGTAACTCAAAGTTCATTTTAAATGAACACCAACCCCTATCCAATGGTTAGATTAAGAAGATTGGGTACATATAATCTGCATACAAAACCAAGGCATTGAAAGTCACCATTGGGCCAAACAAATAATTTATTTCCATTCATCATCAACAACTTTTAATAAATGTAAAATATTATTCATATTTGAAAACCTAAAAATAAGGTTTCCAACCACAAACCCATCAAATAAAAAACATGATAGTGAATGTGCATATGATGAGGATGATAATAATATGAGTAGCTTCGCAACCACATGCACATGAAATCATGTATTATTGCACAAAGATAATTAAGGTGATTTAAATTAATGAATTGATTGATTTTCCTTTTTAAAAGAACCTCACTTTTGATTTTGACATTAAATTTTCTTTGCTAGGTTATTTAGGTGCAAATTTGAGCTTGGTTTTTCATATTTCTAAATCTTACAATTTTAATTTTGACACATTTAAAAAAAATACAAAAACCTTTGGGCCTAGTTAAAAAGTTGGGTTTGGTTTCATGTACACAAGACACATTCTCCAATATTTCATATTTTATAGGTACAAAGATTTACACTAAATTAAAATTGGGGATGCATAGGTATTGAGTTTTACAACTAATTAAAATTGATCAATTATCTATAAAATTTAGCTTTAAGAAAAAACTGAGCTTGCTTCACTCTAAAAAAACCTAAACCTATATCAAAATTTCTTTTTCAAGGTTTTGATTTAGTTTGAGTTTTAACAAAAAGGCTAGTTCCATAGTCTAATTCTTATGCTAGTTTTACCAAAAGGATGTTGGTTTAGGTCCAAATCACAAACTTGAACATGAACCCCACATTTAACATTCCAAGCTAGAGAACCGACCAACATTGGTGTTGCAAAAGAATAAAATAAAAATAATTTATGTTTTCCCAACTAAAGATCTTTAACACAATAATATGAAATTCTTGTTCAAAATTAATACTATAAGAACATTTTAAAAAAAAGAATGTTGTGACATTTCAATTTTAGTTTCATGATTCAATGACGATCCATCTCATGTTGCACATTTCTCTTATTGGAACCTTATTATGCATCAATAACTTTAATAATAATTCCAAATTTATCTTTAATAATTGATATGAACAGAAAGAATATAAATTAGATTGAATCTTTGTAATTCCAAGTTCTTACATCAATAAACATTGCTTCACACCTAATGTTATCTTGGTGGCAAAGTAACTATGATCAAAATCATTTAATACTTTAAATTCACATACATACATTTAGTAGACACAAAAACAAATGTGGCATCCTAGGTGCCAATTAGTGGCACATTAGAACTCAATGTTTAAGTAATGCCCCAATCTTGTCCAAAATATAAATTTCACTAAAAAGTTTGGTGATAATTTAAAATACTCCAAAATGAGCTTATAACTTGGTGGTCAAATAATACTCTTTTCTTATTCATTCCCCATTCCCCTCTCCCACCCTTCTTGAATGCACTTTTCATCATTATGCAAGCCTTCTTTACATACAATTATTTTAAATTGCTTGGTATTCACTAACAATCGATGAGATTCAAATATCACATAAACAACATGGCAATGCAAGACAATCCCAAAGTAGATGACAAAATAGTGTTCATGAGTGTTAACGAAGAGCACACCATATCAATAGATTACCGTTGTGCATCATGTCTTAAATGTGATAAATGGGATGGGTGCTAATCGACAACTTTGTTATGTAACATCAACCCCAAGTGTGAATGCATGGGATGAGGATGTTAGATGATGATATATAGGCTAATGGTAAGTTGCTCATGTGGCATGGTATCTAGTAAGTGTTAGGGAAGGTAGCCACAAACTACTCTACACAAGGTGTGATGCTACCCGAAGTATAATATTTTGCTCAATGTGAAGGTGATGATGTTAATAGACATACATGGAAATTAATCCACTCACACTACAAAATGTATTCAAAAGGTCTTATGAATTGCACATGAGATAGTTTACTAAAATAGTTCATGGATGAAGTCATCCATGAACATCTTTTTTTCTCTCGTAATGAGTCTTTATTTCATCATCAATACTTCATTTTCCATCATCAACACATACGTTTTCAATATGGATGAAGTTCATCCAACATCATCCATGTTTCATCCAAAATGAATATTTGAAATTTGATGAGGTTCTTTTAACAACAAACAATATGACTTTATACATGTTTATGTGTCTTAGCCCCCAAACCAAACACAAGAGAAAAACTTTTTTTTTTTTTTGGGTTTGTCTTGTCATTTGGCACATAGACTAACATTGCATGTCAAAGGTATGGGAATCAAGTAGGTGAACTATATTTGTTTGGAAATTGAAGTGGGTTGAGGACAACATTTCGTGTTCCATTTCAAAAGCTCAATTATAATCAGCTTTGGGTCATATAGCATACCACCATGGCAAGTTCAGTATCAAATAGAAATTTTATTTTGAAGATTCCACGCAAAAAAAAGGAAAAAAGAAAAAAAAAAGAAACAAAATTCCACAATACTCCAAACCATTCTTTATTTTCCTTCACAAAATTTAAAAAATCAATATTTCTGAAGATGACCTAATTAGTGTTGAAGTGGGCATGTTCAACACTAATTCTATTATTTTCAGAAATGCTGAAATTTTTGCCCAATTTTTTTATTATTTTTTTTCAGAAATAAAATTTGCTCAAAACAAAACAAACAATTGGATGGACATTGTTAGGAATGTACATATCATTTGTGAAAATGGAATCCTCAAAATTAATTAATTAATTAATTATTCGACAAATATTATGTGTCAAAGTCGCCAAGGTGGTATAGAGGGTAAAAAAGGTCCTAAGGTGCAAAATCAAGTGGAGGGAAGTACATATGGGCCCACTATGGGCACCGAAGGTGGCCATGGGGAATTGATAGAATGGCACCTTCCACGAGCATGGTAGTGCCCGAATAGCGGTGTGGCCAATGGGAGGCCACGAACTCAAGCTAATCCTTTTTGATAGTGTGTCGATCAAAAATTGTATGCCACAATCAAGAATCTCCCAATTCATGTTCGAGAACCTTGTTCCGTTGTTGTATTTTATGGACCTAAATCAATAAAGGGCTTGTGTGTGTGTGTGTGTGTGTCTCTCTCTCTCTCTCTCTCTCTCCCCTCATGGCTTTGGGTTCCTTCAATTCATGTTCAAATTAGGGTTTTATGGAAAAGTCCAAACCAAGAAAAATAATGGACACTAATGAAAACACAAAGTGGGTGTTGAGGTTTGAAGTTTAAAGTATCAAAATAAACAAAAATTCCATTGAAAAATAATAACCCAACAATCTTTGCAATTCTCAACTACTCAAATAGAATTCATAAATGACAAGCTGAAATTTGGATTGTCAATTTGAATTTTAGTTTCATGGAAATACCATATAAAGGATTTTTTTTTCTTTAATCTTTTGACATCATTTCTTTTGGCCGTTCTTCTAACTCTACTTGAATGAAACAAATCCTTACAACCCCATTTCCTTTGTTTAAAAAAAAAAAAAAACAAAAAAACCAACCACTTTAACAAAGCAAAAGTGTTGCAAAAGAGAAGAGAAACAAAAGAGAAAAGCAAGCTTTCATGTTTTTTTGAGGAGTTGAAACATTTTATAATCACATTGTTATTCAAACTATTTTACACAATTGCAAAGTCTCACCAACTTCCCAAATTGAATTATATATATAACATATAGTGATTGGCCAAATAAGAAAGTTTTAAAAAAATTCATTAAAAATGATTACTAACTATATCTTTACCAACCATATTACATTTCAAATAAAACATCCTTGCAAGTTATGTAATTATCTCATTTTTAAGCCTAATTATTTCATTTTTCTCTTAATAATATTTTTTTTTCATATTGACTTTCTTAATAAATAGCTCCATTTAATAACTACTTCAATTTTTTTTCCCCTATCCACCAACATGGATATGAAAAAACAAAATAACACCTATCTTTTGATGTCTATGATATTTATTAATTAATTTAAATTGAGATTAGACATTGACATAAATAATGATAAATTATTGAAAACCATATGGAAAAACATTAAGAAAGAAATAAAAATAGTTTGATAGTCAGTGGGTAGTGCACAGCAGTGCAGAGCTCAAATATATTTACTAATGTATATTCTTGCCAACTATTTAAAGATGCAAATGAAATTGGCCCCTTTCAAATTGTGCTAAAAAAAGCTTGATGGTTAGATAAGAAGCCCCATTTAACAATAAAAGACCCAAGAAACTTTACTTTCTCAACTAGGTCTCGAGTTCAAATCCTAATCAATTGATGTATTCTGAAAAACCCAAATCAGCTTCCCTATGTCTGTCTCCTCTACAAAGAAAGTGGGTCAGGAATCAGCACCCAAACCCAAAGAGAAATTCAAATCTCCCTCATCATCATCAGACTCTAGAGAGAAAGGGAAGCACAGCAGCCAGCTGAATTTCTCATAAAAAGAAATTTGTGTCAGCAGATCTGAAGCAAAATGGCAGATTGGGGATCATGAATGAATGAATGAATGAATGAATGTCTTGACAAAGAGAGAAGAAGAAGAAGAAGTGGGGATCAGAAATGAATGAATGAATTGACAAAGAGAGAAGAAAGAAGAAGAAGAAGAAGAAGTGGGGATCAGAAATGAATGAATGAATGAATTGACAAAGAGAGAAGAAGAAGAAGAAGAAGTTGGGGATCAGGAATGAATGAATTTCTTCACAAGGGGAGAGACAAGAGTAAATGGGGATTAGGATTTCTTGAGAGAGAGAGTGTGAGAGAGACAGAAAGTTTGCTTGATTGATTAATTGATTTGGTGCAACAGTGACGAGAAAGAAAGTTTGTGGTAGTTTTTCAGAGATTTTGATTTGTAGGTAATTGCAAAACTACCCAAAAAAAAGAGAGAAGAGTTTGCTTTTGTGGGAGAAAACAAAAAACAGAGATTAAATGGTTGGTACTACTCTTCTTAATTATTATATTACCAACGCAATCCATGCAACTCTTTGTGGGGCACCGACTATGCTATTGCAATGAAGAAGCCCAATAATACAAAGTCTTGCAGCTACTGTAGCGGGAGGGAGCGAGGGGGGGGGGGGGAGGAGCTTCCCGGGGACTCTCGAGGAGGAGGAGGAGGGGACTAAATAAAATTATGCAAAAACGGGCCCCACTTTTGCTGTAGCTACTGCAAACACAGAAACAAAAGAGTGTGCACAGAAACAAACAGTTGCAGCAGCAGCACCTTGCTCGCTCCTTTGTTGTTTGCCTCCCACCCCCCCTGAAAAATGGCCCAAAAAAGAAAACCTTACCTTTGTGCTCCTCTATTTTTTGGTATTTTCACACGACGCTCACTTGTTGCAGCCAGGAAAAACTGTGTTTTGCAAAATCCCAGTAAGTTCATCATCGTGTCTTTGGTATTGTGTGCAGGAGTTTTTGTTTTGTTTTGTTTTTTTGTAAGAGATTTTGATTTTCAGTCGGATTCAGGAGTTTGTGGAGTTTTGTCAGCTCTCTCTCTCTCTCTCTCTCTCTCTCGTCTCCTGTCTCTCTGTGGTGGTTTTTTTTTTCTGTGTGGATGTTCGAGTGGCATCTGCGTTTCTGTCAGCTTCTTCTCTTCGATCTCTTCTGTATCGAAATTCTTGTGCGCAAATCCTAATGTTGGAGCTGCAAATTGCTGGCTTGTTCTTGATCCGAAGAGGCTGTTTCTGCACTGATCACAATCCCTTACAGATTTTTGTGTAACAGGACCGATGATGCACCATCACACTGGAATGTAGGGAATCAAAGCCGAGAATACTCTCGAGGGTCGAGGAGGAGATCCATCCCCTCTCTCCGCCTCTCTGTGGTTCTCTCTCGGTTTCTCTGTCTGTTTTGTGTATCTCGGTCTGTTTTGTGTCTTCTGGGCGGTGCTCGCTGGTAAGGAGGAGAAGAAGGAGCTTGGGGAGATTTTCAATGACAGCTGCTTGGCATTTAGCACGCGGCGAGCAACAGCAACAAGTGCAAAGAAATGCAGGAGGATTCAGGAATCCGCCGCCGTCTCCTCCCGCTCCGCCGCCTTTCAATTCCCCACTGTTATCGCCGGCACCCCCCGACCCCAGCACGAGTCAAGGATCTTACCTCTCACGCGCCTTCAACTCCAACGTCATGGTCGTGCTCGCCGTGGTCCTCTTCGCTCTCGTGGTGGTCGCGGTGCTCAACACACTGGCGCGTTGTCGGATCATACGCCGACTGCGGATGCAACAACAGTTGCCATCGCCAGAATCGCAGCAGCAGCAACAACAGCAGCAACAGCGGCACCACAAAGGTCTGGAAAAGGCGGAGATCGAGGCGCTCCCTGTGATCACATACGGCGTCGATAGTAGCAAGCTCAACGTGGAAGAACTCGACGGCGGCAGCCATGATTGCGTGGTGTGCTTGAGCGAGTACCAGAAGGGAGAGAAACTGCGGTTACTGCCGCTCTGCAACCATGGCTTCCATCTCGACTGCATCGAGACTTGGTTGAGCTTGCACACTTCTTGCCCTGTTTGCCGCCACGGTGTGCTTGCTGAGTCCACGGATCCTCAGATTGCTGCAAACCACCCCACTCCTCCTCCAGAAGCAGATCATCATCAACAACAACAAGAACAACCCTCAGCGAGCTCGCAGGATGGTGCATCTTCAAGTGCAGCAAGCTTGGGTGGAGCCGGTACCAGACTCGGAAGTGCGCTCTTCGGTAGTGCAAGATTTGGGAGTGCGAGAACAAGCAGCCAGCAGCAGCAGCACATGGAGATCGAAGTCGGAGCAGATAATCAGCTGAGAGATCATGGAGCTGCTGCTAGCACCTCTTCCTTGAACCGGCCGTCGTCCACAAGATGGGCGTCTTTATCTGCGATTCTGTCGCCTGGAGGATTGGCTCGTCTCTCTTCCGGTGCTGCTGGGTATACACGGGGCCGCCAGCAGCAACAGCTACGGAATCAAGCACCATCATCCGCAGCTTGAGCCATACTGAAGAAAACTCTCATTCATAGAAGAAGATTTCAGAAAGAGCAACATCATGATCACTTTCAGAAAGATGAACATCATGATGGTGATCTGAGGGGACTCTGCTGGTAATGCTCAGATTCTTTTTCTCAGGTGTGCAAGATCACAAACTCCTTGTTTTGCTGAGCGAGTACAGCTGCATCCTGGAGACAACAGTGAACAGATTTTGCAACAAGCAAACCAGATCAGAATCTGCAGCAGCTCTAGTGGGTGGGCAACAAAACTGTACCAACTTCCAAGGAAGAATCATGTTGGCAATCCTTTTCAATTTCTCACTGCAAGCAATCCTGAAGAAAACTTCTTCCATTCCACCACCCCGTGGAAGCAAGCAAGTTTGCATTATGAGGAGCACTATGAAAGAGCATTTGATCCCTATTGCCTGATGTTGTTGAACTTCCTTCTGTTTGGATCTACTCATGTGCACTTTCTGAATGATGGTGATGATGATGAGCAGATCTAGATTCTGATGATGATGATGAGCCTGCAGATAGAGATTCTGCTGCAGATGATGAGCAGATAGAGATTCTGATGCAGACAATGAGAGAAAATAGAGATTCTGATGCAAATGATGAGAGAAAATAGAGCTCTGATGATGTGGAGCAGATAGATTCTGATGCAGATCAGCACACAGATTCTCCTGCAGATCAGCAGACCGATTTTGATGACGATCAGTAGACAGATTCTTTTGATGATCCCCAGACTCTTACACTCTGGGCTTTTCAAATCCTGTGAGCAGATTGCTTTCATGAATGATGATGATGATGAGCTGCAGAGATTCTTACACTTCTTTTCAGATCTTTCCAGGTTTTTCTTTTCAATTGTGCACAACAACAGACATGCTCTTGAAACAGAGATTCTTGGGTCATACTTTTACTGAAGAAATCAGTAAGTACAAAATTTCACTTCAAAGATTCTAAGTTTGTCTCTTCTGCAAAGGGACATGCACAGTGGGAATCGGAGTTGGAGAATCATCACAGGATTGAGCTATGTCTTGGGACAAGCATTTGCATCTCTAATTTTTCTATTGCATACAATTGGGGTGCAGACAGAATGAATGAATGATTCAACAACTGTTCCAGGCCAAGAAAAGCAAAGCAACAAATTGTCTCATCATGGCTTCTTAGAGCTGCTGGTTTCCAGCCAACCTTTCGATATTTCTTTGCAGTGTTTGTTGCTGCTGTATTATCTGAGAAATTCTTGAATGTCAAAGATTCGAACTTCATTTCTGGTTGATTTCAGTGTCAACTCTTGCATGATTCCTCTATGTGATTAGGAGGCTTCAAATGTAGACAAGTCCTCTTTCTCTCAGTTTCTCACACACTCTTGCTGCTATGATGATCCCGTCAGTCACTTCCAAAAACGATTAGTGAGTTTCTCCCATTTTATGAGCCAAGTTCTCCAAAGTTTTCAACTTTGGAATTTTTTATGCATCCAAATCAATAACTTGCTCAAGATAAACAGTTGTGGCACACTGATGGCATATACCTATCAGTCTTCTTTTAAAGCTAACCAGTTTTGCGACATCCATGTGTGAGATTGTTGAAATGTTGTCACCTGCCACCCACCCTGCATAAACTGTCCAAACTAATTGCTCTTTGTATGTGGATGCAATTGAGTACTTCTGGGTGTTCTTGCAGACATCTTGTAACATCAAATTGTATTAGAGGAAGTTGGACATAAACCATTTCAAGTGCATTCCCAAATCATAACATGATCTTTCCATCTTTTTACTATTGCATCCCACAACTTAAACTATGTCTTCTTCTCTAGACTTCTTTTTCTATAGATGCATGGCAAGAGGTCAAACCTTTCACCATGTGCATTGGTTTCATTGTTTCCAACTTAGATAATGTAAAATAGAGATCTGCACAGAATAGGTTGCATTCTGAAGTTGATGAATCTCAAAAGGATTAATATATGCCCTTTAGAGAATCAATAAGGAGCAATGCATCCTTCAAACTCCACATGATTCAATAGTAGATAGATTTTCTTTGAGTGTTCAACCAAGCAAGCTACTTGACATCTTGTCATCAAGAAGTGGTTCTTGTTTACTACAAAAAACACCATCCCATTTTTTATTCCATTACTATTGGTTGCACCCCTCCAGAATTCCAAATCCGACTGTTCTTTAGCCCCACCAATTTTCTGCAAATCAAACATTTGTATATGTAATGATTGTCTATCCATGTTTGGATCTGTTCACTTTGAATAAAGGACAGTAGATACAGGCTGAAAGCGTTTGTTGTTGTTGGATAATCTGCAAAAATCAATGACAAGGTCTAAGGAAGAAGCACACAAGAAAAACAAAATGCTTATAATGAGTACAAGCGAAACCCAGATGAGCTCCTTTCTCATGCAAATGACATGAGCTGAATACAAGAAAAACCAAAATGATCCTGCAATTCAACACAAACATGACAACACAAAACATAAATTTGGTGGCCGTAATACATGATTCAGCCTCTTCAATACCATATGAGACATCCAATACATTTGACACAATCGGCTCACATGCCAGAGCTCAAAATGATCTTGTCCACCCATGCACAAGAACTCAAACACATGTGCTTTGATACTACATTAAAAACACACACACAAGAAGACAATTCTTTACTACATAAAAAAAAAGGTTTCTTAGGCAATGCTCACTACACATAAAAGAAAAGGTTCTTAGTCATCCCCTCCAGAGCATTGACCTAGCATCAAATTTTCCAATCATTTCCAACCTTCAAACCATCAAACGTGAAATTTCATTCAAGAAATTTAATTTCACTTCTTGAATTCTCCTGCCATCAAGAGGATGAATCATGCAACAAAGATTGCCAACATCACAGATTAATCTTGGTGGAGGCAATCCAAAGAATGTCTGAAGGATCACACAATCTTTCAGACAAACATCCTGACCCAAGCTTAGTGGGTTATGCATCTAAAGAAACAGTGAAGGAAGACAGTCATGAAGGATGAGTCTAAGAAGGAAGAAAAGATTCACAAATCCCTGGCCCAAGGAGGAAATACACAAATCATGGACGAGGATGGGTTTAAGAAGGAATCCCTGGTCTCTTAGAAGGAAACACACAATCATGGAGGAGGATGGGTTTAAGAAGGAAGAAAAGATTCACAAATCCCTGACCCAAGAAGGAAACACACAACCATGGAGGAGGAGGATGGGTTAGAAAGAAGAAAATCCCAGGATTCACAGATCCCTGGCCCAAGAAGAAGGAAACACACACAATCATGGAGGGGGGAGGAGGAGGGACAGGTAAGAAAGAAGCAAAGCGTCACGTGCAATCCCTGGTCTCATGCAGAAAAAAGCCAATCCTGAAGTGTTGGTCTTGTTATACTCTAAATCTTGTGTGTGGTAACCAATTACCCACCTATCCGGTAAGAGAATCTGTGGGTGTCTGGAGTGAGCCAAGAAGAAGAAAGCCACAAAATGCTTGTTGGATGGTGCATAGTAGAATCCATTATGACCCACCATCATCAGATCACAACAATGATGATGATGATGATGATGATGATATGATGCTGCTGATGATATGATGCTGATGAAGATGATAATGAAGAAGAAGATGATGATGAAGACAAAGATGAAGAAGATGATGATGATGTCATCATCATCATCATCAGGAGTTTCACAATCTTGTTCTAATTTTGTTGAGAAAATCATGGGTTTGGTAGAAGAAAACGATTCTGGAATAGGAGGATTTTTGGGTCTGCATGGCGTCTGTCCATTGGGTCCCTCTTTGCTTGATGTTGTCTTCTTGTGTGGAGATTGGATCCGGCCCTTGCCCTAGCAGCTAGGGAAATAATGGCCATACACAGGCGCAACGATATCCATCCTTGAGTGGATAACGAATCCCTTACACAGAACTCTCTCTCTCTATTTATATTCTTGCAGCTAGCTAGCTACAGTTGTAGAGTAGCAGCTAGCTATGCAGGCAGGATCAGGGGTTGGAAGTTTTGTGCTGTGAGAAGAAAGAAAGAAAGAAAGAAAGTTGGTGAGCACTTGGGGATAATGGTTACAAAACCTTCTCGCATCTTGTTGCATTGATTCCAGTAGGAGGAGGAGGAGAGCAGAGTTTTGAAAAGATTTTTGTTTTGGCTGTGTGGGTTGTGTATCTTCCTGTGTCTCTCTACTTCTTATTGCCTTCTCTGCCTTCCTGCTTGCCTGCCTGCCGAAATTTCTTGGATTCAACAACAGCAGCAATGGCAATGAGCATTGGAGCCATGCAAGCTGTGTCTGCAACAGCTCAGGTATGTATGGTTCCAACTACAGCAGCAAAGTCTGTACAAGACCCATGTGATGATTCTCCAGACAGAACAATTGGGTGGGAAATTGTATCTCACCAGAGAGACAGAGACAGTTGATGAGAGTTGATGGAGAGTTGGTTTTCTATGTGGGTGTTGTTGGACTGAGGGGACAGATGAGCAACAGCTTAAACGGGGCTCAAGGAGTGATCAGCAGCAGCAGGGGTGTACTGAACTCGACATTTCTTCGGGGCAACCAAAAGGCATCATCATCCTTGGGGAGTTCCTTGTTGGGTCTTGCAAATGTGCAACATGCAAGTCGTATTGTTTGTGAAGCCAAAAAAGCTGGGGATGGGGACAAGAAAGAGGACAGATGGAAAGGACTGGGTTATGACATCTCTGATGACCAGCAAGACATACAGCGAGGCAAGGGCATGGTGGATGCTTTGTTCCAAGGAGCTACTGGCGTGGGTACCCAGACTCCAATCATGAGTTCTTATGACTACATCAGCACTGCTCAACGCTCGTGAGCATCACCATAGCCCTCCCTCGTTTTTGTTTTTTCCTCATCGCCCTTTTCTACAATCGTGATACCCATGCAGCAGCTCATGCATGTGGCTGATGGCTGGTAGGAATTTCCTGGTTTATAATAAGCTTCATGGACTTGATGATCCAAGTTTTTGCAACAGTTTTACAGCATTCTTGGTGGGGGGTCAAATTGGATCATCTGAACAAGAAAACCCACGTATGAATGAAGCAAATCAAATTCTTCTTCTTTATTGCTGTCTGAGATTTCCAACCTTTTTTCCCCCTCAGGGTCCTTGCTGTCTGTCTCCTTGATGACAAGCTTGATTCTGTGCAGCTTTAACTTTGACAACATGATTGATGGGCTCTACATTGCCCCTGCCTTCATGGACAAGCTTGTGGTTCACATTGCTAAGAATTTCATGGATCTACCAAACATTAAGGTAAAATTTGCATCGTCTTCTCTCTTTTTTCTCTTTTTCTTCCCCTCCATGAGTGTTGCAGTTGGTGTGTGTCTGTTTGCTCCCAAAATAGGTACATTCTTTCTTCAAATATGACTAAATCACTCATGACTGTAAGAGAACCTGTGCCAGCATGCTGCCACAGGCTTTTGAGAGGATGAAAATCAAAATAATAGAACCCAATGGAATGATGATGCCAAGCTCATAAGATTGGCTTTGTTGACAGGTTCCGCTGATTCTGGGCATCTGGGGAGGCAAGGGACAAGGAAAATCTTTCCAGTGTGAGCTTGTAATGGCCAAGCTTGGAATCAAGTAAGTTTGGTCATTCTACTACTGTTGTAGTCCGACCTTCCTATCATAAATTTCTTTTCAGAGCGGTTTCATTATGAAATTTCAATTGCTCTTGCATTTCATTCTTGTATAGAATGGGACACGTGTTCTGGTATAAGCATTCCTCTGAGTGTGATGAAGGAGTAAGTGGTTTCCACAACTCCCATGTTCATGCAATGTGTGCATGCATTATGAGCACATGCATGGATTATTAGTGCTTCTTCTAGAGATAGACAATCACTAGTGTACTGACTGTTATGATGATCAAGTGTGCATTAGAGCTTCATCAAAAAAATGTTTTGTGTGTATGCAGCCCTATTATGATGAGTGCAGGAGAGTTGGAGAGTGGAAATGCTGGAGAGCCAGCCAAGCTCATCAGACAAAGGTACCGTGAAGCATCTGACGTGATCAAGAAGGGGAAGATGTGTGCACTCTTCATCAATGATCTGGATGCAGGTGCAGGGCGTATGGGTGGTACCACCCAGTACACGGTGAACAACCAGATGGTCAATGCCACACTCATGAACATTGCAGATAATCCCACCAATGTTCAACTTCCAGGGATCTACAACAAAGACACCATCCCTCGTGTCCCAATCGTTGTCACTGGAAATGATTTCTCCACTCTCTATGCCCCTCTTATCCGTGATGGACGTATGGAGAAATTCTATTGGGCCCCCACTCGTGAAGACCGGATTGGTGTGTGCAAGGGCATTTTCAGAGCTGATAACGTGAGTGATGAAGATGTTACCAAATTAGTTGACCAATTCCCCGGTCAATCTATTGGTGAGTCCCACACTTTGTGAGCATTTCTCATAAGCACATGACTGCACTTATGGTTGTCATGTCCTTTATACCTTTCAAAAATGTGAACTTTTTTCTTTGTTGTGGAGATGTTTTGTCTGCATATCTCATGAGAAGAAATGGTAATTATGAGAAACTTCTTTCACAGATTTCTTTGGAGCATTGAGGGCCCGTGTGTATGATGACGAGGTGAGAAAATGGGTATCAACCACTGGAGTTGAGAACTTGGGGAAGAGGCTAGTGAACTCCAGGGATGGCCCTGTGACATTCGACAAACCTAGAATGACACTTGAGAAACTGATGCAGTACGGTTTCATGTTAGTCCAAGAGCAAGAGAATGTTAAGCGTGTGCAACTTGCCGACAAGTACTTGAGTTCTGCAGCTTTGGGTGATGCCAATGAGGATGCCATCAAGCAAGGCACATTCTTGGGTAAGTATCATTTTCCTTCAAATTGTTATCAAACATTGTGCACCCTATTTATTTATGGGAAGTACATCTAATTACCTTAGAGTGATATTTTCTGCTTGTTTGTTAATCTTAGGAACTAGCATAGAAAGCACAGTAAAGAGAATGGAGAAAGACAAATCATAGGAAAGAGAAGGGAACAAAAGCTCAGTTTGTAACTAACTTTCTTGTGTGCATGGATTAGGCAAAGCTGCTCAACAAGTCAACCTTCCTGTGCCTGAAGGCTGCACAGATAAGAATGCTGAGAACTATGATCCAACCGCTCGCAGTGATGATGGCACTTGCGTCTATGATTTCAAGTTTTGATCAGACCAGTGCTTCTTCAACAAAGACAATTACATTGACACTAACGGCTGTTTCATTACTGGTTTTGTACAGTATCTGGGGATCATATGTAGCTTTTGTATGGCTTTGATTTCAGAGAGTGAATTCTTGTTGTTCAACAGAATTTGTGATTTCAAATTCCGTGTGTGTTTTTTTTCTGTTCATCAATGGGCTTTCAACCTAGGCACATTGCTACTTACGAAGTAAGTAGGTTTAAGTGATAGATGGCCTTGTGCTTGGAAAGCTCTTGCTGCTATGAAAGCAGTCTATATAAAGGATTGGGCAAATGTGCTTTGTGCAGCAACTATTGAAGGTATTGTTGATGGAACTAGATCACAGGACAATAGAACTAGACAAGCTCTTCAATTGTGAACTTCACAATGTTTGGGCCTCACTAGGACTCAATCACATGTTGTGTCCTATTGATTGGCTGATGGGGATAGGTGGAGTTGCTCCCTATGCAGAAATTTAAATCATGGAGACCTTTGAAAGCAAAAGGAGGAGATGGGGTGACTTAACTGGAAAATTTCAAAATTAGGAAGGTTGATGTTGTTGCAGCTCCTTGGAGCTGAGATGCTCAAGCAGCAAAGCAGATCTGATGACCTTCCAATTATCTGCAAGTATTGCAATCTTGACATCAGGTAGCCCAGAGTAGAAGGATGGAGCATGAACATCAAACTGCAAACCTCAGCATGGGCAAGCTTCCAGGTTATCCAGGCTGTTTCAAATTGGTACCATAGATGACTCCTATGATCCCTTTTTCAGAGTAACATGGTATCAAGATAAGAAATAACAATTGGCTCGGGTGACCATGGCCTATCAAACTTTGTTTGGCCATCACTTCTCATTTGGCAGCTGACAAACCTCCCTGCTGTCTGATGCACTTTGTTTACTGCATTTGTCCTTGCTGCATTAAAAACAAAGCATCAGTGATATGCAATGATGTGCAAATAGACAGCCAATAAGACATACCTCACCCTCTCCAAGCAAAAGACCTGAAAGCTCAACAACACTACTAGATCTAGTTACCTGTGGTGGCTGGTACATCATTTGTGGGGTATGTACAACTGCTGGTTGCACAACCATCATCTCCTGCCAATTAGGAAAAGTACCTTCAGTGAAACAAAAACCTAATTGGTAACAGCACTTGGCACTGCAGCCCATCTTCCACAACTCCACCCCTCACTGATATACACCAGCCAAACTGGCATCATCCTCAAGCAGCTCAAGATGATGTCAAGGAGAGCAATGCCACATACAAGCAACAAATTCACAACAGATTTTTGGTGTTCATGTCAAGTCACATATTCTGGTTCATATAAATGAGCTTGCTTAAAACATCTGCTAACCATAACAAATACTAAGTGGCATCAAGAGAAAAGAAGGCTCCAAAACGTCAATGAAAGGTAAAAAAATGTTCACTGAATTCTTGCCTAAAATGAGGCACTTACAGGCACCGCCATTGGATGGTGCATAGGCTGAGCTGGATACTACATGTTTCCATATGGCACTGCTTCACCTGAAACTCCAGACCAAGGTAATGCCAAATCTTCATCCTGAAAGCCAACATACAATTTTATGCAATGCAAGAATCCCCAGGTACTCTAACCATCATAATGAGTTCTGGACATGGACAACCACTTGGATATTGCACTAGAAAACATACCAAAAGCTGTGTAAACTCTAACCTTGAGTTTATCCCATGGAAACTATGTCTACAAGGAAAATGCCACATGGATATAGTACTAGAAAAAATACCAAAAGCTTTGTAAACTCTAACCTTACTTTGTCCCATGGAACTATGTCTACAAGGAAATCAAAAATGTCACCCCTAGTGATGGCACCAGCAATATCATTTCTTTGAAGTATCTGCCGCTTGTTCTCCTCCATATGAATCCATGAGCGAAGGGTCAACTCCAGAATGAACATCTCACATGCTTTGGCAAAGAGAACTGGAGCCTCTGCTGCAATCATCTGCAGACACAAACCAATTGCCATTTAGAACAGAGATCCCGAGTATTTTTCTTGCTAGACCTGGCAATCCCATTACTCCAGCACAGGATGAAAATCTCTGATTACATATAATATGTTCCTACTGATGTGAAACCTAAGAAACTGCATCTCAGTTTCAATCTCATTTTCATGCTGATTCTTGACTTCATTCAAATTCACCTTTTTGTTCTTCAGCTGTTGTGCAACTAGTTCTAATTTTTTTTCTAAACTCCAGTACAAACTACTACTACCACTTTCTTGACAGAGTGAGAATTCTGACAAAGAAGTGCATGAAACAACAAGTATAGATATTCAATTTATCCTAAACCCATATGCAATTGCAACATATTGCACGTCATATAATACCAAAAAAATAATTCAATAACATTAGAATTACATTCTATCATACAAAAATGTATCGCAAATAATATAAATGTATCACAAAATTTTAAATTTTAAATTTTGGTATTGTTTTTTTCAACATTCAATAAATGATTGCTCAACTTGTTTGTTTATCATGTGTTTTCTTTACCATTATATATAATTCATTTTGAACGTTTCAAATCATTAATATTACTCATTTTGAAGATAGTGTTTTTTTGTGCAAAAATCACAAGTTACATTAAATGAATTTGAGTTAGATTCAATTGATATAATGTGTTCATCAATCATAGATAAACATATTAATTGTCATCATTAGTATGAATTTTTGTCATTAACAAAATTTAGTTCTTTTTATAACATTAAAAAAAATAACATTTCATAACATTGCAAACCCAAAATAATTAGGTTTGTAAATTATAATAAAAAAGATATTGAGAATTGATCAAAAGAACAATTTCTATTATATTTGTCATTTCAAACCTTAGAAAATTCGCAACTTGGAATTAATGTAACATGACATGATGCATATTGTTAACAACATGATGAAATTTTTATGGTCAAATATATTTTCAACTATCAAATGTCATATCCAAACATAAAGAAAATAAATGATTCAATAGATTCAAAATCAAAACTATTACATCTAATTAACATTTAAATTGATGACATAGATAATGAAATAAATGATTTATGTCTTACAATTCCTATTAGAAACAAACCAATATTGAACATTATGAGTTATGATTTGATTTTGTAAATCAATCATGCTATATATCAAATAAAAAATCACAAACTTTAAAAGATGAAAATTTCACAAAATATGCATATTTTATGAAGATGAAAAAAACTGAATATTGTAGTTTATTTAGACCATTAAATGAAAGACAAGAATTAATATTTGATGATGTTATGCATTAAAAATAAATAAAAATTTAATACACCAATTTGTTTGTTTTTGACCAAGGTGTTAGAACTAGTAAATTTTTTACATTAAAACTTATAATTTAAGGATTATCACAATTATAAAATAAAACTGTATATTCTAACTTAACAAAAATCAAGGTTTTACTTATGGCATCAATAGGTAAAGTTGTTTTCAACATATTTATCCAACAATCCTTATTTAGTTTATCAAATTTATCGACAAATCCAATAAATAGATTTACATATTGATATGAACAATTACAACTTGTTATGATAGATGAAATATCATTTGTTGGTGCTAAAATGTTTAATGTCATAGATTAACTAAGGTCCATAAAACATATTTTGAACAAATGGCACAGGTGTGATTTCTATCAAACACCCATTGTGAAAGATAATTAGATTTTTCAAAATATCAAATACAATGTTAATGCATTAACATCAATTTTTTGGCAAACATATGTCCAATGTTATGAATTAAATAAAGTTATGAAACAATTTAAATGGTCTTCATAGGAATTTTGGAAAAGAATTCATATTACAACATAAAATATAAAGGATATTCAATTCATAATTTTTATTTGTAATTATCAACCACCCAATGATTTTACTATTCCATATTTATTTTTTCAAATAAAATTTTGCAAAAACAAAAATGAAAACATGTTCACTAATACATAAAGTCTCATATTTATTTTCAAAGCAATAAACATTAATCATCAATCATGCCCTTCATCTTATATATTTTTGAACGATCCAAGTAAACTATAGGTTTGCATTTTACAATTCATATAAAAATAGATTTGTTGATTGAATTATGTGTTGGTAACTATGGAACGTATGATGGTCTTATGAATGGAGTTGATGACACTTTTAAAGCATCAACAACATATTGTGACAAAATCATCATATGGATAGTGTTTTAAAATTTTAAAATTGGAACATTGATAAGAAAAAAATACAACCATTATTACAACAAGAACATTGAATCAAAATAGAAAGCAATTGAACCTATTACCAAAAATATAAAGAATTGATAAATCTTACTCATTTATCACAATGAGAATTCTAATTCTAATTCAAGTCATAGTAGCAAAAACCATCCATTGTTCTCAAAGATTATCATTAGATGAATTAGCTTTTGTTCTTGCTAATGTTAAAAGAAACTGGTTAACATATATAACATTATTTCACATCCAAAAATAAATTTTAAAAAATAAAATTTGTTAATTCTTCTCCAACATGAATTTTTTAATGTGAATTCAAAAGTACATAAAAAAATGAATAGATTAAAAATAATTGCGATTTGGATATCATTAATTTCTCAATTTGAAAATTTACATAAGTTTCCATGTAATTATACAAGTTTTGAATACAACTTCTTTACACCAACATTACAAAAACATCAACCATGATCATAACCTTCAAATGTTTCATATTTTATGTTTTATAAAAACAAGAATACACCATGCATCAATAGATGTGCACAAATGTATAAGTTCATTGAATTATTCATATCTTTCAATCCATGTTGGTCATGGGCTAATGATGATGTATGACATACACATGCAATTACATTCATGTAATACAATAACTAGTGATGGTTCAAAATATGTAGCAGCAACTTTTAATATTAATACACGAAAAAAATACGTATTGTATGTGTGTATATAGCTCATTCATGTTCAATTTCTACATTCCTACAAAAAATTTCAAACTATAATTTAACGTTTTTTCAAACATTGTCCAATCATCATAATGAAAGATATTAATGTTGACGTTCTTAAAAACAAACCATGCAATTTTTAAAAAAATTATTAGATTTCATGGATAAATTCAAATTACAATTTAATGAAAGTGACACTCAAAAAAAAATTCAACTAGACCATGTGAAATGACTATAAATCAAATGTAACATAAGCATATTGGCTAGATTTTCAAAAACCAATTTATATTGCATTCAAATTATTAAACACATTTCCTATGTATAACAAAAAAATCTTTAATGTCTCCATTTCTTTAAAGTGTAACTCATGAATGTTGAGTTTTTCATCTAATTAATGGCACCCAAAGTGGTGGCACCTATGACTTAAATTTATACATTTTATTAGTTTTCATGGACCATGTGCAAACAAAAAATGATAAATCAACCACAAGATGAAAAAAAAATGGATATATATATATTTAGATGTACACCTATCAAGCACAACAACAAAACACCTTTCACAAAAAACCCTAAAACCAAAATGTGATGACAAAAATTACAAAAAAATTCAAAATTTCAAATTTGAAAGTGAAATAGACTCAAAATTAAGTGAAAAAACGTTCCTAATTCTTTCCATCTAAATGATTCCTATTCATTATTCATGTTTGTCTCAAAACATTTGAGTATTTAGTTTTACTTTGTGCACATTACAAAAAATTGTTCACACTTTTTTTTTAAGAACTTGGATTGAATTTTCACACAATATTGTTATTTACAACTTTTTATTCATTTGTATGGTTGAAGGAAAGGCAATGAAACTATGGTTTGAATTTTCAAGTGTGCATAATGATTCTAAGAAGGCTATAAAAATATTTTTTTATTACAAACATGAAAAAAAGATTTTCGAGTTCCTTCATAAAGCCAACAAACTCTTATTTCATATAACTTGAGTTCATAATACAATTTTAAATGTAATATATTATTTTTAAGACATAACCTCTTGTGGCGGAGCTATTTTTTACATTTGGAACAAGAGGAACTAAACCTCAAAGTTGATTAAAAAAATAGTTGTTACATGGGATAAATAAAATATTGAAATGAATAGAGTTCAATCCTTGCCAATAATTTTGGAGTGTTGATTTTCATCATAGTAACATTACAGAAGGTATGTCGATCAAAGGTACTTAATATTGGGGACCATTGTTTTTTTTCTAATTTTTTGAGTTTGAAAAATTGAAAATTTTTTAATAAAGAAAATTAATTAAATTTGCACTAGAAAAAATCCAATATTTCCCCAATTTTTGGGTTAAAAATTCACAAGTTTTTTCCCCCAAAAAATCCCTACTTGAGAGTCAGGGCATAGAGAAAATGAAGCTATTAAGATCAATAAACCTTTAAGCTTGTAGCAACCTTCAACAAAAGGCAAACAAAGATCCAATATCTTGACTCACGATTCAATTGTTTGAGTCAACCTTCCACAATTGGATCAAGGAAATGTGGGTCACAATTCGTGTTGATTGGTTTTTGATTTTTTCAAGAATTGTCAAGTTTGGCTTTAAAGTTTTTTTTTAAAATTTTTTTAATTTTAAATGGAAAATCTTCTGATTCTAGGTCTAGAGAATTTTTAAGACTTGTTGTTTTTGAGGTCGAGTCCAATTTTCTTGATCAATGGTTTTGGGTCTAACAAATTTAACCTTACTAGAAACTTCAATTTTGGGTTAAGGCCAAAAAACCAATTCTGACTTATTATTAAGGACAATTCCAAAGATGATTTAAATTTTTTTTTTTGATTATTTTTAAAAGTTTTGGTGTTCCCAAAATGTCCTAAAAGTGTTATGACCAAGTTTCCAAAAGGTTCCCATGGTGCTCCCATCAAGTTTGCATAACTTTCCCATAGGTTTTCAAAGTTTTCAAAATGTTCCTCTAACATGTTCCAAAAAACAACAATAGGGAACAACACAAGAAATATCATAACAAATTTATTTAAAGGTCATTTTAGTGTTTCATTGGAGAGGCCCTTGTATATTAAAACTTAGAGCTAAGACCTAGTATGCTAAAATTCCAAACCTTAGAACTTAAACATAGGACCTAAAAACCTAAACCCTATCTAAACTTAAGACCCTAGGGCCTAACCCCTACTTAACCTTACGACCCAGACCTTGTTGCAAAACCTTACGACTTGTCAAATCTAGCTCTATTAGACCCTTTGGGTTTGGTTCTTGGTTGGTTCGGGATCCATATAAACCCCTTGGTTCAATTCTTAGACCCAAGATTTCAACCCAAACATAATTGAAAACTCGAAAACCAACCAACACTGGTCACAACATGGAATAGGTACCCCGATGTCACCCCCTCTCCATCTCTTTGAAAATACCCACTTAAGCTCCTTAGTTATTTAAACTACCTACCCATCTATATATAAGTACCTAAGTAGGACCCTACTTACATAACCTACCTACCTTGGCTAGTTTTACTACTCACAAATCCTTTCCATTGCTCCTTATGGACAAAACTAAAATACAACCTTTGGTGACAGAAAGGTGTAGAATGTCACATATATGTGATTAATGTGAATAACATGCCCTCCAAATACACATCCCTAATGGGGCACTCATCGTGCTCTTTGGTGGAATGGATTACTACCCAGGGTAATACGGGATTGAAGTTCAACAAACCCATTGCTCCTTGGTGGAATAGGTCCTAACCCGGTAACACAGGATTGGAGTTCAAAGGAACCCATGCTCCTCGGTGGAATGGGTCCTAAATAACCCCATTACATGGGATTATTGGAGCTCTAGAAACACCATGCTATGCTCCTTGGTGGAATGGGTGGGGTCCTACATACCCGGTAACATGGGATCAGTGGTCTAGAAACCTTCTAGAATGTGCTTTCATTGGATGCTGGTGCTCAAACACTCATGTTGGCAATTGTTGGGGATATCATCATGCCAGTCTGGTGAAATGATGAGCTGCTGCTTGGGGAAAATCGGTGTCCAAGGTGGTGGTTCGGGGTCTCTTGCTTGCCCGAGTGAACCAACACCAACTACTATACTATCCATCCACATGCATCTATCTACCTACAAGTAGCCACCAAGTGCCTGAGGGGGGGTTTCTTCTTTAAGGATTTTGTGATGTAGTCAAAGTGGCAAATCATTGAGAAAATAACTTAGCCAAATTTAGCTATGTACTAAATTTGAAAGCTTAAGAAAAAAACAGAACTCTTCTATATTCTTGACTACCTCCTGGAACTTATTATCAAAATCTGGCTATTTGGAAAGTTTTTTCTTTGAAATATGACAAATTTGGGCCATTTTATTTCCATGAAAAAATCCTTTGCATTTGTTGTACTCATTTGTTGGGTAATCTTTTATTATTGAAATTTGCCAAAAAAAAAATTAAAAAAAATGTGCCTTAATGTTATTCGTTCATAGTTCACACCTAGTAACCGTGTTTATGTTCCCTTCCTATGTTCTCACAATACTTACCCACTTACATTGGAAGTTGTCAAGGGAGTGTGATGTCGACCTTGGAAGTAGTAGAGTCCTTCTTGCAATTCTCTATTTTTGGGTTCAACCAAGATCATCATTTGTTTCCGACAACTTTCAAAAGAAGTTCCATACCAAAAAAATATTCATTTGCAAACCTCCAAACATTATTACTATGAAAAGTAAGTTTGTCGACTACCTATAATAGTCCTAAAACAGAAGAAGTTGTTATCCTGTTAAAGAAGTCTGTTTTAACAAAGTGTTCCATTGACAAAATGTTCATTCTTAGAGTGATGCATACAGCTACTTATTTAAAGGATGGATTTTTCCTTCTGCCCACAAGTGTTTTTTAAAAAAAAACATGTTTTTAACTGGGAAATTTTAGTCTCTGGTTTGCACAAAATACCAAAGTATATACTAGGACCTCATTTTCACAACTCAAATCAAGCCATTGAGTGCTCTCATGAAGCATCATATTGTCCTGAAGGAATGCTCAATCGGTACATACGGCCAACTGGACTTTACTCTTTCACATATTCTTCGATTGGTGATATTGATGTCTATCTCTGACTCATTGGCATTATGGATGAGTTAGGAATTTGGGGAAAGTGCTGTTCTCAATTAACCTGACTTATGAATTGCTTTGGCCAGACTCATCATATATTTGAGGAAGTAAATAGCCATTGTACAAGTTTTGATTGGACCCTCCGGTTGGTTTCACAAGTCCTCCACCAAACATTCAATGTTGCATATGTATTCACCAATTTGTACATTTCCCACCAAGCCGTGTATATTCTTCAAGGCATATATTTTTCAGGTTGTAAAATTTACAAGAAAGCAACTATGGGGTGTATCTTTAGGGTCCTGGTGCTACATTGGTCTGATTTTTTGCATGTATAGCTAGGCTATACATTTGGGAAACTATTTCATGATATGTGAATTTTGAAAGAAAGCATCTAGCTCATTCACCGATAGCAAATAATAAATCAGATGTGAGAATGAAATGAAGGTCCACGATGCCATTGAAGTTCCCAATTCATTCCAATAGTACTTAACTTGCTATGGCATAGACTCACCTGTAGTCATTGTTATGTTCTAGAGTCATTGCCAATTTTTCTCTTGAAAGCATGGTAGGCTTACATGCCTTATGCTTAGGAATCTCACCAAGGAAAAATAGCTACTACTTAGGAGGTGAAGATTTTGAAAAACAATTCACTGCATCAAATCACATTTGGGGCTTGGGAATCTCGCCAAGGAAAATAGCTGGTGAAAGGTGTGAGGCTTTTGAAAAACAACCCACAACATCAAATCATGTTTGATCTCCAGATCACAATCGGAAATGAAATCAGTGAAATTCCTTCTGGGAAAGGAGCAAAATTGTTCTGGGAGAGCTCAAGAGTGACAAAATCAACAACCACAACATCATGTTTCGGGCTTTTGTATCAAAGAACATAATCACAATGGGAAATATGCACAATTCTTTATGGTGAAAGAGTTCAATTCTTGGGGGACAGACAAAGAAAAAACAACAACCACCATCAAATCATGTTTTAAGGTCTTGCATTAAAGAGCATCATCACAATAAGAAATCTGAGCACTCAATTTATCCTGAGGAAAGGAGCTCAACTCTTGTGGGAGAGAGACAAACAACAACCACAATATCAAATCATCTTTTGAGTTTTGCATTAGGAGCAGCATCAGAAAGAAAATTTGCACAATTCTTTTTGGGAACTGAACACACGATTGTTTTGAGAGAGTAAGAGAGAAAAGCTTCACATGATCAACCATGGAGAACTGAAGTTGGTGTTTTCATTCTCCACACAAAAAAATTTGAGTTATGAGTTGTTGGGTGGCGGAAGGGAAGAAAATGGGAGGGGGGACTTGTAGGGGGAAGGGGGTAACTTAGCAACTTCTCCTTGTCCTCTCCCCCTTAGTTTGTTGCTCTTTTTTTAAGGCAGGAGAGATCACTAGTTGCCTAGAAATCTCCAATCCAAAAGGGTGGGGTGTAACTAATTAATTAATGATTTTAATAGTACTTTATTTTTGCAAGTTTCCTAAGCAACAAGAATTGATGATTGCAATTTCTTACAAAGCTTTTTTTGGTGTGTGTTTGTTTTTTCTGGTGGGTCTTTGTTGCAGCAAAAAAAGAGTTGCAAAAGAACCCGGTTTTCTAGCTATCATCAGTCCATGCCATCAATTTTTGCATTGCACTCACGTCTGTTCTAAGGAAAAACAAACACTTGCAAACTCCAAAGCTGCCCATATCATGAAGTCTTTTGCAAACAAATCCCATGCAAGCTTTACTTGAAATTTTTGCAAAAAATCCAAAGCAGGTTTTCATGAATGCTTTTTGTACTGAAGTCCAAAGCAAACTTCGAAAGCTTGTCATGACGCTTTTACAAAAGTCCAAAGCCTTTTTCATGAAGTTTTTGCAAGGTCCAAAGCTTTTTTCATTCATGAAGTTTTTGCAAAATCCAAAGCATTTCATTCATGAAGTGTTTGCAAAGACATTCAAAGTTTCTTTTTTTCAGTGTTGGAGTTAACTTTGCAAAGAAAGGTTCTTAAAAGCTAGCTTTTGGAGAACTTGTTGCTCTTTTGTTGTTTGTTTGGTTCGTGCTTGCTCCCTCTTTGATCGTTCCTTCTTTTTGTTTTCTTAAGATTTTCTTGCCACGGACGAGAGAGCCACTCGGACATCCTGACAACAAGAAAACAAACAAAAACTTTTCCAATCTTGTTTGCAAAATAAAATTCTACACAAAAAAATCTGTTGGCACCTAACTCATTCTCGACACAAAAGAAAAGTAATGAAGTCTCGACGACGATTTGATGACGAGAATGGATGATTGATGAGGCGGGTTCGTAGTAGATGCATTAATGATGATGAGTTGTGAAGACAACAGATAGGATTGATGGTGAAGTAGACGGGAGATTGATGGGTGGTGTTTTGTTGTTGGGTTACTTACATGGTATGATCTCCGTATTGTAAGTTGTCCTCGTTGTCGTCGTGATGGTGCAATTTGGTTTGCAAATTTGGTAAAGAAAAAGTTTCTCAAGAAGAAGAGGAGGAGAGAGAGAGAGAAAGAGAGAGAAAAAATAAGAGTTCTGTAAGTAGTCCTCGTGGTGATGGTGATGGCAGAAGTGCAATTTGGTTTGCAAATTTGGTAAAGAAGAAGGTTTCTCAAGAGGAAGAGAAGCAGAGGGAGAGAGAGAGGGGAAAAAAAAAGAGTTTTGTAAGTAGTCCTCGTGTTGGTGGTGGTGGTGATGGGAGAAGTGCATTTTGGTTTGCAAATTTGGTGATGAAAAAAAGTTTCTCAAGAGGAGGAGGAGAAGGAGGAGGAGGAGGAGGGGAGAGAGACCGAAAGGGGGAAAAAAAAAACAGATTTAACAAGAAAGGGATTTTATTTTTTTGGGTTTGTAGGAGAGCAGGAAGTGGGTCCCTAATTAAGATCCGAGTTTTTTTGTGTTTTGAGGTATGAGAATTTTGTTGCATGGACCGACTGTTTGTTGTTTTCTGGCGATTCTCTTTCATTTCTTTTCTTGTTCACGAAAGTTGTGAGAGTTGGAGCACACTAAGGACTTTTATAGCAGATCATCATCTGATAAGTTCTTACACAAAAATCTAAACAAAGAAGGTTTTTTGTTGCAAATGTAACTGTGAAGTGGAAAAAGAAGAAGAAGAAGAAGAAGAGAGAGAAGATAGTCTATGTGATGATGATGATTCTCTAATCCTCGACTCAGCATTTTTAGCTGCTGCTTCTGGAGTTTAGAACATCGCAAATCTCTAAGAAACATTAGCAAAGTTAACAGTTTGTGAAAAGGAGAGTCTGAAGGAAGGAAGGAAGGAAGGATGTTGTTCTTGGTTCCAAGCTCAATGTGTTGTTGCAACAACTACAAGGTCTCAAAGCTCCGGTTTTTGATGGTTTTTCCTCTTTTCTCTTTGAAGTTTTTCGAGAACTGAAGGTAGGGGGGTGCGGGGGAAACAAGCCTTCTGCAGATTCATCACGGAAGTTTGATGAGTTCAGTAATGTCCTTAGATTTGCAAGCCGTGGAAATGAAGAAGAGCTGGTGAGCCAAGCTCTTCATCAGCTACACAAGAACTCCATGTAAATCAATTTCTTCGTTCAAGCTTTGTTGCTGTTTTGGTGTGCACACATGGAAGAGGGTTGTGTTTTCCTAGGGCTGACATTAAGAAGAAGGAGGAGGAGGAGGAGGCGGAGGAGGAGCAATGATAGTGTTGTTGAGCTCCTTGGTTAGTAGCAAGAGACACATCTTTAGCACCACCACCACCCCCAGGTCAACAAGCACTTGTTGTTGTTGTTCTTCTTCCCTACTCTTCAAAGTTGAGCTGAGCTGCTTCTGGATTGTCTGGAGGAAGAATAGGATTGTGAGAACAATTTTTTTGATTTTGAAGGGTTTTTTTTTTTTTTAATGTTTTCTGAATGGCAACAACCATTTGGTGGTTTGTTTAGTGAGAGCTTAGCAAGATGCTAGAGATCATACCCATTGGGGCAGTCTTATCCCTCATCACAACCCAGGTTTTAGAAACAGCAAGAGCAGCAGAAGATGTGCTGGTGGAAAAAGAAAGCTTCAGGATAGTAGCACAGTATCTTCTCAGCATTCAACCTGCACTTTCAGAGCTTCAGAAACAAAATGTGCAAAACTCACCAGCTGTTCAATATGCACTCAAAGCTCTGCAAGAAGATATCAAAAAGGCAAGAAATTTGATTGACAGGTGCATCACGAAACCACGATTCTATCTCCTTGTCAATTGCCGCAGCATTGTGCGAGAGGCACAAGAAATCATTCAAGACCTAGGGAAGGATCTCCAGGTTTTGTCGCTAGCAAGCTTGGAAGTTTCAGTTGACATCCAAGAGAATGTGCAAAAGCTTCAAGATGAGATGGTGAATACTGAGCTTCAGCTTGGTAATCTGTTTACATCCACCATGACCAAGCTGGAGCTAGGTATAAGAGAGCACAGGACTGATCAAGGATTTGCAAATGACTTGATTTTTCAGATTGCTCATGCAGTTGGGGTTCCAGTTGAGACAACAGAAATTAGGAAAGAGCTTGCAAGCTTTAAGAAGGAAAAGGATGAAGCAGCAGCAAGGAAGGAACGAAGTGAGGAGATGTTCATGGAGCAGGTGCTGGTGCTTCTCTCACGTGCAGATGTAGCTTACAATCCAGAGGCAACAGCTCATGCTTACAAAGAGCGTGCTCAGAGCATAAGTAGATATTATTGTAGTAGTGGTGATGATGATGATAATACTTTTCCTCCATTGCAAGCATTTTTGTGCCCTCTCAAAATGGCCGTGATGAATGATCCAGTTATGCTCCAAAGTGGAAGAACATATGAGCGAGAGGACATCAAGAGCTGGTTTGATGCAGGTCACAAGACAGATCCAGTGACAAAAGAGGAGCTCTCAGATTTGTCCATGCACCCGAATGTCCCTCTCTGTCAATCAATTGTGGAATGGGTTGAGCGCAATTACTGTTTGAGCATTCGCCATGTGAAACACATGATTGAGACTGGCAACGAGGCCAAGCAGCGAACAGGGTTTGCTAAATTGCAAAGTTTGTGTGAAGAGAATCGAGTGAACAAAGGTTGGATTGTTGCAGAAGATGGCCTCTTGAGTACCATTGTGGGAGTGCTCAAGTCTCAGAGCTGGGAGATCAAACGAGATGCTCTCTTGACATTGTTCATGATTGTGAAGAATCATGTTTCAAACAAGGTGAGCTTTATCTATATGGCTAAAATCCGTTCATATTTCTTATGTTTTTGGTATCAAAGAACTGTCGCCTTTTCATGTCTTCTTCAACCAGATGACCATCAGGATTCAATGGAAGATACTAGGTTTATTGTGCTTTGGATCAGATGATGATCAGCTTTGCTCAGTTGCTTCCAGTCCTTGATCTATGGATATGGCATGATTTTTGTTTCTCTCGTCCTAGGGCAACTCATGTTGATTGGTTGTCAAATTTTCTCAGGAGATGGTGGCAGAGGTGGGTGGAGTGGAACAAATAGTACGGTGCTTGGCCCGAGACATGAGTGTTGCCAGACCAGCAGTAGTACTGCTCCATGAGTTGGCACAGGATGGGAAAGGTGGCAACATAACTTCTGTCCGGGTTAAACTAGAGAGTGATCGGAGTGCCATCTTGTGCCTTGTCACTCTTGCGACAGGGAGGGATCCAGAAGCTGCCACAAGTGCACGATTTGTGTTGCAACCTCTCTCTGATAGGGATGAAAATGTGATCCAGATGGCAAAAGCAAATTGGTTTCCTCCGCTAATTGCACGCCTCCGTGAAGGTCACCTTATTTTCCTCCCATCTTCTATTTGCAGTACTCTGCTGACTTATCTGCTGCCATGCACAACATAATCAATGCCTCCTTTAGTGGTTAGAAACTCTTGTTGTGAGCTTGGCTATGTCCTCTATGCCTCATATGAGGCATGGCCTTTCACAGTTTTGAGAAAGCACTACTTCAGAGTGTAAATGAGGCTTACAGTACAATTGCCACCCCCTATACTTGGCAAGATTATTCACTGTCTAATTCGAGGCATTTCTTCAACAAAAAGTGTTGATGGTTTACATGATTATGCAGGAAGTGCAGCATCAAAAAAGGCCATGGCTAATGTGGTTGCAGAGATGGAGCTAACAGCTGATGGGAAGCAGAAGATGGTGGAACAAGGTGTGGTGGCACTGCTTGTGAACATATCAATGGAAAAGAGCAATGTGGAAGTGACAGCAGCTGCATTAGGTGCACTTGATCGCCTATCCTTTATGAGCCAAAGTAAGAGTTACTTTGTGGATGCAGGCACTGTACCTGCCATGCTTCACCATCTCTTTGCAGGTTGGTCACATCCAAATATACAAGAGATAGCAGCCTCCATTCTGAAGAATTTGGCAGCAGAAGATGGAACTGACTACTTTCTTGACTCAAGTGGTGCACCACTTGAACTTGAGCTCCATATACAAAACTTGCTTTCAATGCAGGAAAGTATGGGGTGTTCACATGTGGTCCAGAAGCACTTGTTGGGTGCACTTTTGGGTATGGCTGCAAAACTGAATGCAGTGAAGGTGCGAACTTTGATATGCACTCAACAAGGCATCCCGAGGCTCTTGTCCATAATACGAAGGGTTGAGAAGGATACTCGTGATTGCATTATTCACCTTCTTTGGCATTTGTCCAATGAAGGTGGCACACAGATTGCTTCTCTTGTGCATGGACAGCAATTAGCTGGTGATTTTGTTCTTTGGCTCAAGGAAAGAGGCAAAGATAATATCCAAGTGGCAGCTGCTGGAATTCTTGCCAACCTTCCTCTGGAAGACGAAGTCCTCACAAGGTCATTGGTAGATGCAGGCGTGCTTTCAGAACTTGTGTCTGTGCTTCAAAGCGGAAATGAAAAAGCACAGGAAAGTGCAATCAGCGCATTGATGCGATTTACAGATGCCTCCAACATTGAGATCCAGCAAGCACTGGCAAGCCTTGACATCCTTCCACTGCTTGTAACCTTATTGAGTTCCGGAACTGCATTTGCCAAAACAAAAGCTGCAATGGCATTGAGAAATTTCTCATTAAGCACCACATGCTTGAGTGTTGAGCCTCCCATGACGCTCAGCTGTTTATGCTTCAGTCCTGCACAACCAAGCGTTTGTAGAGTTCACCCTGGAAATTGTGACGTGAGGACCACATTTTGTTTAGTGAAGGCAGAGGCAATTCCAGCACTCGTTCTGTTGGTGAAGGAGAAAGCTGAGAATGGAGCTTCTGATGCAGCGATCAATGCTCTTGCCACCTTGGTCGGTGATGATCAAATTCGTAGCAAAGGAGCACACTTGCTTCATGAAAGCAATGCTATTGAACCCATGATAGATTTACTTCTGCAGGGCTCAGCAGACTCACAAGAAAGATTGCTAACACTATTGGAGATGATCTTCTCCATGAAAGGCATACGACAGTTCTACTGTGAAAAAGCTCGTATACCTTTAGTACATCTGACTGCTCATGGGACTTTAGGGCTACGTAGGAAGGCAGCTCATGTATTAGGTCAATTAGGCATGATACAGGAAACTTCAACTTACTTCTAACTTCTTCAGCACAAAATTGTAGTGTACTTGATATGTAACCCAAAAACAGCAGATGATTGCAGACTTCAACTTTGTTGTCATGTCTGGAGTTGAAGCTTTGCAATTACTTGAATTTCAAAGATGGACTGAGTGAAGGAAAGTGAGGGAAAAAATTCTCAAGGTTTTGAATGCAGAGTCTTCTGATCCTTCAGCTGATTTAAAGTGCGAAAAGTTGAAAATTTCCTTTCTTGTTTCAGGAGAGGATTGGGCCTCTAGTTTGTCCTAAACTTGTTAGAGAAATTTGAGCTTCACTTCTCAGATCTCAACTGGTTGTGTTGATCATCCTTTTCTTGTCTACAGAGTCCTAGAAGAGTTGATGAATCCACACCTAAGTCTGATTTTATGAGCAAGATGCATATCATGTTCAAGCTCTTATATATACCTTGGGAACCTTGAAGTCTTTGAGATGCCAGTGAATTCAGAGTGCTTCAGTTTGGTTGTCTTCTCTTGCTGATGATGGTAATGCTCATTCAGTTCTGCAGCAACAGCGTAATTTGCATCCCCTGGGTTGTGCTATGCTGCTTTGGACTTTCCTTGAGTGAGTGTGAAACTTTGTCCTCTTTTTCTCTTCTGCAAACTGTTGAAGGAGATGATCTAGGACCTGAAAATCACTGATGAAGAAATTGTTGTTCGTGTGGTAGCCAGCTTCTGGTTCATTTTTGGCATCCTTGTTTTGTCCTGAAGTCCCCATCCATGATCCGGAGTAGCTCAGATGGGAGCAAGGTTTTTGGAGATGTGATCATCCTGGTGACAATGTTCCAACTCACAAAGGAACAACTTCTCAACATGGAGATGTTGGACTAACAACTGTAGCAGCTCAGCTCTCATGGAAGAAAGTGCTTGAATCATGGAAGGAAGCATGTCAGAACGCTGTCTGGCACAATCTATTTATTCCTCAGCAGAATGTCCAAGATCTCATGCAATCCACCTAAAATGTGCCTCTGAAATCTTAAGTTGCAGATCACTGGAAGTTAGTAGAGGAAGAAGCACAGTCTGCTACATAAGGTAACTTCAAACTGATCTGAAAAACTTGCAGTGTTAGCTCTTGCTGTTCAATGTTGTGTTTTTTTTTGTTGACGAAGGATGGTCTAGTATGCAGTTCTTCAGTCTTTTGTTTTTGTAACATGCTCTCACACCAGCACAGCTGCCTGTGTGATATGATTGTAAGTTTAAAGTGGTGTACCCTGCTTTCAAACATGAGGAAATAGGAGGCAGCACTCTGGCTCAATAGCAAATCTAATACCCCCATGGCTGAAGGCAGTTTTTGCTGCTTTGGTACCAGGGACTCTGCAATTCCAAGGACATCTTCTGATCAAATCCATGTCTTGCAAGATATGTTCAAAGTGGACTATGAGAGAGAGAGAGAGAGGGCAATGAAGATTTTGTGACAAAATGCAACAAGGCATGAGAGCTACACCATGTATGCCAAATGTGGGAGCATTGTGGATGTATGGGGAGTGTGTTCAATGGTTGTTTTTATCCATGGCATGATGTCCAAGCAACAACATCAAGGCTACACCATGCATGGGCATTTTTATGGAAGCTATGTTGTGAAATTGAGCATCTCTGCTGCTGCTGGCAAGTAAAGAAGAAAAGGAGTACCTCAATTGTGTTGCCATAGTGAGAAGCTGGCCCAGCATTGTATTTAAGCTTGTCAGCACACCTCCTAGTACTAAGTGCGCATGTTCAAGAAATCTAAAAGCAATGTGGCAGCTTGTTATCAACCCCGTTGCAAAGATAGTTGGAAGACAACTCCAAGTAGAGGACGCCCCAATAAGCTTCTTTAGGAAACTCCCCAAAGACGAACTTTTTTTTCTTTAGTGGTGCAACTATAGATGTATTCTCAACCAAAACAATTTCAACATTTCAAGCTTCAGCTATTGCCCAGATCTCTACCAAGCAGACAGCGGTAGGGGTAGTGCAATGCAAAAACAAATACAAAGAAGAAGATGAAGAAGAGTTTTATGCTATTTTTTTTTCCTTCAAATTTGTTGGGCTTTGTTTTTGCACATCTAAACATGAAAGGCGTTTAATATTATACGCTGCCACATCCTCAAGTCAGAAGAGTTCTGTAAACATACCATAGTCAAATGTACAACTACTACCTACTCGCGGCTCTTGAGTCCTCAACTGCATGAGCAACAATACAGTGGTGGCTCATGTTGTGGTAAATTTGGTCAGATGAATGCGGGGATCTGCACATTTGCATGGGGATCACTAAAGCTGCAGTACAAACTTGGCAATCATGATACTCTTGAGACCAGGAAAGAAACCCAAAAAAGGAGAGGCAAAACACCCAAAGAGTAGTATGAGCTTCTCACTCTTATGTACTATACTAGTCTTCAACCATTAGCGACTAGCTTGGGTACAAATCATTTGACAAGTTCATTTTGGACATACCATTCTCCCCACCATCTATCTTTTCTCATGTTTTGTTGTTTACACATGGACTACTCACTTACCTCCTTGATTCCCAACTTCAAAACTATCATCAATCAATCATGATAAAAGAGCATTTTCAATGATATGCTAGTTGTATTTGGTGTCATTAAAGGCTTAGGTGCCTCTTTCCCATGATGTCTTTTATGAGATTTTCTTTTTTTTCCTTTTCAACATGGGATTCAATATTTTTGTAATCATACATAATTCTTTGTTTTGGACATAGATTTCATGCACTTTTCATCATGTATGTGTTATATAGGAGACGGTTGCCCATCTCAACTCGAAAGGCATCCAAAGATTTTTGAATTGGTTCATTTCCATTTCTTTCAATTGTTATTTCATTTGATACATTCATTCACACATAGACGTCCTAGTTGTGTTGCTTGTTGCCCATTAGTTATTGGGGTTCAATGTGTGTTGTTACAGCTTTATATCTATCTTTAGGCATTTTTACAATTTTGCCTAAAATTGATTTCTTCTTTTTTTCAATTTTCATAGTTCAGAGAATGTTGTTGTAATTTATTTGGTTGGATTGTAGATTACTTGAACCATGAACACAAAATTTGTGATTTTTAGAGGATAGTGGGTGGATAAAGCAAATTACCTTCAAGTATGGTGCACCTTGCAAAGTGACCATATTTTCTAGTTGATTATGTGATGGAAATTATGCAAGTCCTAATTGTCATACTATTATCCATGATTTTAACAACAAGTATGAGATATGTATTTCCATGAGGTCAATTTGGCTCTCTCCTCTTGAGAAAAGGATAGACCCAATTATTTAAATATTTATTATTATTAAATGTGCAAACTCATTATTTGTAAAATATTTCTTTCCCATTTCACACTTAAAGTGGACAATGTGGGTAAATTTTATTCTTATCAAATTATTATTTTACAATATTTTTGTCAAAATGTTGATTTCACTAGGATAAACTTTTCATCTTCAAGAGACAAAAAAAAAAAAAAACAATTATTTAAAAGCTACATGTGAGGTGCCTAGTCTGTTGTCGATAATTGACTAAATAAATTCATGTTTATTTTTCCTTAAGGGTGCAACCATTATCAAATTAAAATCTTACAATCCATTAAATCTAATGAAAATTCGAATTGAAGGATCAAATTGTGTAAAGTAAACCCTTAGGTCGAGGGCATTACCAAAATAAGGGCAACACAAGTTGATAGTCAAGTGCAGGCCCGATCGATTTTGTTAATGCCCTTGACCGAGGGCTTTACCCAACATATAGACCTACCAAAAATTCAGTAGACAAAAACCGAGGTCAAAAAGGAGGGGGCATTATGAAAAACAAAATGCCCAATGCCCTCTCAAAATGGGAGAAAATGAGGCAAACATGGAAGGGGGCATTACGAAAAACCAAAATGGCCTTGGTGCTACTGGATGAAAAAAAATGCTTTATAAGGTTACCTCCAGATACAATGCAAAATTACTAATCTGAACTTGCGGGCCTAGATTTTACCGACCACATGACAACCTCGTGGAGCCTAATGTAAGGTTGGAATCGCAATTTAATGATCAAGGCAGGCCAATACAGCAAGAAATTACAAAACATAATATCATGTTGTTTGGGTCATGAGATCATTACATGGTACTTAACGCCCATGGATTGGCCGCTACCAGAATAATGTGCTTACCCAAGGTGATAGTTGAAGGCAACAATGGATTTTGCTAATACGCCCATTCCAAGGCCTTATAGTGCGTAACGACCATTCAGCAGATATCTAAAGCACAAAGAACTAATGGTGAGCCTTAACAAAAATTTAAAAGCCTGCCCACAAACATAAGATCTCCTCCTCCTCCTCCTCCTCCTTGAGAGGGTATCTCACAGCTTTAAGACACCTTCCTAAGAGCAACTCCAACGGTGCTCAGCATGTGACTTCAGACAGTAAAATTTATCGCCAAAAAGTCAAAATGTGCAGTTTTAGATCAGGAAATTGGTTTTTTCTGCACCAAATTCCTGTAGATTGCTGTGGCTGGTAAAGGGCGCAACATAGTTGTGCACCTCCAAAACATAGTGTAATAAATTAGACCTAGCTCAGTATTTCTGATTTGTCGATCATAATGATTGGTCCAGGTGATTTGCTATTAGTAGTCCCCACATAAATGCAGTTCCAGTTACAGTTTTATTGGTGGGGTTGCCCAAAAAAAGAAAAAGCTAAACTTCGACATTTAATCTTATTATACTGAGCACTGGTGGAGATGCTCTAATACACTGCAAAAATCCCAGCAAGGCCATTATGTTTGCGACAATTAAATTAATCCACAAAAGCAATGAAACTGAGGAACAAAATCCTGTGATTCCTTAGAAACTGAGGACACCAAAATGCTGAAAGAGACTACGTCAAAGGAAAATAACAAAAATTCTTAACCTAAGATCATTTGAATTTTCCCTTGTATCTTATGTTTTGCATGTGTTGATCTTGGCACCTACTTTTATATTATAGGATACCATTGTATCATATGTTTTGCCTTCATTGCCCTAGGGGCTTACTTATGTTATGGGATATCTAAAGAATATTTAAGATATTACACAAAACTTACATACAACATTAGTTAGAGATTTCTTGAGTTTACGAATACCTAAGATTTTTTTTATGATGATCACTTTCTAAAGTTCATCTTTCACTTTCATGGACCTTATGGATAGTTCAAAAGGCAGATGAATCATTACTCAGAGTCAGATCCAGAGTAAGGATTACTTTAAGGATAAGTTTAATACCACTTTACATTAGCTTTCTAACATTTACTCCATTTGATAATATGGTTCATGCTTGCTCTTCTTTATCATGCCACATGAGTCTATGGCTCTAGTCTTTTGTGAGTAGTATACTTAGCCTTTTAATCCCTATTTGTGGAAGATTTTGTAAGGTTTTTTTTCCCCCTATTGTCTGTCTTCATGCACCAAATGTTTAAAGGTGTCATAAACCTCAACATACCCTCAAAGCCCTTGCTAATCTGGGGTTCACATAATGTGATAATAGCTATATTAGTGTGATTCATATTAATTAATTCATGGGTTTACCCATAAGTTTTTGTTTTTGTTTTTTCGAAAAAGTCATATTGATTGACCCATCATCAATTTTTTTGGAACATTGAGCACTCACCAATAGAAGCACCTCATTGGACCCTAGGCACAAAATAAAACAAAACTTGCTACCCTATGGCTAACCTTTTTCAGTTTATATATGTTAGAGTTGAACTTTGGGCAAACCATATGGGATAATTCTGAGGTGATATTGTGAATGTCTTGGGGAACAACTTGGGAATTTGAGGAATCTTTATAGAACATGACGGGAACACATTGGGAACAAGAGGAAAAACCAAAAATTCTCTTCTCTCCATCTCCCTCCCAAAGAAAAAATAATGGAACCCCTCATGAACACATGCCGAGCTTTCTCATTGGCTACATGAAACTGATATAGATAACCTAAAAGAATCCAGAGTGCTTCAATTAAATTTTGCAATGATGTGCTCACACTAGCCTATATTGTGTAAGAAATAAAGGGGAAAGAAAATTTCAATTCACCACATGTGATGAAATTTTGATGTCATCCAAGGAAGATGTTAAAACATATGATATATGAACCTTCCTTTAATGGCCCTCGACTAAAGAGAGCATGAACTTCTTCTTCTCCTTTTGGATGTGAGTTCTGTAACTAAGCATATCTTTTCAGTGATTTTTGTGCTTTTGTGTTTGGAAAGTGTTACATCAACATTGCATCATAACAAATTCAAAACTCTCAAAGCTCAAACACCGACAAAACATGAGGACACTTAGTGTTCCTATGGGAATTGATTTTATTAGTTTTTAGTGTCGTTCTTCTCTCTTCATTTGAGATACCCATTTAAGATACTCTTCAACTTTCAAGCCCTTTGGATTCCTATTGTTTTTAAAAAAAATTGGATTCTTTGGAGACATGCTACAAAAGCTTATGGCACATTGGCATAAGAAATAAGAAGGCTCCAAGTTGGGTGGCTTGGGTGTGTAGTTCCCACATTTCCCGTCAATCAATGCACTTCCTTTTGTTCGATTTTGGGGCCCCTCTTCATTGAATAATAATGCATATTAAAGAATGAAGGGCCAATTTCCAATAGCCCTTTTTTGGCATGCATTCAACAAGACCATTCTGAAAGGTTCAAAACCAGGTATGCCCACCACTTGTGAAAACTCAAAAAAAGGTTGCCAAAAAAATTGTCGTATCCTATTTTCTTAGGAGAGGTGCTTTTTGTTGCCTAACCGACATGTATCTAAATTTGACCTTCCATTGTTTTTTTGTTGGGGGTGGTGTGGGCAAACCAACCAACCGACCAAAACAACCCAACACTCACTAGAAAAACCCCTCTCCTTCCTTGTAGCCTAGTTTATAGGAATCTATGTCCCCTCGGAACAAGCTTTCTTCAAGACTCTAGTCTATCTTTTGGGTTAGCCTTTGTCTCATTACCCTAATGTTTGGGGCATTCATTTTGGTAGTGAGTAAGAAGACTAAAAGCAAGCACATGATGCCAATGTCATGGGAACAAGGGATTTTCACTTAGGGAGCTTGGGAGACTTAATCCAAACCCTAATAGTTAACCCAACCATTTGCACCAATCACTAAATGCTACTCTTAAGTTGTCAGAAATTTTGGTGTTTGCTTGCTAGCGATCAAAAGTATAGAGAGATTGGTATAATCATATATCAAGAGGAAAATTCAATATGCTCCTATCTCAATAGATTTTGCACATCTTGAATTACTCAAAGAGAGTTAGCATTAAAACCGAATTCTTTACGTCTAATTGCACACTTATAATCCACAACTTCTTTGGTTTCAATGACACTAAAATTCCTTTAATTTCTGAACCAAAATGAATGTTAAATTTCAAGACTATTCTTCAATTTGAAATTTGTTGCATTTATTTTGCATTTTAAAGCCTAAAAATGTTATAACTTTTCATGGACCTTAGTAATATGGGTCATTTGTATCGAGTATAGACCTTTGTGTGAGGTAGCCTTCAATGGAGTACAATGGAGACATGGTGTGAATAGAGAGAGAGAGAGAGAGAGAGAGAGTGCACAATGCACTCTATTAAACAAGGGGTGTGTCACACTTTGGCCTTGCCATTTACATTCAAAAAGTATCTTAAGGCAAAAGAAGAATTATGGAAACTCAAATATTTTACCATGCAAAAATCTAATCTTCAAAAAAATCCTCTAAAGGAAACCAAAATCCTTCAAGATATCATAACTCTATTATAACTAATCTCAAGTTTCAACACAATCCGAAATATCATCTTTCAAAAATCCTCACATAAAGATAAACCTCTTTTAAGGTCCAAAATCCCTTAAGCTACTATACTCTATAATGAATCTGAACACAATAATCTCCTTTGCCTTGGTACGCAAGACCAAAAGAAACCAAAAAAGAAAACCTTCATCCCTTTTCAACTTTGGTGCAATCATCAAGGTCATATAAAATTTTGAGAACTCCTCACATTCTGGTAGCCTTAACGAATGAATGAACCAACAATGAAACTTTCATTCATCTCACGTTGCTTTGATCGCAATCAAATTGATGGGTAGTGCAAAACTATATTGGTCGGTGTGGGCAATATTTGAACCTTTTTGGGGGGCTCTCCCTTTTGGAGGTTGTCATTTGGATGAAATTTTTTGAGAAAGTTTAGACTCAATGGAAATTGTGATTTCATAGTATGTTAATGTCAACTCAAAAGGTATGATATTATTTTTTTCATCCAAAAATAATGATCATTCGATATTTTAAAGGGCATTTTCTCAAGTGTTTTAAAGTTTACACTTTATTAATATGAGGCACTAGCCACTTATTTTGCTAGTGCTTTAAACAAAAGGTATTTTCTTTCTTGGGTTCATCCATGGTTTGAAGTTTTAATTTCAAGTTAGGGGATTTTAAGGATACCGGAAAATACTTGTATAGCTTCCTCCCAAGTAACAATGCCACAAAAACTTGCGAAACATTCTCAAAATAATAATGCAAATGAGTGCGATAAAAACTGAAAACAATTCTCATAATAATAATAATAATAATAATAAATGCCACAAAACCTTTTAAAGCCCACCTCAACAAGGAGCTCAGTCTCCAAACAAAAAAAAAACAATTATTATTAAAAAAATTCATTGCCAAAATTGGCATGAATTGGAAAAAATTCAATGAAGGGAAAAAAAAGCCTTTAATAAAATTCAAAAATTCAGTGAAATACAAAAATTGAATGAAGGGAAAATAACCTTTCAATGAAATTTTAAAACTCCATGAAATGAAAGAATTGAATGAAGGGAAAAACCTTTTTAATGAAATAAAAAATTTCAATGAAATGCAAGAATTTGAATGAAGGGAAAAACCTTTTTATGGAAAAATCAAAAATTCAATGAAATGCAAGAATTTAATTGAAGGGGAAAACCTTTTAAACGAAATTCAAAAATTCAATGAAATGCAAGAATCGAAGGAAGGGAAAAACCATTTTGAATGAAATTTAAAAATTCAATGAAATGCAAGAATTGAACGAAGGGGAAAAAACCTTTAAATGAAATTTAAAAATTCAATGAAATGCAAGGATTGAATGAAGGGAAAAAACCTTTAATGAAAGGAAAAACCTTTTTAATGAAAATTTAAAAAATTCAATGAAATGCAAGAATGAATGAAAAACCTTTAATGAATTTTTTTTTTAAATTCAATGAAATGCAAAAATAGATTGAAATCCAAAAAAATTCAATGAAACGTTGAATTTCCATAAAAGCAAAGCACGCATGGGAACAACATAGGGAACAACATAGGGAACAGTAAAAGCAGCCTTCTCACACACCAAAAAAAGCTCGCTCAGAAGAACACGCAGACAAATGCGCACAAGCGCAGACAACGCTAAAGAGAGACAGACGGGACGACCATGGCATGCTGTTGAGCTTTGCACGGGGAGAGGAAAAGATGCCGGCTGCTGGGGACTATCGAGGAGCTTGGCAAGTAGCTGGCAGCAGCTCACAAGAGAGTCGGTGCGATGTTTCAAATTTTTGCAAATTTTTTTGCAATTTTCTTTTGTAAATTTTGGTTTTGTTTTTCTTAGGCTTTTGTGTTGTTGTTGTTGTTGTTGTTGTTGTTGTTGTCATCGTCGTCGTCATCGTTGTTGCGGTTTGTTTTCTTTCGTGTTTTTGAGCTGCGAGGGCTTGTGTTTCTTGGCAGGGATATGTATGGATTTGCGGTGCGGCCGCAGCATTTGAAACGATATCGTGAGCACGCCAGCATTTACAAGGTATGTGTATGTTTGTAATAGGTTTTTGTAGTTTGTGGATGAGTTTGTGTGAGCGGATAGGATATGCATAAAATAGAGAGAAGAACCACCCTGGTAAAAGATCATGTATGATGGAAAAGATTTCAAAGATTTTCTGTTTTGCAGCTGTTGCGCGTGCTACTGGTGTTGTTGTGACCAAAAAAAAAGGGGGGGGGGGACTGCAATGGCTGCTTCCATTGGTGGTGCAGGAGGAAGAAGCAGAGAGGTGTGAGCGATGGGAGCAGTTTCTAGGGTTACACAACAACAACAAACCTTCTTCTGTGGAGGAGGATGCTGCTGGATGCATTGTTGTGCCACCACGGGAAGGAGGAAGGGGAGGATCCACAGCTGCTGCTGCAGCTGAAGTTGGAGAACAAACAGACTCCAGTAGTAGGAATAGTAGTAGTGATCATCACACTTGGGTCCAACTACGGACATCACACCTGTGGGCTGTGGAGCAGGTGGTGAGGAATAGGAGGAAGAGCAAGGTTTCTACATCCTCTATAGCAGGTGGCAGCAGCCTCGGTGAAGCTGCTTCTGCAGATGCTAGTGATGGTGGAATTGGTGAGAGCTCCACAGAAGCTGGGGACAATGATGCTGCTGCTGCTGCTTCTGATGATAATGATGATGATTCAGATGAGGAATTTTATGATGTGGAAAGGTCAGACTCTGTGCAAGATGCAGCTGATCAGGCCTCGAGTGATGTACAGGAGTGTCCTTGGGAAGAGGAGCTCAAGGTTCTTGTCAGTGGTGGTGTTCCTATGGCACTCAGGGGAGAGGTAAAGCTCCACTAGATTTGCTTGCTTGAAAGGAGGTTGTTGTTGTGATTATTGTGAGGGTGGGTGATCCGCGGTTCCTCCAATTGTGTGTGCATATGCTTTTGCATGAGAGGAAGCAGGGGATTTCAGCAGGAGTTAGTCTTTCTGACAGGTGTTTTGCCAAAGGGCAGCTATGGCAGGTATTTGTGGGGTCAAAGGAGCGGTGGGTGCATGGGTATTACCAAGCACTTCTGGCACAGCAAGCAGAGGTGTCAGCTGAGGCCAATGGCATCAAAGATCCAACTGCTGTTGACAACAACAACTCTACTCTTGATCAGCAATCAAGTCCTCACTCAAATCAAAGTGAAAAATGGCGTAGCCAAATAGAGAAGGTGATGGGAATTACTTCTATAGAGTTTTACTTTGTATTTCATTCTGCACTGCTGGTTGACCTGTGCAATTCCACTATGTTGGGTACCTCAATTGCATGTGTGATGGATACTGTAAAGGCAATAATTGCATATAAATTGCTTTCAATATAAGTTCCTTGTGACCGATTGTGACTGATTTGACCAAGCAGGATCTCCCAAGGACGTTTCCTGGGCATCCCGCACTTGATGAAGATGGTTTGAATATGCTGCGGTGCCTTCTCACTGCATATGCTCGTCACAACCCAGCTGTTGGATACTGTCAGGTATTATTTTCAATGCATGCTGCTTTGATCCTCTCATTTGCCTCCTGTCTTTTAAGTTCTGACAGCAATCAAACAAGGTGCAGATCTTTCAGTTAGTTGCCAAAAATAGTTGTAGTGTCTTTCATGTCGTGTTGTTGCATTTTGTTGGACCTGCATATGCCTGTGTATGTCTGGTATTTCTGTTAATTATATTAATGTCAGTTATTATCAATTCTATGCAGGCCATGAACTTTCTTGCAGCTCTTCTGCTCCTTCTGATGCCAGAGGAAAATGCTTTTTGGTGAGTTGGTGATGACTATGATTTCTATTTACTTTTGAGCCAGAAACAGAACTTGTCTGCCTGTTAGCAACTGGAAAGCTGCTCTGCTCAACAATCACTCTGCAAGAAGTTCATCATGGAATAGAAAGGCAGGAGAGCTGAATTTGTCCCAATAGCTAGTCAGAAAACACTATCAATCCATGGATGTTTTGTCACTGTTTTCCACTCAAAGGGTTGCTAGCTGTTAGCAACCTTGTAAGTTTGCATCGGTGTGAAGGTCTGCAAGTTAACTTCTTGAAGTTGTTTTCCTATTTTCTCCAGGACTTTGACAGGTATCATTGACAACTACTTTGGAGGTTACTACACAGAGAAATTGGTGGAAGCACAGGTCGGTTTTTGTTTGCAATACCATTCACCTGTCTGAAGGTGATTGGATATATTCTACTTTGTGGCATTTACATCTACCTTCACTTTGCATCAATGACCTAACACCTTGCTGAGTGTCCCCCAGATTAGGAAATGGTGGGCAAGGTTTTGTAAGGAGTTTTCTGCCTTGTGCATTCACAGGGACTTCTGACATGTTGGCCCATTGTTCTCCTGCGCTGTGCTCTCATTATGGATCTTGTCAACAGGTGGACCAGCTGGTATTTGAGCAGTTGGTGCGTGAACGCTTCCCAAGATTATGTGAGTCCTTTCTTTCACTGAACCAGTTTGAGATGTTTTATTTGGTCTCTGATGGAAAACAGAAAGTGGCTAATATGTGAGTGTCATGGCAGCCGCTCATTTGGACAGTCTGGGAGTTCAAGTGGCCTGGGTCAGTGGTCCATGGTTCTTATCCATTTTTGTAAATGTTCTGCCTTGGGAGAGTGGTATGTATACCCAATCTTAACTTCCTTTTCAATCTGCATGTGTCAAGCAGCATTGTGTATTACTTTCAGTTCATTTCAGTTAGGATCACTTTTGTGAGTTGCATATTGTGCTTCTTGTGACAGCAAGCATTGCATGGTTCAGTAAAGAGCACCTCTTATTCTTTATGTGCAAAGCATTTCATTACTAGTTGGTAGAATGTCCATTTTGCATTGTGTGCTGCAAATTAAGTGAAAATGTTGGAAAACCTGTTAACATTTTCAGCTCCTGACACTTGGGAACCTGTTGTCCCTGCAGTGTTAAGGGTATGGGATGTCCTCCTTTACGAAGGAAATCGCAGCATGCTTTTCAGAACTGGGCTTGCCCTTATGGAAACCCATGGTAATCACAAACTGTTGAATTTGTTCCCTTTTCATTCAGTGCCTGTGGAGTGTGCATTGGCAAGACCTAACCTGCAACTGGGTGTTTTCAGCGGGAAAATTGATGCTGCAGCGCGACACTGGCGATGCAGTGGCAATGTTGCAGTCTATGGGTGAAGCCACATTTGACAGCAGTCAACTGGTTCTGGCAGCATGCCTGGGTTTCAGTGATGTGCATGAGGATCGCCTGGAACAACTTCGAAATCAGCACCGGCCTTCTGTGCTTTCTGCACTTCATGAGAGGTCTTTGGAGCTGCATCTTTGGCATAGCACAAATGGTGTTGCAGCTAAGACAGGCTCTTTGGTTGACCAAACAGTGAGAAGGAGTCTACCACTCAGAAATTCAATGATTTCTGTGCAAGAGAAGCTGGAACATGATTCTAAACCTGGCATGGGAAGAGATCTAGATATTTTGCTCAAAAGTGTTGACTTGAATGTGGAAGAAGCAGGAAGTATGGATCTCCGAGAACAGGTAGAGTTGGTGATGCTTGATTACAGACCCACTGTAAATCAATTGAAATTTTGGATTAGCTGGCCTACACAGTTATTGCTGAGTTGTGGCACAGGATACCCAGTGTTCTGCCCTGAGTTTGCTTGCTCTGATAGTAGCTAAGTGTGATCTTTCAATATCATCCAGCCAGACATGTTTTGAGAAGCTAGAGTCATAAGTCTGGCAAGATTGTGCCTCACTAGTTTTTCTGACTTCTATGGATTTCTGTGAGATGTGCATCCTGCCATGGTTGATTCCAATGAATATTACAATCTCACGCTCCCTTTGTGGCAGAGCCTCACATTTTTTGACCTTATAGATTCACTAGTTATTCTGTCCTACTTAGGAATTTATCTTTGATTGTATTGCAGGTGGTATGGTTGAAAACAGAACTTTGTTCTGCCCTGGAGGCTAGGAAGGCTGCAACATGCAGGTAGTCTGTGATACAAGGTTTTGCATGAGCAAACATGTGAGTAGAAAGCATGGTATGAATCTTGTGATTTCCTTGTGAATCACTAAAATGGAATTTGCTGCAGGGCAGAGGAGTTAGAAGTAGCTTTGATGGAAATGGTGAAGGAGGACAATCGTCTCCTACTCTCTGCTCAGGTTTTATTTCCCCTGATGTTATTTGTCCCTTTTACAATTCATCTGGTGTGACGATGTATGATGTCATGCTCTTTGTCATGCTTGGCTCTTTGTGTCGTCTGCTGGTGAACTGATTTATTTGTGTCAGAAAAGAGTTCTGCCAACTTGAGGATGTCAGTGTTGCCTAGGCCTTCAGTCTTAAGCCTTTTGAGGATAGCTGTCATGTTCCAGGTTCACAAAAAAATATCACTATATTATGTGAGACTGGAAACCTTGGTAGAAATTTTATAGTTGTGTGAATGTCAAGACTTTATACTCTGCACATAATCTGTACAATTTCCCTGTTTGGGAACCACAGAGAGAAGTTGAGTTTATGTTCTGTTCTGAACCCAGAATGCTCATATGTTTCTCAGAAATTTCAAAAAAATTCCATGCTACTTTGGCAACTGCATGAACAATAATGACAGTCCATCTCTATGCATCAATACAATTTTCTTGCTGTTCTTGCAATAGGTGGAGAAGCTGGAGGCACAAATGGCTACCTTAAAAAAGGCTCTATCTGATAAGGAAGAGCAAGAGCAAGTCATGGTGCAGGTGGGGGTTCTTTCATAGGCTTATGCATTATGTTGCATGTTATGGGTCACTTAGGTAGGTTCTTCTGAAGGTGATTTTGTGTTAGGGCTGCCACTGTCACCAAGGACTTTCATATTACTTCATTGCGAAGTGCCTCATTACATGGAAATATGATCAAGGAAGCTTTCACCACTGGTAGCCTGGACTAGGATTATCTGCTGTTCTCTGTATTGTGGGCTGTCAGAAGTGCCACAAGTCATGGCTAGCCCATTCACTAGTGTATTGATGAATGGTACTGTACAGGTGCTGGTGCGCATGGAGCAAGAGCAACGTATTGCAGATGATGCACGCCGATTTGCAGAGCTGGATGCTGCAGCACAGCGCTCTATTGCTGATGAGGCCAAGGTTGTTGGGTTCATTGATGTCCTGAAATTTATGATGCAAATTGCTGCAACTGTAGTATCTTTGTCTGATTGGTTTACACTAGCGTATATGGCTTTGGGAATCCTCTGATGATTTTATCACTCACAAGGAAACTTTTTGGGGTAGTGCAGGAGATGGCTGAGAAGGCAACACAGGCACTTGCAGCCATGGAGAAGAGAGCAGTAATGGCGGAAAGCATGCTAGAGGCAACAATAAACTCTGATGCAGGTGTTGGCAATGCTAATGTTGCCAGGCATGGCTTAGATCCTCTCACAGGGAACACATCCAGGGGCATTGCTCGGTCCCACACTTCTCCTGCAAAGTACTGTTCTCTGTCCTCTCTATATAAGGATATTGAAGTCAGTTGCTGCTAACAGGAAAGAGGGATTCCAGCCAGTTTTAAGGGCCTTTGTAGTTGTGGTCTGAGCCCCCATCTCAAACCTGAGTGGGATCCTCCCAACCCTGGAATGGCTGAATCAATTTAGATGCAAAGGAGAGATCCACTGGTTTCTGTATATTATGTCATATGGTATTGGTGGTGGATGGCAGATATGATTTAGGCATGGGATGGGCAAGGAGGAGTACCCCAGGTAAAGTGGAGGGTGCAGGAGGAGTTCCCAGTGTTGTGCCAGATAATTCAAGTGCTGGTGCATACAGACAAACCTTCTTCAGCCGTCCCTTTACATTGAATTGGAGAGAGAAAAGCAAGGTATAGTGTTTACTTCTACCCATCCTCACACTAACTACCCTGAAGTCTGGGTATTTTTCAACTTGATTTTTCTGTAAAATGTGGATACTTGTCCCTGACTCTCTCTTTGTGTGGCAGCAGTTGAGTATTGAGACCAAACATGATGCAGTGGACAACTTGCAGGCTGGTGAGCTCCTTTCGCCAGCACCCTCATCATCACCAAAGGGCCTTGAACAAGTCAACGGTCATGCAAAATTGACAGCTAATCAAACCCCCACTGATGATTTAGAATGCTAGGCTGCTGCAATCTGAGGTTTGGGGAGGGCAGAGAAACACTTATCTCTTAATTTATTGGAGTCGATTGTAAGAACTTGTGTACATGATAGGTAATATTTTTTCCAGGGTCCAGGTATTGGGGTTTAGTGGGCAATTAAGAGATTTTTTTTCCCTTCGCCCCAGAGTTGGTCACTCGGCAAGTTGATGAAGAAAAGGCACCTTTGAAGATTGGGCTGTCTTTCTTCTTAGTGGACTAATGCATTAGTTGCAGAGTTCTGAGGTTATAGAAGCTTTTTGCTTCCAGGATTTGTACAGATCTCAATCATTGATTTCTGCCAATCTTAATGGAGCACAACAAGAAGAGGTTGTAGGTTTTTTGCTTGGACAACAAAACTCTGTTGCTCAAAAACAGAACGGGTTTTCTGTAAAAACACCCTTAATCCTGTTTTGTACAGAGTAACTAACCCAGCAGCTGGGGAAGCACTACTCTTAATATGCATGTGTTGCAGATGTAACTTGCAAAAGTTTTAGTAAATTGCAAGCTCAGTGGATTAGATGATTTGTCTCAAGTACATTTTATACATTTTAGGAGGGAAATTCATTTTCTAACTGACTAATAAAATTGATTTTGTGATGTATATTTGAGATAAGTTTTTGTTGCAATCTTTACATAAAAACGTTTAGACTTCACAAATCAACCAAAAGAGTTCTAATCTACAAACTGGTTTGTTGAGATCATGAATCCAAGCAAAGAAGTTGGAACAAAACATGGGTTCTTTTTTTTATGTTTAAGAGTTTGTGTTGCATATTTTCATCTTCCAATATTCCTTTTTATGTCATCTTTCTACTAAGGAAGGTAGCTTGTTTTGTTTGTCCCCTTGAGAATCTCAAATTGCAGTAATCCCTCTTTGCATGCTTGGCATTGTGTGATGTTTAAACCAGTGCTGTGAGGGTATCCAGTTTTCAGTGTTAAAACTGAGGGGATTTTGTGACCTGAAGCCGAGCTCAATTTTTTTTGTTGGAACTGGCACAAGAACTGGATATTTGAAATTAATCTTTTTCTAGATCTAGAAACCAAAATTATAACCGTGGAAAAACATTTTTGCAAAGGGGGGGGGGGTAGATTCTTTAAGTAAGCATGTTGGTTTTTTTTTTAATAAAAAAATAACATGTAAGCTTAACTTCAAAGTTCAATATATATATATATATTAATTGTTGAACTTCATGCCTATAATTTTCCTGAATTTAATTTGATATAAAAAAAATATCTATATAATATATTTAGTATGGGGGAGTGTGTGATGTCTCCATGAAATTGGACTTGGTTTTAAACTAGGCCCAATGACACAATGTGAATAGAATAATTCAACAAAAAAGAGAATTTTTCATTGACAAGAGAAATTCGGTGATAAGAAATCTTTGGATCATAATGATCAAAGATGATGAAAAAAAGTTTCTTAAATGAAAAGTTGTGAATTGTATTAGTTTGAATGAAAGATTTTGTTTTTCTTCACATTATTGATTTTACTAACCCTTGTGCAATGTAGGAAACACTTGGACACTTATATGACATCACAACTCTAAAGAAAGGATTGACATTAAACTAAAATCTCAGTAATATCCAACCCATTAGTAGTAAGAGGATGGAGGATATCGTTAAAAAAAAGAATGACACTTATCATCAACCATTTTAGTAACAAGAATCACAACATAAGACTTGGTTGACATCATGTTGAATGTTATCTCATCAAAATATTACATTGTGATGCAATCAATTTCATCATTTGATGTTCCAACAAGCTTTTTCAATCTCGAGGCAAAATTACAATTTAAACAAGAAGCATGTTTGATCACATTGTACCAATGTGAAAATGAATGAAAACTCACGCTTCCCACTCATTTTAAGCATTCATGCAAGAAATTTTGTTTCAATAAATGGGATTTTCAGAAATCTAAATTTGGAATTTACAACCATTGTCATGAGAAAAGCCATTGGGAAAGAGAGTTCCCTTTGAAACATTTAAAAACTATGTATGAATAATATGAATGAAAGTTGGCTTAAATACAAGACTTTTAAACAAACATGTTTGTACACACACCATAGAAGAGAACTAGCATTGATGGTAATGACTTGAAAAATTAAAGGTCTCAATCATAGATTGTTACATGCATGTTAGAAAAAGTTGTGTGGCCAAGTTAAATCATACTAGAGGCAAGTCCTCAAGTTGGTAAACCTAAATTCAAAAGCTAAACAAAATGTTATTAGTTCCAATGAATCTTAGATAAGATCAATAAAATCAACGCCTCCTTGGCAATTAGGTCATTCAATGAAAAATACCATACTATTGCTAAGGAAAATAATGTGAATTTGATTCTACCAAATGAAAAAATAACAACAATTCCTTAAGTTTTTTTATTTTTTCATAATATTTGGAAAAAACCTTCTTTCAATTTGTTGTCCTACAAGTAGAGGATGTTATTTGATGTCAAATTAAAGCCAATGCATCATAGTTAACCAAAAAAAAATTCTTCAATCATATTAACCACTACTACTACATTTTTTTAATATTTAAAAATAAAATAAAATAAAATAAAATAATTTTAAAAAATAAAAAAAATTATATGTACAACTCAAAGTAACCCATGACTATAGTGCTATCGACTTGGAAACCACAAAAAGCGAAAATGTGTACTTATGACATTAATGGTTGGGACATGTCAACATAATAACAATTAAACACCCTAAGAAAACAAGTTATTATAATGTCCCCAAACTACTTTAGCTTAAACACACCTCAAAACAAAAAACATGCTTGTAAATCAAAGAAGCCCAATAAAACTTCAAGACTTGCTTTACAAATTCATTGAAGAAGCTTGATCTTGTCACACGGATCTAACAATTGAAAGTTCTATTGCTTGACAAAAGTGTATATTTGCGGAGAGGTTGAAAACCATTACAAACTATAGAGAATATAATGTGAAACTACCACAAGTTATATGTGTTAGAAACAAAATTGTTGTGTTGAGCAACATACTTTTTCACTCATGAAAATTGAACATAGTTTTGTGATTGAAACTCATGCTCTCTAGCACACCTTCGAGTGAGGCAATCAAATTTGTGTGTTACATTTTTAATCAACTACCTACTCTAACACGTAGTAATGAATACAAGACAAAGAAGATGTGTTTATGTAATATCCCAAACTTGATGCACATTCAAACATTTACACCATGAAACATCTCCACCATGAAACAAACTTCAATTTATAAGTTATGAATTTATGTTAATGGGGTTCAATTAACAAACCCAAAAGCCATTGATGTTATAATTGTAAGTTTTATTGAAATCAAGCTCTCACACAATTTGTCTCATATGAGCCCTTATTCCAATAAACCTCGAGCTTTACCCTCCACATAAAGAACCCCCCCTTTAGATAGAGAAGAATGGAGCAAAAGAAAGAGGCTCTCTACAAGTGTAAAAAGCCACTAAAGAAAAACACCCCAGGAATTAAACAATTACTAATAATTCCACTTTTTCTTTTGGGCTTCCTAACATAGGTACAAGAGATAGTGAATGGATGAGAAAAGACGATATTCGTCGAGTAGATGATACATCCATGAACACGCACTAGCTGCATCATAATGTGGAGCTTTTCCTGCAGAGGTTGAACGACGACGCACAGAGCCGCTGTGGAAGACGGAGACTCTTCCTCTTCGCATCGCTTTGCTCTCTTTCTCTCTTTTGTTGTTCGCTCTTTTGTTGCTCGCGGTGTCGCGTCAGATCCGCTGCGCAGGTTGTTACAACATCGTGATACCACTTCAATTCAGAAATTAAAGCGATGATGTTCATTTTACTCGGAGAAGAAGAAGAAGAAGAAGATCGTTCTTCTTTTCCTTTGTAGGCAGGTTTGAATCGTGGCGGGTGGGGTTACTTTGGCTGGCTGGGAGTGGGAGTGGGAGTGGGAGTGGCGCGTGGTCGGGACAACACCAAGGGCGTGCAAGCTAGCGGTAGAGATCGGTAGAGCTGAATACTTTGTGCACACTAGCAGCCTGCTAAGATGGTATGTACTCAGACTTGTTGCCTGTGTTTTTCTGAATTTGTTGCTGCGGCTTCTGTCTGTCTGTCTGTCTGTCCATTTTCTTCGGCTTATTTTATGCTTATGTTCTCTGCATCTTCGGTTTTGTTTGTAAATTGATAACTCTCTTTCTTCTTTTTTTTGTTGGATCTTACCTGAGCTTTGTAATGCGTGGTCTAGGTGGTGCTGGCAGCTTCCATCATCAGCAAGTCTGGGAAAGGTGAGGGAACCGAGATCTTGACCTATGTCTCTCGCATGTTGTTGCGCCATTTTTCTTCCGTTTCCGAGTCTTGCTTATGGAACTGATGAATGCCAGCCGATAGCTTATGTTGCCGTCTAGTCTCTCTCACGCGAAGTCTCCGCACCGCAGCAAGTTTTCCAGCATTCTGCTGCTGAAGTCTGCCTTTCTCCTCAATTAGGGTTACGAGCGCTCTTGAGATCGGAGCTCATTCGTTGATGAACATTTGTGTATCAGAAGAGATTATTACCACTTCTTTCCCATGTGACAGTGTCAATAGATGGGAACTTGATCCAAAATGATACCAAAGGATGAGGTGCAGATTTGGATAGTGGACTTAGTATGCTAATGCCATGTTTGGGAAATATCCAGAGGCAGGAGAAGGACATACAGGAAGTTGATCCAGAATTACTTGAAGAAAATGTGAGATGTATCTTGATGGCACACCTAGTGTACCAATGTATGCATGGTTTACATGAGAGTCAAATCTGGAAAACAGAATCTGCATTGTGACACTCAAGAGTACTGTGCAAAGTTCCCTGACGAAGTTCAGAATGGTGTGAATTGAGTGTGGGACACTGGAGCCATGTCTCACTTGTTGATGTAGAAACCCTAACATTTTCACGTGCAAGCTTCTGGGATTGTGGAAACAGCTGTATTGACTCTGTTAAGTGGATCTGTGGATATGTTGCAGCTCTGGTTTCTCGACAGTTTATGGATATGTCAAGGATACGAATTGAGGGCCTTCTTGCTGCATTTCCAAAGCTTGTTGGGAGTGGTAAACAGCATACTTATGTGGAGACTGAGAATGTGCGCTATGTGTACCAGCCTATGGAGACTCTTTTTCTTCTTCTTGTCACCAACAAGCAGAGCAACATTCTTGAAGATCTTGAGACATTGCGTCTGATATCAAAACTGGTATCCACATGCATGTTGTAGGAGTGTGATTCGCAGTCATCTTCTTCTAGTCAACCCTCCCACTCTTTTTTGTTACTTCTGTTGTTGTGTTCTTTTTTCATCTTTCCTTTGCTGTGAATCAACAGCTGAAGGCTGATTTCTTTATCAGAGAGGTAACCCTAGCTCATCTCTGCTATGAACCTCGAGTTTTATGTGTGCTGGAGCCTTGACTTACTACAGGTACCTGAGTATGTCCCAGCTCTTGATGAGGAGGGAATATGCAAGATGGCTTTTGAGCTCATTTTTGCATTTGATGAAGTGATCTCACTGGGGCATAAGGAGAATGTGACGCTAGGGCAAGTGAAGCAATATGTAGAAATGGAGAGCCATGAAGAAAGGCTGCACAAGCTTGTCATTGAGAGCAAAATCAATGACACAAAGGATGTGATGAAGCGCAAGGCCAGTGAGATTGACAAGAATAGAGTAAGTTGCTCGAGCCTCCTGTGCTTTGCAAACTATGTTGGCATGGAACTGTGGACAAGTGCATGCAACTAGACATTGCTGTGGTTGATTGTGCATGAAGGGAATTGTAAGGTAGTTTTAGATGAAGTGTTTCCCAGTGTATTGAATGTGTCAAATGAAAGATAGGTCCAGATGCATGGGATGGCATCATCATTTGTTTGCAGTTTTTCTATTTTGGTTAGTGTGGTCTTTGGAAGTTCTTTAGCAAGGACTGGAAACTGATATGCATTTTTATAGAGGAACAATGCACCAATGCCCAGGTTTGGCAGTAACTGGGACTACAACTATCTCAAGTAGCTGTATATTTGGTTTTAGCTATTTGAAACTTTGGTATTCTATAGGATGGCCATCCCACAATTCACAGTTGTGCATACACAGCCACCTACATTATCTTGTTTCTGTGGAAGCAGTTATCATAATAAGGTTTTTATCCTTTTCTTCAGATTGAGAAAAACAGGTCAGAGAAAGGAGGCTTCATGTCTGTACCATCCACAAGCTTCATCAGATTTGAAAATGGTTTTGGTGATAACAACTCATCAGCAAAGTCTGGAGGCTTCAAGAGCAGCTCCACAAACTTTGGTTCTGGGGGCTTGGATTCTGATGCATATGTACCTAAAGGTTTAGTACCCTATCTCTATCATGTTGGAAATTTTTTTAGCTCATCTACTGCTTCACTGATGGTTGCATGACATACACACTTTTTTACCTTGCTTTCATAGCAGGTTATTGAGCAGATTCACAGGTTCTCTGCCAAGTTTCATGCTCCAACTTTTGCAGAATCTGGTATTGGAAACCTTTTGAATGTGTTTTGCTACGCAGCTCGCAGTGGAGCTCCTTCTAAAGCTTCTGGCATGCAACTGGGCAAGTCCACAAAGACAAATCAGTTTTTGGAGTCGCTAAAGGCAGAGGGTGAGGTCATTGTGGAAGCAGTGGCACCTGGCCCAGTAAGATCAGCAGCACCTGTGATCACTGATCCCATTACAGTGGGAATTGAAGAGAAGTTGACAGTAACACTGAAGAAGGACGGTGGACTTGAGAATCTGGTAGTTCAGGGTACAATGTCTCTTGTTGTGCAAAAAGAAGAAGATGCCTATATTCGGGTCCAGGTACTACTTGACACTACAGCCACAAAATTCCTGTGGACTCATTGAATTGCCTTCAAGTCTGGGACCCTGGTAAGGCATCCATGTGCCATGATCAATTTTCCTTTTGAGTGCTGTCTGGTTGTAATGTCTCCAGGTTGATTCTGGTGCCAACAAAGCGTTCAATTTCAACACTCACCCCAATATTGACAAGAACCTCTATGCCAAGAAAAATATTCTGGGCCTTAAGGACCCAAATAGACCATTTCCAACGGGCACCTCACTTGCTATCCTGAGGTGGCGCATGCAAAGCAAACAAGAGTCCCTTGTACCACTCAGTAGTAAGTATTATCTGAACTGCAGAAAGCACCTGTTGTCCTACTGCTTTGTGCAGCTTGGTTGTGTGGCCTTGTCAGATTCAAGGGCAGTCAATGCCTCACCCTGATCCTTCCTGCCCACTGGCCTATAGAGCGTCTTGCTGTGAGTTCCTCAAATCGTAAATGTGATACTAAGTATCTATGGCATTGTCCTTACAGTATCCAAGTAATACTGTCAATGGTATGTGAATAAGTGAGACTCTCACTTTTGTTCAGACTGGTAGCTTTTATACTGCCAGCATATGTGCATATGTCCATAGTGTGAGAGACTTCATCAGTTCCCAACAATTGGTAGATAAGTTCTTCATTCTAGTTTTTCTCTTCTGTATTTTGTGTCTTCTGGGTTCTTCAGTCTTAACTGGAATTTTTTGTTTGACTTCCAGTAAATTTTTTTGACCCTTGTTCTGGCTTTCCTAATGTTGAGTATGGAGATTATTTGATTCTCATGAGATGTTCTCACTTTAATCTTATCCCCACAAGATTGTTCCAGCCTGAATGAGGATACCAGTTAATTTTTGATCAGCTATGCTGCTTTCAAGTAGCTGACATCATGACTGTGTTTTCCCATTGCTTCATTATCATTTGTCTCATTCTATGCACAACTTATATGGAGAATTTTTTTGACTTGTTTTCTGGTTCAGTCAATTGCTGGCCATCTGTATCGGGTGGGGAATCCTATGTGAACATTGAGTATGAAGCTTCAAAGGCATTTGAGCTTCAAAATGTCATCATTCAAATACCGTTGCCTGCTCTTCGTGATCCTCCAACTGTAAATCAAGTGGATGGAGAATGGAGGTTTGTCCAGCTCTTTATTCAAATGTGTTTACTTCCTACATTTATTATAGGGAAATGGTCCTCCAAATGCACCACTACTGCTTTCTTTGCTGTTAATGGAATTTTTCTGTTTGTGTTGTCAGATATGACTCTCGGAGGTCCATCTTGGAGTGGACTATTGTGTTGATTGACAATACCAATCGGAAGTAAGTAAATTCTGTCTGTTTCACATTGCACCATGTGCATATGTCTTGGTTGGGAGGGCATCCATATTTATACTCAGAACACATTGTTGAATTGTCATCACTAATGGCTAAGTTGTTTGATCTTGACAGTGGATCAATGGAGTTTGTTGTGCCCGCAGCAGATCCATCTGCATTTTTCCCAATTGACATCAATTTTAGTTCCAACAAAACCTTCTGTGATCTAAAGGTATGTTGAGTTATACATCTTGTTCCTGCAGTGTTGAGGGAGATTAGATTGTCGCATCCGTTATATCTAAGGTGCAATCGCTGTGAGTTTTGTTTTGAGAAGTGGAAGCCTTTGATGGATATCACCTTAGGAAAGGTGGATTCCCTTTTCTCCTACCCAACAATCTAAGGTAGTTTCAGCATGCTGTGAACACTTAAACAGCTACCCATTTCAGCACTCAACATATGAGAGGTTCAGAATATTCTTTTCTAGTTTGCTCATTTGAATCTTTTCAAGGAGAGGCTGGTTTTCCCCTGGGTTTTCCCAAGTTTTTATTTTTTCTTGATCAGTTTTTCGCATTTGGACTTCATAGTGGTGTGATCACAATCTAGTCTGGTTCTTCCTGAAGATTGTGCCTAATTGATGAACATAGGTTGGTTTAATGAGTGGAAGTTGCTTGTGTGTGGTTGCCTGCAGGTTGGAACTGTCATGCAGGTTCAAGGAGAGAACCCTGTCAGGTTTGCAAAAAGAACACAATTGGTAGCGGATAGTTATCAAGTTCTATAGAGCTGCTATGCTGAACATCCATGCAAAGCTGTTTGCATTCTACACCTTTTGGTTACAGACTATGTTTTAAGGTACATGGTGGATAGATATGCCAAATTGGTCTACTCCACACTATTTCACCTCATTCTTGGGATGACCTCAGTCTTTTTAGTTTCATGTGAGGGGGCTGTTACATTCCTTTTGCCTTGTTTAGTTCTTGGGAGGCATCAGTGAGCAGAGCACTGATTGCCATTTGCTGGTGTCACATAAACTTTTTAAGTTGAAGGTCCATGTCTTCATTGTGGTCACATGTAGGCTTTCCCCTTGATTGCAGTCGTTGAACCTCAAGGGAAGAATTGAGGTTGAGCAGAAGTAACAGATAATATATCTGTTTTGTGCCCCCCTGGTGAAGTTGGGTTTTGACAAATTGCAATTAGTTGTGGCAGATGGAAGGTTGTTTGCACAGGCATGGGAGCAAGGAGTACTGTCCTAATACTTACCTCTATACAAAGTGCAGATTTACAAGCAAGCAATTGGATGCAGTTGCCTGTGTATTGAAAGGCATTTGGCCCCCTTATCTCCCTGGTACATTTGTTTCTCTCAGTTTTCAGGGGTGGATTTAGGAACAAAGTACTTCTTTTGGGGTTATTTTCTCTTTGGAAGCTGCTGGGCTGTTCAGTCTGTCCCGTAACATTCAAGATATCTCTGTGCTGTATAAACTTGGAGCAGGAACCCTCTGGGCTGAGGTTGGTTCCTATACCATTCATACATTAGAAACTGGATGTGTTGGATGCTCTTTAGATAGGGGTGATTGTACTCTTCAGCAGAGCTGAGCAGGTACCAAGTCTCAGGATCAGTGTGTGAGGATCTGTGCTGTTGTAATGCTGTGAATTTTGTCTGTGTCAACTCAGGTAGGCTTTAGAAACACCCCTAGTTTTGAGACAGAATGATTCAGAAAGAGGAGAATTCATCTTCACTATGCTGGCTATATGGTGTGATATTTCTCAACAGAATTGAGAATTGTGGTAAGGTTGAGACTTGCTTTCACCCTTGGTCATCTGTAGGCACTCATTCTTGTACCTCTGTCAAGTTACTTGTCAACAATGTCTATTACAATGTACACATGCATGACATTCATTTCATGCCCTTGATTTGTTTTCTGAATATACAGCGATTTTAGAGCGGTGATTAGCTCAGGATTTTACTCTGTTGCACTCTGCTGAAGGATGCTGTATTCCCTTGGATTTCACAAAAATATGAACAATTTGAATCGCATGTCTGGCTATGCAATATTGGGCGTATAAGTTAGGTGTTTTGAATTATGAACAAGACTTGGCGAAGCAAATTATAATGCCTAAGAAATCTAATTGTCAAGCACACTAAAGCTGGTTATGGACTAGGTAAACTGTCGACGTCCAAATTTGCAAAACCAGGAAACCCTAATCTGAGAAACCCTAGTTCTGGTTCTGGAACGGTTGAGATACAAAGGCTCATAATGTGGGAACCCTAATCGAATATAACCGTACTCCTCGTCCTGGACGTTCGAGATCCGAGGGTGCGTAACCAGAAAACCCTAATTTAAGATTCCCTGATGCTTGTTCTGGAACGGTCGAGAAACAAGGATGCATAACGTAAAAACCCTAATCTGAAACCCTAACCCTCATCTTCTCGCAGAAATCTTGTCGCGTAATGTCTCTCTTGGGTGGCGCACATGAAGGAAGAAGCGCGGCAGACTGCCACGCGAGAAGCAGACTGCCGCGCGAGAAGCATATATCTGCCCGCGATCTTCCACAAAGCCTGGCAGGCAGAAAATCCCGAATCCTCTGCCGCACCCGGCACAGGTCTGCCTGCCACTGTAGCTCCCCTTCCGGCCTGCCCACGAACTGTGGCGCTCTGCTTAGCACTCTGCCCGAGTCTCACCGTTCACCTTCGTGCTCACCTGTGCTCACCTGCCTTATCCTCCATAGACATGGGAGCAAAAGGATTTTGATGGGAACCTGATGGGAACAAATGAAATTTGATGGGAATTTGATGGGAACAAATGAAATTCGATGGGTACTTGATGAGAACAAGAGGAATTTTACTGAGAATTGTTTGAGAACTTGATGAGAACAAAAGAATATTGATGGGTTATTGATGGGAACAAAAAGAATTTAATGGGAAATCAAGCTTATTGATGGGAACAAAAAGAATTTAATGGGAAATCAAGCCCCCATCACCCCTTAAAAAAGATAAAAAGCATCCCTTGGGGGCATGTTTGCGCCACCTAATTGGCTCACCCCCTTCAAAAAATAAGAAACAAGCTAGGTACTCGGATAGGTAGGTGCTTCCCATCTATGGAAATGTTTTTTAAACAAATTGTGTAGAGGGCAGGGAGAGAAAATTAGGTAGACTAGCTAAGAAGGTGGGAAGACTATGTGGGCAGACTATGTATGTGCACATTTTATCTGCCTGCCTCCCTTTCTGCCAGCGGATTTCAAGAGGCAGGCAGGCAGGCAGAACCCAAAGTTTTCACAATCATGTGCGCCACCATCTGTCGTGCGCGTTTGGGAGCGGAGATTTGACAGCGGCTGCGGCCATGAATCCGCTTGTTCGTCTTGGCAGAGCAATCTTACTTGAAGCGCTTTCCTTCGCGTCATTTATTTGGGACTCCGGTGATCGTTGCTGGTGTGGTAGATTGTTGAGAACGCTGTTGTCGCCAGCTCTTTGATACGGTAGAAGCTCCTGTTTTTCTGCATGTGGAAAGCCAAGTTTTGAAGTAAGTGTCGGAGATCGCATCGAGCTTGAGGTTTTGAGTTTTTGAGATTTGAGTATCTATTTTTTCTTGATCGTGAAGGGCGCCATTATCGGTGTCTGTTTTTCCGTCTCCTGTAATGGTGATTGGGGCAATATGATTTTTAGGATGATGGCCTGCCTTGATCAGTAAGGTATGGTTCTGTGATCTGCTCCATAGATGGATCTACGGTGCTTAAAGCTCATTGCTATATTGTGTTTTACAGCTCTGGGTTACGCGCACCGCGATATTAGTTCAGCGCCTGCTTACCGGTTTCGTATTGGCAAAGGAGTCGTTTTCTTCAGTCTGTTTGCGTGCTTTTGTATTCATTGCTCCTCCTCTTGTAGGTCGCTTGAACAACTTTGCGACGAGACTGTACTCTTTCCGTTTGATGGATGCAATGTTCGCATTCTTTGGAGCATGTTTGCCTCTTAGGGTTCGCATTCTTTGCAGCACGTTTGCTTCTTAGGGCTCTTATTCTTTGCAGTATGTTTGCTTCTTAGGGTTTGCATTCTTTTCGGCGTGTTTGCTTCTTAGGCGACTCTATGTTTCCTCTCCTTTGCTCTCGGACTTATTGACTTCTCCCTCAAAGGTTTGGAGTGTACCAAACTATGATTCTCTATGTTATGCTTGCACTGTTCAGATTTGCCTTGCTAGGAGTGAGATCTGATGCAGAGAGAAGAGATGTCTTCCTGAAGGGACAAAGATCCCGGCCCCTGACATCACTGAGGGTTTGCTGCTACGTCCCTTCACAAACAAAAGAGTGTTGACATCAGCTGAAATCCTTGTCCAGTGGGATTTTGTGCTAAACTACAACCCTACATGATCAAACTCATTTTGCAAGTTGCTTTCTTTTTTAATTTCCCACTGCTTCTCATGGGCCATTTTACCATCCAGCTCCTTGGAGGAGCAGAATAGGGGATGTCCGGAGGCTGCATGAACCTGCCATGTTTACAAGCCTCCACTGAAGTCACGAGCTGTTGCTTTTTCTGTATGCACCTCTACCTGTTGCTCTTCTTGTATGTTTGGTATGAAAGAGGCAGACAAATGGGTCGGATGAATCTATAGACATTCCTAGATTGGTAAGATGTCAACTGATGTTAATGGCAGTTACCAAAGCATTTGTCAAATATGAAAAGCCAGTCATAAGAGTGGGAGTATTGTTGTTTTCTAGGTAGTCTGCGAAATACTGAGGGGGCAAGAATACTATAAACTGTAAGCTAGATTGTGTGGTTTTTAGGGTGAGACATTTAGTACCTGGATGCAGCCCTAACCAGTGTATAAGCTTCTTTCTGCTCAAGGTCTCTGTCTGAGTATTACAAGAATGAAGCTGAATAATTATTATTGAAAATGGTGTTGTGTTCAAGATCTCTGTTTGAGTATTACAGAATGAAGCAGAACATTTATGATTGACAATGGCTAAACCTTCCTAAGGATGATTGTTACTTTTTCTATATCTTCCTAATGATTTGTACTTTGGCTTAAATACCTAGAATAAACAGTGCTCCCCACCAAGAGCAACCATTTTGGAGAAAACCTTTCACCACAGGTCAAGAAAATGAATGGCAAAATGGGAATCATTTTCCAGTTTTGCCACCAAATTGGTGGAGGGGTCGAATTAGGTGTTAGATGACAACACCCAATTTCTTGTGTAGAATGCCTATTGATACTAAGCTACCCAAATATTTGTTTGGTTAGAGAAATAACTCCACCACATGAAATTTGTCATTCCAACATTCAAGGGTTGTAAAAACAAGTCTATGTATAGAGATAACAATATATGAAGAGCAATCTAGCTTATCCCTTGTAATGTGAAGAGGAAAACTTGACTAAAATTGGCAATCAAACAACACAATATACATGTGGCACCCAAGACAAGAAAAACAATCTCTGTTGGGATACCATTCTTTGCTTATCAATATCAAATCCCTAACAAAGAAAAATACTTGCAAAATTAAGACATAAAATGATTTGCTAAAATGATAAAATTGCTCATTAACTATTCATTAAATCTCATAAACCACAAGAGTAATCATAATGATTAACAAACTCTACAAATATTTCCAAGGGTGTTTCGTTGGAATTGCATAAGGTGATCTTAAACCCTAGACCCTAAACCCAAGATTACTTTCAACCTTATTTTTGGATGGCATCCATTATACAAATTGGCCTATGTTCAAATGACCGCATATAATCTTCAAGGCCACCTCGACTTTTCTCAATTATGGATGAGGTCATACCCGATGTAGAGCCACCAAAAATAATTGGAATGTGAGGGAGACCCATCCTCCATCCAACCCATTTGTCGGCCTCTTTGAAGTCAAGTCTTGGACATTCTTTTGATGGATCAAGCTTGTTCAACAATTGTGTTATATCACTAGGCACAATTTTTCAGTAGTTGCATGTGCATGTTTTCATCATTGAGTTGCAATGAATGTTTCAACTCCTATCTTTGAAGAGCCCCCACAAGTCTACCTTTTTTGCCCTTACATTCTACTTTCTACATGTATTGCTCAATTCTAATGCCTATAAGATTGATAAAGCCAAAATAAGCTTCTTTTGGGAAATTTCAAATGGATGGATGTGGGCCATGACATTTTAAATATGTTTCAGTTTTTCTCTTTTAGGGCATTTTTGGGGAGCTTCCAGAAGATTTGCCCCCCCCCCTTTGCACACAGCTGAGAAGGCTCACTTTTAGCTTTTGCTATTTCATTATCACTTGCTTGATTTTGGCTGAAATTTGTATTAAAAGATTTTGGATTGTGTAAATTTTGGAATTCAACATCTTCATGAATGAATGGCTAGATTAGACTCGATTTCTAACTAAAGTTTCAAATAGAGTGCAAGTAAAATGATTGTGTCTTTTGAAGGTTCTCTCATAAATTTCAAGGTAGGTAGACCAATTTGGTTCACTTTTTTTTTATGTTATTTTGTTCAAGGATTATAACTAAAGATTCAAAAAGGTGCAAATAAAATGGTTGTAAAAATGGCTTTAGGCTTTTGAAGGTTCTCTCTTAAACATCAAAGGTAGACCAATTTGGTTCACTTTTGTGATGTCATTTTGTCTTTCTTCGATGTTTAGGGATTAAAGCCCACCAAGGTTTCAAAGGTATCAGAGTCACTTTGGACTCTGGAGTAGATGCAAGTCTATCTAGAATCTAGAGGATGATGGATGAGAAGCTCTCTCCCCCCCTCTTGTTCTTGGCCAGAGTGAATGAGTACCCACAAGTGCACCACTCATGAGGATGGATGATATGTGAACAGAAAACATTTTTCTTTCATTATATCCCTGTCCCATAGCTAACCACACTAGTTAACTATCGTACTAACCTTGTACCTACCTACCTACCGAGTAGCCGCCAAGTGCCCTAATGTCGAGAATTGATTTCTCAAGCTTTTGTTTCATCCTCCACTTCCTTTTCAAAAAATCAATTCATTTTTTTTAAAATTTGAAATTATTGAATTTTTCATGATCTATTATAATATTGTCACATGAGTAGTGAAATTATTCAAAGTGTAACCTATGATAATTATGATGATTTTCAACATGGCAACGTCAAATTTTCACAATAATTCATTTAATTAGTTTGAGGATTATTTAATGAGGAAAATTTGGACATGGAAATTGGGGTGCAAGTTGTGGAGGAGATGATGATTTTGGACCTGAAATTGTGTGCTAGAACACAAATGGTGGACCACACTTTGCTTTGATCTTTAATTCACTACCTTTGGGGCCACCAATGTCCAAATTTAGTTTCATTTTGAAAACTGGTTTCTAAAAAGCCTACTACTTGAAACTATGGTCCAAGAAGAACTGACCAACTCAACATGGAACATTCCTTTTGAGGATCCAAACTTCCCCAATTTCCACCCCAATTTCCACCCCAATTTCCAGCTGTGGAAAGTGGGCTTGAAATTTTCCATTGCATTCACACAATGATTTGGGTTGGGAGTTGGGACTTAGGATGTGGCCACTGGTCAGCCAGGATTTTTCTTTTTCTTTTTCTTTTCCTTTTTCCTTTTCCTTTTTTTCAATTTTTTAATTAAGATTTTGGCAAATCCTCCCCCAAATTAAACAAAAATTTGTCCAATTTGCATTAGAAATGTCCAATTTTCGCTTGAAAAATGACAAAGTTTCTTGAAATTCATGTTACTCTATAACTGGAAAGAAATTCAACATGTTTCAATCTTTGTATTATGGCTATTCTACTAGATGACATCACATTCACAAACCTTTGAATTTACAATTATGCACATCTTGCATTATTTGCTAACAAACTCGATTGCAACATGTGAATTTTTAAAAACACAAAAAATCTTTAAAACCCCCATGATAATAAAGTAATGTGAGTTTGAACTGCCCTAGCCTAGAATAGGCTTCCACATTGACAAAAATGAATAACTAATTTTTAAAAAAATTATTTGAAATTATTATTATTTTCGTGATCCACCATGATATCATTATATGAGTAGTGAAATTAGTCAAAATCGTAGCTTGTGATAATCATGATGGTTTTCCACAAGACAATTTCATATTTTCATGAAAATTTGTTTCACTATTTCAAGGATTATTTAATGACAATATTGATGTAACATAGATCAAACAATCCCAATGCAATCCTTTTCCATATATATATATATATATATATATATATATAAAACTATTTATTGCATAGGTTGAAATGCCCATCAATTATAACATTCATTCCAACTACTTTGTCATTATAAATATTTATGCTTCAAGTTATATGAAAAATATTAATTAAACCTAATTTCATATGTCAAACTTACCAATTTTCATGGACATCCTACCTCAATATCCATGTACCAATGTGAGGCGAATATTTATTTTTGCACTAGGTATTAAATGAGTTTCAAACCATATATATATATATATATATATATATATGCTTGTCAAGTCTTACTTTTTCAAAAACTCAAACTCTTTTATTATAATGCAAGATTGTGCATTGCTTGTTTTAGATTGTTCTTGTTTGTATTGTTTTTATGTTTCTAATGCATGCATTCGTGGGAGGAGTTGAATTGCGGCACTTGGTCTAAGATGTTTATGATGAACTTACTAGCTTAACATCATTGTTTCCTTATTCTTCATGGAACTATACATTTGATTCGTTATGGCGATTTGATGGTGAATGGAGCTCAAGTTATAAAGGAGTAGACTTCGGCTCAAGAAACAAGGTGGTGTACGAAACAAGAGATAAGATCTTGAATTTTTTATTTTCAAATACCTAAACCTAATTATTACCAAGACAAAAAAAAAACAAATACCCAACCCCCGCATTGATCCATACCTTTGAAGTTTGTTTCATTTACCAAGCCCATTACACCCTTAATATCACACAGTTGAAAACCTAAAATCTTTGTAATCAACATGTGTTTAACCTATTCATATCAACTTAAAAACCTTTAAACTTTCTATATTTGAAACATTGTGAACTTTTATTTATTCCCCCACTAGTTCATGACCAATAATTGAATCAATAATATGAATTTATGTTAATAATTTGATATATTTGAGTTGGTTTTTGGATTAGAAACCATTAAGTGATGATGCTCACTAAATTAATCTTTATGGATGGAAGTTTGAACAACTGATCTTAGTCATATGACTATTGATTTTTTGTGAAGTTCATTCCCTTGTTAATTACAAAGCATTGACATGTTTTCCTCTATTTGCAAGTTGTAACTAAATTACATTGCCTAAACTAGGTTAGGTCAAAAACCATTGACCTACTAGTTGGTAATTGGTTTGCATTTGGTCTTTTGACATTTCTACCTTAATGTTAAAAAAACCCATCATGGTCGCCCAACAAAACACGAGATGTGTATGAACCTAAATAGTTGGTTTCCAACATGAGGCATATGGTTAACAAAAAATAAGATGGTCTACTCGACAACAATAAATATTCCTTAATTTTTAAAAACCCTATTGTCATAATTATCACATTCACAAATTGTGTGTTGTTTGTCAAAGTATTATTTAAATTGAGCAAATTCAAGATAATGGCAAGTCTATCTATTATTGGAAGGTCTAATTTTTCCTTCATCCAACACAAGGTTGAGAAGTTGTCTAAGTGTGGAACTCTTGTTTGGATGGAAAACACATCGTCCAACACAAGGTTATGAAGTTTCCTCAACATGGAATGCTTGTTTGGATACAATACAAATGGCTCAACACAAGTTTATGAAGTTTTCTTAGTGTAGAACTTTTACATGGATGGAATACAAATGGTTAAATTTGAACAAAATGATATACCTTGAAGGCAATTTTGATACTTAATATCATTCCTTTGCACTATATTTGGATAAATTATTAAGTAAGCATATTTTCTTTGCCTTTTGTACAATAATTTGAATGTATGGTGTGGCACTTAAAATTTTCTGGATTTAAATTTTGGTTTAGTTTGTGTTATATTTGTTTATGTTGTTAGTCTACCACTATCGTGCACCAAAACTTTGTCATGTTTGAACACACTTTTGGGGTGGGGGGTGTGGATGGCAAGATTTTTTGAGTTTAGAGGTTTTGTTCCTCCTAGATGATGTTCCAAATGGTGTCTTCAATGTATTGCCAATGTATTTTGAAGGTGTTCTTCTAGCACCCATGTGCCACCCATATGTGTTCCATATGTTGGTCTCAAAATTCTCATGTGTCTCTCATGTTTTTCCCTATGATATCATATTCATTGCCCAAAGTCCAACTATTTTAGCTTACACACATGGCCAACCTTGAAGGTGACCTAGCACTTACCATGGTAATGTCACCTTTTGGAGTTAGGCCTTTTTTGGCGGCTACATTTTTACTACTAAAATGTTAAATATGGACTTAAACACGAATCACACTTGGTGTTAAATGCAAGTTAAGTTGATGTTAATAAGTCAAGGTTGATCCCCAATTCACACCAACATTGTCAAATAACACCAAAGCCTAGGTGTCCTTTGATGTGGCACTAAGTGTTAAATTTGGATTTTGAAAGAGTTTAAGAAAATTGTGATTAACAATTTGAAATGTTAATAGTATGTTTGGACTTGTAATCTTTCAAGACATCAACAACTATGATTTGATATTGGTGCCCCCAGGATAATCCTAAAAATATCTAATATAACATACAAAGTTGAAATTATGAAATAAAAATGAACCCTAATTATTGAAAGCGCATGCAAAAAAATGGCATAATCTAATGAACATATCATCAATGATCCTAGTGGTCCTAAGGTAATCCCAAAAATAATGAGCAACATACAAGATTGAAAGTATGAAATTATAATGGACCTTTTAATTATTAAAGTGCATGCAAAAATGACGTAATCTAGTTGATCCATGATCCTACTAGTGCCCTTAGGGTAATCCTAAAAATAGCCAAAAAGATACAAAATGAGAATTAAATATTGAAAATCCATGCAAAAGTGGCATAATTTGGTGAACGTCTAATCAATTTGTATTATTAATGGAATTTGAAAATGAAAAGGTCATATAATAACAAAAAAAAAATTGGAAATTGGAAAATTAATCTTGGTAGTCACCAACTTTAGATCACATTGTTGAGTATGCAATGAAAAACATGAAATGATCAAAACTAGCCATCTTAATTCCAAAATCAAGATGAGATTCATGAGACAAAATGGGACAATGTTTTTTACATATCAAAGGTTCCATGTATTTATAACTTTAAACTTAGTAGTCATTACATTTGGTGTGGTCAACAAATCACATAAGCAATTGTGTCCAATTGTGCCTCAACAATAATCCAATTCGATTCTATTGATTTGTTTAGTCACACATGCAAACATCTATGAGTCATTTGTGAACAACCATCCAAGCATATTGCAAACAAGAATTAATAATTAGGCACCCAAAAAAGAATTTCAAAATTAAAAAAAACCAAAGGTGTTTGGATTTATATGCAAACCTAAAGGACGTTGAAATGATTTGGAATTTTTTTATATCATTCAAAATGTAATTCATGAACCAAGAATAATTATGTTGGTAATAATGAAAATGTGGTTTAGAATTTCTAAAAATGATTTAAAAGTGATCACTGACTATATTTGCCAAAGGCAACCATTGCAATGTTGGCCATAAGCAAGATCCAAAGCTTGAAGTTTGTTTTTGGATAATTTGAATCCTCTAAAGAACTCAAGGAAAAGACCATTCATTGTATTTGGAATTAATAAGGACCTTGCTTGGCTCATCATCAATGAGCAATGTTTGTCGTTTTGTTCCCATATGGAAATCCTCTAAACTTTGAGCACAAATGGTTCAAATCCTTAAGATAATAAATTGTTGTTGTCGTGATTTATTGAAGGTATGTGAACATTTTATCACAACCCTAGATGAAACCAAATTGATGTATGCATGTTTGTGGCATCAAGAAGGGGAAAATCTCCATAAAATCCATAGAGGTGGAAGATGATTGGGTAGGATTAGGATTGATGAGGTTTAATTCAAATTGGCTTATGTCGGGAGATTTGAGTAAATATAGGATGCATTGTGAAGATGATGAAAACATTATCATATTAGTTTTGATTTGAGTTTAGAAAAAGAAAAGCTTCAAAGGAGATTAGAAAATAGTTTTGATGAGGAAAAACAATGTTATTTTCAATATGTTTTGTTTTTATTTTGTTTACAATAATTTTGTTTTTTTTCCATTGAATATGAATATCTAAGTTTATTTTAGATTTATTCTAGAGTTAGAATTGTACAAATATTGTGTGTGTGTTGTAATTAAGTTTTGGTTGAATTGTGATCTTATTTTTTGTAGTTGTTACAAGATAGATTTTGTATTTGCAAAATTAACATGTTAAATAACAAATTCTAGACTAAACACAACAATGTTGGGATATTAGTGTTCACCATATGAATGGTATATTATATTAAAATTTTCTATTTGATAAAAGATCATCCATAAAAATATAATATTCAACTTAGTTGTCACCAAATAGCAAAAAGATTTGGCAAGACAAGTTTTCACAATAATTTTGTTATTTGAAAAACCATGACAAAAAAACACCTTTAGAAAAAGGTCCTTTTATCATTGATTGCTACTATCTTAATAATAAGGCCTTAAATTTTTTAATTATTTAACCCTAAGCTTCTTTGAGCTTAGAGTGCTATAAAGGAATGGAGCCCAATTCCAGATTTTTAACAACTTTTGAAATTTTGATTATTCTTTAACTTGCATGTAATTTTTTCTCCACAAAGGGCAGGCAAGGTTATTATCATAATAGTGACATACTCTCAATTTGATTCAAACATACGCGTATTATATGTTTTTTTGGGTTTTTTTAAAAATACTTGAAAATACTTGAAAATATTTGATCATCGTTGTCTTTGGGTACAACTTAAGCTCAGCTTGCTCAGCGTTTTGCTCATCGTATTCACGTATTTCACGTATTCACATTTTCAAATTTTCAAATACTTGAAAATATTTCTTTTTGAGCACCTTTGAAAAATACGCATATTTCATATGTCACTACTATGGTTATTATGTATCTTAAGATGCCCGACTTCATTTTTATTTTTTTCCCGTGATACCCTAAACCCTAAACCCAAAAATAAAATAAAAATAAAAATGGAATCATTCGATTTTCTGCACAATAAAAAGCCTATAAAGCCCACCGCCTCATGCTTTACATAAAAAGTCATCTTCCGGTCAGTACTGGAATTTTGCTGTCAAAACTGCCCGTGAGAAGCTGCCCGGAAAGCTGCTCGGCATTTTGCGCTTGCCACCACCACATGGCGCGTCTAGGGTAGCAAAATGGCCGGGCAGGTGCAGGGGCAGGCGCACGGGTGCAGCAGGCGTGTGCAGGGTGAGAAAAAGGTATCTTGTGTGAAGATGCTCGCGTCCGCCAGGCCCACCACAATCTCTCTCTCTCTCTCTCTCTCTCTCTTGTGGCTGCAGGCACAAGATCCGGAGCTCGAGCAATAAGAATTAGCAGAGATGAAGAAGAAACTATGAATCTTAGGCAGGCTGTAGCAGGACGAGATCTGGATTTTGAGCAATAAGAATCAGAAGAGAAGAAGAAGCTGTGAAACTGTGAAACTTACTTAGGCAGGTTGCAGCAGGAAATCTGGATTTTGAGCATTAAGAATTAGAAGAGAAGAAGAAGAAACTGTGAAACTGTGAAACTTACTTAGGCAGGTTGCAGCAGGAAATCAGGATTGTGAGCAATAAGAATTAACGGAGAAGATCAAGAAGTTCTGAAAACGGACACTGGAGCAGGAATCTGGATTTCGAGCAATAATAAGGATTCGCAGAGAAGAAGACGGAACTCTCAAACTTAGGCATACTGCAGCAGGAGATCTGGATTTTGAGCAATGAGAATTGGCAGAGAAGAAGGAGAAGCAGAAGAAGAAGAAGAAGAAGAAGCGTGTCGTCAGAGAGCAGCAGCTGTGCCCCTCTGCGATCGTCGATCTTAGGCAAAAGAATCAGGAAGACTTTGTACCATGAGAGATTGATAACAACGTTGAGGAATCTGTGGAAGGATCAATGTTAGAGTCATCTTAGAGCAACGAATTCACCGGGAGGAAATTCAAAGCTCGAGCGACGACCTGCTGCAGCAAATACAAACAGAGCCCTCGAGGATTCACGTACGTGTTCGAGGAAGTAGAAAAAGAAGAAGAAGACGAATCACGTAAAACTGAGGAAGGAAGGATCATAGAAGAGCAAAAAGAAGAATCCAGCTTCTGGATTGAAGAAGGGATCATAGTAGAGCAGGAGGAAGAATCAAGCAGAGGAAGGATCTTAGAGGAAGGGAGAAGAGACAGTGAGGGAGAGAACGACGGATTGCAAAAGACGAGGAACGTCGTCACCGAGGAGAAAGAGGAAGAAGAATCCAGTAGAGGAAGGATCTTGGGGGAAGAGACAAGATCTGGGGGAAGACATAGTGCTCAGGAAGTGAAGAACAAAACAGGAGACGCCGAGGAAGTCTAACGTGAACGAGGTGGTGGACGAAGATGGCGGCGGCGGCATGGTGGGAGGTGTTGCACATGATGAGCGATGATGTAGTGTTGGGAATCGTCTTGCCGATGGTAGTGTACTGGCTGTACGCTGGGATGTATCACATGATGATGATGATGATGCCGCCGGCTCTGGAGCCTTTCCGCTTGCACTCCGTGCAGGAGGAGGAGCAGCGCAACTTGGTTACTCTCCCACAGGTGGTCAAAGGCGTTCTGCTGCAGCAAGCGATACAGGCGTTGGTTGCCTTACTCCTTTTCGTCGGAAGCTCCTCCTCCTTAGACTTCCATTTTCCCTTTCTCTTACTCTTTTCAAGATTTCTTGTGTGTTGTTTTTTCTTTTCTTTTCCAGGAGTCCTAGTGTGAGGGTGGCCAGGATTTCAATCTCTTGAAGAAGGAAAAAGTCTGGCATATAAGAAGACAGTTGTCTCAGGGATGGATTGTGGAAAGCTGGTTTTCAGTTTTGACCTGATGCCTAATTGACTGCTGTAGCTTTTGCTAATCAATATGTTGAAGTCCAAAAGCAATAGAAACCTTCAGTGTGACACACTAGCTGAGGTTTAACAGTAGCAGCAGCAGCAGCAACATGTGGCCTTCACAGTTCACATATTGCAAGAAAGAGAAGAAAAGTACGCATGAGTTTTGGCAAAGTTCAGATAAGGATTTTGGAAGCATGAGATTCCAGGAAAATTGTCTCACCAAGTTGTACCTAGGATCCTGCAGGATAAAACTGGGTCATGTGTGGTGAAGTGATTTTGTAAGCTTTGTTACAATTGGGTCTTTGTCAATGCAATGCCAGCATTTCCACAAGCAGTCCGGGACATGGAATTTTGTGATCTACATTAGGTTTTTGCTTATAGCTGGAGATCTTCTGTAGCATTGGGTCTTTTGATCTTTTGTGACAGTAGACTCTCCTGAGCTATGCATTCCAGTTTGGATAATTAGATATGGATCTTTAGTTCCAGATACAAATTCATGTATGATTCTTTATTTCAAGTCATATCTTGAGAGCGGTTTAGAAAGTCAGATTGGGTTTTGGAATATCTTGTGGCTTGAACACTACTACCTCATGCTTCCTTGTCTTAGCATTGGGTTTTCAGCACTTTATGTTTGATTGCTTTGGATTGTTGGTATCGGGTTCCCTTGTCAAGCATGCTAAAGAAAGTTATGTTCCTAAGAATCAGGGTTAGGCTCTGAGGTTTGTGGGGCCAATGCTTCCTAAGGGAGGTGTTGGTGCTTGAGTGCAGCAAAGTTCAGAGTCAGTCTTTATCAGTGTCTTCTAATCCAATATTCTTATTGATTAGAGCTAAGAGGGCTAATGGGTGTGGGAGGATAAGGAGAGAATTGAAAGAGAGGCCTGCATCAATGTTTCTAAATTTTCCTTTCTGTGCTCAGTTGTTAGATTATGTCCTTGCCTTTGACCATCTGAATCTTGAGTAAGGGTACTTGAATTACTGAATTGCTGCAAAATTGGTTTTGTTTGTTTGTGGGCATGAACAGTTCACAGGGATGGGAGGGGAACATAAGAAGCAGCCATCATTGGTAGTGCAGGCAGCACAAGTGCTGGTAGCAATGGTGGTGATGGATACATGGCAGTATTTCATTCATCGCCTGATGCATGTCAACAAGTTCTTATACAAGCATATTCATTCACAGCACCACCGCCTTGTGGTACCATATGCTTTTGGTGCCCTCTATAATCACCCGGCAGAAGGTTTCTTGTTGGACACCATTGGGGGTGCAGTGTCCTTCCTTGTGTCAGGAATGACCCCTCGCACGGCTACCTTCTTTTTCTCATTGGCTACGATGAAGACAGTGGATGACCACTGTGGGCTGTGGCTTCCAGGGAACCCATTCCAGTGCATTTTCTCCAACAATACAGCATACCATGATATTCACCATCAACTCCATGGCAACAAGTACAATTTCTCACAACCCTTCACTGTGACGTGGGATAAACTCCTTGGAACACACATGTCATATGTTGTTCAGAAGAGAGCCAATGGTGGATTAGAAGCCAGACCAGTAAAAGTTTATGTTGAGCTGGAAGATGCCAAACCCATAAAAACTGAATAGATTCCCTTTCATCATCTCCTCCCATACTGCTCAAGTCCGAAAGGGAAGTCTGCTCAATTAGACTTATTCCTAAAATCAGTTATTAAGCTCAATGACTTGTTTTGTGGTGAGTTGCTACTGAATTAGGAGAGTTGGATAGGTGAATTACATACCCCAGGCACTTATCAGTTGGGTTATGAGCTTTCGGAGATTCTCTAAGAAAAGCCACTAATACCTTTCTTGAATCAGGTTACATTGTGCAACACTTTGATTCAAATATGATCATGGAATCTGTACAGAGGGGTGATAAATAGCATCCGTGTTGCTCCAGAAAACCCACTTCTGGGCTTGTGCCTCACCAGGGCATATATTACCTACTCATGTTTGGAGTGTGCTGTGTACGTACCTACCTATCCATGAGAGCTCTTCACTTAGGTGCTATCAAGTTTCTGACTTTTTGGAGGTTGTAATCTACAGTGCCTTTCTCAGCAAATCATTATTTCACAGGTTGAGAAGCTAGTGTAAGGGATAACAAATGTTGAGGGTTTTGGGCCCGTACTTCTCTGATCTAGCGAATTCCCACTGTACTTCCGGCTGATCCTGAACCATCAACAACACCAAACACAGGTATCAAGTTTCTGACTCATTTGAGGTTGTAATCTACAGAAGCCTTTTAATTTAGCAAATCATTTTTACAGGTTGAGAAGCTAGTTTAAGGGATAACCAATGTTGGCTGGTTCTGGGTTGTGGGCCAGTTCTGGTCCCTAAGTTCCTGACATGGTTCCGGGGACCCTGGCCCACACATGCTACATTCTGGAAACACTAGCAGAATATCACAGCATGGGTGGGACCAGTGTTTGGTCCAAAGGAAATTGGAAGTTGGAACTTTGCTGCAGTTCTTTATTATTATTATTAGTATTAGAGTGGGTTGCGATTCTGGGGGTACATTTTTGTTTTACAGAAAGCTCACATGAAGCTCTAGTGCTCTGTCAAGTGTCAACTTGTGAGTAGTTATAACTTATAACAACACATGATACTTTACACAATCTCCAATCACTGTTTGTATTGTGTTAAGTGCTGGTGGAACCAAATTCTAAACCAGATTTGGTTTTGGACTTTTGTGAAGAAGACCCTGGTGGACTTCCTGGGACCTTTTTTGAAGAATAAAAGCAGGACCAGAAGCGTCTTTTCTGGGTGCTGGAATGAAACCAGGTACTGTACTTGGTTCCAAGCTCCAGTTAGTTCTTCAACAAAAACAAATTCCAGTTCAGTTTTCTGAATATCAGATCCAGTTCTGGTTCAATTCTTACTAACCCAGACCAGAACCAGAAGAAGCTAATTACTAACCCTAGTTTTTTTTTTTTTTTTTTTTTTGCCAAAACCATGTATCTCAGTTCCATGTGGTTTTGATTCCACATACATTTCCCTTTTAAAGTGAAGCTAAAAGATCATAAAGTTAAGACCTAAAGATTATTAATTAAATATTAGAATGCATTCCATAATTTTAAGAAAATTATACATACATACATACATACATACATACATACATGATACACCTTCACCTTTTTTTTATCATTATTTTCAGATGTGCTTAGAACACTTCACTTTCAAAGTGAAATACTTAAACATTTTTAGTAAAACTACTACTTTATTATAAAATTATAAAATCAATGTTTTTTCCCCTAGCCATGGGGTTCTAGTACAAATGGCTAATTTCATTAATTTTTAATTTTTAAAAATATACCTTGCGGCTCAAATTTTTTATTTATTTATATTGTTATCAATGTTTTGTTTTCCATTTTTCTAAAGCAGGAGTAGGTGGCAAACATCACAAGGTAGATTTATCATTTATTGGTAACAATTTTTATAACTTTTAAAATAAAATTATCCAATTTTTTCTTCAAACCGCAATAAAGTGACTACAAATTGCCCCCAAACTAAGAAGACAATTGAAAAGTGGTGATATTTTTTTGGAGTCAAAAATCAATTTTCCTCGCTTTTTGTAAAACATCATGGCATCTTTGACAAACTTTTTCTTTTTCTTTTTTTGTTTCCGAAATGTTAAAAAATCACCATTAAAAAATGGAATGTTATGGTTCATGAATGTGATCAATTACATGGTGTGAAAATGTGCTTAAACTAGATGTGTGAATTGATCTCTCAATAATGGCATGTCACGATATTCTTAATTTGGATCATGTGTAAATCAAGGTTAAGGAAAGGGGACAATTTTTTTTAAATATTTCATAAAAATATAGGGCCCTATAGATTGGTTGTTTGGTAAAATGTTATAATTGAATATTAGTTCTATAATAAAGTTATGTTCATTTTGAAAATTGAAATATAATTAATATAAGATATACGTCAATTCACAATATTAGAAAGAAAAAATATGTTATAAATATTATAATATTTATTGTTCGTAGGTTCAATCAATAAACTCACGGTCTCTTGCATTGTTTTTCATTTGTTTATTAAATCTTGCATCTTCTACTTATCATAAATGAAAGTTTTGTCAAATTGGTGATTATTCTTTTAGAAAGCAAGTTTGTTTGACCTTGTCGTAAGATTATAATTATACTTCAATTAATGTGGTGTTCTCCCCATTGGCCCATTTACATTGGTGAAAGGAAGACAACATTTTGCCAAAGCATATGGCATTTTTATTAAAAAAAAAGGTGATATTGGGAACATGTTGAGAAACATAATGAAAACATGGGGAACAAGTTGGGAACAAGACGAGGACCCATTGAGAACCTGATGAGAACACATTGGGAACAAATTGAAAATGAAAAAAAAAACCCTCCTTACATTCCTTTGTCCTTCCTATACCAACTTCTCTCAAGTTTGAGAATGCTTGCAAATATTGACGTTTCAATTATCATGTGTCTCTTTAGGACTCTAGATCAATTGTTTTTTAAAATATATATATCACCAAATTTTGACTTGGAAAATATGATTTCGACCCATGCAAAGGATTTTGCATGAAAAGATTGATCCAAATTTGCTAGATTTTGAATTTTTTTCCCAAATTGTTAGATTTTTATGATAAGTTCTAGTTGGTAGCCAAGAATATAGAAGGAGTCTGTTTGTTTTTCTACTTTCATATTAGTATGTACTCAAATCTAGCTAAATCATCTTATGGATGACAACTACATCACAAAATTGAAAGAGAAAAAACCATGCTCTAGATGGTTAAGGAAATATAAACCTTTGATTCCTAAGTGGGAAAAAATAGCTTTTTCCGAAGATGAAAGAAACAATCACATGAAAAAGTTGCCAAATGTCATTTTGGGGTGGGAAAGGAAAAAAGTAAGGGGAGGTGAAAGTTGAGGAAAAGGGTACATGAGAAAAATAAAATGGGTGTTGGAAATGAAGAAACGATTGCAAATAGATGACATTCAATAATCTGGAGGAAGTAAAACCTCAAATAAACGACAACAATGAAGTATACAAAATGCATGAAACATTGTTCATGGATGCAAGCAACCAAAAGAATAAAATTATCTATAAATGGATGAAATATTACCATATTGATTGTATCAATTTGTTGGATGAAAACTTCATACAAATCAACTTTTGCTCTTCTTAAGAGTAGTTGAAAACCCTTCTTTCAACTACACACCCACCTTTGGAACCCATTTTTGAGTCATGATAAGACTTCAATGGTCGCAAGCTTGTCAAGAAATGTGTTTTGAACCATTAGGATTTTCAATTATGAAAGACAATGGCACAGTGATCACTAACTTTCGATTGTTATTTGTTTGCATTGAATTGGACAAGCAAGGCAATTGAACTTGGTGGCTCAACCTAGAGCAAGTCATTTGGCACTTGTTTGTTTCCACCAAATACACACCAAAATTTAAGGATTGTGAAGGTTAATCTTGATGCACGCCTATGTTATTGGGGTTAATGATTGTCATCAATTACACTCGGTATGAAGGGCGAGAATCCACCCAACTCAAGCTTGAGTGTCCTTCATGAATTTTGTTCCCATGTTTTTAGATTTTTGTCCTTGCACCTAGGAAATTGGTACATGCCAAACCCCTATATTTCTTCTTAACTTAATCCTGCTTGAATTGGTCTCATGCCCAAGGTTAAGCTTGCAAATTCTCCCCACAAAAGGTTCAATGTCGTCATCAATGTCATGAGGAAGCCATTGTTGATTCTTTCTCATCACATGTGAAATTTGTTGATCTCCACAAAACACCTCATTGTTTTGTGTTCACATATTGTGTGCTTATTTTTGCTCATTTGCAATACTTATGATATTCAACATTTGAGTAGAGGGTTAAGCATGTGTTTCTGGAGGTAACAAATGGGGAGGACAACGGCAAAGTGGCCATGCATGGAAGGGTATGGGATGGAAAGATCTTCGGATCATGATTGTAGTAGGAGTTGACGATGATTTCCAATATCAAGGTGGTACAAGTTTCACAAAATTGAGCTTGGTAAACCTTGAACCTGGAGTTGTGACAATTCTAATGCATAACTTGCCACCCACATGAAAGTGTCATTTTGGACCAAAATTGACTTTTACAGAGCATTGAGGTAAATATGCAAAACGCCTTTCAATAGACAACTGCAATCACTCCAAACCAACAAAGCCCCATCACCAATTCATCACCACGGTCTCACCCTTGATTGGAACTACTGAAGAGAGGCCCAAAACCAATCATTTGGCTTCAGATTACAATAACACAATGTGAAAAGCTACATGCTATCTTCCTGCAACCAGAGAATTCCTCCCATTGGCATAAAAGCATTCTAATTGCAGCAGAACAGCCATAATGAGCATATAAACAAAATTATTTTCAACGTTGATGAAAAGTTTTGCGTCCTTCAGGCTAACTTTTCTATCAAGAGAAACTGAAGTGTAGAAGGCCACAATTAACACAATTGGAAAAGAGGGATCTCCACTACAAAGAAGACAAATTGATAACAAAATTGATCACAAAAATAGACCATCGACACACTGACAAAAGTTAACAATGGGTGAACTTATCCTGGCCTTCATGTAATGGCTCCAAAGCATGTGATGCCACATTGATGATTCATGCACATAAAATCTTTGACACAATATACAAACCGTACAAGTAGTCAAAAGTTAATGCGTGAAATTTGCACAGGTGATAGAGACAGGATGTAGTCTAACCTTCTGGTTCACTCTCCTCTCCACTCCAGGTAGCCATATGAGCACCTAACCACCAGCAGATTCAAAATCTGAATCCTACCACAATGAGCCGGCAGAGATTCACTAGATCTTGGCAAACAGGTTCATGAACAGTGATCACCTTTCAAGGTCAATGTAACCTGAAAACATGCTTATCTTTCGAAGAGAAGGGAAGAGAAGTCAGATGAGAAACTATTGGACCCATTTTATTGTTTCATGTCCTTGCAATGTTTATCCAATCCCTAAACACTAACTAGTTGCTACATTAAACATGCAACATAATGATGACACAGGAAGAACAGGCAGAATCAGCATTAATGGGCTGTAATTGAGAGCACATCAAGGGTTCAGGGGGGAGGGGGGGAGGGAGCAAGAATCCAGAGCACACAGATCAGAGACAAGCTCTTGCTCTTGTTGCAATGATCTTGCAAGATCAGCATTGAGTATGTTGGTGACTGTTGACGCTATGGAAGTTTGCTCCATTGCAATGCATCTGTGATTCCCTTGACATAAGAGCCGCAGTAATGGTCAGAGAGAATAGTGGATGATAGCACAATTCGGCCAAACCTTGAGTTTGGGTCCTTTCCTTTGACAACTGTATGCCGGACAGAATCCTTCGGATCACTTGGTTCAGGAAGGGAGCCCAAGATATCTGGCCTTTTCTCCCCTGGTCGTAGAGGTCGGCATATGATGTGGTAGAGTATTCCAGGGACAAACAGTCGACTTTGTTTGACTTGTTCTATGCTATCTGATGAGGTTTCTGCCGAGACTTTAGTTGCATTGAGATCAGCTGCCAATGCTGCCACTGCTGCGCCTTCATTCCCTTTCTTGCTATTCCGTTCAACAATTTCTGCCAATGACTTGTTCACATCCTGTGCTACTGCTCCACCCAAGAATCCCACAACAAGCCAATAAAGCTCTTGTAGATTAGAGGTACATCAAAGTAGCATCACTCCATTGATCCCCAAATAAAGAGGCAGTCTTGGTAGCTTGGCATTCTATATTGTGCAACCTCCAAATGAGCATTGTCTGCTTTTTTACTTTAGGGTTTTCCAAATGAAAAGGGGTTGATGGAAAATATACCTTTATTTGAAGCAGCAGTGAAAAACTGGCTGGCAGCATTAGCTCCGAGTGAAAGCCAGCTGCTGGTGGCACCTTTTGGAGAAGATGCAGCTGTGCCCAACTTTACACCAGTGATCCTGGAGACAAGAGCAGATCCAGCGTCTAAGAAGGCACTATAGCTCTGCTCCTTAACTTTGTTGTACACCTGTATAGTTCCCGGGGGAAGCTCCACTTGCTCGAGTTGATCGCATGTGGCCTTCACAATATCAGCAACCTTCCTTTGCGTTGTCCCATCCTTGAATGCTTGGTTCCTGTCAGATATCTTAAACTCAATTGGCCATTTGTATTGACAGCCTGAAAATGTGTTGACAGCACAAACTGTTACATGTGGTAAATGCACTGCTGCAGAACCAGAAGTGCCTTTTGAGTCACCACTCTTCCAACAACACAAAAACACACATTGCATTCCACAAATCCAGTCCTAATTTTCACCCAAACCTATGAACTTTCCAATTATAATCCTGTTTTTTCTGATTTCCGGATGTATGTCTTATGTCATAAGAATGAAGGAAACCATCATGGAAAAGTACAAGGACAATCTCCATCCTTACCACTACTGCTGCCATGGGAATTTCAACAAACAGAAAATTCTACAAATCCAGATGTTATTTTCCCAATGCAGATTTCTTGTCCTACTTACACAGCTTAGTTTTGCATAACATACTTGAGGGATGGAGGACAAGGTTCAAGAGAGGAAAAATAAAGTTCACCATTCTGTTTGCACTATCTCTGAGCGCAAGTCCTCCAATGCAGCAGGGCTGATCCGTGACACCACATCATCCTGCAGAGACCCAACTCCACATTTCAAACCTGCCACTTTAGCTCACTTGCAAAGCTTTGGGAGTTTAGGGTTACCAGGAATGGCAGAGCTCCTACCAAATCCAACAGTGCCTTTTAACTTTCTCTATCTAAAAATCAAATACATGTGCTTGGTGCAGCAGACCTGTAACAATAATGACATCAAGAAGAAAGCTGGGAGGACAAAGCTTGTGAAGGATTAAGAAGAGTATGAAGGAAGAAGTACCTGAAACACCACATTGTTGGCAAAGCTGGCTGCCAATGCAAGATTACGATCCACGCATGGGGGACACCCAAATCCCCAAAAACTGATCCTTCCTGGTGCAATACCTATTGTCGTCGAGACTGCTCCAGTTTGAGTCTGAGCTGACTCTCGGAGGAGCATAGCCAACAAGACGCCTGTTCCGGCTCCCAGTGAGTGCCCCGTTATCACCAACCGGTAGCCCTAATGCATATCACCCCAAATTGTGTGTATTTTTCTGAGGTTGAGTTCAGAGACAAAAGCCATTTGCACAAAAATCACAACTCCTTAATACTGAGATCAACAACAATGGTCCCTCCCTGACACAGCTCAAAAAATCAGGATTCATCATAAAACTTGAACCCTTGAAGAGAAAGTTTGTGGGCAGGGCAGACACGCACAGGATAGGATTCAAAGCACTTGCGCAATGATTCGCCTTCATTTTGCAAGAGCCATTTTGCTGCTGCCAGCATTCCTGAATGGGCATACCTGTAACTCAAAAAACTAAATGATTATTACCCAACTTTTTTGAAGCTAATCTGTTCTGAAGGTGAGTCTTATTTGTACTTCTGTTGCAGTAGCAGAAGCAAAATAGGCTTGTCTTTCTTACCCTCCTTCAAAAAGCTCACTATGAGCATTCAGATCTGTTATAGCATCTGTAGCAGTATCTGTCCCTCGAATGCCCATAACAACACAGTGATCTTGATGATACAGTGCTATGTAGAATGCAGGCTTCAGTGCAGCTGACAAGGTCTCCATTCTCACCAAATCATCGTCATGGATCTGGTCACTCCCAGAATACGAAATTCAGAAAAACCCACAATACCAAATTCAGCACAATTCACAGGAATGTGCATGATTCCTTGTTTCTCTTGTAATCTTGCCAACCATGTGCCTACTGAAGCAATTCACTTCTTCCATGTAAGGACCCCATGGATAAAACCCTGGAAGACCAAGAGACCCAACTCAAGCCCTAACACAAGTTGTCTCCTTTTTGTAAATGCCAAAATCCAAATGTGTACCTTCAATGCTTTGGCAAGTGAGGACTTGTCTCCTTTGTATGCAGCTTCTGCCCAATCAAGCCACTGCAACATGGTCTCCAATTCACCTCTGCAGTAGTCAAATAGAGAAAAAGAAAACACAGTTCAAAATGCAGAAATAAAAAGGCCGATGAGCTCAGTTATTCAGAAAATATTGCAGAGAGAAGAAGGGATACAAATTGAGGAAAAGGAAAAAGTGAACCATTTTTTGCAAGTTGAAAACGAGGGAGGAAAATTGGAAGATTTGTGGATTGATTTTTTACACAAAATACCTTCTAAGAAATTTGATTCTCCATGAAGTGAAAGGGATGGCAAAAGAAAATGATCAGGAAGGAACCTTACCGGGATGTGACAGGATCACCTGCAATGGTGTCATGGGCACCCTCTAGGGCATGACGAGCTGAGAGCTTGTAGAGGCCAAGAGTGTAATCAGCCATGTTCCATGTACTCATGCCTGATGAACAATGCAGCATACTTGCTGCCATTGCTGTCAACGTTTTGTCCATCCCTGAGCACGCAAAATGACACTCGTCCTAAAATTGCAGATCTGTCCTTAGCAGCAGAGAAGGATTCAGAACCTTCAAGAAATAAATATAGGGTTTGCAAACACATCCAAAGTAAAAAGATTGGTGTTTGTTTCTGATTGATTCTGATTCCCACAAGATGGGTGCACAAGATTGGCTTTTTTCAAATTGAAGGATTATTGTATCTCCTGCACCACAAAGCAAAGGTATAAGAAAAAGTGTCAACAAAAAACATCAGAAAAACTAAATCAAAAGAAAAGAAAAAAAAATCCAATAAGAAAAAAGGGGGGAAGAACTCAGTTTTTCTAGGGTTTCCACATAGGTACTGATCTGCAGTTTGATTCTACAAGAGAAAAAACACAACTGTAACGTTGACCCAACAAACAAATTTCTGGACACAAACAAAAGAATGCGTCGCCCCTGTCGAATCTAAAGCAAGGCTCAAAATCCAAGCACACCCTAACCCTAATTCCAAGAATACAAAAACCAACGAGATTGAGCGTGAGAGAGAGAGAGAACAGACATCAGATTGTTCCAAAGAAAATCACCTCACGGAGGGCCTTTGCTTCTTGACTACTTTTATTGTTGTGTGGAGCTATAAGTAATCAACTAAAGAGGATCCAGGAAAATCCTAAGCTTGCATCGTCTTCATCATCAAACAAAGAAGCACATCTCTTGCTTGGCACTAAACTCAAGCTAGCTACAACTACTACTCATAGCCTGAAAACAAACGAGACTCATCGCACAAAAAACACTTTGCAACAAAAGCCATGAGATGAAGATGGTGATGCGATTACGTACCTTATTGACTTATGCCAAGAAGCTGAGGTTGCGGCATTCACAAGCAGCCTTGGTCTGTGATTAGCTAAGCAAACAAGGTGATTAATTAGCGTAAAGTATAGTGATTAAGTTATGGGCTCGGGTGTTTTATAGTCTCCTCATCAACTTCCATCTATGAGCTACGTGGTTCGAACCCAATCATGGGGAACAAGGCAGTTGCTGCTCCTGTTGCTTGGATCTCATCAGATGCATCCACAATCTCTTCACCTTCAGCTTCTTCTTCCACAATTTCTCCACAAAATTTGCTTAGCAATTGGGCCACATGATCTTCGTGACGACTTGAGAACCAGCTTCCAGCAAGAGGCCCGGTGCACAGCAGGGCAGCAGCAGGGTTGCTCGGTCCGGTTGGTCCAGTTGGATGATTTTCATCATTCACTCATTTTCAATACCCCAGTTACATTTCATCCAAATGTAGTAATCTATCTTTCATTCTCATTTTGGTCCAACTTCATCCAAATCATTTCTATTTTCATTCAATGAAATTTATTTTCATCCATGTGGGTCGACTTTTTTAATGAACATAATGGATTTGCAATCCATGCAATACATTATTATTCTGTTCATGTCATCCATTTTCAATCCATATTTTATTTTAAATTACTCTTCTGCTCAACTTCATCCACTTTGTGATCAACTTCATCCATGTTGTCAGAGTTTCATCCATGTATAGTAGGGTTCAAATGCTACATCCATCCATCCATCCATCCATCCATTACACCCAAGGTCTAGCAAAATTCTACCAGCAAATTTCAGGCATTCCTCACTTGCACCAATTTTCTTGCATTTTAGGAACAAAATTGGGACAAACTTGCACTTTGCACTACCCATGATGATCAAACTGACATAAAGTCAGTTTAAAAATAATTTAGGCAACAATTCCAAGCATATTTCTTCATAGTCTTCAGTGCATTATCGATTAAGATTTTCTGTTTTTCTCATATCCTTGAGCAAGATGGGAAGTGATGGCACGGTTTGGAGTGCAGATCTGTATTACAAAGTTTGGAAGAATATCATTGTTGATGGAATGATGATGAATGGCACAATCTCTTTACTTATACCCAAGTTTTCAGGAGCAAGCACTGCATCTAAAACCCAGTTCTTTACTGCACCAAAAGCTAGTGCTAACAAGGTCAAATGTCGGTGTGAAATACTAGACCAGTATTGGTATTAGCTGGTATCAAAAAATCAGCGGCGAGTGTTACACTGATAGCCAAAGTATTTATACCAGCCAAAGTATTTGTACAAGACTGGTATTCAATCTAAAAATTTATCTCAACCTCCAAGACTTGCTTGGCTGGTAGGGAGGAGATCCTTGAAGATTTTAGATATATGAAACTGACTTGTTTCTCTGAAAGAAATACATACAATAATTACCTGCACAACCCTGGAAATGCACAATTGGGTATGAAACTCTGGAAAACAATTTGTGTGTCGTTGAAATCTTCATACTCACAGAACAGTTGCTTGGGTTTTTTTCCTACTTCTTCTTGCACCTTATTTTACAAACTGAATATGAATGCTCGCCCACAGCTACTTTGCTCTGCTTCTACAATCACTTCTGAGAGCATCCTGCACATTCAAAATGCCAAGCTAACTGTCATATGTTGGCCTTTCTATCTGGAACAGTCTGGACTCTGTATGTATGTCGTGAAGGGGATTCAAGACTTGCTCCTCTCAGGGAGAACACAATAATCAAAAGAGTTGCACAGAAGAAACTCCACAAAATCAAGTAAGGCAATCAAAGAAACAATGCGGTCAGATCAGGTTTAAAAAAAACCAAACATGACAAAACTGAGTGTATAGTCATAACGTCATAACCTTGTGTCACTCACACAGAGCATCATCAACCCTCCTCATGAATGACAGCAGCTTTTTCTCTCCTTTGGGGAAAACAAAGGTGCATCATGCAATCAAGAGAATTGGGCAACAATTTCAACAAGCCTGATGCAGCCAAACATGACAGATTTCATGCAAACAGAACTATCCCATTGGAAAATGAGAGCTGGTCTCACTTTCAAATGGGGAAATGAGAGTTTGCTGTATGACTAGCTCACAAAAGGGTTTTCTGTAGAAAGTGGGTTACTGGGGAGCAATATTGACCATGGAAGTTGCAAAAAGAAGGACGAAAGAACACAATCAGAACTTCAAAGATTGTGATCTAAGATTGCTCCAGAAAGTCCGCATATTGAGAGTATGCTATTAGGGAAACTACAGCATACAATGTAATGAAACTCAAATCATGTCAATGATTGACAATTGTGAAACTGCATCACAAATCACTCAATTGTGTCTACTATCCCTGGGAGGAAATCTGCTTCCCTGGGAAAAAAAGAACAAGAAGAGAGAGAGAGAGAGAGAGAGAGAGAGAGCTACACAAAAGCCATCAATTTATGAACTCAGGGGAAACAAAAAAAGGTTTGCAAAAACCATACGTGTGGGAAGAACAGGCTTGAGGATGGGTCGGATCCCAAGAAGCTGCACAATATGGAGCACCTCTTCATTACCTGTGGCCAGGAACATGTGCAGCACAGGCTCTGTCAACTTGCCTGCAGCCAATGTTCTCTGCGTGCGACAACCCAAGATTTCCCATCAAGGCTTTATCCACATCAGTGTCTCTTTTTTCTACATGGGTATCTTTTTTTCCAGAACCAAAGATTTTGTGCAACAACCCAAGATTCCCCATCAAGGCTTTTTCCACATAGGTATCCTTTGCTTTTCTTCCCCAGAAACAAAATATTTTTTCCCGGCAAGAATACGTACTTCCAGCATTTGGGCCTTATTTTTTGCAAAAGGATTTTTCTGCCCTCAGAAGAGAACCATCCATAGACAGAGCACGCAAAGAGGGATTAGGGCAAGTGACGAAAACCCTAAGACTCACCAGGAAAAGATCCTCGACAATATTGTCCGGGATGCAGGACAGGTTAGACAAGCGCTGGATGTTGGAAACCGCGGTGCTGATGCTGAGATGGAGCAGAGATGGCGGCTTGTGTGCAGCAGCAGCAGACCCATTTGACATAAGCCCCTGTTCTCCAGCCCAGAAACCTCCCCACACCATTCCCAATTCACAGCAGAAGATTTCCCTAAGCTCTCTCTCTCTCTCTCTCTCTCTCTCTCTCTCTCTCTCTTCGCAAATGTTGTTGTTCTCCACCTCCTCCTCCTCCTCCTCCTCCTCCTCACCACCTCACCGTATTCTTCATGTTTGTCTCCTCCTCCTCCTCCTCCTCCTCCTCCAGCACCAAGGTTGTTCAATCTGGCCTCCCTGTGACGCACTTTCTTCAGGGGAGGAAGAAGGGTCTTTGTGGGTTGCGGGACAGAGAACGACCAGAACACCCTAGGGTTTAGGGTAGTTCTGCGTGCTGGAAATAACCTCCGGTTCTGAATCGGAACCACGAAGGCAGGTTTAGCCGGTGTCCGTTGTGGGCTTCTGGCTTGGTGTATAACCGGCAGTTCTGCAGGAGAATCAGGAAGGCTCAAGGCGCTGAAGGTTTTTCTACCCAGAGACCTGTTGTGCGCTTCTGTGACCTGGTATGTAACCCCCGGTTCTGAGGCACAACAAGGAAGGCAGAAGACACCTAGGGTTATTCTAGCCAGCCACTGTTGTGCATTTCTGTGATTCGGTACATATCCGTTGGTTTTGCAGCAAACAAAGGAAGGCCCCTATGGCTAAAAGAAAGTGTTGATGTGAGGTCATATATATAGCGATTTGGTTCCTTTGCAGAGTTGGTTCAGTGGGGAATCGATTCTTCAGGATTTGTGGATTTCTTCAGAGTTGCTTCATGGATCTCAGTCAGGAAGTGGATCATTTGGATTGGCATTAGACTCAGCGGCTCTGTTTCTGTCACTGATGTGAAAGACCCAGCCAGCATGGCACATTTGTCAAAAAGCAGTTGCTCATGGAAAGAACAAACATGGCAGCAACAAGGGAAAACATGAGGACACGTGCACCATCAGCTTCAAAACACTACTTTTTTTTTTGTCAGAATAGTGTTGCTCCCCCCCCCCAGCAAGCATCTCACCCCAATGCAAGAAGTTTTTTACAAACAATGAAGAAACCACCTTTGTAAAGTAAAATCCTGGATGCTGTCTCCATGGGAGAAAAAATGAATGTTAGAACAAGAGACACAGGAGGAGTGTGGGAGTTCAGTTAAACTTCAAAAGCACTCTCTCTATATAAGCAAAGTTATCTTGTCCTCCCCTCCTCCTTTGGCAACTGATTGGCTCAAAGTTTTGTATGCCTGCCACCTCGTCCCTGTCCTCGATTATCAAGAGCAGAGAAAATATTCTGGTTGTTGCTCCTGTTTTGCTGCAATGATGCAACATACCTCTGTTGGCCAGAAGAAGCAGCACCCCCACCAAACTGGTCTTGAGGAGGCCGAGCCTGTACATTCAGTGGGACTTGGGGACCTGGAATGTTGTTGTGGTGGTATGCTTGGTTGAGCTCATGTTGGACATGTCCTCCACGACCCATGAAGCGAGGTCCGTTTGGCATAGCGGGAAGAGGAGCTCTTGCAATCATCTTCTGGGGTTGTTGATGTTGATGAAAGAGAGGTCCAGCCCCTGGGGATTGTTGTGGTCGTGGGTGATGCTGTTGTGATCTCACTACAGGCTCACCTCCAGCATACCCAAATGTAGGTGGTTGGTGGAGGAGACCATTGTGGTTGACACCACGGCCCCTGGAAACATAACCCAAACCATGTTGTGAACTTGCCAAAGGAGTGATGATGGAATTAGAAGAACCTCCTTGCTCATGTCCTGGAGGGCCCGCTGGTCTTTGAGGCCTGTGCTGCTGATTCCGTTGAGGTGGTTTTACTTGACCACCTCCTACTGCTGCTGCAACACTAGGTGATGCTTCTTTCTGTGGCTGCTGCAGCATCTTAGTAGCCCCGCTTGTTCTGTTCTTTGGGAGCTGTATGGTGTTGAGAATCAACCTGCGGGCAGCATCACCTAGCAAAGTACCGGAGATAGCCCCTGAGACTGCCAGCCTACATCACCTCCCAAACACACTTCTTTCAGTCCTATGAAGGGTTCAGGGTTTAGGATTTATGACTTCTCCTTCATTGAGATGCCTCGTGAGCAATCACACCACAACCAATACCCATGCGATTGCATCACTTGCATTTTAGACATGATGATGATGAACCAAGAGAGATCAGAACAAAAGTGGGCAAAGACCCCTCTTCCTCTATAATCTCTCTATTTCTGAAGAACCCAGCCATACCTTTCTTGGATGTGGGGTCTGTGCCCGTTGTCTTCATGCCACAGTGCTTGGAGAATCACATCGGCATCCGATATACTCTGTTATTTTGCACGACACCCAAATTGGCTCACCCAAGAAAGTCTTAGTACATTCTGCAAATCTTGCTTGTGTACAGATGACAACTCTCTCATCATAACAAAGATGGAACTGTTTACCAGCTGTGCGAGGATGATACTGGAACAGAGTACTGACCTTTTCCGGCATGACAACACCTTCAGGAGGTCTTGCAATATGCCTGTGCATTGGAGGATTCTTGTATATGACAGTCCTGTGACAGAGGAGAAGGATGAAGTTCAGTACATCATCAGAACAGTCTATTTTGCTCAATGACACATTTGTTTTGCAGTCATTGTTTCAGGCCATCAAATCATGGGGCTCCTGGAAGGAAGAACAACACAAGGATCTGTAGCTGTCAGAATCGAAGAAGCCTAAACTCATCTTCAAAACTTACAGGACTTGATTGTTGGTAATATTAGGTAGACCATCGACAGGGGAGCGGAATGTGCTTGGACAAGCTTCCCCTATGCACATTTGAATCAGCCCATTCATCCCATCACTGCATTTACAATTTCCTCGAAATCAGTCCACATTCCTTGCATATCTCAAGATGCATTTGTTGTTTCTCTCCCTCCAACAGGGTTACAGGGTTGCACAACTGAACAATTCCACTTCTTCTTTGGATACCACTGCCTTCAATTCGCATACGACATCTACATTCAAAACATGCAAAGAAAAACCAGAAACCTGAAACCCTAAACCTTAAACCCATACCTTGCAACAGGAGATATCTCCTTCATCACCTCAATCCGCTGTCTCCCTTCAAGATGGCCATAGCAGTCATAGAATGAGAAGATAAAAGCTGCTAGTGGGTGACTGCGTGAGATAAACAACAAGTCTGCCAAAACACTGTTTCTCCGCTGCTCTTCTTTCTGGACAACACCACCCCAGAAAGCAGCTGTCGTCAGATTCCAAGTTTTGTCAACAATAATGAGCTGCAGAAGTCAGGGTCTTGAATGGACATACTGAAGGTCAATGGATCATCATCAGGGTTTTTTTTTTAAGTTTGTGATCTGGCTATCATCTACAAGGAGATTTAGCCAAATTTGGCTATAGACCATGTATGAAAGTAAAAACCTAATCCTTCAGATTTTTGGTTACATGCTAGAATCCAATAGAGAAATATAGCTACTAGAAACCGGTACTAGCTTTGGTCACTGACCATCTCAGACCTCTGTTTTAATTTACTTAAGATAATCTGGCATCAACAAAATCTGGATGAAATTACTTACTGTCAACGTGTCTTCAACTTTGCTGACTTCTGCAAGGAGGCGCTCCTCATCAATAAAGGGAAGCTTTGCCACTCCCTGGGAGAGAAAAGAAACCCAAGGACAACAGCAGCAGCTCATCAAGAAATAGACCAAATGATGGGGCTTAATGAATATCACAAAAATGTCTGGGTTATTACAAGTGGAACTGAGCAGGACAAACCCAATACCTGCCAAGAAAAACGCTTCCCATTCATGTCAATAGCAAAATCTGCCAGGGGAAAAAGATATAGCAGATTTAGAGTTCAAATATGCAACATGAACTTCAAACAATTGGAACAACAACAAACCCACTCTCAGTCAGCACAGTGTCTGTCGGCAACTTGATGCTAGGATTTCCAGACATGGAAAACCTCACTGCTGCTGACTTACAGCTGTCAAGCAAATGTATTAGAATATTTAGCTACTTTACAAACACCACATAAACACCCTTAACCCTAAACCTTTACTTTTGCACACAACACAAATGGGTCTTCTCAGTTTCTTCTCTGAGCTTTTAACCGTGTCATTTCACAACAGAAAAATGAGAGATTGCAATTTTTTGGGTGGGTGGAAGATTGTTATCAGCACCATCACCCTGGACCTGAACCTAATCTAACAAGTAGGCCAACCAATCTGGCAGTCACCTCTTGGATAAAAGTCACTGATTGGTGAGTTTGGGTCAGTCATCAGTGGTCTATAATGGTATGGAAGCGCCTCGGAGCTGCAGACAGATAGAAACAAAACACACAAATAAGAGATTACTACGTTAAAAAATACTCCTGCTGGTGGTTCAACTAGAGCCAGGAGTGTATACAGAGCAGTTTCACACACAGCCACTACTAAACCAGGTCAATCAGATGAGAAGCACAAGCACATTGTCCGAGTGAAAGGCAGGACTGCATATATATAAGTGCTTGAAAAATGAGACCTTGCAGCAGGAAGGACACCCATCAGCTGATCAAAAGGTTTGAAAGGCTTTCCGGTGAAGAAAATGATTTCCAGTTGGTCCAAATTCTTCAAGTCAGATGCAAATGGAGCATAGTGGTATGGATAATACCTGTCAAGATCATCACCACCATCACCACTCTGTCAAGATCAACCAACCAATGAAGCTTCCTCTCTCTCCTGATGCTGTTTCTTGTGACCAGAATAGTACATGATGGTAAGAGAAACAAAATGGGTATCACCCACAGACTGTCACGACATTCTTCAAACAGAGGAAGTGATCAAACTAACCAGTTCCATGAACAAACACCTTGGTAATAGTAACGCATCACCCAGCATAGTCCTTCAGTGTATTTCAAAACCTGCAAAAGATGAGCAAAGTCTGAACTGAAATCCTCCGGCTTCAAGCATACAAAACAAGCAAGCCTACCGACAGCTCACTGAGTAGAAAACCAGGAGCTTTTAGAACACGGTACGAGAAGGCTAACAAGAAGAGGAATGGGTCAAAAGAACCAGCACCAACTTTGCTCTGAACTACCAGTGCTAATTTTCGCTGAAGGACATACCACATGCCTTTGAATCTCCTCGATCTCTTCAGGTGTTTTTGCCTCAAACTTTTCCTGATAGTACCTTTCCTTCCATCCAGGCTCACCTAAGCGTACAGAGTCCTCTAAATCTCCACCGCCACTAAGCATATCTGCCTTGTCCCGCAATGTACCCTTCAACTTTGTCTTCAAATTGTCCAAAACGTCCTCCTGAGAAGAAAACAAAACCTCGGGATCAACATTTGGCTCAGCATCATCCCCTCTTGGACGCTGCCTTTGCTTTGCTTCCTGACGTTGTTTCTGTCGCTCTCCTTGTGTCTGTGCCACAAGGGAAAAAAAGGTACAAAGAGAGTCTCAGCTCCACAAGGATGGGGCAAGCTACCAGTTCACCTAACATACCACCTCTGACAGAGTAGTACCCTCATTAACCACAATCATGAGAAAAGAATATGCCACACATCCACTCACAACCCACAAACCAAAACTTAACTTTGAGACATGCAAGTATTCACCATAGCAACTGACAAATGGCGATGCAAGATTAACATTTGCCAATCCATTGGTTGCTGAACAATGAGGCTCCATATTTGCAATGATTGAAAATGTAAAACCACCTGTTTATAGGACACTCAAAGACATCTCAGGAGCTAGGAAAAAAAAATAGAATTCTTCAATACCTGAAGAAGATGTGCTCTCTTTTGAAAGATATTATCTTCCTGATTACCAATGGTTTGGATGAACTGCTCCACCCTCTTCAAGTTGACCTGGCAAATGGGTGGAGTGGCATATTTCAGTCAAAGAGAGAGAGAGAGAGAGATGCACCCCAGACATGAATAAATGTTTTCAGCAGTGCATCCAAAACAGCAATAATAAAACCAAAAAAAAATGGCACAATAATGCATCTACCCTAAACCCTAAAAGCAACTTTTGTGCAGCTCTGCAGACATATATCTGATTATTGTAGTTGTGAAATAAGATGATCAATCTGCATATCAGGCATGGGAGTAATAGCATCTGTACCTCACCATCTTCAGTAAGATAACCACCCATTGATCTGAAATTGCTTCTGTACATCGCCATCAGCAAATTTATTGCCCCCTAACAATCACAATACAACAAATGTCTCAACCAAGAGAACACCCAGCAAAACCCTAAATCCTGAACTAGGTTGTGAGTTATGTAAAATCTTGCACAAAACACAACATACCACATAAGCATATCTGTTGCATTTTCTGGAAGCAACAAGAAAAAAGCAATCATGATGAGGTTGCCAAGTGTGCTCAGGAATGAACAAAAGTGAAAAAACAATGACCACAACAGCATGGATATACATTGTATGAGACAAATTTGCAGAGAAGAAGCTATTAGATAGATTTGATGAAATTGGAAGGTGGGTGGTGGAACATACTTCTCGGATTTCTAGTGTTGGCATATGTGGGAGGAAGTCATTGCCAACAAAAAAACACATGAAGACAAAGTCATCCACAAGACGCTCAAAATCCACCTCAAATGGTGCATCCTTTATCACCAAATCAAACTCCAAGTATTCCCGAAGTGTCCAAATATTCAAAAACTGCCACAAGATTGAGTTGTTTCCCTCAATGAGCATCCTCCTTAAAATGACTTGCATGGAAAAGAAAATAACCTGAAGCTATAAATCCAGTTGGGTGGGTTTAAAGAGTCAGTTCCTCACAAAATGTAAGGAATTCAGCTAGCTATGCAACCATCCAATTGACAACAATTGGGATACCTGGAAAGGCTTCCTTGCAACCCCATTACTTTCTGCATGATTCTCATCATTTAAGCCCTTCTGTCGCTTGGGTTTTCCCTCACAGTCAGCCGCCAAATGGCCACTTTGTCCACACAAAAAACATTTATCTTGCTGCCCTGGCATGAACACAACCTGCAATCATACCAGACAGCTGAACCTAAATAATCTCTCATTATTTTCAACTAAACCCTAAATCAAGATCCAAAAATGCAACTGAAAACACAATGAGCAGTTTGGTTACTAGATCTTAGCTCATGTCTGATGTGTCAAATTATGAAACTGGAAATTGTACAAAACCAAAGTGATGCTGCAACACACACGGTCATCAACTTGCTTTGATTTCCTTAGTCTTCAGTCTTAACTACCAAAAATCCAATAGCACCATGTCTTCTACAACCAATAGTACCTCTCTTAAAATTGAGAAATGGGGTTCATGTGTTGCCAGAGCAAGCATAATCAAATCAGCATCCTGCAAAAAAAACAGGCAAAAAAAAAGGGTTCCTTATTTAGAGAGGCAAAATGGGTAAGAACAAAACCATACATACCAAGAGATTGGTCAACAGGGTGCTGGTGGAAAAAATATAGAAAGCAGTGCAAATACCCAACAACTAGTTGCTGCATTGGAGTGCAAAACAGAACTAATTTTGACAAGCAGAGAAAGAGAATTCTCTGAAGAAAGAGAAAGAGAGCTCATACTAATCCATATAGACAATGCCGTGTGTTAGGATCAAAACCCGGCAGATTTCTTTGGAGCCGGATGTATGACATAATCTTATGTTCGCCCTCTCCTGGAACATTTGCATCTGACAGAATCACCTGCTCCAGCCAGCCAGCCAAGATCAAGTCACAAAATGTCCATATTTTTTTAATAGACATAAAATATTTCATTTCACCATTCTGTTCACTAGGTGGCAACACATGAACACAAAGCTCTAGTACAAAATGCAAGAATAGACCACTGCAATTTACTCCTTTTACCTTGATGTGGTGCCACCCAGGGTCCTGGTTAAGGCGTAAGTGAATGTAGTACTGAAGGGCAATAGCAAGTTTGGCCATAAAAGGCGTCCCTGGTGTAATCACATTTGAATCACAAGCTTCTGACTTCGTTTTGGGTGGAATTATATGGCCCTCTGCCTCAAACTCCCTCCGCAACCTTTCCTCCTCTGCTTCCTGAAACCTCTCCCGCACAATTTTGGACAGGTTCAGCAAAATGCTCTTATTTTGCTTGCATCAGAGATTGAAACCCTAACCCTAAAACTATAAAAAATGCTCAAATTTATTCCACAAATCACCAGGCTCTTGCAACAACAACAGAACAAACAAATATATTCCACAGCCTCAAAGCAAATTATTCTTCCAGAAACTTCAAAAAGAAGATGCAAAGACCTAGAAAAACATACTGCATCTGCTGCATCTTTTGCAGCTCTGAATCGTCGTGATCGTTGCTGATTCATCTTGGCCCGTGGTGCAACACCGTCTGCAATGATGAATCAAATGTGCCCCAGAAACTTTCTCCATTTAACAACTTTTGAAACATGATTTCAGAAAATTCACAGAAAACTAGTCCCTCTCATATGCAGGTCAGAGAAGAAATACAGAAAATTTGTGACACATCTAACAAGCCCTAATTTTAATTAGAAATCCATTTCCAAGCTAACCCCCACAAAAACCCACCACAAATATTTAAAATTCTCCAAGATGCTGAACAAAAAATGGCAAATGCATCATCTCTTACCAATTGCCATAAACAAAAGCTTCCGTGGTCGAACAATTGCAAAAAGGCGATCAATGTATTGGAACACAGACTGGAACACCTCAGTATAAGTAGTTGGTGCTGCCTGCAAGAATTCCATCAAAAACCACAAAAAAGACAAAACAATCCATCAACAAAACTATCCACTTTGGAATGATGAAAAACTGTAATCAAGCTGCTTCAAGGACCCCAAAACCAGAAATGCCCATTTCCTGACTCAAACCAGATTCATGAAAAGTGGCAAACAAGCTTTAAGGACCCCAAAAAAATAAAACCCCCAAATTTACCGCAATCAAACAAAACCAGATTCTTTTTTCAATGAAACCAATAATCCAAAGGGACACACAGATCACATTTACCTTATCTTCAGGATGGAAACAAGGATGGATAATGCCATTCATGTCAAGATAAAGGTTGTCAAATTCAAGCCCATTTGGATTAGGCTTCGTAGTATCAACTGGCACTCCAATCTTCTCTATAACTTGCAACTCTTCTTCCACCACATCCACCACAGTCAATGGGTACTTGTCTGCCAACCATCTATAAAAAGCTGGGACACCCATCTTTCACACACACACTCCTCTCTCTCTCTCTCTCTCTCTCTCTCCTCCACAAAACCTAAACCCAACAAAAAACACCCAAACCCACTTCTTGCTCAAATCCTTTTACTCCTGCAACCAACAATAAAAACCCACAAAAACCCAATAGCTAGAAACAGAAGACATTCTGCTGCAAACCCACAACATCATCTTCTCTGGAACTTTGAACACAAAATATACCCACACTCACACATATGACACAAACAGAGAGAAACAAGATTTTGGGCAGTGGGACACAAAACCCTAGAGAAAACCCTAGAGATTGCACACTAGCTCTTTGTTCTTACTAGTAGCCAGGTTAACCTAACTATTTTTAGTGATGTATGTTTTGACTCAAAAGCTAGCAATGGTTAGATGATGCAATTTGTCTAATTTGACCAAAAGTTAAGCAATTTTGTGCATTCATTTTTTGGGAACTTCATGAAACATTCTTTCTTTCTTTTTTTTTAGTTGTTGTTGCTTTGAACTTTGAACTTGCCATAATTAGCATGATTTATTTTCTTAAATTCAATTTTGTGATGTAGCCAAACTTGTGATCATGTACAAAGAAGATTTAGCCAATATTGGCTATACACCAAATAAATAAATAAAAACATTTGAGAATCCTCTTTACATATTTTTGCTACTTGATGGAACCTGTTGTAGAAATCTGGCAATTTTTTTTTAATTTAGAAGTTTGGCAAATAAGGCTCCATTTTTTCCACAATTTGCTTTCCTTTTTATTTGTTGAAATCACATTATTTAAGTTGAAAATTTGTGCAAAAAATTTTACACTAGCCATATTAAGGGTAAAAGTCATTGAGTGATGAGCTAGTACTTGTTTCCTCTTTTGCTTTAGAGTCATCAAGCTTCTTGTTATTGTTCTTAGTTTGTGGCTTTATTGATGGCTAAGATTGTATGCAACAAAGGGTGGGTGAAAGTATGAAGATGAACAATGCTTAAAGAGATTGGAAGGGTGTGTCCCATTTTTTAAATCTAAACTTGCCAAACTATATTGCAATCAAAACACTTACAAAATGGAGAAAATGAAAAGAAAATGAGATCGCAAATGAAATGGTGTAATTTTTTATTCCTAATTATATATTTAACCTCTAGCTTTTTAGTCGAAGAATGACAATTTAAAACATCATGGACATATCATGAAAAACAAATCATAAATGAGGAAAGCTTCATAAGGAAATAGTGAGGACCAATCCTTTTTTTTGTGGTGAAATTTTGCCACTTTTCAACAAACAAATTTGTTGAAGTTTGAATAATTTTGCTCTTTTTTTTGGGTTCAATTTTATCGAAATTTCAATATCAAGAAAATGAAAAGAAAAAACATTGGTGAAAACTAAAGAGATCATCCCCGCTTCGATAGCTTGACTTTATGTTGACAATGTTTTGACATAGGGCATGGAGGTTCTTCGTTTAAACAAAGTGATCAAGATTGAAAAGGGGGATCCTTTGAACCTTCAGTGGCCCAAGCTTCATTGGCATAACATTGAAAATAAAAAGGTTTTACTTAGTTATGCAAGCAATCGAAGTTGCAAATGTTAATATCTACCCACCTTGTTGGGCAAGGGTATGAGCCTAGCACAAAAATGATGAGAAATAATTTTAAATCATAAAATTCATGCGGCCAACTAAAAGGCTCAACATGCATTCTAGAAGGCACAATTTTTTTCTTTTCAGATTGGAGGTGGAAGGATTTCTTTCTTCTACTACCACCCATTGTGTTCATATTGTGTTCCAATCAAATTCCCAATGTGTTCCCCAAGTTTTCAATGTGTTCCTTGAAATGTTACCAATAGCATCACATTTTTTATCTTGAAGTTTTCCCCACAATTGAACTTTCATACACACACACTTACATAAACATGAAGTGTAAAAGGGGGCCAAAGGGAAGCATACATGGAAACATTTGTGTGTCTTTGGTTTGTGTTGTTTTCCAAGTGAGAAAGACAAATGAGAAAACAACACAAACCACAAGTTCAATTGTTGTCAAAACAAGGTGTTGTTGTTTAGGATTACAAGAAGATGAGGTGCTACTTAAACAGAAAATTGAAAACAAAACATGAAGTTGAAATGTTTAACTTGCAATATATGTTTTGAACATTGTGGTCACAAATGAGATAAAGCCAATGTCCTCTAAAGAGATGAGAAGAAACGTTTACAAAAAAAGTCCACACTTTTTTGGATAAAATAAAATTATTGTAAGCTTAAGAAGCAAATAAAAAACTTGAGATAAAAACACAACAAAAGAGATGAAAGGAATGAAAAACTATTAAAAGAGGGAAAACAATAAGTGACAAAATGTGCGTTGCTCCAACAAGTTAAGATTCCAAAAGCACATCCATATGTTTTCCATTTATGAGTGGCAAATTCACATGTTTTTTAAATTTGAACCAAGCAAAAGTCTATAATGAAAAATCTACAATGTAATTATTATTATTACATCATGTTATATTCTAGCACATATTATATCACATAATGTATGTAACTTGTAATTAAGTTAAAAGAAATTAGATATGTTTATATATTTCATATATATATATATATATATATATATCACATTAGTGTTCATAATGAGTTTTCTTAATATTAGATCAAAAAAAATTGTTGAGTTATTATAGGATGTGGCATATTGCATTTTGTGATAATTACATGAAATTCATATTGCATGTTTAAGTCAAAAGGCAACAAAAGGGCATTCATCAATAAATAAGTCTATGTTAAAAATTTATGTTTTGAAAATGCACACGTTGTGTCAAGTTTAATTCTAGTTAAATATTTTCACATTTGAAAGCTTGTAATGGTTTTGGTTAATGTGATGTTGCTACAATCCTTAGCAAACCCACTTTTGTGTGATTTTGAAATGTTTGCACAATAATTTGTTTAATGGTTATATAGATCAAATGAAATCGAGATTGACTTTTTGTCAAAAAGATACATTTAAATCCATGAACAAGATAGTGCATCATTGAATCAAGGTAAAAAGCCTTCATAGAAAACATTAAAAAACAATCTTCAAAACATTGTATGCATGAGACAAAATCTTCATAGTATCAACCTTTCATCTTTGAAAATGAAATCCAAGCACAAGATCTTTGAAAATATTCATCAAGTTGTGAATTATGCTCTTCATAATGAACTATTTTGGTTGACCCTTCTCTCATATTGCTCATCGATTTCATCTCGGTCCCAATTACAATCTGGACAATCTCCATTTTGATCCTGATGATTATCATATGCAAACTCATGATTTGCTCCACTATGCTCATCCCAGTTCCATTCCTCGTCGTGAGCTCCACAACTGTGGTCATGCTTTTGAGAAACATTGGCACCATGCCAAGCCCCAGCATTGATGAAACTCACCTTCAATTGCATGAGAATTGATGAGTTGCATCTTCACCATCTTTAAGGCTTGCAGACCATGAATGTTGCTGCAATAACAGCACCCTCATTTGGTGCAGATAAATTCTCTGGTCCACCCCCCTTGATTTCTTGACCTTTCTCTCTCTCCTCCTTTTCTGAATCCTACTAGTGATGATGATACAGTGGACTCAATGGGAGGAAGAACCATGAGCCTTTGACCTAGTTCTTGATGACTCCGGAGATGAACAAACCTTGGGATAAGGTAGAGTGGTTCAATGACTCCTTTTTGAAGACTTCATTCTTGGATCCAATGGCATTGGGTGGAGTAGCTGGTGCATGGCTAGGAGTGACCTCTAGAATCTCTGGTTCTTGCTCATAAGGTAACATTGTCCTATTGACATGTCTATTTGATTTTATGCGAGGGGTGTTCATGCACATCCTGCTTGGGTCATTTCACTACTCATTGCTTATCCTCTTTTGAATTTTTTCTTCTGTCAAGTACTTTGTTCAACTCCACCTTTGACTTTTCTATATCTGTAGCCCTCCCATTCTCCTTCTGATCCAGACCTTTCTGACTCTTGCCACTATTTTAAACTTCAGGGGAACTTCTGGAATCCTTCAATACTGAAGCAATATTATGTGTGTCGATGATGTCTATCTGTCTGCCTGGAGTGATGAGCATCATTTACATTGATCACATTAGAACCAGTTTGACCCCTTTGGGAACTCACACGCTCACCAACTTGATGTCTTCATCAAGACTAGCATCATTGTTGTGCACCTTGTTACCCTTGCTTTTCTTCAAACTTTGAGTTTCATTGCCCTCAGCTGCAATCTCCCATCTGCTTCTTTCTCTTTGCAGGAGTTGACAGCAGAGCTTGTGCTTCAGCCTCATCCCTTTCCCTTGCAACTTGGTTTTGTTCTGTATCCTTCTCACCTTGTACCATACCAGCATTTAGACCATCTGGATGGATGCTTCACTCCAGACCCTTGATATGTGCTTCTCCTCAACCACACTTTTTCTTTCTGGGTGTCACATCACTTGCATAGAGAAGAGCAAATTTTTACTTCAACATCCCAATACCGACACCTTTGTGACATGCCAAGCTCTCAGATACTTCACCAACTATGCACATGGTAGTAGCTGGACTGTTTCCCATATAAAAGTTACAGTAGTTTGTTTTGGGCTTCCATGGACACACAACAAACCAAACCAACATGGAGCATGAAGAAAAAGTACGAGCAGAAACAATATCAATGTGATTGCAGCACAGAAAAAAACACATTCCAAAGTACAAAAACCTAACATCTATTTGAGCTTCCTGTAATTCAAGATCTTGTTGACATGGAGACACAAAATCTGACAAACCATGAAACCCATCAAACCCATCACAATTTTGTGTTAAATTTTCCTTAAACAAAATAAAAAGTCACATTTCATAAACTATGCATTTGATTATAAATTAAACATAAAAGAGATTGGGTTCAAATTGTGAATATATGGTAAGATGATTGCAAAAGGACCTTATACATTTTTGCCAACTTCGAGAAAAGGAAATACCATTAAGACACAATCCAACAACATGTGTAAAAAGCCATCTTTACTTGTATGTGTGAGTTACTAACTAGTTCATGTGTGTACTAAAACGAGATTAGAGGTATGATTACAAGAAGCAAAGACATGAGCACACCAAAAGAAAGGAGGAAATGTTTGAATTGGGACAAAAATCTTAGATTAGCTAACTATAATAACAAGGAGCTTTTAAGTATGCCACAACAAGCTCAAGATTGTGACAAATCGATACACAAAGGATTATTTCAAATTAGAATATGAACAAGGATTTTATTTTTTTCGTCACTAACACAAGATAAGCCCCAAAATCTATTAATTAAGCTTCTTGATAAAAATTTCTTCACACAAACAAACCTTCCTAGAATATTTTTTTTTTTTGCTTTTTTTTCATTCTCTTCACATTGCACCACTATCTCCATCCAAATGTGTTAGTTTCTAACTATATTAGAATTCCCCAAAAAATCTTGGAAATGTTGGAAATGAAATACAACAATTTTGAAATGTTGCAATTTCAATTTTCCATTATTATCACAATAGAGGACAATAAAATATCACATTATAGCAATGTGTCATGTCCATGCAAATTGTGTGTGTTTCTAATTCTTAGAGAGTATTAACAATTCTTTCAAATCTTAAATAATATCATGCATGCAACAATTCAAAGATGTAATTTCATTTCCATTACCAACAATGGACTAGGACAATACATGTCTCCTCTTAAAACTTGGGAAAGAAATTCGCATTGTGTTAGTCTTGTCATGCAAATGTGTCAAATTTCTATTAGAACAAGTGCTTCTTAATATAAATAGTGTTTTCTTGAAGATTTGATAGAAAAAATGGAGCAATTCCATTCTATATGCACAAGGAAAAGTACTTTGTCAATGTAAGACCATCTCATTCGATATTTAGTACTGTGTGTATTTTGTCATATTTTTGCAAGGTTGGTGACATGATACTATATTGTTAATGTGATAAATCACATCAAAACACATTAGTTTCAACCTATAGATTAATGCACAAAATGGAAGAGTCTTCCCTATCCAAAAATATCTTTCTTAGTATGTTCCCTTTTATTTTATATTGTTGAAGCATGTTTATTATGCTTAAATATGGATATCCTTTTGCATTGTTCTCATTAATATGTTTTCATGATTGAAAAATATAATTTATTTTTTGAGAAATGCATTTTTTACTAGCACATTTTGTGAAGGGTAATGCTCAAAGGTTTGGGGGTGTTCTTGAAATAATGAACCCTCAATGGCAATAATGAATCTCCAAGGTCAAAGGCCTTGAGGGCCCATTATTTCAATAATGTTTTGGTTTGAGGGTGTTGCATGATGTAAAAATCAATAATTTTTTGTTCGTTCAATAAAAATTCATGCGACACTTGTTGAATATTCATAAAATATCATAAGAAAAAAAGCAAAAAATAACATATTGTATTTCAAAAAACAAAATGTTTGCAAAAGTGAACATTTCATTTTTCAAAGCATTTTGTTTCATTTGTTTCAAGTGTTTCATTTTTCAAAATGCCTTACAAGATCTTATGTGTTGTAAACTCTCCTCCAACTAATTTTTTTAAAAAATTGAATGTATTTGCACACACCAAATAATAATTATTTTCAAATACACATTAAACATATTTATAAAGTGTCAATTTCAATGGATGAGTTCCTAATGTTTATTGAAAATACAATGTGTAGTCAATAAGGTAAGATGAAAATCATACAAAAGAAAAAAAAAATAGGGAAAAACTAGGAAATGCACTCATTTTGGTGCATTCCTAAATTGTACCATGTCTTTTATTATATTGGATTGTGTGCACCTCTCACTTTAGTCCCAAAATTTGGACTATTCACAAAAATAAAATTATCCTATTGTGATGAAAAGGAACAAGGGTAGACATTGTGATAAATTCATTAACACAAGTAATGATAACACAAAACAAAACATATGCAATAATATAGTTTTGCAGACCAAATAACTTTGTTTCTTTTATTCGAACAATAATACAAGATCTATTTACTAAAGCACAAATGGGATTAAAATGTTTTAAGCTTACTCTCATGCACTATTTTAATCCTTACACTACAAGAAATCTTGTATTATGTAACCATTCAATTTGCAACTATATGCAACTATTTGTCATTTGAACAACATTTAATTACATGGCTATGTTTTAGCCCACCTACTTCCCTTCCTACCTATCTAGGTAGGTAAGCAAGTAGGTACATAAGTTTTAATTACTTGTGTATTTAAATAAGTAAGGAGGTATGTAGCCTAGGTAGGTACCCACTTACCTACTTTTTCAAATAAATATTTGTTTGATATTTTTTTCCAAAATACAATTAATGTGCCATGTGGCATATTTTGATTACACCATGTGTCACAATCTAAGACCATCTACAATGAGTGCTAGTAATGCACGGATGGCCAAAATCAATGTTTAAATAATATTTTTAAAATTACACAAAAAATTTAATAGTGGCACATGGTGGATTTTGGTATTATCAAGTGGCGCCATCATAACTCGTTCAAATTTGATGGCATGGAATTTTAAACATTTAAAATCATTATTTTAAAATTACCCTAAGTTGAAACATGTGGTAAATATTGTGTGGATACTTGATAGTTGCAAAACAAAAAACTTGGTTGTAAATGTTATGTGGATGGTTAAAGGATGAACATGTATAAGTCAATCGTGTACATCATCCATGGTTCATTTGGTGACATCGTGTTAAGTCATGATTTGCGATTAGATGTTGGGTGTGACTCCATTTATGCAACTAAAACAATTTTAGTGACAAATGTTGGTTGCAATTGTTTTATAATCACAAATTGAAGTTGCAAATTGGCATTTTTCTTCTAATGTTAATAATGATTCCAAACATTATTTAATATCAATCTTAGAAACATACATCGTCACCATAACCCATAAAATCCCAAACATTCTCAGTTCCACAAAATTGAAAACATAGCCAAACTACAAATCCCCTCCACCATGATTAATCAAAATTTCATTAATAATTCTTGTTTCATTTTATCCCAAAACTTTCCAAAAAGTTTGTACAAAAGAAGATAGCCTCCACTAAACATACTTGCAATAGAAATTTTGATAGTATATCCTCATGCAAATGTTAAACTCCCCACTCATGGACCCATGTTCCCTTAAAGTTCCCATGCACACAAGTCTCACTTCTTTTCAACACCCAATAACGAAGACTAACATAACAACATCTCAAGTATACCAAACTTGTGAAAATGGAATCATTATGGACTAACTCTCAAACCCATTAGAGATTTTCATCACATCCTTACACCTCTCACCTTAAACGTTTTATTATCAACTTCAACAAATTGTTTTGATCTTCTTAGTGCAATAGAAATCCAAGAGAAGCAAAAACCTTACAACTTGTTATGAACATTATTGTCATCAACAAAAACACAAAATGGAAACCGAAAACATAAGAAAATAATATGGCTAACTTCATTGATTTGAGTCCTAAAATCCCATCTTCATCTTCAGCCTTTAAAAACATAATTTGCATGCAACAAACAACATCTCCCAAATCCAAATGCAACACAAACATCCCATCAACAATTGTCCCACTCCACATAAAATCAACAAGCAAACAAAACAACAACTAAGTGCATCCCAAATTTCTTGCACACCATCAACACCCCTAGTCAATTGGTTTTATGACCTTCTATTATCCAATTTCAACCATGGTCAAGGTGACTTCCTAGACAATTAGGAACTAGGTATCAAAATAACAATAGGTTATATATGAGACTCCTTATCAAAGTTAGGCTAGCTTTACAAATATCTTTATTTAATGTTTTTCTTTTGGGAAGAAATTTGCAAATTGATGATTAAAGTGTAAGAGAAATTCACAATTTGAAAATTGAACTTTCTTGTGGGCCTTTCCTTTATTTTTGTTAACAACACAAGTTCTCAAATGTTATTGTGTTGGATCTTCACCAAATGATATTGTGTCGACTTATCACCAAGTATTTACATACATGCCAATTCTTTGGCTTTACCAACCTCACCACTTGGAAATTTGTCATCATCACCAAAGGAGTCAAACTTTTCAAACATATGGCCAAGAATACTAACATTCATGACACATGTGACTAAAATTGAAAACCCTTAAAAGAAAAAAAATCTTTCAAACATACAACTAACACCCATAATATATTTTACTAAAACTAAGAAACTTTAATTAACCAAATCCACATGATTGAAATTTAAAACCCCAAGAAGAATTTTTTTAAAATTATTTATTTTAAACATTTGACCAAAACTCACAACACACATGACTAAACTTTTAAAAACCTGAAAAAGAAGGGATAAAACACACACACGCATGCCACACACACACACAAGTTATTTCCATTGTTTTCCAAATAAAATGCAAAAATTATAGAGTGTAGCTAATTATTCAAAAGTAAAATTTATAATTCATTTAAATATAAATAGGGTGTTTAGAATTGATCAAGTGCCAATGACAAAGATGTGGAATGAAGATTCATTGAAGAAGCCCATTGCTCCAAGGCTAAAAACATAAATGTGGAATTATTTGTAGATTGAGGACATTATAGCAATAGATGGATTTTTGTTATCACAAAAATCTTTCAAAATCTCACTATGTAAGATGTTGCCAATGGAGGTTATAAGGCTTACACTTCAAAAAAATATTAACACTATATGTGGTGTCAATAGCTAGAAATGATGAATGCAAAATATTTATATTGAAAGGACCAAAGGAAGTTAGGGAACATCTTTCCAACAAAATGTACTACATTTGGGATGCTAACCATTGTCTCAATACATGGATGGAATACATAAAAGACAATTACCCCAACAACCTTGAATGGCACTTTGTAGTGAGAACCATGGTTTTGGATGCAAGGAAACAACTATTTGGCTTATTGTGGGACTTTTTTACTAAGGTGGATAGGTAACTATTCTTGCAATTAGGTTTTTTCCTATTTATGGTTTGTGTTTGATAGTCCTTTGTTCTCAAATTTTTTTCCTTTTTTAGTATTTAATGTGTTTTAATGAAGAAATGTTAAATTTTCTTAATTTTTTTAATTTGTGAAAACGGAGATTTCTTGAATCTTATGGGGGTGATATCTTGTAGCTCTACAAAGAACAATACTGTCAAAACAAAATTCATACATTGGTTGTGGAAAGTAAAATATATCTATAGTATTATATATTTTAATGAAATATATTTTATTATTCTATTATTTCATAACATACCAAAAAGACCCCTTTATTTCATGTGTTTCATGTTACAAAAAGCTCTTTCCTTGGGCACAAATAAGTGACCATAACTAAAATACATGCAACCAAAACAATTTTACATGCAATCTTAAATAAAGGAAATTAATAAATGTACTCTTTATATGAGATAACTCTTTTATATGCAACCTTAAGATTAAATCAATAAATTATTTCTTACACTCCATTATAAAATATCAATTAATAAATTTAAGTTATACTTGTGACCATTGCCTTTTTATATTTGATAGTAAAAATGATTTTCTAATTGTTACATGTGACCATAAATAAAACATTGAATTATGTTTTTTAAACATGCAATTATAAATGTTTTACATATGACTATACAAGAAAAAAATGATAAATATATATTTTACATGTGATTGTAACATTTTTACATGTAATTGTTTAGGAAATGAATTAAAATTTTATGTTTTATATGTGACCACTAAGAAAATTTATTAATAAATTTATTTCTTACATGTGATTGTGACATTTTTACATGCAACCATAAATAAAATAAATAATAATAATAAAATTTCTATTTAATTTTTTCCCCTTTGTGTTATCTTCAATGACCTTGTATTATATTTAAATGAAAAAACAAGTAAAATGTCATGATATTTTTTCTATTGTCGTCAAAATTAATCACACATTTTGACCAAAAGTTTGACATGTTTGATATGACATTGACATGAAGGTAGGCACAAAATCACAATGTCACATATGTTTGATCAACCTTCTCTTGGAGCGTAGTAAGCTTACTCAATTCATTTAACAAACATCACTTGGCAAAATGATGATCATTAGTACAATGGACAAAATCGTGTGTATTATGATTGGTTTACTAGTCATATAATGTCGAAATTATTTTCAAAGTCCAATGTTGGTGGTATTGTTTATAACTATGTTAACATCCATAATCTTTTATTCTCTAGTAATGGTTTTGATATGTCTACTTGCAATTGTAGGTATTGTTGGTTGTTAGTCATTACCCATGTTTCAATTTGTGTTTTTCCATAATATGTCATATTAGGTGTGAACAAGACATGTATGTTTAATGCAATAATTCAAAATATTGAATCTAGATGGTAATATACTTTTGAATTTGGAATTTGTTTACAAGTAATGATATACACTAATGTAATGCGTAATTATATGTGTTTCCCCTTTTTTGTTTGTGTATAGTTATTGGTATTGGTGAGCCCATGGAAAAAAATGTTATTTTCCATTTTTCTTATTCATGTTTTTTTATTAGAGTTACAATCTACTTGAATGATAAATTATACCACATAATGACATTAAAATAGAAAATTTAAATAAAACTTGCGCATTTGGAATGGTGATTTGTCTCTTGCCACCCTCCTTCAACATTTGTTTTGCCTTACAATTATTAACATTATTTTCAATCTCTTGTTATTTGTACTTTAATTTGTGTTAATCCATGATTATGGCCAACTTTTCTAACAAATTACGAATGTCATATTAGTTGTTTTAACAAGACATATATGTAACACAATAATTTAGAATGCTAAATCAAAATGGTAATATATTTTTGAATTTGAAACTTGCTTGCAAGTCATTGTATATGCTAATGTAGTCAATGTTTTTTTTGTGGCAAATTTTCATATTGTGGTGACAAAAAAATATCCATTTTGAACTTTGCAAAAGGATTTGTTGGAAAAATACACAAAAGTTGCCATATTTTGAGGAAATATGTTTGAAGTTACCTTTTTGAAACAATGAGTTCCTATAGGTTATCAAAATTAGGCATGATTCCAAAAGGCTTCAATTGTCCTATTGAACCACTAGCCAAATTTGATTCATTCCTCTTATGGATGATCACCAATCCACCTAGTTGACAAAGTTGAAAAATAAAACACACAAATGTAATGTGTACTTATATATGTTTATCCCTTTTGGTTTGTAGCATTGTTTGAATTGCAATTATTTGAGTTGGTGACCCCATGGAAAAAGAACTAATCCCATGGTCATTTTGTCTTTTTTTTCATTTTTCTTATTCATGTTCTCTATTAGAGTGGCAATTTGCTCAAACAATAAAATATATCACATAGAATAACAAAAATTACAAAACCTAAATAAAACTTGTGCATTTGGAACAGTGATATGTCTTTTGTCACCATCTCCTTCAACATCTATTTTGCCTTCCAATCCGTGACGTTATCTTCAAACTCTCTAGACTCCAATCCAAAAACGTGCATCAATAGACTTATATCTTGTAGTATTGAAAACAAATTCATAGAATTCAAAACAAATTGCTTCTCAAAAAGATACAACTTCAAAGCCCAAGAGATACACAAAAGAAGGGAGATTAACAAGTCACAATTAGTTGGTCTAGTAGGAGCTAAATCCAATATCTTTTTCCCTTGACAATTGCCCATAAAATCTTGTCCTGATCCATTTAATGCAAAGTTGAACACGAGTGTAGAGAAATTGTCATTACAAGTTGCATAGAATGCAATTGTAATAAAACAATTGTGTAGTCCATAAAAACCTCACTTCAAAGCTATCTTTTGTGCAATTGCAATCAACAACTTGTTTCATTCTAAGTTATTTCTACCCACAACTTGTCCCTTGCATATTTGAGCACAATCTAGACAACCTTCATTATGATTTTCATCATCATAAGCAAAACTCATTCAACTAAATGTCACATGCAAGCCATTGTGATCACAATTAAGACCAAAACTATTATGGCAAAACTTGCCAAATATGAACAATTGCACATGAGTGTAATTGCCAACCATTCCAAAGTAAAAGTTCATACATTTAGATTTCAATTCAAATGCTAAAAGTTTGATATCATTGTCATCCCATCCCTCTTTACATGGATTTAATGTCTAAATTTACATTCAAACATAGAACGACATTACAATACAAAGTTATTAACGGGAATTACTAGAGACAAATACTTTATGTTGACAAGGACTATACGCAACCAAACTTGTAGAAGAATCGAACGTCGTTGTCTTCTAGGACGTGGACTTGGTTGGTTGGAGTTGCTTTCAAATGAATCTTTCTTAATACTTCCACACGTGTCCAAGTAACATGTCTTGTGCCCTCCATTTGAATTTTATTGCGCCTCTCTCATTACTAACAAAGGTTCAAAAAACCAATCTATCACATGCTCCTTTGGTTGGTTGAAAGATCTCACTTCAGTTCTATCACCTACAATAAGAGGAGCTGTATCATACACATGTTTTGTGATTTTCAATAGCAACATTTATGGTAGTAAAAGCTACTGTAACATCCCCATTGACATAATCAACTCCAAGTAGTGTGTGGACATCAATGTTAACCAACAGATTGAGCTTCTATTTAAAGACTTGCAGCAACAGAAGACTTCACCATGATGCCAGTTAGCTGAACAAAACCCAAAAGAGAGGACTGAAAGTGAAGAAAAAAGGGGAAACCTAAAAAGAGCTAGTCAGGAGCTTGCATTTTATCATGATAGGCAACTAGACACCATTGCACATTCCATAAAATTGGAGAAAGGCCAATTTCATAGAAACACCTTGTCCAAAACATTGACATGGTTGATGCATACACTGTCATCCCTCAAGCAAGTTCAAGATACATTAAATCAATGACAACACCTTCCAGCCTTCTTTCTAGATAGTTAGATCAGATGAACTAGAAAGAGAGCAATTGCCAAATTTACATCCAGTTTCAGATGGTTGAAAGGACATGCTCAGGCAGAAGCGGTGACTGCCACCCCAACAAGATGCCTCCCAATCTCCTCCCAATCTCAATCCTCTGATCATTAGTGTTCAATGTCCGGTTGCATTAAGGTGCTTGAAAAAAATGTGCCCTTCCACACAGTACCTCATCCTTGCTCCTCACACAAGGGGAGTCTCTCTCTAAATTCCTAGCCAAAACCCTAGAAACACATTTGAGCTTACTAGGGTTCCACAACTACCATGACATTCCTTCAAGCAAATACAACCACCATAAGCAACTGACCTCCCCTTTCATAATTGCCATACAACTCCTGCTCATTGTTTCTCACTCCTAGCTCCATGCTCCAAGCTCCTCATTATTACTATTTCAAGACATTTGTCCAACAAGAATGAAGCAACCATAGGCATATAGAGAATAACCAGTCCTCAAATGTAAAACCCAAAAAAAAAAAGACTTTGAAAGGCCTCAGTTGTTACCTCATATTCCATAATGCCTTTTGCCCATTCCCACACTTCTTAAATTGTAGAATTTGGCTGCTTTGAGGTAAGTGCCAATCCTGTCTGATGCATAACAGAAAAAGCTCTCTAGATCTTTTACGCCATGCAGGGCACCCCTAGGGCACATTCTACAACCTAGTAAGCCCTCATAGCAAAATAGACCCTCTAAATCTTGTATTGCCAAGTAAAGCACACTAAGCCACATTCTGCACACCAATAAGCCTATATAGCAGAAAAGGCTCTCTAAATCTTCTACACCACCACCACCTGCACCCCTCCTTGGCACCCTAGACCACATTCTGCACCTTAACAAACCCTTCTAGCAGAATAGGGTCTTTAAATCTACTATGCAAGGGAATACACCACTATGGCACATTCTGCACCCTAGTAAGGCTTAATAGGGTGCAGAACACAGCCTTGCCTGGGCACCTACTCTAGTACTTAGGACACCCTTGGTAAGAGATTCAGGATGTTGACTGATAGTTGGCACCAAATGGATGTGGCTCAAGTCCAGATTTGCAAATCTCCAAACAATTTTCAGAGTGTCACAAGACCAAACAATTGTTGGAAAATCCAAGTTACAGAAATTGCATAGTAAGCCTGAAAATCAAAACAATCAACAGAATTGTTTCATTCAATCAACAAAAGCTGTAAATTGGTCCAATATAATAAGACCTGTGTGCCAATGACAGCTTGAAAAAAAAACTACTACTTCAGGAATCACAGCTTAGTGGTTGATTTCTATGTACTAACAATTAACTTCTGATCAATTCCAAAAACTGCAGCAAACACTCTGATAAACCTGCTGAAAACACAGATGAATAAGGAGCCGGATGTGTTAACAAATTCAGAAGCTCTGCCCATTTCCTCGTTGCGACTGAGCAGAGTTTGTCTTCTCCTAAATAACAAAATTGCAGTCAACTGATTGGATGGTAGGAACCACCATTGTCATTGTCTTCATCCACCAGCTTCATTGCCTTCCTGTAGAAGTAAATAAACTGACATAGAATCTGGCCTTTTGTTAAGGAGAACAAAGCATGTGGATCTTTCACTTCTTGTAATCCTTTGGAAAAAGCATATGTTCTGTGGAGTGGAAAAGAATATGAGCCAACAGGGGTTTCACTAATATGATACAACACATGAAGCAGGAAAACAGGAATGATGGATTTCAGAGGATTTGAGACTAAAATCTCAATGAGAGGATACAAAGGTGTCAAGCAGCACACACACGCCTGCATCCACCAGCCAAGGTAGATTTGGTTTTAGCTGTGACCACTCCGTACTGCGTACCAGAATGCTGCACAAACCACCCCCACCCATGTATTTCTTTATTCTCTCATGTCTTTCTCATGAGCTTTGGATGCAAAGTTGATTTATTGAAAGCCAACACAAAGAAAGAAAGAGGTTCTGAATCAGGATTTCATACCTTCCCACGTATGTTATGTTACCAACAAGAGCAAACATGAACATCAACGGATTAAGACCCTGCAAAAAATAATCCCAATGTGAGCAAACAAGAGTGTGAGTTTTGCACGACTTTACTCTAGAACAAATGCTTTTGAAAAATAAAATAAAACAGATGGACAAAAAACATGCCAGATGCTCCTCCACTCCGTAACAACTCACATGGCCTGAAACTCTCTTAAACTACATGAGATTTCCAAGTCCTGAGAAACCTACCTCAGCTGTCCCTCTTTTGATCTGAAAAGCATCATTGTTGAAAGCATTCCATGGAGTCATCATGGCACCATGAGAAAACATCCATCCCATATAAAGGACCATGGGAAAACAGACAAAGCAAGTATGTTAGGTGTCTATAGAATAACAAGACTTGCTGGTCAAAGTACTACTCTCTGTACCAATAGATGTTCTATACAAATGGAACAACAAAGAGCAAGAATGCTGGAAGGTCATACATTGAGCAAGATTTGTGGGAGGCGACCACCCATATAGATAACTGCCATAATCCATCCAAACACTTCACCCAATGGAGATATTTCCTCCCCCAACAAACCAAAAGGGACACTGTGTTGATGACTCCTATCCAATACAGAACTTATCTGCATACACAAACCAAACCAGCCATGAAATGAGATTGTGATCAATTTGATGGCATGGGCCTTGGGAAGCTACACTTGTTCGTAGCTGACTGCCATATTACACAATGCACCCACACATCAAGGTCTTAAAAACATGTTGACAAACTCTTGTGCAAGATCCCTTTGACCCAAAATGCAACCAAAACCCAGGTCATGCTGTGAGTGACTTGACTAGCTTCCTCAGAAGCGTAATGCCAAACACTACTAATTCCCAGCTGTTGATGACAAACCATTTCAAAGCATCCAACCACATGCACCAGAGTACTGTTGGTAACAAAGTTGCAGTGAACTACACAACAAAAAGCAAAGAATACAAAGAAAAATACATGTAGGAGACTTTGAACAGACTGCCTTGCAGATGTGGCATCCATAAGTCCTCCAAATGTATGTCTGTTGAAAGCAGCGCTTATGCCCAGAGATCCAACCAGAAGTCCTCCTGTTGATGCCACCTGCTCCCTCTCATTTATAGCACCAAGAATAGTGAATGTGCCATAGCAAATCACCTCAAAAGCAGACAAGGCCAAATGCAGCAAGACTTGCACGATCTTCATCATAAAACCCACAGAATTACGAATACCACACTCAGAGAAAACTACCAGATATCATCAGCTCATCTATTGTGCCATTTTGCAAACTTCTCATAACATTTGAAACTGTAGGCAGATGATAAGTTCCTAACTGAGATCCTGAACTTGCAAAATGGAGAGGAAACTCAACTGTGCGAGTCAGGTTGGAGACAGAAGTGCCTACAGGACCTGAGTGTGCTCGGACAGGATGAGATCCTACTACAAGTGGGTCTGATGTGATAGAGCCCACATGCGGCAGCAAATAGCTTGATGACATATGGCCACCAGCAGATCCCCCTCTTGACCCCAAGCCATAAGAGCCAACTGTTGGTACATAGCTACTTGCCAGTGATCTTGCAGACCTGAATAACCAGTGCAACAACCATGTACAGACCATCAACTGGCATCAGTAAAAAAATCTTCCACTGGTGCACACACACATGCACTGAAAAATTATGGGGAAAGTCTAAAACACTTCTGCATGAACACACACAATATGTTTTTGACATCTGTGGATAATGCAGAACAAGTCTAGGGTGTTGAGAGGTACGTGTAATAGAGGTCTCTGCCTGGTGAAGGGTGAGCTTGGGGAACAGTGATTGATGTGGTCTGGCGGCTTGGAATTTTACTTGTCTCAATAGTTTCATCAGCAGCCTCATGTATGATGCCTGGCTTCTGGGCTTCTTCTACATCTGCTTTCACAGCCTTCACCACCACCAAATCAGTTCTGAATGTCAAATGATGCTAAAAAGACACACAAGAGATGCTGCTGGCTGGAAATTCTCAGGGTCAACCTCCTAACCCTAAAAATCTTTGAAACTCTCAAACTCAAAAGCCATCCTGTGCTACAACCACCACCTTCACAGAGTTTCAGAGATAGAGATTTGTTCCCATGTTTCTCACTGGACACTGCTGAAGTGAGACAAATTTCTGTCAACATCTAATCTTTGCTAAAAACATTGCAACTGACCTCAGGAAATACATCCCCTTGTCGTCTGAATGGAGCACCTTGGATTCGCCACATGACATGATCATAGTATATAGTTTGACTGACCAGCACAAGTGTTGTGATTGTGTACAACTGCAAATCAAAATCTCAGAAATAAATGAGGAGTAAACAAAATCATTACACCTAATAATCTTACAACAACAGAAACACCAATCCAATTTGTTAAGGCAAGAAACACAGTGCAAAGGGATGTTGTACAAAGGAGAAGAAAAATGCATCTGTGGGTACCCACCATTGCCATGTAGAATTGGGTTGGTAGCTGGTGGAACATGCATGTGTGCACATCCGCCAGAAGAGCTTGTGTTAGTGACGAGCTCACCAAAAAACAGATGTGAGAGAGAAACAGCAAGCTTCTATGTTCCAAAAAACATTTCTCAAAAACATCAATAAAAACATGTGACCACCAACCTTCACCATCTAATTTAACAGATGCAGAAAACTGTAGTCTACTCCAGGACCAGTGCATGCAAGAAGTGAGGAAGAAGAAGAAGAAGAAGAAGAAGAAAATGAAGGTCCATGCATATACCGTTGCTGGTTCCAAATAGCATCCTGCCAGGTTGAACAAATCCCTGCTCATAACAAAAACCATCAAGCAACAACAAATTCCCATAACCCTTCAGACTCAGCTGATGATACTCTATCATGGGTACTAAGATCTTTTAGGCGCTGGAGCTTCTTCCCCATGCCCACCATCATGGGTTTTCTTCTTCTTCTTCTTCTTCCTTAGATGAAAATTCTATGCAGAGTACATGTACCCAACGAAAGGGTGCAAAAGAAGAAGAAGAAGCAGCAGCAGCAGCAGCAGCAGCAGTGTCCAGGAGCCAGCAGAAAGCCCTTGTGAAGAATGAATGGGTGGTGCAATTCTGAGGCTTACCCAACAACCCAAGTCGTTAAAAAGAGGAGGGAGATGCCCTCAGTGGATTTCTCCCGGAAGTTGGTGATGATCTGCGGCACTTCCGCCACTCCCCAGCTCACCACGCTCAACAATCCCATCACCAACGAGACTGTATCCCGCCGGTTGCAAACACAGTCCTTCAGATACCGCTCCACCCACACCATACATCCCTTGTCAGCCGGACATTCCGGCATCGGCCCAGTCACCCACAATTCTCCCATCTTCAGCGCCCACAGGTCCCTAACCACCCCACCTCTCGTCTAGTCTGGTCTTATCTTGTCGCTTCTCTTCTCTTCTCTTCTCTTTCTCTCTCTCTCTCTCTCTCCACACGACACTTCTCCACTCCGACGACACATGCAATTGATTTGAAAACCAAACAACCGACGCAAAATGGGTTGTTGTTGGGATGTCGTCTCATGCATCAGCCATACTGCTGGTTGGGAGCTGTTGCAGTAACAACAAGTTGAAGAAGGTGGTGAAGGAAGATGGTGCTATTACAGTAACAAGAGAGTTGAAGAAAGTGGGTGATGGTGAAGGAAGATGGTGCTACTGCAGCAACAACAACAACAAGTTGAAGAAGGTGACGAAGGAGATGGTGCAATTATTTGGATAGGATTTTGGAACACAATGACAAGCTCAACACCCAAACAGAGTGGATGATGGACAAAGCGGTGCGCGGGGGATTATGAGAGCGCTGGCTGGCTGGCGCTGCACCGCTCTGCCACCAGCCTTGAGCGCCCCCCCCCCCCCCCCCCCAATAAATAGGTAAGCAAAAAATACAACTACCTACTACAACTTCACCATCAAAATATATGGCGATGGCATTTTTATGCTTTTCTCACATTCTCATGTAAAAGGGAATATGGCATTGGATCCAACTTTTTGGAAGTTTTATCTTATTAGAACTCACATCATGTGAACTGGTTTCTTGGGTGAAGAAAGTGTTTAAGACTCTTTAGATTGGAACCAATTGTTTTGGTGTTCAGAGAGTGGACTGGTTTCTTGGGTGAAGAAAGTGTTTGGACTCTTTAGATTGGAACCGATTGTTTTGGTGTTCAAGTCCTACAGAATTCGCGGCTTCTTTAACCTCCCCCCCCCCCCCCCTCTCTCTCTCTCTCTCTCTCTGGGTTCGTCTCATATACCAGACATACTAAGAGCATGCAGGTGTATGCCCCTTGTCAAGTGCTTTTTTCACTTCGATGAAGAAAAGTCAAAACATGCAAAATGGTTTGGCTCATCAAAATGGTTTTGGCCCAGCATTTTTGTCAAAACATGCAAAATGGTTTGGCTCATCAAAATGGTTTTGGCCCAGCATTTTTGTCAAAACATGCAAAATGGTTTGGCTCATCAAAATGGTTTTGGCCCAGCATTTTTGTCAAAACATGCAAAATGGTTTGGCTCATCAAAATGGTTTTGGCCCAGCATTTTTGTCAAAACATGCAAATTGGTTTGGCTCATCAAAATGGTTTTGGCCCAGCATTTTTGCAGAGAGCGCAGCCAACAGGCACACAGCACAGCCTAATATCTGCAGCTGATTGGACCAGATGGGTTGTTGCAATTACTAGTGTCCCACCTATTTATTTGCAGTTGTACAAATAGTTTTTTGAATCGTGGGTTTCAGCAAATAGTAACTAAACTTAACTTGGATGTGAGAAAATACTTTTGCAGGGTCAAATAGTGTGAGGGTTTGTTGGATATGCTTTTGAAATAGCTTATTTCGTTTCACTCGTCACCACCCTAGTGCTGAATAATTTTTTTTTTTTTATTTTTGAAAATCAATCTTGGCAATAAAACTGTTAAATTTATGAAAATTTTGATCTGATATTATGTTGAAATAAAATTATTCAATAACGATGATCAATCATCGCATTTCATTTCCTTGAAGGATCTTGTTAAAAAGAGGAAGTATTATTGCATGACTTTCTCTCATCCTATTCTTTGATCGCAAGTTAGTTGCAAGGATAGCATTTTATCCAACAACTTAATTGAGTTGTAATAACTTAATTCGAGTTGCTTAGCATAGATTGGTAAGTGATTGGTAAATTGTTGACATACAAGATTTTGAGATACACCTTACATACAACCTATGCAAACATCTAAAGTCCCAAATGTCTCAAGTCCTAAAGGTTTTGGCATTTTGATGGGCCAAGTAATTTTCTTTCACAAAATTCAACATTTCAAAAACAATGTGATTATCATTGAACCTGAAAAGAGATTCACATACCGTATGTATGTGAGCCTCTCTACTACCATGCTCTTCAATATTGAGACTTGAGAGTAACGTAAAAATAGAAGATCCGAATAGGATATCTTGTTTTTAGAAGCCCCAAGACATAAGCATTCTAGTCTTTGAAAAGATGTTAAAAATTGTACATTTGAGACTAGTACCTATAGGGCTTGGGATTGAAATCTTTTTGCTAAAAACAAAAGAGAGACGCCATCACCCATCCACCCATATTTTGTTCTTCCATTGGCTTTATGACTAGATTGCTACCTATTTAATTGCATGGCTTTCTATGGCTCTCCTACATTTGCGCATATGCCACCACCACCACTTTGTACAACTACTTTGTTTTATGCCCATCTTTTGTCTCTTTCCCTTTTAACTCTTTTCATCTCAGCAACTTAGACATAGGTTTTGTCCTTGCAAAATGTAACAAGTTCTCATAGTACATATTGTGTGTGCACTTTTACACTTTGCCATAATGAAATTTATTTACACTCCATGGAAGTGTATAAGGTTCATTTCATGTCGCATAAAATCATTTTAAAGTGTAAAACAATTGCATTTTTACAATTTCACATGATCATGTCAAAAGTGTATCACTTCTATTTGGGAGGGATCGAATCGCACCCATTTCATATAATTGAAAAAATAAATAGAGTTTTGTACCCACATCGAGATTCACTCACAACTAATAAATAGGGATTCTCAAGTAGATATAATGATTAAGTGTATATAATATATAAATTTATATGTCTCAAAACATTTACGTGGCACTAGGTAAAATATACTTGACAAATGTTTACACTTACACCATCCTTCACTTTGGGTCGGCAAATTGGCGTGGTTGTTAGCCCTTCAAATTTAGGGCCTGGGTTTGGGGGTTTAGGGTTTAGGGATCAAGTCTAAATCTTTAAGGACACAACATAATGTTAAGGAGTTGTGACCAATGTTGGGTGGTTATTTAAATTTTCCAAGAACCTTTGAAAGGTTTGTTAGCTCTTTTGATTGAATTAGAATGACCAAGTTTTTTTTTTGAAGGTGTTGTAACTTGGTGCCTCTTTTAGATGGGTTATTATCAAACTAGGTTGTGAACCCTAAACCCTCATATACTTTGAATGCTAAGTAGTTTAAGTCTTTGTGAAATTCCACAACAAAAGATGGCAAACAAAGCACTTGTGTTAGCCCTACTACTACTACTACCTATGCTCAAATCTAGTAAAAGGCTTGTGAAGATTCTCATAGCTTGTGATGTTAGTGAGCCAAATTGGCTTTTGGCCTTGAAGAATGTCCAAAAGCTTGAAATCTGGAAAAGTTCCATTCCAAAGATGGATATTTAAATTGAACCTTTCACAAAAGTCACTACTATTATTGGTCCTTGAAGTACCCATTCAGCTTTAAATTCAGCCACCATAACTTAAATATTGTCTGGACACAAGATTAGAAATAAATACAAAAATAAAACAAAAATTAAAGCTGAAGACACAACAACAAACAAGAAAATATTATTAACAAAAATCCAATATATTAGGTGTTTGGAACCTTCCCATTTGGACTTTATTCATTTATGGTTGTTTTTTTTTTTTTTTTTGGACATGTTTGGAAGAACAACTTTATTTTAGAGGAAGCAAGGACCCCAAAAGCCCCCAATATTATTTACATTTTTTTTTTCCAAGCACCCTACAAGCTATGATTGAGGTGCCTCTTCTTCAACAACATATGTTGTGCACACAAGTGAGAATTTTGAAAGGTGAAAAATTATAAAATAAAATAATAAATTGGTGAAAAAGTTGAGGCCCAATACAATTATAGGCTAGTACATATACCTTTTCCCATTCATTAAGCAAAAGACTAAAGTGTTATGTTCTCAAAATTCAGGCATTCAGAAATGTTTGAAAAACCTACAATTATTTTTAAAAATCAAATGTGCCCCAACATTGAATAGGTGGGGTGTTCTTCTGCAAGGGGTGTTAGCCCATGCCAAAAATGGTGACAAAGTCTTTTGGGAAGAGAAATTTCATGCAGCCAATGGGAAGGCCCAAATGGGAAGGCCCAAGCATCGCACTCAAGGTGCCTTTCTTTTTTTCCTTTTATGTTTTGGGGTGGGGGGGGGGCGGGGAGAGGGGGGGAGAGAGATTTTTTTTCATTTTTCCTGGCTTCCCAAGTGTTCACACTATGTTCCTTTCAAGTTCCCAATGGGTTCCCAATATTTTCCCCAACATTTTTTTCCATACCTCCTCACTTTTATCCCATATGCCTTGAAGCCAATGGGAAGGTGCAACATCCATTCAGGTGTCCCAACTTTTTATTTTGGGTTTTGAGGGCAGGGGGAAGGGGGAGAGGTTTTTTTTTTAATGAGTTGTTCATGTGTTCCTACCATGTTCCCAAGTTGTTCCCCAAGTTTTCAATGTGTTCCTCAAGGGTGTTCCCAATAGCACCTAGTATCAAACCCATATGTTTTGCCCAAAAACCTCCCCTTCTCACCTATATAGCCGGGGTGTTCGTTGCGAGGGGTAATAGCCCAGGCAAAAAAATGTGATGAACCCTTTTGAGGAGAGAAATTTCATCCAACCAATGGGAAGTGCAATCATGCTCTCAGGGTGCCTTGGTTTTTATTCCTTTTAAGTGAAGGGGTGGAGAGTTAATGAGTGACCTATCTTGGGTACCTGAAGAGCACGCTCATGTGCCATGTTCATTATTGCCATGCGCTGGACCCAGCTTGCTGCCTCAAGTTCCTTTGACCGTTTTAGTTCTTGAAACCTGTATAGACATATGAATCATACATCTGAGTTTCAGAAAATGATAGACTGGGAGTTTTGGGTGCTAGCAGCTCCTGACATGCAAGCACCATGTCACTGGACAGGAGTTACCTGCAACAGCTTGGGGCAAGTCTCAGGAGTAAGTCTTCACCAACTGGGTCTTTCTGGCACTCTGGCTCCCAAGCTTTTCTCCATCACAACTCTGCAGCATCTGGATCTGAGCTCCAACTCCTTCACAGGAACAATCCCAACCTCGCATCAGTCGCTTCTGAGCCGCTTCGAGAAGATACTGCGCTTTTCCGTGTATTGGCTGCTGTGACTTCCATCGCCATCTCGGCTGCGCTTCCCGACGTTCCCGTAATCGCATTGGATACAGAAAGTGGAACTGCAGCCATCGCCGTAGGTAGCCCAAGGTTTGTGCAACACCGCGGAGTCCTCTTTCGTGCTTTCTGGGGACTTACAAAGAGTCTCGCAAATTTTCAAATTCACAAACACAACAACAACAACAGTGGAGTATTCATCATGACACATCATCATCCCACGATACGCCACCGCGTTGCTCCCCATCCTCAAAAACACCCGTTTTTTCCACGGCGTTGCAGCAGCAGCAACAAAAGAAAACACAAACAGGAGAGAGAGAAAGAGAGCGCTAAATGGACATCAAGCTCCACCAACAGGAGAAAGCAACCGTCTTGTTGCCTTTCATGCTTTTTGCTTAGCACACAAAGCCGCCACCTTTGTTGTTGTTGCTGTTGTTCCCGCTTCTTCTTCGTCTCTGATCCTGACTGCTCGCTTCTAGTCCCATGCCGTAATCTCGCTGATCCGTCTCTGATCCTGACTGCTCGCTTCTCGTCCCATCTCGTAATCTCGCTGATCACCAAGCCGTTTCAATGACAGGTAAGGAGGACAGACAGGCAAAGCAGCAACAAATGCAAAAAAAGAAGGTTATGTCTCTTGACGGTTGGTTAGGGTAATGGGTGGTGTGTCTTCTTGCACCCTGCAGCCGTCCACTGGCACAGCTACTACTATCACTGCGACAGACAGGGAAGGCGAGGAAGAAGACTTCAATAATAATGGGAGTTTGATTTGGAACCATCCCTCCTTCCTTGCTTCCTTCCTTCTTTGAAATGCAGCAACCAATGTGGTCAATTGCCACTTCCATTGCTTGCAATATCCAGCTGAGAAAAAGGCAAATTGCGAGCAACAAAATGCACTTGAAACCTGCAAGCTTACGCTCATCATGATTCATATCATGCTCTGGTGCCCTGCAGGAGAAAAAAACTCCATAATGGAACTCCATAAAAAACCCACTCCATAGTGCAGAATTGCCTGCAAGTAGCCATACTCACATTCTTTCGCAAGAATAAAACCCCACGATAGCTTCGAGATACCTTCAGCGGAACGCCCGCCACAGTTCGAAGCAGCAGCACCATCAGCACAGCAATGAGGAGAATTCCGGCCAATACGTTTGCGCCTTCTCATCGGGCGTTACTCGTGACGACGATGGTGTGACCGCCGTTCCGGAATACAATATTGCATTCTATGGCAGGCGGATAGGGGTGTCGCTGGAATGGGCTCCTGATTGGTCCATCGGGATTTTCTTACCTACAATTTCGCAGTGCTAACAGGATCACATGATCATGTGGATAACACCAGGCCGCCGCCATGAGGAACACATTGAAAACTTGGGCGTGATCGAATCTCCAAGCGGGTGCATTTCCTGCAGCCAAAAAATAGGATAGATAGATCTGAGCATCATCCATCTCCCCTCATGAACAACAGACTCCAATTCTTCCACACATCAAAAAAGGCATTCACATTAGGAAAAAATTATACGGATACCCTAAATTCCTCCTGCTAATAGGACCAAAACATACCCAATGATGGAGGTCTAGGAGATCGGTGAAGCTCCCCACATAAGAGTGTGTCACATTGGTGGGTTTGTGAGCAGTGACCACATAAATTCCAACCCCCCATCTTTGTCTCTCTGCACATAGCCCACCATCACCACTACCACAACAACTACAATAGAAGCAGCAGCAGCAGCAAAGCTCCAACATCCCTCATCCCTCAACAAAAAAACACATAAAATAACTCAGAATGTGTGGCCCAGAAATGAATTGGGAATGTGTGGCCCATAAATGAATTGGGAATGTGTGACCCAGAAATGAATTGCCGTGGCATTCTGGGGCACTGGACTTTCCATGCAAGTTTTATTGGCGGGGGGGGGGGGAGGATTTATTTTCCTTTCAGCCAATAGGAGGGCCTAAGCTGCCTTGCTTTTATTCCTTTTAAGTTAGGGGGGAGAGAGGGAAGATTTTCTTTTTTTCAACAACTAAAAAAACACATAAAATAACTCAGAATGTGTGGCCCAGAAATGAATTGCCGTGGCATTTTTGGGCACTGGACTTTCCATGCAAGTTTTATTGGGGGGGGGGGGGGGAGGATTTATTTTCCTTTCACCTATATAGGTGGGCCCGAGGGGAGGAACCACACACATCGAGACAGAACCTCCTATTTTGAGGAACCTCCACAGTTTCTTTCTGTTCGGGCAGGAATGGGCCAATCGAATCGGTTTCGGCCCCGAATTTTGGCGCACTTTGTCCATGAGAGCGAACGTTCCGGAGGCTCCACCAATGAATAATTTCGGCTTCAAGCCCGTGCGGACAACCGACATCCCATTTCTTTATATAAGTAGATATATGATGTATGTTGATTTATGATAATGGTTTGTAGGAACCCATCCTAAGGAGCCTTTTGTTTTGGTGCAAAATTTTGCACTCTTGTGAAATTTTTAACTTCTTTTGCCATAAATTCAATTTTTTTGAAAAAAGAATTGCCAAAAATTTGGAAAAGAATTCTCAAATTTTTTTTAAAAATTGCCAAACTTTTATACATGGTTCAAGAAGGTATCCAAAAAACATATAAGGATGTTTAAAATTATTTTCTTTCACTTTTTCTTAATAGCCAAATTTGGTTAAATCGGCTTATCGATTATCGCCACCATGGTTAAATCACAAACTTGAAAAAATAACATTGGTTCCTCATATGATCTCAATGCTCCATTGATTTGTATTGTTATGTGGTTATGGATTAAACCTGAAGCACATCCTTCAATATCTTGGAGCCACAAATCACCCCCAAATAGTGCATGATGAACCATCTCAATGCTCAACATAATTTTTATTCCTACCTTTTTTTTAGTCACCATTTTTTCAAAAACGGAGAATGACAAGTATATATAGAATTGGAGGCCTATTGGGAACAACTTTAGGGAACATATTGGGAACTTGGAAGAACATTTTGAGACTTGATGGGAACATGTTTGGAAAAAAAAAATTAAAATTCCTCCTCATTCCTTCAGCCCAAAAGAAAATAATTGGGCACTCCTAAGTGCATGTTGAGGCTTCTTGTTCCTATTATAATACATGCACCTTGAGTAAAATTTTGGAGTAAAATTAAAGAACAACATTACGTGTTAAAAGTCCAAAATCCTTGTTAAAAGCTTCCAATTTGCGTGTGTTTTTGCATGCAACATGTCCATATGACTTCATTAAGGCAACTTTTTAAAACAATTTGAAACCCCAATTTGAACAATCTCATAATTCATTGGCCACAAATTCTTTCTTTGCACCTAAGCACAAGCCTAATGCTATTATAACATTGAAGAGCTAATTCAACAAAGTTATTCCTTAAAACAAACCTTATAATGTTGCATTCACACTTGATGTTAAATCAATGTTAAATGCAAATCTAGGTGGCATCCTAGGTGGCACCCAATGTTAAATGGGTGATAACTTAATGTTAAGTAAATCTTAGTTTAACATAAAAATCTTCGTGATATGTAAGTTTAAGTCTTAAGTGACTAGTATGGTGAGAAGGGACTCAACACTAAAAGTCCTTAGCACCAAGTGTGAATGCACCTTTAAAAGGTTTCTCATTTTGATTGACCATATGGACATTTTTTCACCACTAGCCCCAACCCTATTCCACAAACCCTATATATTTGTGTATATTTTTTAAATTAGTCTTGTAAACCTTGTCCAAATGCACACAAAGTAGTTAGTTAGTTTGTTGTTGTTATTATTATTATTATTATTATTATTTTAAAATTTTAATGCTTTAAAAAATATTTCAGGTTTGGACTTTGTTCTATCCATTGCTATTACATATTGGATATGACACAATGGATAATTATGTCACACCTTTCTTAATAAATACCTTAATTTTATCATTATTTCACTCTTTTTCCCTATCCACCAACATGAATATGAAAAAACAAATTAACATGTGTCTTTCCATGTCCATGAAATGTATATTAATTAAAATTAAAATTTGACATTGACATAAATAAGAACAAATTATTGAAAACCATTTGAAAACATGAGAATATATATAAGATTTATCACTAGTAATGCATAGCAATGTGAAGTTCAATTTTAGGATAGATTCTTTCCCACCTAAATACCCACCTATATATTTTTAATGGAAAACTTTCATCCCCACCTACCTATCCCCCACCCATTTATTTATCTACCTATCTAGTCATATACCTACCTATTTGCCCTTTAGGTAGGTACCCACCAAACTTCACCTACTAGGTTGCATTTACCTGCATGGTTGCCACTCTAATAGACCTTGCAATTGCTGAAAAAAATGATAAATAAAAAAAATTGAAAATATTGCATAGAGCTAGGACTTGTTCACTCAAGCAATATTTAAAAACATAATTAAAATATTTATCATCATTCATATAAAGGTATTGCATATATGCATTGGTTTGAAAATTTTGTGTTTAAGGTGTTTTGTGAAGGGTATTGCACAAAGTTATAAACATCAAAATATGTGAAATATCCCTATTAGGGTATTGCATTCTCAAAGGATTTTTTTCACTATGATGAAAATATTGCAAACCTAATGTAGATGTCCAAGAAATATAGAACTTCACCTTAGTTTTGGTGCATTTAATACATATTGTACCCAATTTAAATAAGCAACTAGGTCTAGATTTAACAATTTGATTTGCTTATTTTTATGGTGTACTTTAAACAATGTGGATTAGAGTTATAAATATTATGTTCATACAGTTATTTATGTTGTTTAACACTATGGTCAACATGATGATAATATTGCACACAATTATGAAGGTTGGAAGGAGTAAGACTAAAATATTTCCTACACACCAATGGATAGAAACATGGGTGTATGAAGGTAATATTAATTCAAAAATAAAAATCCCAAACAACTAGGGTATATTGCATAAAAAAATGGAATAAAAACCCTAGCAACCTTTTTGGGTCGAAAAGTGAGGGAGGTCCAAAAAGGAAATAATTAGATTGATCACCTTAGGGAGGAACAAATAGTACAACTAATTGCCTATTGTTTGTTTATATTAATGTAGAGATTGGAACAATTTTTTCCATGAACCAACATTTGATTCAATTTGATTTGTTAACATAGACGCCATTTTTTCATTTGTTGCACCATGCATTAGTCCCTCAACTATCACTAAAACCATCCCATCTATGGTTAGTAAAGGTTGAGTTTTCTCCAACCTTGTGTGAGGTGCCATTTTAATCAATTTAACAATAACCGACAAATTGAGCAACCATAACAAAACAAAACCAAACAAAAGAAATACCCATAGCAATCTTAAACACAATGCATTACAAACAAAATGTAGTGTTTAATTGTCTAGTTTAACATTTACGATTGAGAAGGGCAATAGAAGCGAAAGAAGAGGTGGAAAAACAAAATTAAAAAAAAAAACCTATAAAATGCAACAAAAAAAAGCTAAAATAACAAAATTGCAAAGAATTTTTTTAAAATAATTAAAAATAAAAAAAAGATAAATTCAAAAGCACACACACAAAAAGACATTAAAAATAGAAAAACAACGTAAAAAAAACAAAAAAAGTCAAAATTATTTTTAAAAATTAACAAACCCACAAAATTATAACGAATAAAACCCAAATACTAAAATTTTAATTTTTTTAAAAACGAAAGAAAAGAAGAAAAAAAATTTAAAAATGGAAAAAAAAAAAAACAAAAGTTTTGTTATGCATGCAATACCTCATCATATTGACGTTGATTTCCTCACTACTACTTGGCAAGTCCACACACATTTGCTTGCTCCTCTCCACTATCCCTCCCCACACACAATTCACATTTCCACAACTTAACAACTTTAATTGTTGTTGAATTCATCTTTTATGGTCTACTGGCATTAAAAAATTATGCAATCTAACAAGTTCTTATTGCTATAAAACTCATCTTCCTTCACATAGACACACAAAAAGAAACAAATAAAAAAAACACAACAAACAACACAAAAATAAATAAAGAAAGAAAAAAAAAACTAAAACAATACAAATGGAAAAAGGAAGAAAACAAGAAAATGAAGGAGAAAATGATGAATGGGAAAAGGAAAGCATAAAGGAAGAGGGAGGAGAAATGGGAAAGACATAAAAAAGACATCATTATGTGGGATTTAAATTCTCAACAAATAAGTTAAAGACACATGGAAGACAAGCGGGATGAAAGATACTTATAAATGGAGTGTTTTGGATGTCTTAGTTTTGATGCATGTACATGGGGTTAGGGGCTTTTTTTTGGGTAAGTTTTCAATTTGAATCACGTTTATTATGAGTTTTGGTCACATGTTTCAAAGATTTTATTTTTATTTATTTATTTATTAAATAAATTGTCTCTTCTAACGTGGGTTATGGTTACATATTGTTAAGAAATTTGTTTTATTCAGTTTTTAAGTTTTGGTAATGTGTATGCATGTTATGGTTGCATGTTATTTTTCACATTCTTTCATGAAGAACTTACATAAAGCATAGAAATGGTTGATGTTTTTGTGAACCGCCATGGATGGGTAGGAGGTACCAAAAATGTATTGAAAGGTTAAGAAGGCTATCCTTTTCTTATGTAAAACATCTTTTTAAAATTTATTTTTAGTCTATCTATGTTCCCCTTCCTTACCAAGTTATCAATCTTTTTATATTATAGTTTAAAAAGTTATACTCTTTTATTTTAACAAGTGTAGATAACCCGTGGGTATGCCACTCTAGCCACCCCCAAGAAAAGGAGGGAGGACCCAAAAAAAACATTAAAAAAAAAGAAAAAAAAACACCTCCCTTCACTCCCCTGCCCAACAAAGGCCATGGTTTTGTTACCCAGGGGACATGAGACTGTGGTTGCGAGACATGAGGTTATGTATGTGGTTAAACCCGATGGTCAGAGTTTTGTGCCTCGGGGACATGAGACAAATGTAAAGGGACATGGGACCACAGTTAAGGGACATGATCACATGGTTTAGGGGCATGAGGTCATGCATGTGTGCGGTTCATTCATGGGTGTCCATGAGGAGCGCAACGCCAGGATTGGTACAGAGGACCATGTGGCCACTCACGGTTGGGCGAAACGGGCTCTATGAGTCCAAACATACGAAGGCGCGCCAAGCAAGGATGGACGAAAAATGCGCACCATCATCACACACTCCCTCGCTACTGCTGTTGCAGTTGTTACAATGGATGGATGTTACTATGCGCTCTGTTTTGCTCTGTTAAGCTCTACCCGTTAGTAGATATAATGTCATGCATGTTATTTCTTTTTTGGGATTTTTGGGATCTGGGTTTTAGGACCTAAACAAACAGATAGACAGACAGACAGACACCACCACTGTTGCTTTTATATATAAGATAGGTTGCACTACACATTATTGATGATATCTTTAAATGATAAAGAAATCTTTGAAATGTAAAGAAATGTTGAAAAGAAAAGGTCTCGAAGATGGTTTATAAAGAATAGACGAGATCTTCCAACTTCGAAAACAACCCTCATAACATTATGTTTGGCAATGGTTATCAAATAAAAAATTAAAAAAAAACACCAATGCTTTACATATTGTCAACATTTGTGATTCTTGATGTTGATGTTCAAGTGAATTTTTAAATGAAAATATGATTGTATTCAAAATATTAGTATGAATAGCAAGTTGATGAATGCAATCTCAAGGTTCAAGAATCCATAACATGAAACAAACATTACAAAATCAAACAAAGCACATAACTACATTGAGCCAAAACATCCATTTAACTTTGGAGATCATAAGAAGTCTCCTAAAATATGTGGATTGGGAGGCCTTCAAAATGGTTTTTTTCTTTTTTCTTTTGAGGTTTTACAATTGATCTTCCTCATACATAAAGTTGGTATTTTTGAACAAGAAACTAACTCTCATTTATGTGGTTATTTCTAATTTTAAAAATGGATATATTGTTTCAATAAACATTATCGTTAGCTTTCAAAAATCAAATTGTGTTTATTTGAAGTACATTGCCATTGGAGTTGACGTTCTTACCATGTTCAATGCAAGTATTATGAACCAAACCATGATCAAATTGTTCTAAAAGCATTGAGTTAACCAAATTGATAGGAAGGAAGCCTATTCCTTTGATACTCGAGGGATTTTCGAGGAAAAATCATGTGCAAGCTTTTTGCAAAACTTTACCACTAATTTGGAGTCACCAAACCAAGAGCATGGTCAAAAGATGAAGACTATTGTGACTTGAACTTCATAGTAAATGACATTGGGCACATGGTTGGTGATCATCCATTTGGAAATACATGAATGGACATGTTGGAATTTCTTTGGTCATGAAAGGTTTTCAATGCAACCCACATGAGCCTATTGAAGTCACAATTGATTAGATTGGTTTTGTCTTTCGCATGGCAAGTCTATAATAACTAATTACTTTAAGTTGTGGCAAGTTACAATGAAATGGATGAACTTTAGATGCAATGTGTTGATACCAAATTGCAATTTGACCTATGTTTTGTTTGTCCCACAAATGGAGCTTGCCATGGTGTGTGAAACATGAAACAATTTGTGTAATTCTTATGGGAAAGGATGGAGTAAAAAACATGAAAAAAATGGAATTTTTTAGTTACATGATCAACTATAAGCCCCAAAACAACATTACGACCATTTAAACATGCAACTAATAAACAATTTCACAAAAAATGGTCTAGAAAAAATGTACCTTTAAACACAAATACACAAGTTTACAATGTATATTATTACAAAACATTTTAAAAAATTACATTGACACACATCATGATTGGTCACAAATCATAGGGTGAAAATTTTGCCACAAAAGTTGACTTGGTAACACATGTTTTGCTCTCTAAGGTCATCTAAACTGATTTTTTTTGAAAATAACTAAAACTCTTATTTCAAATGACTTCACTCCTTACAATTTCCTAGAAGACTAAAACTAGCACAACACTTTCAAGAAACCCAAACTCCCATGTCAATAAGTGTGTTCCCCATTTCTAATTCTTTCAACATTCCGTTAAATCTTTTTATGAGTTTATTATATACATGCAAATGTCAGCATTGGGTTGATGATGTTCATGAACATGTTTTATGAACAACTATGAATTCATGCACTTTCATGAATGTACAATCATTTTTCAACATAATTTTTTTTGTATCAACATGATTTAATATACTTTATATATTGTCAAAACATGGAGGAAAAAAAAAGGATTCATCTTTATGATTTCAATATCAAAATGCACACTCATAAAACGAGTCATTGTTTGGAAACCCCATTGTATTGCCCAATATTTTGTGCAAAAGAGAACGCATGCATTACAAATGAACATTCAACAATGTACACATATTGCCATATGTAAATCAATTGGCAAAATTATGACTCAAATGGAATACATGTGTTGTTGTGGAATTGCATTATTGATTAAATTGTTAAACTAGAATTTTTTTGCAAGTTGAATTATTTAAAAAAGAGCAAAAACACTCTTCTTCCACTAAAACATAACAAGAAATGTACATGAGTGCTTTAGATGGTGAGAAGATTGCAAGTTAAATGCTCAAATTAAATTCTTGCTTCAAGTGAAATGTATGGTATTGTTAAAGCACCTCTATCAAGGGGAGCCCTTAGTGACCTTTTAAAGGTGTTGTCCAAACCCCTTGGAGTTTCCTTCCATGTTTATGGGCGGGGATGGGGAAATCATCAATTTGGATGTAATAAACACTAGTAGAGAGACCCAAATAGGCAGTGTGGGTGGAAATTTTCTTGGTTTGTATTCATTTATAGTTGATGCTTATTGTGCTAAATTTATAGCCTCAAGCACCAAAGTGAACTGACTTCACATTGGTATCGGGTTTCAAAATAAAATATCGACTTGAATTTGGAACCATTGGAGATCTAGTTTTACTTCTTCATGTACAATTTATTTTCTCACATTCATATTGCACTCAAATGACCTACCTACCTTACATAATTCATCATTTCACATGATTTTGTTCTAAACCCTAAATGGTAGAGCCATGGGTGATGAAATGCTTGTAAGTTGTTGTCCTTCAAATTCAATTAAAACATTCCACTTTTTGAAGATTTTGATACAACTTGTGCATTCTTTTTGAAAAACAACATTATAAGCAATACCTACCATGCATCTATGGCATAGATAGAAACCAACCCATCAAAAAGCAATGTGCAATTAAAGCAATTGCATGTCTTGATAACAAATATGTTCTTTCATTGCTAATGTTCACAAATAGGACTTTATGGGAAGAACACCCAAAACTTCACCATCTTTGAAACTTGTGGTAGGTGAAAAGGGTGTTTTGAACTCTCAAGTTGTGGTATCAAGATATCTAAGTGGGCAAAAGATACCACAATCTTGCATAATGGGTAGACCTTGGTTATCAAAGTGTAAGTAAAGGAATAGTGTTAAAGGATATTGCAATAATTGGGCTTCCGCACTAACTATATAATTTTTAGAACTGTTGAATTTTCCCCAAAACAATTCAAATAATTATAAAAAAAGGGAAGATAATAAATCTTCAAAAATATTCTATTTGTTGAAATGAAAAAATCAAAATAAATGAATTATTTAACAAACATGTGTCGAAGCTGCCAAGGTACTACGATAGTTTGTAATTTGGAGGATTTTGCAATACTTTTATCCTATTTGAAGGCTCATTTTTTAAACCATTGTCAATAATAGTCAATAACCGTGGTTTTAATTTTAAATGCATCAACACATTGTGTACCTACTTTTGGACTTAAATTTTGCACAAACTAAGTTTCTTTTCTTTTGGAAGTCTAAAGGTTTATTATGGATCTAAAATGGGTTCAAAAGGCATTTTTTTCGGGGCACATTTCATGGTTGAAAACAGCACGAGGTTTCAAGTCCAAAACATATGTATTGAAAACGCCATGAGGTTTCAAGTCCAAAACATATGTATTACATCATATATACCCCGATATCTTCCCTCTACTAGGGTTTACCACATCCAAGAAAAAAAGGAGTTAATTATTTTCCCATTCTCACCCATAGCATGAAAATTGGACACTAGAATTAAAGTGGTAGACTAAAACCCTAAACCCTAATATGCCACCATCTCGGCAAATCATTGTGGCCAGCCAATCAGAAGCAGTCTGATAACAGACTTCGGACCTATATATAAGTATCCCTTACATATATACATATATAGGTCTGAAGTCAAAACACAGATTCTTCCTATTCAGAGACTATACACTTCATCCAAAATACAATGTGCAGGCCAATCCCTAAAGGCAGATTGTTGTCAGAGAAGTGGGTTCCATGTTTTAGTACCTAGTAGTATTCCTGGTCAGAATCGCACTTTGCATTGTTTAGTAGTGTCTCTTCCATACTGACACTGGAAGTAGAGAAGTGATAATTAACAATCCAATTGACAAGTTCTCCCATAAACTTCTCAAAGCTGGCAACCAAGGAGAAGAGCATCAAGCATGAGTTGGGTGACAATCATATTGCAAGTCTCTCCTTACAACCAAACACACGGTGAAAATAAAAACATTTATTTCCAACATGGAATGGACATAGTTTGTCGAGCTGAAAAACCCTTCAGCTCTCACATACACTATATCTTAGCTAAGAGTATATATGCTTTCTGATGCTCTGCCGTATTTTCCATTGCAAAGATAGCAGCATTAAGTACCAATTTACACATCCATTATTTGGTGGTCCCACTAAGATAATAAAAGCCAGGTATAAACACGAGGTGTGTTTGGTTGCAACTGGAGAGAACGAGCAAAGAAATGAAACCAAAGTGTGCACACAAAAGACCATTTAGGTAGAACCCTCTTCAAATTTTTGTAATTCAACTTATGCTGCAAACTTTCATACCCTTGGCTGTTGCTGGACGTGTAATACAGCGCTCCACCCATGCAGTGACATTAGGAAGCGAATCAATCTCCAGCTTTGCTTTGCTTTCAGGGAAGTTGGAAGAAGAGTAAACCCAAGGTACTGTTGCCATGTCGGCGATGGAATAACCATCATCAATCAAGTACTCTCGACCTTCCAAGCGCTTTTCAAGTACTCCAAGCAAACGTTTTGACTCTGTTGCATAGCGCTCCACTGGGTATGGATCCTTGCACTTATCCTTTGCAAACCTAAAGAAGTGACCAAACTGAATCACACCAAAAGGCAAAAAAATGGGAGAGTTAGCAGAAGGTTCATAATGGATTAAGTTCCTCGTCATACCCGGTTTCTTGATGTGCATATTTATAAACAGAGGAATGGGCATGCAAAAATATCTACTGTTTCCGAAAACAAAACAAAAAGCAAACCAGGAATAGCTAATTTTTTACTTGACCAAACATGGGGCCAACTCCAGCCATTTGAAAGAAGAGCCATTGAATCGTTTCCCACTTCAGGCGAGGATCATGTGACAGGAATTTCCCAGTCTTCTCTGCTAGATACAAGAGGATTGCACCACTCTCGAAGACATTGAATGGTTTCCCATCTGCCAATTTTCCCCCCCAATAATTTATCACAAATTGAGTAACAAATGACATGAATGTGGATCAAAAAATTAGCACCCAATGTGAAGAAAGACAAATTAGTTTTGGGGAAGAAGGAAGCAACTGATTTTGAAGACATTGAACAGTTTCCCATCTGGCTCAAATTTTCCCCAATAGTATCTATCACAAATTGAGCAACAATGACATCAATCGATGCAGACCCCAAAAAAGCACACAATGTGGAAGAAACACAACATTGGGGAAGCACAAAACATGACAAGCTCACCTGGACCATCAGGATCCACAATTGCAGGGATTTTGGAGTTAGGGTTCACAGCAATAAACTCAGGAGTGAACTGATCATTCTTCATGATGTTGATGAGGTGAGCATCATATTCCAGTCCCATCTCCTCCAATGCTATCCCAATCTGTTAACCTCGACAAACAAACCAGTGGGGGGGGGGGAAAAAAAACTCAGCAATTTTCTCTTGCTTAATTAAGCATCACCTGCTGTTTCTTCAAAGAAGGATTACCTACTGAGAAGATGAATAAGTTTAAGGTCAAAGGCTCATGCACAAATCTTGGCACTCTTAGAACTTTGGTGAACCTGATAGATCATGAGAAAGACAGTGTGTGAGAAGAATAGGTGATGGAATTGAATCAGCACTAACCTTCATGCCATTGGGTGTGGCAAGACTATAAAGCTGTATTTTGGATGCCATTTCTGCCTCCACTTTTGCACTCAACAACCGAAAGTTCTGTCTGTGGAACACACCCCAAAAAAAGTTGCACTTGTCATGTTTCCCACAAACCATTTAGCTGACAAAAAGTCCATGACAAAAAGGTTGTTGTCGCCAATCAAGCCAATCCACTCCAAAGCTCTTCCAATTCACATCTCTCAGAGAAGTTCAGATCACTGAACCCTGAATTAAGAAGCTATAAATCACTTGCAACTACTGATCAGCTCCATTCAGCTGCCAAATGGGAGCTTCCAGAGAGAGAGAGAGAGAGAGAGAGATGAAAACTGAAAACCTCTGGGGCATTTTTTTCCCTCAACAAAAAAACTTCTTCAACTTCAAACTGATGAACAACCAGCAAAAAACAATCATCACCCAATTGACAAAATCAAATCTCAAAAGACAACAAAAAAACACATACTAGGATTTTCCAACAAAACAGCAATTTTGTGAACACTTCTCTACTCATATAACTCATACCTCGAGTGGAGTCTGGGGGGAGATGCTGCTGCTGCTACTGTCGTGGGTGTGGTGATGGTGGTGCTAGTACTACAGAAAGAGAGAACAGGATTGCATTTATAGCTTGGGTGGAGAGGAAGAGGCAGCTTCTTCCTCTGCAACTTCCCTAGGGATGGATACTGCTCTTGTAAATGCAAGAAGAAGTGGTGGTAGTGAGAAGAAGGAGAAAATTGGAGCTTCTGGGTATGACTCACAAGTCGCTCCATGTTCACAGCCAGGAACTTGGCACCCATCTCTAAGTAGTACCCTACAGGTGCCAATTTTCAATACCAGAAAAGGTTTTCTAGTGGGACCCAATTGCTGCAAACAAAAGTTGTTGTGTCAGAAAAAAAGAGAGGACCCCAAGAACCTTCCTTTCCTTCCTTTCCTTCCTTTCTTTCTGCACACCACTCTTTACACCACAACTCCCTTCTTCTTTCAGAGCTGCAGATAATATCAACAAAACTGATGGGTCCCACTTCTTCTTCTTCTCGTTGCAAGTTCACGTGACCAAAGTTGGCATATCAACAACAACAGTAGATTCTCAGTATTGGAGAAGAAATGCTTTCCTGAGCTTGATATTTTACTATTTTCTCACATCAAATGATCCCCAGCTTCTTTCTTCTTCTTCTTCTTCCTCTTCTTCTTTTTCCCCCACCCACCCTCTCCAGCATGAAAATGGGGAAGGTTCTTCAGCCTTGAAAAGTAGTGCTTCCCTTTAAACTATTCTTTGCTCAATCTCCGGGTGTGGTGTGAGAGAAGCTTCCTGCTACAATTGAAAACAGGACCTTTCACCTTTTCCCAAAAGTGAAACAAGTATGGAGATAAAGTCTCTTCTGACTTCATCATGAGAATCATCATCATCATCATCAGGAGCTGCTGATTTCGCTACTCGGTTTTGAGTTGATCTGACCTATTCCAATGGGCATTGGGTGCCCATAAAACAACAACACGTGCCTCTCTTGTGAGTACCAAGATGATGGATGCAATGATGCAACCAACAACCTTGTCAAACTCCTATTGCAAGAAAACAGTTTTCTACAAGGAGGAAGATTTGGAACTCATCAAATGAAGAGGGGGATTGAAGACATGATAATTGACACCCTAATTCAAACTCTACCACCAATAGAGTTATCCAAACACAGCACCAGAAAACCATCAGTTTGGGTGGTACCTAAACTGAGTTTCATCCTGTCTTTCCTTTTTCCTGAGTGCCTCCACTGCTGCTACATATCTTTTCACTGCTATAATTAGTCTCGACCCTGTGCATTAAATGTACCCTGTACAACTGCTATAATTAGTCTCGACCCTTGTGCATTAAATGCTAAGTTTCAGCATTTCATACTGAGATTTAATAAAATGTCCTTACTTTGCGGATACCACTGAAAGAGGGGATAGGAGGTGAAAGGAGGACCTACGACAGGGTGAAAAAAGGGTTATTTTACGGACAACTCTAATATTTAAGGGGTGCTGCTAAATGCCTTCAATCAATGAGCTCTATTGGGTGCATTTTTATTTGGGCTTGTCTTTTTGCACCTTGCATGATTTTGTGTAGCATTGTGCAACCTGGATCTATTTTATTCTACATATTCTTTAAAAAAATTATTGATTTTTTAAAAAAATGTTTTATTGTTCAACACCAATTTTGAATCCAAATTTACTATTTAGCATAAAAATAGGGGCAAACTAATCAATGAAGTTGTTCTTAGAATCCATCTCACTATTTGAAGTGTACTTAGGATTTGTTCTTTGAGAAAGATGATTCCGATTATAAGAGGGCGACCTGATCGAGCTTTTAGACCTTATAAACTATTGACTTCCATTGACTTCTGGTGAAAATATTGACTTTGACTATTCACTTGCACTAAAAAATAATAATTTTTAGCTTCCAAGTGCCAATTTTAAGAACTTTCCTCAATTTTTTGGTTTGGGTTGTCTTTGAGGCGTTGAAATCTTATGTAAGACATTAATGGGAAAGGAGATTGATTTGTGTTGGATTGTTGATGGCAACATGACCTAAAATATAAACTCCATGTTGAAAAGGATTCTACAACATGAATACCTTGTCAAAGTAATTTGTTATTAGAATCTTAAGGGATGGACATGTGCAATGTGGAAATAACATAAAATAATTGTTATGGATGTAACAAGATAATTATCAAGGATGAAATAAGAACATAACTTGAAAACGATTAAAAAACTTGACAAATATGGAATTTGACAATGAACAAAAATTAGATGACTTTATTCTTTGATCAAAACATGAAACAAATATAAAATGAATTAAAAGTACAAAAGTCACAACTTATGTTAACAAGATTAAAGGGTAGTGTTTTTCAAATTTCTTTTTTATATCATTCAATGGAACCTTTTAGAAAGTTTCATCGATTAAACTTTTTACAAGTTTTTAATAAAAGAATATTTTAAAAAATTCAATCATATCTTTTTTTAAAAATTAACAATTATTTTCTGAGAATTTATTGTTATAATTACATCTTTTACAAACTTCTATTGATTATTTTTTCAATTTTTCTTCTAAAAAATTTTAGGCATATTTTCAAATATCTTTCTATAAAAAATTTAAAATTCTTAAGAACTTTTAAGCATATTTTCATGGATTTTTTTTTAAAACTTCAAAAAATTTCAAAGAATATTTTTCATGGATCTTTAATTTTCTAAACACAATTCATTTAATATTCCAAAGTTTCAAACATATAAGATTTAACACATTGTAAGATAAAAATCCATATCCATGAGTTTTGTAAAGTATTATAAAACTTGTCGCCAAAATTCAAAAGTTCATTACTTATTAAACATATAAGATTTTGATGTGTTTTTTTTCATTTTTTAAATGCCAATTCTATTAACATTACATATGTGAGTCCTTTTTTTGATATTTCAATGGAAATATCAACATTTTACATTTAAATTTCAAAGAGATGAAAGAAAAATTACAAGGATGACACCTCAAAAAGAACTACATAATGTGCTTTCATCCATTTACATTAACTTGTAAAGAAGTTCATGCATCATCATCCAACATCATCTTCATTAACATCAATTGTCATCATAATTCATGGATGACATTCATTTTTCGTTGTCCATTTTTCATCCATAATGCATATTCAACAAGGTCCATGATCAATGAACTTTAAGGAAACTTTTAAGGAAGTTCTTTTAAACTAGGTCCCTCAACATAAACATGAATAGACCACCCATTACCTTCAGTATATTCAAAACCAATATGAGGTATGACATTATATTTATATATTTTTTATTTCATATTTTCATTATATGTGTGGCTTGAAATTCATTTTGAATATTTTTCATGCATATTTTGTAACTTTGCTTTGATTATCATGTTTTGTGGTTGAACTTAAATTTAGGCTTGCTCTTGTTTTGGTTTGTTTTAACTTTTGCGTATGTTGGAAATTTCTTAGTCACAATAATTTTTGTGTCCATGAAAAGAACAAATGCTACCACATAAAAGATTGAAAGGGAAAATTTTATCTAATAAGATCTCATGTAAATTATTAAAAGATGTTAAGCCAATAAACATTTGATAATTTGATAAAATGGTAAGTCAAATTATGTGTGAAAAAAATGACGAACAACAAAAAAAGATGATATGTGTTAAAAAACATGTTAAAACCTCAAATGTCATTTAAACCTTTTTTAAAAAAAATTACATTTGACATTTAACAATAAAAAACCATCAATGAAGATGATGTGTTCATGTTAAATGTAATTATATTAGCACCTAACTAGGTATTAGGTCGTGTATTAATTATAATAATCAAATTTAGTAATCCATTCCTGTTGAGTAAATGGGACAATTCTTGATTAATAAAAATGGGTTTGATGTAAATCAATTAAAATTGGATTTAATAAATTTTAAAGATGGTTGAAATAAGGATCATTTCTCATTGTTAATGTGTTAGCAAATGGTATTTATAAGTAACCAAAGCATTGTATGAAATAATGTTTTGAACATTGACATTGTTGCAAATTGAATAACTAAAATGCCATTTTTATAACTTTGCAACTACCAAGTAGTAGGTAGACCATAACAAAAACAAAACAAAGGTTTGGGACAAGAATGATGCACTCAACCATGGGTTGGGGGAGGCGGAAGTGTCATGTCTAAAAATTAGTTCACAAACCACTCAAAAGTGCAAGGGGGAGGGAGCTAGATGTGAGTTTTTTGGGGAAGAATTGATGGTGTGGTTATTAAGCATGAAATGGGCATTGGTTTTAAGGTAGTTGTAGTTTTTGAAAAGCCATGGTCAACTATTTTGAGGATAGAGAAGAAAATATGTAGTTCAATAGTTTTTAGGAAGCTTTCTTCAACCATTTTGAGGTTGGGTGAGAGGGGCTAAGGGTGTGTAGATATCCTTGGAAGAGGCAAGCTTCAAGGGGGGGGGGCTTAGATGATTTTATATTCAATACAAGCATATAAGAACACAAAGAAAGGTAAAGTGATGTAGATGAAATGTTTTGAAGGATTAAACACTTGTTCTTTGAAACTACAATAAAATAATGGGGAGGCCAATTGTGGCATGGAGTGTGAGTAGGAGTTACAAAATGGAAGCATGGTGATGCACAATCATTTTATGCTTTGTGAAATTGGGGTTGCTTCATGAGATTTGGAAGCAATGTTGAAGATATTTACAAATAAATGGTGACCAAGATAGAGAGGAATGAAACATATTGTGACAATAAAAGTGGAATTTAAAGAGACTTTTTTGACACAACTCCAAGGGGCTTAAGTTTATTAACAACAATAAGAAAAACCTTTGTAGTTAACTAGATGAAAAGTTGCACAATTGAAAATGAAAGAAATCGATTTTTAGGATGGAGGTAGCACATAAGGTTTAACAAAAAATCTATGTTTTTATGCATTCCCAAAACCTTGTTGCCACACAATATCAAGATGAATTATTTGAGACAATGCATTATGAAAAACTTTCAAAGTTCAAGCATGCTCTCTAGCTCCTCCTCACGCTAGGACACAAGGGTCATGTGATAGCTCTTAGTTAAAATTAAGATGAAGTGATACTCTTTATGAACACCTCAAGTGCATCAACTACACAGACCAAACAAAGGAGTTAGTGTATTTGGAGCCCTAATTGGGACACAAACTCATCATGCCCCAAACCAAACAAAGGAGGTAGTGTAGTTGGAGCCCTAATTGGGATAGGAATTCATCATGACCCAAACTCAAAACATAGACCACTCTTTTCTTTAATAAGGGGTACTTGGAAATTCATTCCAACACCTACATCAAGTGGCAAACTTCCCATGATCAGCCCAAATATTCTTGCAAACCATTTAGTAACATCTCTGTCCTAAGTTTCTGTCACATTCCTGGAAGCAATGGGAAGACTCAATCATGGGGTTGGCTAGCACTCTTAAGAGCCAAAAACTTATAAAAAAATGGCATGTCTTGCATAGTATATCTATGAATTGCAAATAAATCTCAACAGCAGCAATCTGAATGTAACATGACAATAAGTGCAGTCATAACCTTATCGGTGTCACATGCAAGGTATCAGACTGGCACCTTCATCACACAGAGCAGTGACAAGCTGCCATGATTACCTGCTGACTTCATCAGCTCCCAACGGTGGGTGGGTGTAGATGAGCATATAATAAGTTCCACCCAAAATCTGGGCACACCATCCTACAAAAAGTGCATCATAAGTTTCTGCACAATACTGGTTTGAACCCTCAGCGCAGTTTTCTCTGGGTTGACAAGCCATTCAGGCTCTAAACCATAACCCTTAAATGCACATATGCACAGCTTGATATTTTCCAGCTCAAGGGTTTAGCATCAGGAGTTCCTTCCTGCTTCTGACACATTGTATCCTGAGTAAATGAGGAATCCAAAGCCATAATTCTGAACCCCTCTAGCTGGACTTTCCAAGACAACAGTATTTGTGTTGTCATAAAGGGGCAGAAAATCCTAGAACCATGTAAAATGCATTTCACATAAAGAGGGCATCAGAAATGGCCACCCATACTCTTGGTTTCCACTGACCCTACCACTTGCACCATACAACTCGTTGCTAAGAAAGACATGCAAGGAATTTTGTCAATCCTGGCATTGCTAAACAGCTATTACATGTTCAAATGTCTCATCATATCTACAGGCTCCAGTGGTCACAATGGGAAAAAAAAATGTAAAAGTCTCAAAAGGCAACGGACACTTGATTTGGAAGTTCTACACACCACATTGCTTCAGTTCAACTCATAAGCCCATAATACAGAAAGCTCTTCACCAACCTATGGATTCTGATGGATATGCAGTTCAGCATCTTAAGGCTGTTAACATGGCAATTTCTACTCTTCCTTACCAAGAGCCATCAGAAACTCTCCCTCACACACCACCTCCCCACCAACATAGGCCTTACCTTCCATCTTTGCAATGCCAAACCTTTTCTGCAACTTCACAAGATTCATGCGCATCACCAGAGTATCACCAGCAACAACTGGCTTGCGAAAGCGGACTTTGTCAACTCCAGCAAAGAAGAAGCTCTCCTTAGAACCCCCTACATCAGGCTGCAACATCATGATGCCACCAACCTGTGCCATAGCCTGCATATAGACTGTAGATATTTAGTTTCTTCACAAAGTAAATGAACTTCAACCAGGTCTAGCACACAAGGATAGAAGATCCTGTGTCCCAAAGTTTGGTCATATCACATATACTGTGGTAAAGTTATCTTCAGATTAGGTGAAGGGAAGGCAGAAGGCAAAGACAAGCTCTGCCATTGAAACACAGTATCCTGCTTCCTTGTTGGCCTATTGACAGTCAAAACAAGATGCTATGTCTGACATGCTGAGGACACTACTATACTCTGTCTGTCAATGGCCCCCATATCCATTGTGGGTGTGGTGATTGGTACACAGAACAAAAGAACTGCATTGACCACTTTTGCCTGATACAGTAGGCCAATTACTACATAAAGCTCAAGGACAAAGAGTTCCCATTTCACATTGTGCAACCACAGCTAACTGTCAAATCTCACTACACTCAAAGAGAGAGGACAGTTTAACAAGCCAATTGTCGTTGAAAGCTCCCAAAACAGACAGGTGGCCTTACCTCAACCATCAAAACGCCTGGCATAATTGGCCTCTCTGGGAAGTGGCCAGGAAAGAAGTTATCATTGATGGTCACATTCTTGATGGCAACAACAGACACACCTGGATTGTACTCAATAACTCTGTCTACCAGCAGAAATGGAAACCTGGATCACCCCAATATGCAACACAAATATTGGAACTCTGGCTGGTAAAAGCATTTACAAATGATTTGAGAGGATCAATCATCATTGCATTAGAGTGTTATAAAGTCACCTTATGCATGTGATCTAAAGGGAAAACAAATACCCTCCCAATAAAAAGAGTGTAGCGTAATTTATTTCCACAGGTGATGGGTTTACCCTAACTTCACAATATAATGCTGCACATTCTTTCCTCTCATGGATATGATTTGCAGTTCATGCCCAAGTCAAAAGCACGCTCTCCTGGCTCAATATGTTCACCTCCGTTCCAAGTACAAGATGTTATCAATATATCCCATAGATAATAGCACCATAATAAATACCTGTGTGGTAAGATCTCACGGATTTGGTTGATGTCGAGAACTGTGGGATATGCAAGGAACCCTGCATACATGATGAAACAGTGTTCCAATCAAGTTTGTTATCTGTCACATGTCCATCTATATCAATCTTACAGTCTATTTGAACAGAAATATTCAAAATGCCCTAATTCTTGTTCCCCTTACAAATGTCCAAAGTGGTCATGTAAGTTAGTGGCTACAAGGCTACAGAGCACAAGACATAAATCTCACCTGAACTTGTTTCTACTCTTTAACATGGGCAAGAAGGACTTGGAAGGCCATTCTCTAAACAACCCCATAAGCACAAGTCAAATTAGGTGGGGCATGTCTTAACTTTCCCAACACTTGATAAAGGAAACGAAGGAATGTAGAGCCTGGAACTGCTGGACTCTGTGAGCCCATGCAGGACAATGTATGTGTCTTCAGGAAAATCTAGTGGTGCCACCAAAGACAAGACATTCCTGGCAAGGATCAAGAACATAGTTCCTGTGCACATGTACTCCATGTTTCTCCAGTGTGGACCTAAAGCCCTAAACCTAGTAGGTTGCAGACTTTTTGGATGGATCACAAGCAGCACATGGATGTGCAGGTGGGGTTCATTAAGGAGGTTTGAACAGCCCTGTCTAAACTAGTTGTCAAGCTTAGTTCCACCACTTGAGAGCCCACTTGATGGATTTAAAATGTGGAAAGCTACTCCATCAGTCTCTACAGTGCAACATTTGCACATCCGTGAGGTTGGAAATCATAAAGAACATATCCATCCATGGCATTTATCTGTCAACCCCAAAAACACATATATTTACATTGCATTTTCTCCACGCCTCCATCCATATGTTGGCATCCAGAACCAACCATAACAGGCAATCCCCAGAGCTCTCTCGTACCAGTAGGAACAGGATCCATCGGAAGAGCGAATGACAGCTCCTTAATGGCATTTTCAAATCCAAAAAAAAAAAAAAGAAGAAGAAATAAAGTCTCGCCAATCGATCCCCATTCAATCTTCCCCACACAGAACGCCATTGAGAGTGATGAAGAACACAGCATCTGGCATCCGAAACTAAAATTTTAAAAACATTCAGAGAAACCGAAGCCCGCCCTTCTCATCATGCCATTCATCACAAGGGGGAAAAATATAAAGAAAGGAGGCATTTCAAGCCACTTACGCTTCTCAATAGGAATGGCATCGTCAGATGTAGGCTCCACAGCAGCAGCAGCAGTAGCAGCAGCCTCCAAAGTGCTAGTACTATCAACTGCGACGCACCTCAAAGGTTTCCTCCACACCAAACCCCCCTTCCTCTTCACAGTCACGACCCCAGAGGAAACCGAGGAGAGAAAAAGCGAATCTCTACGCCGAGAGCAGATAGGAAACGACGACGCAGCCGTGATGTTAACATCGGAAGTCCGCGATGACGACGACGACGACGAAGCATTGCTCACCAACAACACTGAAGACGCTGCTGCTGCTGCTAATCGGGCATTACCTGAGACAAGGGCTGCTACTGAATCCATGACCAAAAACACTTATGAAAAAAGACCAAAAAAGAAAAAAAAAAAAGCCAAAACAAGAGAACCTCCGCAGCAAGGCTCGCAATATGCGGACACGAGCAACAAACAGGGAAGGGAAAAAAAACACGGGCGTGGAGAAGAGACTCATGAACTGCGCGTGGGTGGGTGGTTCTTGTTGGTGTGTGTGCTTCAGCGAGCGACCGCGACGGGGTCGGCGGGGACGACGACGGAGGTGCTAGTTTAGGGCGAGGATCCCCAGCATTAATTAGCATTAAATGGCGACTGTCCTAGCCGCAATTTTTTACAAATTTGTTGATACAAATGGCGACCTAGAAAGTGCCTATGTCTAGATATAGAGAATTTAATTTTTTTTAATTTCGAAAAATGGCGAAACAAATCCCGTAGAAATCATCCCATTTTTAAAAATATTTTTTAACTTTCTGAAAAAAAAAACAAATTCGCCAATTTGCGAAGTTTTGCCACGAAAAAAAACACACACTCTGTGTGTGTGTGTGTTCTGCCTACCGCCTCGGTATTCACGCCGACTGATTCTACCTGCGAGAGTATAGCCAGACTAGAATTTTAGCCGTTTTTGGGGGTCAATTCTTGTGCTGTAGCCAAATTGGTGATGATCCACAGCAAGATTTAGCCAGATTTGGTAACAAGCGAAATATGAAAATAAAATTTTAAAACATCGTTTTATTCCATTTCAGTTACCCTACTTTGAACCATTGTAGTAGAAAAATCTGGCGATTTTTTAAAAAAATTGCTCTAATTCTGGCTACCTATTGACAAACCCAAAAACCACTTAATTTTAGGACTTTTATTTCTCAATATAGCTTTTTGGCTATATATATAACCAGCCAAATTGTTTTTTTTAATTTTAAATGGGCTATTTCACAGAGACCTGTGATCGGACGGATATCACCAGGGAAAAATAAAATGAATCCATTCTTTTTAATTTTATGATGAATTATGAGATTTTTATGACTAATACCCATTAATTTTCAATTTTTTTTTATTGAGATATTTTTTCAATAGGTTTTTTTAAATTAAAAAAATGCAATATACTTGCAAGCTTTTCATATTTTTGACAATTTTTTAAATTCACAAATATTATTTTAAAATATAAAAAATCATTTTTGAAAATTTGAAAAATCCCTTAAGCTACTATACACTATAATGAATCTGAACACAATAATATCTTTGCCTTGGTAGGGAAGGCCAAATTTTTTTGGCAAAATCAAAGAGACAAGTGAAAATGGTTTGGTGTCAGTCTGAGAGTTTCCTGAAAGCCCATTTTCTCGACACTATAACTAGCAAAGAAGTATTGTGCTCATCATCACCATGATGAGATGAGCACAATTCTTTGCTCAAGTTTATTGTGATGAGGAAAAGAACTCTAATGTGTAATACAATTTGTAATGTGTATTTGAGTCATTGGATCAAGTCAAGTCAAGTCACATGATTGAAAGGTGAATTGAAGATTCTTCACATCACTTTAAAAGGCTATCATCCATTGATCAATGGAGTTGCCATAAATCTCTTGGGTCACAAAGAGTAAGGCAAATTATAACTGGCAACAAAAAAAAGAAAGGTCTTTCAATGCTCCAGGCAAACCCTAATCCCTCCTGCAGAACTACCTTGTCATACTACTTACCACAGTGGACAACAATGCTATACAAATGGGTATGCCTTATTCAGGGTGATATCTATAACAGACGTCTCTTTAAATTGAATTGCACTCTGGATTTTGTGCAGAAGATATTGGAAGTTAAAAGAACCTTCTTGCAAAGGTTTTGTTCTCTGTAAGTTTATCCCATACCAAGCTTCTAGAACCCACAATTCCAATATTTTGCAATGAGATGCAAAATGGGAAACTGTTTTGTGAGATGTGAAGTAGATGGGTTTTTTCTATCTGGTAAGCTTTGACCATCATAAGAGCAGCAAACAGTTGGACCCACCTCCTTGATCCAGCTTACTTTCTGCCAGTAGTGATTTGTCAAGCTCCAGGGCCATCACAGACGAGAAATCTGCAAAGGAGTCACAAGCTCTGACTCCTCTGCCCTTACTGGATGAAAGATCTCAAGATCCTGATACCACTCGGTAAACCTCTCCCGGCATTCAACACCAGCCATGACTCCAGTGGCAAAGGCTCCATGCACTGTCCCTGGAAATCTCTCACTGGTAGCCTCCCCAGCAAAGAAGATGTTATCAACTGGCATGCGCAATTGTGCATACAAGTTATGCGGTTTACCCACAACATCATAGCTGTAGCAACCTCGAGCATCTGGGTCTGTTCTCCAACGTGAAACTAGATATTGGATCTGCAGTTCCAAAATTCACATCAGATGTGCTTGTTTGCAGAAGGGGATAAAGCAACAGCTCTTGATGAAAATGGTTTTCCAATTGCAAATCGCTTGACAACACAATGGTGGCTTAAGAATCTGAAGTGCATACTGGTTCACACGCCTTGGGGAGTATTCTTTTCAACTGCAATACTGTGAACTCAACAGCTGCCTCATCAGAAAGGGCCTCAATGTCATCAGCAAGACGTCCTGCAAAGCACACTCACATCAGATTCTTTGAAATACTGAACTCATATTGAAACATGTACTTCAAAGTTTCAATATATGCACACAGCACTCAGCAGAAAGTTTTCGCATCATATAACCACCAACATACACTCTAATCCGAATATGGATAGCTATAATTTATGCAAGACCACTGCACAAAGACAAACAAGGAGTAGACAAAGTTAGCAGGGCACACCTGCTGGCATGTACACCAAGACAGGGTGACCAGTTGCTTTGTGAAGGTTTAAAAAGTAGCTGCAGCCATAGGAAGTGGGAGCAACTACCCCTAGGAACTCCACATTTGGCCAAAAAACACTCTCAAAAGCCAGAGCAATTTTATTCTCATTGCCAATGCCCAGATCAGCAATTGCCGCCTCTTTCCAGTTGGGCAGTCTGGGTTCAAACTGTGGCACATTGGCTTTGAGCACACCCAGAGGCACAGTGACTATCACTGCATCTGCATCAAATGTCTTCCCATTCTCTGTTGTTACTCGCACCCCATGGAGCCGCCGATTAACCTTTGTTACTCTGTTCAAGATAGGATCATATCTTAATGTGAGTCTTCTAGCAATTTGTGGTTTCTCCCTTCTGCAAGTAGCTTATTAAACAATGCAATACCTTGTTTTGTGCATAACATGTACAAACCAAGCCACATCGCACCTATGATTAAGACGGATGTCGAGACCTTCAGAGAGGGAGATAATGACAGGCTGATAACCTCGCACCATAAGACCATGCCCACCTTGTAATAAGTCTTCCTGCAGAATCAAAATCCCATACACCCACAGTCATTGTTGTCCATGGCTCAGATTACAACAATGAGTATGAGACAAAGTGATACCCATTCATCACCATCACCAGATTAAAAAAAACCCAGTACAAATCACACAGTTTGCTTTATTTATATTGGACCTCATCCCAACTCTGAACTGAGATGTTATCAGCATCAGTTGCAAACCAGCCCTCCATGCGACACAAGTACCACTGCAAAACCTTGTGAGCCATTCCTTCTTGCCTGCAAGTACAACACTCTCTCTTGAGCCATTGAAAGGACATGAAAAAGAAAAAGAAGAAAAAGCCATATTCCCCCTCTGGCAAATTCCCAATGCCCAGAAGCCCTGCTGAATTCAGAAAACATCTGTGTTACCTACATCCAAGGACACAGGAGGGATGTTCAATCCTTTGATCATATATGCAGCAGAAGGTCATGAAAACAATGCACCCATCCTCCTCACACATCATGCTAAAGCCCTAGCTTGAATCCATTAGAATTTCTGAAATAGGAGACAAACCTCAACTCAGGACGTCTCTCCAACACCATATCCATAGCTTTGGAGACTGACATATCATTTGGATACTCTTGCCGGATTTTTTTGGTCTAGACAGAAGCAAGCAAAAATCCTTGTAGCTGTTAGCTATTATGTTCATGAGACAGTCTTCTCAATGGCTCCACCATGAACCAATTGACACCCAAAACAATACTGGTAAAAAAGTCACCTCTTCCAACAAGCACTCAAACACCTCCCCGACCTCCACAACAAGAGCTTGAGGAACTTGGTGCCCTTCCATGTCGAAAAGGGCATAACTAAACACCCCCAAACCCAGACCCAAGCAATATTTCAGAGTCAATGCATCAACTGGTTTTACAAAATAGGTCCCTGAAATTTGCAATTATCTCTAACTTGCATTAGTTAGCAGGGGTGGAAGTTTGCATTCAGTTCATATCATTGACTCTTGTCACCTCCTCAAAAAATGAGAATCAGTGAAGGATTGTCAGTTGTGTCAGGTGGGCAAAAGTCTCCAAGAATAGGCCACATCAAATTGAAGTGACTTACTGATGAGACAAAGCACCCACACTGGGACAAGATGGCAGAGTTTTCTTACCCTGTAAAGTCCTTCCCAAAACATCCTCACAACATAGGGCATGGTGATCTTGAGGCATTTTAGAGTTCTTAATAGAGATCACTGCTTGTATCTCTTTCGACACAAAGGCCCTGTCTTTCGACAACATGGAGTTTCAAACAGTAGAGGAAATTACAACAGGGCATTACACCCAGAATTCAGGTCTGATCAGACACCACTTGCAAATGCAATATAGCCTAGTGTATGTCACCAAAAATGAGAAGAACATGCAAGAGTAACAGAAAATTTCCTTGCCTCTCCAGATCATGATCATAGAGCACAGATTTCTCCTCACATGTGCGGTATAGTGGCAGATGAAGTTTTGCAATCACTGTTGCCAAAGGATTGTCTTTGCAAACTCCATGCAACCTGCACCATCAGAGAGTTGCATCATTGCTGTAAGTTGAGGAGGAGAAGGTGGCCATGAAAAAGAGAGATTTTCTTCCAACTGGGAGGAAAGATCAGGTTAAGATTTAAGCCACAACAACAACATCAGGTGGGTGCAAGGAAAAAAACAAAAACACCAACAATAATTCGATCCAAATGAGCAAGATGCCTGGCATTCTTTGATTGTGCAAAATTCTCTATTACACAGCATGACATCCAAAGAAGCGATTGTCATGCTTGCACGGAAAAATCCTTGAGAAGGTCGTTTATTTAAATGTATCACTCTTGTGAGGTAGGTCATGATGATGGGGAGGGGGTGACCAACCGAATTTGCATTTTCCCCAGTAGTGTGTCTGTCTACAGGAAGCGGATTTTACCACGAGGCACCCATGTCAACAGGGAAACCAAAGGAATGATCTGTGAGTACGCGGCCCCCTATTCGATCCCGGGACTCCAACACTACAACCTGCACAGTTTGGGGATTTAAGAGTCTGGGGATCCTGGAACGATGGAAGTGGCAGACTGATCAGACTGCTGTACTACTACATCTACAAAGACATGGGTGGATGGGTGGCAATGGGTGGTTGGATCCATGTGATGGGCACTCTACTAAAGGTTTAGGGTTTTGGTGAATACCTTGAAATGAGAATTTTGTAGGAAGCGTGCAGCAGCTAAGCCTCCAAATCCTGCACCAATAACAACCACTGTGGGGATTGAAGTTGTTGCTGCTGCTGCCACTGCTGCTCTTCCCCAACATATACCTGAACCCATAATGCCCAATTGTAAGATTTGGAAGATACAAGGCAAAAGCAGCAGAGGAAGAACTCTGCTGCTGGATCCATGTGATAGTTGCACTACTAAATGGCTGGTAAGAGCATCTCCAGCAGTGCTCAGTTCCATGACCAGGCTGCAAAAATATTTCTCACATCCGAGTTTAGTTATTTACTTCTTTTCCAACTCCACCCATAAGACTAAAACTGGGAGTGCAAATAGGTGGGAGACTACTACAAGCAACCCACCTGGACCAATCAAACTATGTAGCCATTTAACAGCAGGTGTTAAGCTGTGCTGTGCCTTGTACAAGCCCTAGCAAACTGTGCAAAAATGCTGGGCCAAAACAATTTTGTGGAGCCAAACTGACATTTTTTTGACTTTTCTTCATCCAATTTTAATTTGCACTTGTCGAATTGCTCTAACTAAGAAAGAAACAAAGGAATCAATCAGCTGTGTTAGGTTAGGAAGTACTCGATTCAGACGTGGTGTTGTTGGAGCCTTTCGAGGCCGCCATAAGTGGCGTTGTGTTCTCTGCGTATTACCTTCCAGTTCTGAAGCTTCAAATGAGCGACGAGGGTGACTCAATGATACACAGGCACACATGCAGGAGGAGTGAGGAGAACTCCTCCCACCCACCAAAATTGAGAAGAAAGAAACACCACGAAGATCTCTGATCTCTCCCAGACGCTGGAACCACCAACGTCGAGTGAGTTTCGAGCTTGAAATCGAACAAAACAAAAGACACTTCCCAGCGAAACGCCGCCTCGAGAGCCGATGAGGTAGGGTAGTTTCGAAGTTCCTGCCTCCTCGAAATTGCACGCAAATCACTCCTATTCTTTACGCCTCTTCCTCTTTTCAACCATAAAAAACACCCAGAGTAAAAACTCTTCAAAGAACAATCGCAATGCGAGTTAGAATCTCTTTTCTTGCTTTGATTTCTTATGGAGCCTCCGCCCAGACCCGGCAGGTTCCCTGTTTCCGACGGCTTTGAACCGGAGCTTCTACGCTACGGATCGATGCGGATTTCTAATCCACGAAAGAAAGAAAGCCCAAAAAAAGGCGGCGGGGAGGGGGAAAACAGAACCCAAAATAGAGAATTTCAGGAAGCAATCGAGGAAACGAGCGGGCTCCAAACGAAAGTAAGCAATTGTTCCCAATTCCCGTCCGGCTTTCAAATGGAGAAATTGATAAACCGTGGGTCGATACGGATCCAAAGAATGTGAAAAAAGATTACAGTCTGAAGAAAGAAATGGTCAAGAAATCAATAGAAGAAATACAAGCGCGACCAAATAGACCCAACAACAAAAGAGGGAAATTCACGAAGAACGAGAGTCAATGGCGACGAGAAAGAACCCGCGACAACGACGACGACGACGACGACGACAACGACAACGAAGAGAAACAAACAACGCTGGAAGAAATACGAAGAGCTCCAAACCCTAGATCGACATCCCTTTCATGCCATAAACCAATCCCTATCCGCCACGTGCTTTCTCCGGCACCTGGTTTCAGGATCTCATTAGGTTTCAGGACCTCGACCATTTTTGCTCACGAAATAAAGCAGCGTGGCCGCTTCTCTCCACGGGTGCCACGTGGCCGGTCCCGCGAATCACGCGCCGTAGCTGGTCGTGGTCCTTATTGCTTCCAAACCCATGTGATGTGTACGACAAAACCGACGGTCAGGATTGAGGGCAGGTCAGATCGTGATCGGGAGATGGACGGTGAGATGGGAGGAAAGACCACAAGGTAAGATCATCATGGGAGTGTGTGCGCGGCGGCCTGGACGAAAAGTAAAAACATTTTTAACGGTTTACTTTTAATCTTTTCTCCCCACCCCTTTGTCGCCCTAGTAATTTACTGAGGGTAAATCCCAAGGGGACCCAAACTGAGCGGCCCCACCTTTTTACAAAGACCCCCAATTTTAGGAACACCCTACTTTTAAGGACCTTACTATGCCTTAAAAACTTGTAAATAAACCTTTAAGAGAAAATTATGGAAATAAAAGGAGGCCACAAGATGCAGAAAAAAAAAAACCACCCAAATCCTCTCCCACCCCCCACCCCCCTTTTTTAGTCCTTTTATTTTATTTTATGTATATTTCATGGTCTCATGGAATTATATCAATAAAAATAATAATTAATTATTTCTCTTGTTTTTAAATAAAATTTACATAATAAATATATTAAGATAGGTGTTTGATTGATCGGGGTTGTTTGGAAGTGACCATGTCATAACCCACAAAAACCATGGGGGCCACCCACTTTGCTTTTGGTACAATCAAAAAGCCTTGACGAGGTGGTGTGCAAATTTTTGTTGTTTTGCAATTTTCAAACCAACAAAAAAAAAATTAATGAAAAATTATGGAATGTAGAGTAATTTTCATCTATAAAAATTAAAATAAAATTAATTTAACAAGGTTCCATATGAACTTTGAAGTTAAGCACATTTGAACCAAAATAGTATTGTGATGGGTGACCAACCTCCCATGAGGTTGAATTATATATTTGGCCCAATCACACTTTCTCATATCCAATATTTGTTTTTATTTGGATTTTCATTTGAAGCACAAGTGGCCTTGATTCAATCTAAGGTCCTACTTATTTGGCTTTTGCAAAGTAAAGAAAGGTATGTGGACTCTCTTGAACTCATGATGGTTCAAACTTGTGACAAAGCACCATTGCCAAGGGAACTAAATTAAAATGGCAAACTCTTAAAGAGTCTTAGAATCATAATCTTGGAATTGAGCACTTTGATGTTTTACAAATTTGAAATATCATAATTCTTAAGAAACTTAACCAAATTACACATGCAACAACCCTTTTGCCTTTTAATTATCACTAAGAGGTTCTCAATGTTTTGGCAAGCTCCTTTTATTGGACATGATTTCTTCGTCCAAATTTTTCTTTGAGTGCTTGAAACATGATGAGACACATTTGTTGTAAATCTTGAAATGATTCTTGAAAAAACTTGTTTTGAGAAATCGAAAACACTTTTTACTAACTATTTTCAAGCTCTTTCTAACAAATCAAAGAACATTCAATTCAATGGAAATTTGACTCCTCCTATGTTATTTTAAACATTTAGAACTTACAAGGAATGTTTACCCTGACACTTAATCTACCCAATAATTGTCAAAATGTCCATTAGGTCGATGAAGCCTTTTTTTTGTTGGCTAATATATATAGCCAAAAGCCATAATTTTTTTTGAAAGTGCTAAATATTTTTCAACTATTTTTGAAATTTTTGATTGCCAGAATTCAACCAATTTTTTTTAAAAATCACCAGATTTTTATACATGGTTCAAATATAGCCAAAAATATAGAAGGATGTTTAAAAAGCTTTACATTCATATTTAGCTTGTAACCAAATTGGCTAAATCTTTAAGTAGATCATCATCATTTTGGGCTACATCACAAAATTCACAAAATAAAACATGGATTAGGTTGCAATCTGGTGGCAAATATTGCTGCAATTTTTTTTCTCTCAATTTGCCTTCTGCCCTATTTTCACCATGTCATATTTTGCACCCATAACCACCCATGTTTATGAGTACCAAGGGACACATAACATGCCAAGTAACATGTGTGAAAGGGTCTTGTAGCATGTTACATACATCCACTAGCACCCAAAACATGTATGACATTAACCCAAACCCTCTAGAAATGCCAAGGTAAAGAAAATATATATAGGGCAAAGGGCAGACTGGGAGAAAAAGAATTGCAGCAATAGTCTTGTGCTGACCGCATTAACAACTATGGGCATATGTAATGTTAGGGCTCATTTGAACACCACTTCTATGATGGATGGTCAGACTCTTCTCGACACATCAAAAGGATGTGGCCCATTTATTGTTTACAAATCTTTGAAAAAAAGTAGATTTCGAAGCCAAATATCAATGTTAATTAAAGGTTTTAAAATGACAAACTATTTCAATGTTTACTATGCATCCATGTTTATCCTTCTTTCTTTTTCTCTCTTCAAAGAAAAAAAGAGCAAAAATTAATGTTGTAAGTGTGTACTAGATTGCAAACTTCAAAAATAAAATTAAAAATGGTTATTTACTAATTAACATAATGTGTGAACATGTTGAAATAATGTTTAGAAAGTTGTTATGTTAGACAATATGATATTATCATTCATGGCACTTTGTTGATGTTAATTAAGGCGATATTAGTTGCAAACTCTGAACACCAAATGTGGCTCTATACCTTAAGATTAATACTATGACCTTTTGAAAACTTTAATTCTAGTGGGAATCCCAAAATGTCTTTATTATTCCATCATAACATGAATTATCATTTCCTAACTCTTGTTATCTAAACTTATTATTGATGTCTATATAGTTGAAATATCAAATTGAAACACAATTTGGAACTTTTAGTTTGGGTCAATGAAACAAATGATTGTTAAAATTTAAGGAATTTTTATAATATTATACCATGAAGAAATGTAAATGTAATGACGTATCTTTCTCATTAAAAAATGTAGTTTATACAAGTATATAGAAATATTTCAAACAGTATTGTGTTTGGAAGTCATAGTATCACCAAACACAATCAATTTAATAAAAATGTTGGGCCACTTGAGGTGGATTGTACAAGTTTTTCTAGTGTTTTTAATGAGAAATTTCATGGTTTAACTTAATAGGATTGGCTTCATTGAAAGGCTTGGCCATTTGTGAACGAAGTGGAAGGATTATGAAATTCACATTTTGTCATTGTGTGAACAAGGAAAATAAGTCGGTTGCACTTACATAAAAGAAATCCAAATTAATCCATGATTGGGAAATAATGACTTCTTGCAACTATCTTCTTTCACATTAATATTTTTGAAGCAATATTATAGTTGAAAGATTGTGGTTAGAGATTCATATTAGGCAAAAATTCTCTTGGACCATCCAATTGCACATTACAAGGAAGGGCTAGAATGACTCCACATTCAACATGTTTAAAAATTTGTGAATGGACTAAAATGAAAACTATTCAAGGACCTTCAAGTTTTCAATGAATCTTTGGCGTCTTTTTCATTATACATTATTCCACATGAAATCATGATCTAATAATTGATCAAATAAATTCAGTTGAAACTCAAATGCAAATAAAAAGTGATGATACTTAAGGATTTTGTTCTATACTTAAAAAATTTATGAATAGAAATGTTTCCTAGCAAATGTCACCCAAACAACCCACTATAACCAACAAAATTCTTCACAACAACAATGTAGATGACATGGTTTCAAATATGGACTAAAATGAATATGACCATGAGGAATAAGAGGTGGACAACCTTGAGCCCTACCTTACACACACAACCATGCCTTTATTGATTCCACATGCTCACCATGTTAAACAAATGTTCAACTAGCCTTCAACCCTACGTTATGTGGAATCCTTTCATTCCCATGTGTTTTCATTTAACCATCTTCCTTCTTTTCCAAACAAATCCCAATTTTTAATGTTTGAAATAATTATAATGTTTATATTTTATTTTTTCATATTTTTAAAATAAAATTTAACCTTTAATTTTTTCAAAAAGATAGGAAACAAGTTTCTTGTGGAAAGTTGGTAAGTTTAAACCTCAAACCAAAGAACAAAAAACTTGAACATACATGTATAACCCATTTTGGAAACAATTTATTACTTATGTCAAACCTATGGGAGGCATCATCAGTCCTTTAGGAGCCTTCAACAAAATCACATATTCCCAACCTTCATCCCATGTTAATGTTAAAAACTACTTTCAAATCATCAAGTTATTTTGCTATTAGAACAATGCTTCCATTGAAATATTGGGTAATTTGAATGGAAACCTATATGCAATGTGGATTAGACTTTTTGATTCTGGTCTTTTTGTAAGAATACACTAACCAAGCACATGAACTAAACTATCCATTCAAAGCAAAAGTGATTGGTGTATCACTTGATTGCATAACAATTGCCATATGCGTTTGATCTTGAAAGTAGAATGTAAACTTGGAACTTGAATATAGAATTGTCAAATGTGAAGACACCCTCTTATATTTATTCATTGGAACCCATACCCTTGTACATAATTTTAAGATCCAATGGTGTAACTATAAATTATTGTTATGACTTTTGTTAATGTATTAAGCACAAAATTTGGAAAATTACAAAGTTTATAAGTTATGCAACATGTATTTTACACCTTTTTAAGAATTCCAATAGTCAAAAAAAATATGTATAAGGCCATTAAAAATATTTTTTAACCCTAGAAAAAAAATACCTAGGGGTTAATAGTTAATACCATGGGGTAAAAGCAAAAGATTGTATTGCCCCTTGTACGTTTACATATTTGAAGGAGCTTCAACATTCAATGGAGGTTTGCATAGTAGGATGCTGGAAAGCAATATAAGAAGCAAAATTGGGGAGTGATCCATGCAGGTTTTTCTAATTTTTTTTCTTTTCATCAGTTTCAGGAGATAATAGGGTGGACTAGTTGTGCTAGTAGTTTTTGATTTTCATTGTGCAATAGCTACACCATGGTAGGCAATAAATCTTTAGGAAGAATAGAGAAGGGTTGATGCTGAGGAATGATGATAAAAGAAAAAAAATATGAGTTGTAAAAATAGGGGCATGGAGAGGGACAAGTATGCATTTGGAACGGGGACTTTTGTTGCATTGCTTTTAAATCCATGTTGTAAGACAAATGTCTAAGTGAATACTAAAAACCTTAGTGGGGTATCCTTGGGTTGGGTAGAACAAAATGAATGAAGATAGGAGTGGGAAGCTCTTAGCAATGTATCTATAGCCCATCCTTGCATAAGAATATGTCCTTCTTGAGTGGTTCTAAATAAACTTGGTAAACATAGTTCATACTTTGATCCGGACATCTAAATCCAAATGCTTCTGAGATTGGGTTTATCATATAAGGGACTTAATGATCCTTTGCATTGTGGCATTTGTTGTAGAAAGGGTTAACAACTCATATGAACTGAAAGAACCTTGAGAGTTTTGGCCTCAAACCATACCTCAATAGGTTCTAAATTTTTAATGAATGGATTGGTACATGGTAGCCAACTACAGTAGTCATTCGATTAAGTCCGCATTTTTTTAAGTCCGCATCGCGGATAAGTCCGCATTCTGTAGGGCTAAAAATGCGGATCAACATATACGGAAGTGTTTATTGTGATCGTGTAAATCCAAAATCAAAAATCATCATCTGCCTACTTCCATCAATTTTTTCTCGCGAAATCTTTGAAACTGCTTGCTGAATGGTATTTTTCACTGAAAACATGCTGTTAAGCATTTCATCAATCGATTCTTGAGCTAGAAACTGCAATCCAGGAAGAGATGAGCAGTATAGGGCTAAGTCCGCAACATTCGGATAAGTCCGCATTAGGACGCCCAGATCAAGGTGCGGACTTAACCGAATGACTACTGTATATGTTGCCAATATGGCATGTTTCTGAGGGTTCACACATATGTAACAATTGGTAATTTACATATAAAAAATCTTGTTCTATTGGAATCAATAGCACCAGTAAGACTACTGGCAACATTGGGTTACAATGCAAGTGTTAAGATTGATAAATGTTGTAGAATTCCCAGGGTTTATGGCTCTGTTATGAGTTTATCATGCATAAGATATTGTTTTTCTTCATCCCTTTTCTTTTCAGTTACAATATGTCTAGAAATGACTTGCTCTTCTAAGGTCAAGCTTGTATGTCAGAAGTTTGTGTTCTCAATTGTTGCTTTGTAATCAACATCCTTGGAGAACAAAAGAAGGCTCCATCAATTAGATTCAAAATTATTATTAATGATCACACATGTGACTAGAAATTTGAACTACAACCCTTTCACAACTTTGTAATTGTTTTCCTATAATGAGAGAGAGAGAGGGGGGACAAGGAAATAGTTCACAATAGAATGTTTTGTTCATTGAGAATAAAAAATGAAACATGATATGATATTCCAAAAACTGACCATTTGGCATAATAATAGATGGGTATTGTCAAAAATTAATACTCAAGCATAGTGATAATTAGAGGTATTGTTTAAAGCTGCAAATTGATAAGAGATAGGTGCATTAATTTTTCAAAATCTGGTGATTTGATATTCTGGATGACACAGAAATTTTTTTTATGTCCAGCCCGATGTTGGAAAAAATCGATATCCACTTGAGATTTTTCAGCAACTGCTGCAGATCAACATTGTGCCCTTCACACCCATCCTTCCATAAATATTCTCATTTCCTGCTCTGCTTGAGGCTTGCACTCCTCATGAGAAGATGATAGCAAATGCTGTGAATTTCAACAAACCTATATAAATGGTGAATGAAGCTCACTGAGTTTGTATCTCTCCTAATCTATATAAATTTTCTTGAGAACATTCATATATAATCACTCACTGACTTAGTTAGTATCTCTCCTTGCCCTTCTCATCTGTGTTTTCTGCTCTCCCTTCATGAAGGTTATGCTCTTTTTTGTGTTATGGAACATGCTGGGTATAGGCTGTTGTAACTGGTGAGGTGCATGCAAGGAATTTGGGAGAACCAAAATTTCTGAACAGGCACAATAGTCCATATGAAAACACTACTACTATCCTTGATTATACTGGATTCAGATCAAAGGAAGAGCTTGAAGAGCCTATGCATACCTTCAGTACTGTCCAAATTGGTTGTTTCAACTTCAACTTGGGATTGGGCTGAATTTGTGGAAATTCTATGTTGGGATGGGTGCTTCTCATGTCAACAAGTTTTTCCCCCTAAAGTAAAGAAGTGTGCACCTTGGGATCATCTTCAAAAGATAGGGTACATCCAAGCTTTTCAATTTGAACACGTATAGACTCAAGTATACAATATGTTTTTCCAACTTGAGCAATATCAGTGATCCTGGGAGCCCTGATTTGGCCAGGCTCCGATGGATGCCATCCATCTGGACACTGAAATCTGCTGGCTGATTGATCACAGAAAGGTTCACCATCAAACAGGCTGAGCTTGATCTTATTGCTTTGATGAAAACTCCACACTTTTGAGTTAACAATCTTTTCACTTGAGAGTAGAGTGTGTTAGTAATGTGGGATGAGTTAGTCTTCTCAGTTGCTGATCTGAAGATAGTGTAGTGACTAATGTTGGGCAGTTCTAGAATTACAGACATATACCCGCTAGTTATCAGTCCAAGTATGTATGTCCACTTACTTGTCAGGTTTCTCCCAATATTCAAAGAACAGGTTTGGTTCTCAAAAAGCATAGAAACTTAAAGAACCAGAAAAAGAACCTCCAGTTCTTTCAGTACAACCATCAGTTGTTACAGGTTTTTGAAATAACCATAACTGATAGTTCTTGGATTCTGGAATGGTTAAGAAACCACTGGAACTGGCGGTTCGTTCAAAAAATTCAAAGAACCACACAACACAGCTAATGACAACCCACAAGACAGACCGAACAAATCTGGTGAGATTTGCTAATAAGCCAGAGGTGGAAAAGGAGGAGATTTCCATGAGCTATATATCAAGCATGCTATATAGCTGTCAGCTTTTAAGCTTTAACCATCATGTTGTTGTTGTTGTTGTTCTCTTCTGTTTGTTTTCTTTCTTGTAGCTCTTTGGATCTCCTTTCTTTCAATTCCTCCTCTGGAATCAATTGGTGACAAGTGGGAGGGACTTGGTTGTGGAGTTGTAGGGAATTGAGAAGAAGCTCTCTATGGATGTTGTGTTGTTTGTGAAAATCTCAATCCATTTGGCTAATGAGGTCTTGGATTGAACTAGATGGAGTACAAGTTACAGGCCCCAAGTTGTAGACATGATGCAAAAGGAGGCTGGGTGAGAACACTCTTGTAGTTGGCATTGATGGTTGCATTGGCAAGTTTGAACTTGTGTAATGTCAAGAATTTTTCAAGCTTTTACAATGTGAGATTGCCTACCCAAGCTTTTTCAGTAATTTTTAATTTTATTTGCTTATTTTTATTATTTTTTAATAAATTTTTCCACACACACACACTGCATTCTGATTAGCAGACTGCATGCTAATCAAAAACCTTCTTCGAATGCTAATCAATGCCACAACATCATTAGAAAATTGAAAAAACAAGTGTCATGCACATGAAAAATGATGCATTAGAATTGAACATATGTGCAATGGAACATATTTGCCATTTGACAATGAATATAATAATTAGATAACTTAGTAACACCCTAATGCCATTACATGATTAGTGATCAAATTTAATCCAAAGATTAATAGGAGAGACATTGATTCTTGTACGTGGTTTTTTTAATTTCACAAACTTGTACCTAATTTTAATCTAAAGTTTTAACAAGATCCTACAAGAATGCTCATCAACCCCAATGTCAACAACCAATGGGTACCAAGTAGTGTTATCTTGAGGATATATTTGGAGGAGACTACAACAATCCTCCATACTAAACCCACAACATTCTTTGTTCTTTTGCTTCACCTAATATTTGCTAAAAGCAAAGTTGTCGGTTCTTTCAAATGATTTTTCTACAAACTTTTTTCATGTTTATTGCTATATGGAAAGCTCAAGTCAAAAAAGTCCTGGATCTCCACATGGATGGTTGTTCTGATGTTATTCAAAGCATATGTTTAAAACAAATTTGTTTGATAACTTATAAGTTGCAAGTCAATCCCATGATCCATCATTAATCCCAACAAGCACCCAAAGGGATAAGTTACTAAGTGGGACTTTTTGTTTGTAGATGCCTCCTATTAAGTTGTCCCCAAATTTCAATTTCAAATAGTTTTACACTTCTTGCAACCCTAGCGATGGCACCCCTCTTGCTGACTCTAATGTAGCTTCAAGCAATAGAAGTGAAACTCAATCCAAACGTGAGCTTGATGCTTCATTGATGTGTTGCCTATGATTTGTTTAAGTTCAAATTTTCTTATAGACTATCCAAGTCCTGACATTGATTTAGTAGAATGGCCTCGAGTTTTAGTAGAGGTCTTGGAGCAAAAAGTTAACAAAACACTTGATTATGAATCAAAGAGGAAATTTCAAGTTTCTTGGGTAGCTAAGCTACCTTGGGTTGAGTTGCAAATGGGTGTTGATGGTTGTGTGCACCTTGTGAAATGAAAAATTTGTTTAAAGGTTGAGCATAACAAATTCAGTAGGTTGGACCATGGCTCGCATATCTTGGAGGCCACCAAATCTACTATTGGAGTAGCCCAATTCACTTGTGATGAGGTTAGTTACATCAACAATGAAAGTTGGTTTTTAGTTCATGAATATTTTTTCTCTTCATTGTGTGGTGGTGGGATCAGGTGTTAATAACTTCATTCAAGTCCTCATGCAAACCTTAATGCATGAAGGAGGTTTAACGAAAGATTTGATTGGTAAGAAGTTGATGACATTCAATGCAAATGGGGTTTTTCTTTTTCAAAGCACTAGGTCAAGTGTTATTCAACAAATGTCTAATGGGTGGGCTCCACATTCCATGGGGGCTCATTGCATGGCTCACATAACCAATTTGGTGGTTCAGATTTTATCACATTTGCATATGGTGAGAAGAATTGAAGGATTATTCCAAACCTTGTTATATTAATTCTCTAAAAGCCTTAAAAGGCATTTGGAATTTATGAAGCTTGCAAAACTTATGGAAACGAAGGGGGCAAATTTTTTGAAAAATGCGAAAACCCATTAGATATCTATGTTGTCCCCTGCTCAATGTGTGATGGCAAAATACAAAACTTTGTTGAGGAGGGTGGCGTTAGATGATCTTACCAAGGACAAAGCCAAAACAAATTTTAAGCTTATTTGTGATGTGCAAATTTTATTAGGGCTTGTTACCATTTTGCCAGTGTTGTAAGTAGTCCACAACTTGATTAAGTTCAACCAATTTTGTGATGTTTTTGTTTATGATTTTGTGGCAGCAACAAAGGCATGTCAAGGGGAGATCTTTGAATTATATAAAGATAAAAACATGAGGTTTAAGTATGATGCATTTGCAAGTTACAAAGCTTTATTGGCTTGTACACACGATTCCATAATCATGCATTAAATGCCAAATTTGAGCTCTAATGCGGAACATTTAACTTTTGATGTGAACCAATAACACATATGGGCTACTCATTTTGATTTGCAGATTGGTGTGGTCTCATATGTGACTAGAGAGTTGTGTGCTACAACCATCATGCAAGTGGAAGTAAAATGTGCATGTTTAACTTTAACCCTATCCTTTATTTTTTTCAACTTTGATTATTTGGAATTTCAAAGGGGGGGGCGGGAGTCTGATTTGCATTAATGTGGTGGTTATCTGGGTTGTAAGGGTTGTTGATTACTTTGTTGCAAAATTACAAGGGAGGTTTCTTATTCATGATGTTATGGACAGTTGCAATTTGCAAAGGTTTGTTGGTATTTTTGGTATGGGAGTTGGTGAATCTAGAATGGACATTAATGACTACTTCTAATTTACAACTATCCCTTTTGTGTTTGTTTGCAAACTCTTGACAATTTCTAGGATTTTGGGTAAGTGAAATGGTGATCCCAAATGGATACCACTTTTTATTCAACATTATATTTCCAAACTCTATTTTGACTTGAAAGTTGAGGGTGGTTTTGTATTGAACTAATGTATTTGTTTTTGTAGGTAGGCCACTTGTGTTGCAATGGGCAATTTAAATGGTTCAATCCCCTCACAAGTGATTACTAATTAGATTCCTAATCTACATTTTTTCAGAAAGTAGTTTAGATTTCTCCTTGTGAGGATTGGCAATAGCCAAAACTTTTACAATAATTTGACACTTATAGCCAAAAATAGCCACATTTAAACAAATGAAATCGTTTAATGAAACTCCCTTCCCTTTTTTTAACTTGTAGCTAAAAATCTAGTTACAATTTTTTTTTATAGCCTATTGGGTTCCAATTCATTTCAACCAATGGCCAACTTAACAACACAAGAGTTGAAGCATTGCCAAATATGACCCAAATGTCATTTTATCCAAAAGAAAAAAAGAAAAAAACATTAGTATCAATATCAAGTTTATATCTATAGTATACCAAGCAAAAATTAGTTTTGGACTTAATACAAGTATCAAATTGGTATGAAACATCATAAACTTGTCCCCTCCATGTACATATGTTTTTATAACTTTTTAACAAAGTGTTAAAATTAAGTGCTAACAAAATGTTGATACAATCATTGATATGATGATGTGATGATATTGTATAATAACACATTGTGATGATTAATCATTTTGTATTATAATATCATCATAACATCATATGAATGATTAATCAACACTTGATTGACATTTAACTTTGAACACATTGTTAATGGATGATGAAACCCTGCCAACCTTTGTCAAAAAAGAAAAGCACCCAAAAAAGAAAGAAAAAGAAACAAAAGGCAAGGACCAAAGTTCATGCAAACAAACAAGCGAGCACAAGGAGGAAAGAGAAGCACTAAGTACCAAAACCTCCACTAGTAGCATGAAGCATATCAACAAAAGAAAGAGGAGGTAAACCTAATAAAACTCCAAGCATGAAAGAACCTTCCAACATTGACTAGTACAAATATTACAGAACTTTTCATCATATTATTTTAAGCAATTCTTCTGCATTAGCAAATATGTATTAATTGATTCTATACTTGAGGAAGGAACTATACATGTGCAACAAATTAAATGGAGTCTACAATCCAAATGGTATTGGAACTTGACCATACCCCACTACTCTAGGACTACTCTAGTATCTAGCATGGTTTGACATTGTCTTTATATTTTTTGGATTTACATTTTCTCTAGTAATAACATTAATAATAACATTAATACTTTATTTTTATATTAAAGAACGAAAGGCTTGTGCTTGATTTTATTTTTCCAGATTTTTTTGTTTTTTATACAGAATTTTCAACAATTTCAAAAGTAATTAGTTATTGCCTAACCGAGCTATGTATTATGATACTCAAAAAAATAGTATGCATCCCCACCAATGGTGCCCAACATTAAAAAATACAAATTCCATGTCAATTCTTAGGAACTAGTGGCAGGGTCTGGGTCAGTGTTTTTTTTTGAAGAATTTTTGTTTGTAGCCAAAATGGCGATCATCCATCCGTAGGAAGTAAGATGTAGAAAAAGTGACACTTCATCTCTAGTAAGATTTAGCCAAATCTGGCTATCAACCAAATATGAAATAAAAATCCTTAATCATCTTTTTAGATGTTGGCTACACATTAAAAACCAAGTATAGAAATCTGGCGATTTTTTTCCTCTTTTTTTTTCCTCACTTCTGGCGATTGGAAAACTCCAAAACCAATCACTTGATTTTGGAATTTAGAATTTAGAAATTTCACTTTTTGGCGAAATTTCGCCAATTTAAAAAAAAAGACTGGTCGAAATCTGCCCAGGGATGCTCGCCACCCTGCGGCAATTGCAGACGAAAAAAACACCGCTGCAGCCTGGCCAATGACTCATAACGCCAAAGAGGGTACCAAACTAGGCACTGTTAGTGGGCAGTTTTGTGCTCTCCAGAAGGATTTGCAAAGGGGATTTTGGTCCATTGCCCAAAACTGGCATTTAAAGGGCCCATGTGACCTAGCACCGACCAGATGAAAAATGTCAGTTTGGGTTTCATCCAATTGAAACCCAAAACCAACCCAGCCTCCCCTCCTCTGGGTTTACTAACCCTAAAACTAACCCACCTTTCCCCTTTCTATCTAGACACCTACTCACCTCCAGTTTTAAACCCCTCTCCCTCCTTTGTCCATCCCCATTTTTGGGTTCCTCTTTTTTCTCCCTATGCTTGTTGTGAGAAATTTCAAGAGCACAAGGCATTGTCATCTTCATCTTGATAGTCTTCCTTTTTTTTTCCTCCCTATGTGGATTGTGAGAGGTTTTAAGAGTGCAAGAATATTGTCATCTTCATCTTCATAGTCTTCTTGTTGATAGTTTTTTTCTCTTGAGTTTTTAATAAGCTTTTAGCATTGAAAAAAATTATTTAGTTTTTTAGTACCTTGTATCATCAACAAGAGCTTTGAGCACAAGAATCTTCAAAACAAAAATGGAAAGTGAAGATTTTTTTGGTAACTTTGCAAAGAATCAAGGATCTTCTTTTAGCTTGCAATGTTTTGTGGAAGAAGGTTGACACAAGTTGATTTTCTTTTTGGTAGCTTATGAGGAGTAAAGTTTTTTTTGTTAAGCTTTAGAGGATCTAGAATTTTTAAAGCTTTAATTTGGAGTTTATATTAAAGGTGAAAATATTGCAACAAAACGTTGTAGTTGAGGAATTTGAAAGTGAGGAACCACTATTTGTTTTTGTCTTTTCTGTGTGCATTTTCTTGAAAAACCTTGCCCTTGAAGTTTGCATCACAATGTTGTTACATTTTTGTTGTTGTTTTTGTTTGACTTTTTTTAATAAAAATTGTTTATGTTCCAAACATACTATGTAAATTGACTTTTTTTGTTTTTTCTTAAAAAGCCTTGTGCTCAAAACTTGTGGTGCAACATTGTTGCCTTGTTTATATAATTATTTTAAAGGCTTGCTTAGTCTTTTGTTGATGTTTTCTGGTTGGAAAATTGCACTATGCAATGTGGTTGAACTTGTAATATTTTCATGCGAATCATAAAATTTACATTGTTTTTTGGTCAAACTTGCAATGCGTACATTTGGGTCATAAAATATGCATTGTTTAATTAGGCCAACCTTATAATACATGCATTCACAATAAAGAAGAAAGAAAAAAATGGAATAAAAAAAGAAGAAGAAGAAAGATAATCATAATAATATAGAAAAAACAAAAAATGAACCTTACAAAATAATAAGAGAATTCTAGAAAACAATTTAACAATGAAGATATTACATTATAATTGTGTGTAATACCTTATTAGAAGTGTTAATTTAACTACCTAGTTAAGTTATAATTGTGTTTTAACTTGGAATTAATTCATATGTGAATGGGATTTGAGTTATTCATTGTTTCAGATATAATCCAAAGTTATGGGGTTTTCAAATCACTTTATTTTGGTGATTTGAAATTTTAAAACACATGGTGTTTTATGATTTGCAAATCTTCTATGTTTTTATGCAAGTTTTTTTACACATGGTTTTGTGTTTTGGGCTTGGATTCCTATTTATTTGTAAGTGAATCCTATTTTGAATCACCAAAAGTCAATTCTTGCATGTTGTTCCATTCAATAAGCTTGTTTTTTTGTGCATTGGAGTTGTTGTGGCATATGTTATGAGTTCAAATTTTGTTTGTAAACATTGCATGGCATGGTTGTGTTTTGTTTTGATTGTGTGTTTTTAACATTCCTTGGGAACTTGAACCCTAGTGGAGACTTTGTGTACCTTGAAGTGTGGAAGGAGTTGCAAAAGCACTAGACCTATGAAAAAAAAATTGAAAATTTGTCCTACCGCTAATTAAACCCCCTCCCTTTCATTTCATTTTGTTCCTTGTCTTTGTTCCCTTTTTATCTCTTCTTTTGGCATTGATTGGCACACAACAACAAAGAACAACAACTAAAAAACAATTATCACCATTGTTTAGTTTCGAGTTATAATGGTAGTTCTTTTCAACAATCATTTAGAGGTGGGGCCCATCACCTTCATTGTCATTTTCATTATCATGGTGTTCATTACATGTCATTAATAAAAACCTGAACATTAGGAGGTCAAGGAAAAACCAAACAAGGAGGGTGGTAAGACAATAGTGGTAGGATTGAAATTCCATCACTTTTATTGTTGATTTTTCAAGCTCTGCAAACCTCACCCAAACCTATGAAATTTGGTGCATTTGGAATGTTCACAAAGCCAAAAGGAGGCTTAAGATAAAAAAGGAAGGGATCCAATTTGGATCTCCCCTTTTAAATTTGTTCTTTGTGATTTTTCAAACCTAAGGGATATGTTCAATACCAAGTGAAAGTTACCATGCGGCAATTTTTATTTTTATTTATTTTCAGTTTTTTTAGATTTTCCTTTTTTTTATTTGGTGCATTTGGGATGTTCAACTTTTTCCTCTGAATGGAAGTGATTTCATCCATAAATTGGATGGAATATTTTCATCCATAAATTGGATGGAATATTTTCATCCATTCCAAAAAAAGGTCAATTGAATTGTTCATTGGTGAATAGTTAGGTGTAATTGTTTGTTAATGAACAACCTGACAAAATTGTAGTGGAGGTGACATGTTCATTAGCAAACAACCCAACAAAATCAAAATTATTCATTGGGAAATAGTTGAATGGAGATGGAGCTATCCATTACTCAACAACAAAGTGTGGTGACTTGGTGGCAAACAATTAAGTAGGTCCTTATGACAACATGTTGAATTTTGGCAATTTGGAGTTGTTTGTTGGTGAATGATTAATCAAATTCTTCCAACAATTTGTTGAAAGTACATTGAGTTTTGAATTGTTGGTTGGCAAATAGCAAAGTGAATTGATATGATTTTTTTATTTGTGGCAAGTTTGGACCTATTCATTGGCAAACAACCTAAAAAAGTTGGAATTTATCAAAAAACATTTTATTAATGTTCTTTTGCAATTTTGTATCTTTGGGATATAAAGTTGGATTAGAATGTTGTTTGTGACATTGGAATCTTAGAGAGGAGATTTACACGTGCAAAATTTTAACATTTTTGGAGACAAAACTTTCCAAAAGGATTCTACTGGGTGTGAAAGGTGTTGTGTATGGGGATAGTTTTTTAGTTGATTTTAGGAAGTTTTCCACTTTTATCAGTAAGCATCCATTCTCATGACCTCCAAGTGGTGGAATGTTGCACCATTAGAAAACATGAAGGACTTTGAATTTTTATCGTATTTTCGAACACAAATTACAAGAATGGGGATTGTGTTATCTAAATAGTTAATTTTCATTTTGTGTTGTTGAGTTATGCGCATATTTCTTATCATTATGTTAGTTGGATGCTCATTTATTTTCAAAAGGTAGGGAGGTTTGTCAAATGTGTGCCATTTGGTCGACAACCCTATAACAAGCACACATTTTTGGGTTGATTTTTTGAAAACATGTGCATATTTCATAATGGCAAACCCAAGGTGAAAAAAAACTATAAATTGTTTCACATGTGCTAACTAATGTAGTGAACCTTGAGGTTGTAATTGATGTGGTTAATGGTTGGGCATGGGACAAGGTTACCCACAAATTCTTATAATTATGTAGGTCTTATTTGACCTTTATTCTACCCATACATAATGATTAGGGTTTATCAGGGTTAAGTTGTAAATTAGTTTATAGATATTCCAAATTTGATTGCTAATTGTCCTATTGATTGTTTGTCATAATGAAATTGGGTTGATGGTTAATAGACCACATTTTTAATGTTTATAGTGTGTTCGAATTTTGTTGGCCTTATGAAATGTTTTTGTGGATGTAGGTGTCTTTTTAAATTAGGGTTAATCCAAACCCATATGTTCAACATTTGAATTTAAGGTTAAGGTTTGGTTACCATAGATTTAAAACTAGGGTTCATATGGAGGTGACACAAGATTTTGTAACAAAATAAATTTTAAAGGTTCTTAGTGGGTTTATTAAATGAAGCACGAGGTTCAAAGCACCCACACCATTGTCGTTTACATCTAAGAAGGATTCCATAGATCCAAGAACATGTTCACTACCAAATTTGATCATTACACCATTGTTGTGGGACATGGAGGACATTTATGGTGTCACCAAGGAACCTCATTGGTATTTAGGGGTGGTTGGCAACATTGAGATGGATGATTTTATACAAAAATTTGACATCTAGTGTGATATGCAACAAATGCACAATCCCTAATTATTCACGCCTTTCATGGGATAAAAGGGTTTGTTTTAACATTTGAAGGGGCTAGCAATGGACAATTACCCTGAATTTAATCACACCCATGATGCTTAGATTGAAAAGTGGCAATATATTAGTTACCAATTATGTTTCCATTAATTGACATATTGTGACCCCAAGATCAATTCCTAGTGTAATTGTGACAACTTTTAATAATGATGCAATTGATAGAAGTAAGGTACTAGTAGTGTTAATATTTTTATTAATGTTTGAGATCTTATGTCGGCATTCAAATTTATTGTGGATTTTTTTCATGAGTTGTCAAAACATTATTAAGGGGTCCAAATGAAAAAATTATGAAGTTTGCAAAAATTCCAACATAAGCCACATGAGAGCTTATTGGAAACATGTTCACAAATGAAACAATTGATTGAAGTGTTACAAGGGGTCATAGAATTCTAGGTTGTTCAATTTGTATCGAATTTTCGACAAGGAACTTTGGTGAAGGGTGAGGGATGCCATATTGTTAGTGGGACAATTTCCTAACCTAATTAACTTGGTGGGCATCCTAATAATTTTATAATTATTAGTGGTAGGTTGTATTTACCATTTTCTAATTATTAGGAGATGAAGTTACTTGGATAGTTAGTACCTTGAAGATAAGCTAATGGCATGTGGTTTTGCCACCTACTGGGGATTTGTGGAAAAGATTATGATGAAGGTCTTATTTTGTAGGAGAGGGTGAGGTGCTTGGGGGACTATGGATGGAGAGGGAACTTCTTGTGCTCCCCATTTCATTATTCCATTCCATGGGATTATATTCCTTTATTCTATTCTTGTTCCTTTTTATAACATTTTTATTGTGTGATACCTTGGGTGCATTTTATTCTTTAAGCATAATACTTGATGTATGATTAAGAATACAAGGAAAGAATGTACCTTGTACTTTGTTTTATTTCAATTTTGGGTGCATCATTTTCTTTGCAAGTAGTTTTGTATTTGATTAATTTGTTTCACATAAAAGCTTGTAATTTTCAATTCTCTATTTGATATTCATTTTTCTTGTTCAAGGTCCAAGAACATTAGATGATAATTATAACATAATACACAAGGACATACAAAATGGAAGATATTGTCAATAATTTCACAAAGGTCATTGGCCTAATTTGTTACAAAGGTATTAAAGTGGCTTGGAAGGTAACTACCTTCCTACCTTCATTCTAACTTGCTAAAAATTCCAATTTGTTTATTGGAAAATCTTTATTTAGTTCTTTAGAAAGCAAAGTTGCCTTCGCCTCGGTAGTCCCTTGTGATTATAATTTTCATATCTTTCTTGTGAATTTACCTCGTAGCTTTCATCTAAGTTTATTCTAAGGTGTAATTCACAATCTTACACATTATTTCAATTAAGACAATTGACTTTGGCAAATGTGTTTGTTTTATTGAATTGCATCAAATTTAATATGATGGAAAAAATGTGGTTACATTTGGGTTTAATAAGGATAATTTGAGAAGTTTTTCAACATTGTTAGTTTAATACCCACATGACTAATTAAATAAGGTTGAAACACCAAAGACCAAGAGGGTCAAATATGAACCATGTAGTGCCTCCCCATGAGATTTTATTGAACAATGAAGAGAAAACAAATGTTGGAAATGTGGTCGGCCTCATTAGAAAAGATATTGTTTTAATCCACCTCAAGCCATGACCTCCAACCCTAACCTTAATCAACCATGTTCCCATTGTAATACATATGAACACAATGCAAATCATTGTTTCAGATTGCATTCAAAGTTACAACAAGGCCCATCATGGATGACCAATGTTAATAAAGGCCAAGGGTTTGAGAAAGGCTAGAAAAAGAGAGATACAATCAACAACAAGTTAGCTCCCAAGCCAACTCCAAGTTAGTCCAACACCATGGAGATAACATTTGCGTATTTGGAAGCCCTAACTATGAGCATGATGGCATGTGAAGTCCAATGCACTTGTTTAAGGGAATGTGAAGGAGCAAAAATACACCATGTCTTTTAGTTGAAATTCCAACCTTGGATATTTTTGTGGAGCTATATTTTATGTTCATTGGTTCTAGATAAGACTATGTTGAATGCTTCAAGAGATCACAGATCATGGTCAACATGTTGTGGAAATTAGGTTAATGTTTCCAAATCAATCAAGATGTTTTCGATAATTGATAATAACAAATGTTCAAGCATAGAAACCACAAGGGGTTAAAGAGAGACTATACCTTTAACATGCAGAAGTTTCATGCCAAATTCGCATACTAGAGTCATTTGAGTTGGCGGATACAATTCCCAACCCTATTGGGATATCAACTTTCAGTATTACACCATTTATATTGAAGAAGACACATGGTTCCACTTCAAGAAGACGATAAATAATTTGTTGAGGGTGACAACAAAAATGTACCAAATATTGTTGTTTTCCACCAAACATTAGCTATACCCAACATTCAACTAAGGATGGTGGCTACATCAAAAGACCTTTTGGTACCAACTACAATTTCCTAGGTTGTTTCAAAGGTTAACCATACATAGGGTTTTGAAACCCAATCTTTGCATGCAATGTGGCCAAGCTTCACAAACTCCTAACATGTCCAACTATTGATAGGGTTAGTGTTTTTCCTAACGTGGATATAATTTGTAATGAGAAGGGAGTTTTTCAATTGAAGGGGGTATTGACACAACAATGCCAACCCTAAAAGTTTTTTTTAAATACAAGTGTTCAACCTTTGATGTTAGACAAAGCGGGAATTGAAAGTCTTGAATTAATTAATGTTGATTTTGAACTATGCCCATACCAATGTTTTACCTCAATGGGCATATAAAAAAAGGCTAAGGGGTTAATTAGACAATTTTTTGTGATTCAGGTCCCAACAAACCAACAAAGTATGCCGTGAAATTAAGGGATGAAGGCTATGATCAAGATGACCTACTATGGGCACTAGAAGAAACTTGAAAAAAAAACAACTAGCATTTGCAATTGTATTCTAATTACAAAAGACATTTGCTATTAAAAACTATTTAGTTGCATTAAACAAATGTGCATGAAGTTAATGGCCAACCAATATTTCACCATCTATATATTATTGTATGCTATTTGTACATTACCATAAAAATTAATAACTTACTTGGCTACATAATGACATGTGGCAAATGAAAAAGGTTTGGGAATTTTTGTTTTAAAAATAGATAGTGGATATCCTAATCATCTATTTTAGATGGTTTTAAATTGTGACACATGGCATAATACAAATATGCCACATGACATTTTTGGGAATTTTGGCCAAAATAAATTAATATTAATATTTAGGTAGGTAGGTAAGCTAGGGGGTTGGTAAGGTTTATATATATATAAGGTTTAAATTATTTTGATTGTTTCATCTTGATTGTCTCATCCCAAATGGCACATGTTTTTTTATGTGAAAATGTAAGACAAAGCCTCATTATTATATAGTTTTCAAGATGGAAGTGGAAGACAAAGCATAAGGGGTAAAATTCGAAGTTGTAATTTAGTTGCAAAGTAGGTTGCAATTAAAAATTTACTTCATATCCTTGATCTTCTTTTTTAATTTCGTAAATTATATAAATAACTAATTAACTAATTAACTAGCCAACTAACCACTAATTAATATCTATATAAGAATCAAATTTATTTATTTATAAGTCGTTAATTAATAGTTTAAAAAAACCAATAAATGATTAATATATTAAAAATTGAATAATTAATAGCTAAGTAATGAAGAACTAATTAACTTATTAATTATAATTTATTGGTTAGATTTTCATGAATAAAAAAATCACTAACATATTAACTAAATAATAATTAAATAACCAAGTTATTAGCTACAAATAATTAGAATATCAATTAATTAGTAATTATTATCTAAATAATAACTAAATAACTAACATATTAGTAATTAAATCATTAATTAAAAGTTCAAAAAAATGATTAAAATACTAACTAATTAATAATTATTAATGAATGGATCATAATAAATAGATAACTACAATATTAAGCCATTAATACTTAGGAACTAGATAATAATTAATTATTAAGTTGGTTATGAATGATTGATCAATAGTTTGTAATTTAAAAAAATACATTGACTAATTATTAAATGTTAACTATTATTTATCAAATAATTAATAAGCTTACATTAGCTAGGTAGGGAACCTAAGTTAAATAGGCAGGTAAAAATAAATATAAAAATAAGTTGCTTATGCTACATAAATAGATAAACATATGTAGGTAGGTAGGTAGTTAATTTGCTCACATAAAAGTAAATACAACTTTATAAATACACCCACGGAAACATAACCCCCATTATACCACTGGTATAACTTTGTGAAAATACATATACCATTCAAAAAATTCATATTACAAAAATGTATATCACTAGGGGTTATGTTGACACTCTAATGGTGTGAATAAATGTGGTCCATTTGCAAATAATGGGACGTATGGGCATGATCATGGATAAAAAGAATTTTAGAATGTAAGATGAAGAAGTCAATTATAAATGTAACTATAAAATAGTTGGAACAATTGCAAAGATTATTAGAACTAGTTGCAAAGGACCATTAATTACATGTCATTGTAAATGCATTGGTTGCATTTTGAGGGATTTTTTTATAGTGGGGGTTCAATGGGCATGTGGGTATAAGAAGCAACTCTCTTTCTATGTGTAATGCCAATGGCTATGGATAATTTGGCATTTGTTCAACATTAAAATACACGTTATGCCAATATTCAAAAAGGTGGTTATATATCAGTTTCAAGTTTGCAAATTCAATCCAAAAGATTATGTATATTAACAAATTGCACTAACTACATTGGATGTGATTATAGGATGTGTTATTTTGTGTGTGCAAAAGGCATTACTTTTTAGAGTATTGTTGTTGGAAGGCCAAGAAGGTCAAACATGGAAAGACCATGTGCATAGTTGTGTGATGTATCATATTTTTTACTTGAATGGCCAAATTGACCCATCTTGGGTAGTTGTTTCCATTGGATTGTTTTGTTAGTTGAATGGGTAATGTCATGGACAATAAACTATGAAAGATGTTTTTAGAAAATTTTAGAAAGATTTTCGAATAATATATCTGAAAGATTTTAGAAAATGTGGTTGGTGTAAGTTTTTATAAGGTTGTTTAGATATAAACATGTAAAAGGTTTAACTGGCAAAAATTTCCAAAATGTTAAAGATCTTTTAGAAGGCTTTATTGGATAACATAAGAAGAGATAAAAAATGCACCACTTTTTAATTTTGTCAATGCTAGTTATAGCCTTTGGGACTCACATTTGCAATTAGGCTCTTGGTTCTTCCACCTTAAAAGCAAGGTGTTCATGTGTAGTAGATTTTAAGGGGGCAATTTGGAGATTATGTGCAATTAAGGTGGTTTCTATCATTTGTGATGTGTGTGTGTAGACAATGATAGTTGTAGGTGTCAAAATGGTAATGCATGATAGTTGACATGAATGTTAGTTTAACTATTTAGTTAAATCCTAATTATGTCAATGTTAAATTGGGATAGCACAATTCATTGTGTTTTAGCTTGAAATTGGTTCATATGTGAATATAATTTGAATTATTTAATGTTTGGCGTATAATCCCAAGTTGTGAGTTCTCAAATCACTTTTGATAATTTTAAATTCTCAAACACATGATGTTTTGTGCTTTGCAATTTTTTTGTGATTTTATGCAAGTTTCTTTGCACATGGTTTTGCATTATTGTTCTCCATTTTTTGTTTTGATCTTAAATTCCTTCTTGTTTGCATATGAATCATATTTTGGGTTTGGAGAGGATTTGTTATTAAAGTGATTTCTATCAATTATGATGTGTGTGTAAATAATGATAAATATAGGTGCTAATTTGATAGCACATGACATCGACATGTGATGATGATGATATATTGTCCTTTTGTGTCCATAGGTTAAGTAAGTTTAAGGACAATGGATAAATATGTAGAGGCTTGTATAGGTAGGGTGACCATGTTAGTGGGTAGAAGGCTTAGGTGGGTATTTAATAGTGGGTAGGGATAAGTTAGTATAAAGAGAAGGAAATAAAGTACTAAAAACATTTGAAAACAATATAAGTACAATCAAGTAGGAGCTATATATATGCTAACTCTATTAACCAAGGGATATGTACATGATGAAAAAAATGGCCACCCAATGGACATAATGGTTGATTGGTGTGTTGGTGGGTATTCAATTCATTTCAGCCATATAGAATGTCAGGACTTAGAGCCAACATTCTTTCAACTAGAGAAATTTTACCAAAAAGCGAAATTAGAAATTAAAAAATTGAAAAAAAAGAAGGTTGATATTGAAGGTTTTCAGTTGCTAGAAGTGAGGGGGGGGGAAAAAGAAATAAAAATTACCAGATTCGTATACTTTGTTTTCATTTTGTAGCCAAACATATAGAAGGATGATTAAAGATTTTTCTTTTCCTTTTGATTTATAGCCAGATTTGGCTAAATCTTCCTAGGGATGATCATCACTTTGGCAATCTTCCTTATTTTAAAGAATTATATATATTAAAATAATAAATAAAAAATTTATATTTAAAATAAATAAAATTAAAAAAATTATTATTTAAAAGAAAAATACCAGTTCTCAAAGTTCTCCATTCTTCCTTTCTAGTTTCTTTGGCATTATAGCCTACATGTACCAGCAAATATGCATAATACCAGTGTTGAACTGGTATCAACTTTTCCAACAAACCTGGCAGGTGTACTGGTACTGGGTAGTTTTTAAAAGCCTTTCATACCAAGTCTGGTACTGCAATTGGGTACAAGGCTGAATTTCTCCAGGTACAATTGTTGGTATATGGCAGATGTATACTTTTAGGGTTTACCTCAGCTCCCATACCATACTGGTATACTGATATAATAAGATCCATATTGTTGTCTCAGGTCATCCTGGACTGGTAGGTTCTTCATCAATACCAGTACTCATACCACTTTCACATACCCAAGTTGCACCCCTGGATAACCAGTAAAGGGAAAGAGCAAGGAAATCCCTTGGAGGCTCTTCATGGAGTTGAAGGTATAGGAGAAGGGTTTGTTAGCAGACCCTTTTTCATATGTAAAGAGCCTCTGTGACAATTGTCACAGTGCAAAAGGACAATGTTGTAAGTGACAAGCATAATGAAAGAGCCTCGCCTCTGTGACAAATTGTCATACTGCAAAAGGACAAGGTTGTAGTGTATTCAGTTAGATGAGAAGTTTTACATCCAAAGTTTCTAGTTTGGTCTTTCCTTACATTCTCTTCTTTCAGCCTTTTTAATATTAAAAACATGTGAGTGTCCTTAATGAATTGTCATGTGTACCTCATATTAAACTAGCTTTAAACTAAATGGAATGTAGTATGGTGTCAGCATTTTATTGGATGGATGATAAATTGAATAATTACATCTCTATATTTTCATACATCCATAATATTGGGAAGATACTCATACTACTTAGGGCCCATTTTAGATGGGATCCATGATCCAAATTCCTAGGAACCAAAATTTGGACTCATTTGAAGCAAATTGGATCCTTGAGTTGGACCTTGCTTTGGACCTTGCTTTGGACCCTAGCTTACTTACATCTTTGGTTCTTCAAATCACTACCTCTCCCTTTTAGCTCTTTTTGTTGGGTTCGAACCCAATTGATTTTCCCTCCAAAATGGTGCCATGAAAGTTTTAGCCTGGATTTGCCACTTTTTGGTCTTGGACTCTCATCTAAAGGCCATGCGACGAATTTATGGCTCCCATCCAATGGGTGGGATGGTGCTCTATTTCATTGGACCTGGACCTTGGACCATCATCTAAAGTGGCCATTAGATTTAGCTAATAGTAATGGCAAATGCAACTGCCACCACTATTTTTTAAATTACATAATTTAAATCTATTTTATGCTAAGTTTTCTATTGACCTGAAAAAAAAGAGAGATCAAGGAAGATGAAAAGATTTTACAAGTTGATATGTCTAGCTTAATGGAGGATTGGGGGAGGGTAGGGAGTGAATTTTATTTTTTGGTATTTTTTTCATTTTTTAAGAAACACTTGGGAAAAAAGTGTTTTTAAAAGCAAAATTTTGCCACTTTTGTAAAATCAATCACATAAAATAACACATGGAACCCAATACATTAAAATTCAAGGTTTAAAGACAACCCTTTTGCAACTGATAATAATGTATTTACGAAGCGATCTATCATATTGGAAGGTGTGAGTTGAGTGATTTTTCCTAAAATCAATAATGTGATGGATCCAACACTTTTTTGATATATTGGATCCAAGCTTTATTTGTTCTAGCAACCTCCATAAACTCAGAGCCTAAAATGTGGCAACTTTTGATTAGTTTTCCAAAATATGGCAAATTTTGCCAAAAATTATTATTAAAGAAAAAAACCTCCCCCTTTGCACAGTTTCACATGTGATTTTTCTTGGTGGGTTGCAGTGCAAAAATTCGCCCAATAATTATTTTAAAAAAAAAAAACACTGATTGGGTATTGTGTCTCTCCTTCAATGTTTATTATTGCAAGAAATTACTAGGTGAAAAAGGGCTTTAATTTAATTTAATTTTAATAAACAATCACATTTTCATCTTGTACACACCTCAAGCCCAATTATTGTGCAAAAATAATTATTTGGAGTTATGGTTTGCTTGTAACAAAGGAGATGATACATTTTGTATGATTGTCCCAACCAACCAATATTTGAAATTTGTTGGGGATTTCATGCAAGAAGTTGAGTCAAATTCCAATTTGTAGAGGTGTAAAGTGTGAACAAGTTGAAGGAGGAAGCTTGCATGCAATTTTTTTGCATGGTGGGTTGGGTTCCTATAGTGATGCTCTTACAAGAATGCCTTGGAACAATTTTGACTGCATTTATTGGCCTTGCCTATCATGGCAAGGATATTGTGTTTAAAGATTCATTCTAGAGTATAGTAGCTTATGGGATTTTGGCCCCCTAGGTAATAATAATAATAATAATAGGTCTATTTTTTTATGAGGATTTTTTTTCTGAAAGATGATATTTTTGGCTTGTGGTGAAACTTGAGATATTAGTTATTATAGAGTTATAATAATATCTTGAAGGCTTTTGGTTTTTTAAGAGGATTTTTTTCGAAGATTATAGTTTTACACGGTGAAATATTTGAGTTTTCATAATTCTTCTTTTGCATTAAGATACCTTTTAATGTAAAATGGCAAGGCCACAGTGTGACACACCCCTTGTTACACTTGAATAGTGGGATGAGGGTGAACCAGCACTCACGTTGGGTTTCATGTTGGGTTTAGGGTTTATGAGTGAGGCCTCTCTTAGTGGCCATTTTAAAGCCCTAAAAAAAACTTAGAGTTGAACTCAAGAGACCCTGATTATTTAGTGTAAGCATGGGAAATTTTGTAATATTTAGAAATAATTTAAATGAATTGATTTTTGGGATTTTTTTTTGGATGCAAACAAATGGCACTTTTAAAAAAAAATTATAAATTACTTTTCCTAAAATGTCAGTGTATATAATGGAAGAAGACTTTGAAATAAGCAAAAGGGTCCTTATTGCAAGCAGGGTACTTTTGTACCCTACCTGCAATAAGCTATTAAGTACCCTTTGCTTATTTAAGGCCTTCCTGTAAGATCATTATGGGAATCTCCATGGAGGAATAAAAATTGATTGGAGTAGCCTTGCTTTTGACAAAAAAAGGATTTGACTTGTCCTTTTAGCAAAAGGTTGGCAGAAGCCTTGATAGAGTCTAACATCTCTGACCTTGATTAGTCAGAGATATATTGATTGGTCCAGGTGGTTTGCTATTAGTAATTTCTAACAATTTCCAGTCCCATGTTTATGGGGGTGGGGCCTTCTCTAAAGTGACTGAATTAGGTTATGTTCTTTAGTACAATGTGATGATGCCCTTTGAAGATTGTTTTTTTTTTTTTTTTTTTTTTGGTTAATCCAGTTTTCCTAAGGAAAAAAAAAAAGATTTGAAATTAATTTTGCCTTTCCTTGTGTTCTGAAGGGACATCATAGAATTTCCCCTAGCATAGCAATGCCATTACCCGTTTTGCTTCTAAATATGGCAACCACAGAGCTTTGTGTGTGTATAAATGACAATTTTAGAAATGTAAAGCCAAAAACTAGTAAAGGTGTAAAATACTGGAGGTCCATGCCATCACCATAATTTTGTATGTTAAAATTTTTAACATAACATTAGAGACACATTTGAACCAAAATTACACATGAATCAAATAAAATGATATGCATAACAATGAAGTAGAACTTTGAAATAAGTGGAGTATCAATTCATTTGCCTCCCCCCCCCCCCCCTCATACCTATTTAAAAAGCTTTAAGTACAAATGAATTAATCTTTGAAGCTAGTTTTAAGTTAGTGGGTATTTCATACACAAGTCTTTTTGAAGATCACCTATCTCTCTCTCTCTCCATAAGGTCCAAGCTATTTTTTTGTATTTTATTTTTATTTTTTGGGGGAAGCAATTGGGGAAAGCCAATGCATTGAAAATAAAACCAAGCTACTTCTAGTATTAATGTGTTTGTAGGCCAATCCCAAGTGGATACATTGTCCTTGCCTAAAAGGCATGGCTTAGGCCCCAAAAAACTTGGGACCAACTTTGAGCATTTTGGGCTTGTTGTTTGGCCCCAAGGGTTGCAAATTGGCTTCCCAAATTGGATGCTGTCCTTTTTTTTAAGCTTTGGGGCCAATACAAGGCCATAAAGTTCAGCATTTATTAGTAAATTGGGGCAGATTGAATTTTGTTTTTTATTTATTTCAGCCCTTGACTCCTAGTGTGCAAAGCACTTGGGGGCTGATTTCAACTTTTGCACCAATAGGAATGCTTGGTTTGAGTTGAACATTGGCCTTGACTCCTAGTGCAAAGTGGGCCTTAATCACATGCCAAATGTAAATTCTCCATGACCCTCCTCCCCCATCTTTCTTTCTTTGCACTCACTCCACCTCCACCAAAACACTTAAAAAAATTTCATCACAAAAAAACACCTTTGTGGGTGAATTCCACATATTTGTGCATGCGAAATTTGCATAGTGCAACAACTGTGCAAATACGCAAATACATGTGGGGGACACAACCGCAAGAGAAAAGGTTGTGAAAAAAATGTTGTGTCCCAACCTTAAGTAATTGTCCAAAATACACATGGACACACGACCGCAAAAGCAAAGGTTGTGAAAAAAATGTTGTGTCCCAACCTTAAGTAATTCTCCAAAATACACATATGGACGCACGACTGCAAAAGCAAAGGTTGTGAGAAAATATTGTGTCCCAACCTTAAGTAATTGTCCAAAATACACATGGACACACGACCGCAAGAGCAAAGGTTGTGAGAAAATGTTGTGTCCCAAACTTAAGTATTGTGTTGGTCGGTACAAAAAAGCAAATTTTTTGCAACAAAATGGACCTGAAAACACCCCACATGTACTCGTAGTGGTCCCACAATGTGGTTGTGGACCATATACCTAATAACTCTCATGCATAGGTACCAAAGACAGACACCCCAATAAAAAAAATAAAATTATTTGGAGCTTTAAAAAGGTTGCAACACCCACATATAAATGCTCTAACAAAGGAAATCTCCGCACCACATTACGCAATGCAAGGTTCCCGCCCAATCACAAACAAAACAAAATCTTTGCCGTGGTTTTTAAGTAAAAGAAAGTGGCTAAGACTTTGTTAGGTAATGAAAGTGTGAATTTGTTTTGGGGTGGAGCGTAGTTGAAACATATGGAAAGCATATATAAGCATATGTATATGTGCTTAGGGTTAGGGTTTAGCTCATATATGCCTAGGGTTAGGGTTTAGGGTTTAGCATATGCTTTCTGTATGTGAGCATATGTGTACATGGAAAGCATTATATAATGTCGCCAAAGAAGTCAACATGACCATTATTCATTTCTTTAATTGAAGTCAGAATGGATCTTCTTTCTTTCTCTCCTTCTCTTTGTTTTTTCTCTTTCTCTCTCTCTCTCTCTCTCTCTTTTTCCTTGTCTGGGGACGGTTATTGGCCGTCTCTAGCAAGCAAACCGACTTTCTCCGAAACTCACTTTGGGTACCTATCTATCATAGAAAGTTTGAGCCAACTTTCGAACGAAACTTGATTTTTGAACCTACTCTCCGTGAAACTCAGTTTTGGTACCTATCTATCATTTTTGAGTTGGAACGAAACTTTGGTTTTTGAACCGAATACTCTCGGTTTTGGTGGCACCTATCTAGCGTTTTGAGTTTGAGCCAAAACTTTAGAAATGAAACTTTGGTTTTTGGGCGAACATTCCCAATGAAACTTGGTTCCCAATATTTTTTGCTTGTCTGGAACCAAGTCACCCATTTTGAAAGAATGTAGAAGATGTGTATGTACTATGTACCCTTCCAAACTAAGAAATTCTCTTGAACATTTTTTCACGGGCAGCTCTGATGCCCGGACACGTGTCAATAATTTGTGTGTGTGTAAAGCTGTCTTCCTCGCTGGGATTGCGCTCCCCTCCGGCTTTGTTGGGTTGGGCTACTGAAACCCGCCGGGTATGATACCAGTGGCCCCACACCCGAAAACCGGTTGTTGTTCCTCCCTCCGGACGCGCGCGCGCGCTGGCTGTGTGTGTCTCGGGGCGCGGTTTAGCCGATTCCGGGACACGTGTCAGCAGTGTGCTTGCTGAGATAGCAACTTTACCCTTTGTTCTTTAGGGTTACTAGTTACCACTGACTGATACCGGACGGATGTGAGAAAGCTTTTAGGGACCCGAGCCGGTGTTCCCCCGGGTGGGTGTTCTCTCTCTCTCTCTCTCATGGTAGAGGTTTGTTTGCTTTTGCTTTTTGGCCTTTTGGGAAATTGCTGAACATGGTGATGGGTTTTGTGTGTTTTGCTTTTGTTTGAGTCGCTATTTTTTCTTCGACTTCTTCTTTTTTTTTGGCGGGCTGCCGAGCTCAGAAATTTTTCTTTCGCCGAGAGAGGAGGAGAAAAGAAGAAGTAGCGGCGGATCCCCAAAAAAGGACCGACGAGAAGCACGCCGCCCGCCAACGTGAACCTTGTTTTTTTTTTTTTTTTTGTGTGGCTCAAAGGCGATAATAACCCCAAGCTCCAACAATTCTCCAACGCTTATGTTCGTTGTCTAAAACGATGGGATTCCATGGGTTTCATATGTAAAGGGTTCGTGTGTGTGTGTGTGTGTGTGTTCAACATAATTTTTTCCCTCTACAAATAGAGTTGTAGTATTTGTTTGAGGACGTGAACTTAGCATCAGTCTGAGAAACAGCGAAAAAAGCTCTAACCTCAAACATAATCTATCTCTACATACACTGTGGTCTCTCATGATCAAAAACAGTTTTATTCTCAACTAAGACTTGCTTGGAATCCTCTGTGGATCTATAGAAATAGTTCTCATATGTTTTCCAGTTAGAGAAGAGAAGAGAAGAGGAGAGAAGAAGAGACGAGGAGAAGAGAAGAGGAGAACATCGGCGGAGGAGAGCCAAGGCGGCTGCAATCACGACTGTGTGTGTGTGTGTGAGAGAGAGAGATACGATAACCGGAAGCAATTGAATCGACAAAAGAGAACAGCAGCAACATATATGTGTGCAGGACATGCGGTAAAAAAAATTCTTTCCAACTAGACTGGTAGTGAGGACCTTTTGGGATTCCTCAGAAGCTTGATCAACAATAACTCTTCTTCTTCTTCAAAGGGAAAGAAAGAAAGAAAGAATCCGGGAAGTTGATGTTGCGAAAATATAATATGTTAAGCCGCACCAGGGAGAGATGTGTCGGTGTTTGTGGCGATGGGCAATTGGAGCTGTCTCTAAGCTACCCATTTCATCTGAAATACATTTTTGCCACAAAAAATTCTATGTCTCCACTTTCCCCTGGGTTTTGCCTGTCTTGGGTGGGAGGCAGCTTTTTTTGAGAGAGCTTTCTTTTCAGGTTCCTTTGAGTGTTGTTGCACATCCCCAAATTTCTGTCTCTGTGCTGTTTCTCTCGCCTCTCTCTTGTTTTCTCTTCTGACCTGAAGCTCTTGTTTTCTTCACAAGTGTCAAAAAGCTAATGGGCGCTCACCTGTGATGCTGCTGCTGCTGCAGGTTCTCTCAGGTTGCCAATGTTGTTGGTGACTATTTCATTTCCATGGACTTTTTTGCAAGTAAGATTGTTGAGCCATGTCTCTCTTTGTGACCTTGTAAAGCTCAGGCTCTCATTTTTGTTTGATGCAGTCAGTCCCCCTCCCTCCCCTCTGGCCATCAAAATGTCACCCCATTTTCTTTCTTTTTTGTGAAAAAAACAAAAAAACAGCCTAGGAACACTCAGAATGCACCTGCATATGATTGTTGTTGTACATTTCTGATGGGCAGCACATGTTTTTGTGGTTGTGAATTGGCAGAGTCATGGAATTTTTTTTGCAGCAATTCAGAGGGAGGAGCTGCTGGTGCTGGCACTGCAGCATGCATTGAGCATGCCATAATTTCTGGGATTCATCTGGGTCTCATAATTGTCTTCTTAGCATTAGCTCTAGCATACCAAAAGGAATTGAGGAGACTATCAGCAGGGCGGTCATCATCATGCAGAAGAAGAAGCCAACAACAACAACAGAGGGTGGCTGCTCCAACAAGACGACAACAGCAGCAGCAGCAGCTCCATTGGGTTGTTGTATGCTTTATGCTGGCACTAGGTCTGGGATACGCAGGATCTGTGATATGGGCAATAGGTAGCAGCAGCAGCTGGAGCACAACAACAAGTGGCAGTGGTGGCAGGGGATTTGTGTATCCTATTCATGAATTGACACTTTTGCTTGTGCAAGGATTGGCGTTTTTGTGTCTAGCTCTTTCTGTAAGGGTGAGAGCAATGACATTGACACTGCCTCAGTTCAAGACTTTTGTGCGAGTATGGTGGGTACTTGCATTTTTCTTAGGAACATTTGCTGCAATTGCAGCTGCAGTAGAAGTTTTGAATGGAGAAAGATATGGGAGTTTGGCAGTCTTGGAGTTGATGTCATGGCCAGTCTGTTGTCTCCTCCTCTACTGTGCCATCAAGGATGATGATAAGGATGATGGTGATGGTGATGATGGCAAAATTTCTCCAGAATTTGACACCTTAGTAGAGCCTCTTCTTGATGGAATCTCTGAAGACTCAGAGCAGCAGCCACTGCACAATGTAACACCTTTCGCATCTGCAGGGTTCTTAAGCCACATGACCTTCTGGTGGCTAAACCCACTTCTGTCATTGGGTTACAAACGGCCATTGGAACAATCTGATATGCCCAGCCTTGGCAAGGAGGATGAGACTCAAACAGCTTACAAAAGCTTTGCACAAGCTTTGGAGGATCAATCAGAAAACGGTCACAAGCCAATATCCATTTTCTGGGCATTGACAACATGTTACTGGCGGCCTATTGCAGTAAATGGCTTGTTTGCATTTGGGAAATCCATCACCCTTTCCTTGGGCCCGGTTGTTCTCAAGTTGTTCATTGACTACACTGGTGGGAAGCAGGCATTCAAGTATGAGGGTTACATTTTGGTGGTGGGATTATTTTTGGCCAAGTCTTTGGAGTCCATCTCGCAGCGCCAATGGTACTTTGGTAGCCGAAGAATTGGTCTGCAAGTTCGCTCAGCTCTTATGGCAGCCATCTACCGCAAAGAGCTCAAACTCTCCAACACAGGTTGGTAGTGCATGTATCATCCTCTTTCATATGTCCATAGATTATCTATCATATCTAGGGTTGACGGATCTTCATGTAACACAAGCTTTGATGGATCATGCTTTCAGGGAAAAACAAGCATGCAGGAGGCGATGTTGTGAACTATATGTCAGTTGATGCTTACCGTATCGGGGAATTCACCTACTGGCTTCATTTTGTATGGACAACTGTGCTTCAGATTCTCATTGCTTTGATGATTCTCGCATATTCAGTGGGCTGGGCAACTCTGTCGGGGCTTGTGGTCATCATTCTTACCATGGTTGTCAACACACCGATGGCTAAAAGCCAACAGAAGTATTTGACCCAGCTTATGGCAGCCCAGGATAAACGATTGCAAGCTACTGCTGAAGCCCTTCGCAGCATGAAGATACTAAAACTGCAGGTATGTACATACTAGGATCTTGAATTTTGGGTTTCAACAAAAGATTGGGTGTGTTGTGATGTACTAACAATTGCCCATAACATGCCCAATGACAGTCAGTCTCAAAGTTAGTGCTTCTGTGCGTGCGTGTGTCTATAGGCGTGGGAGGACAGATTCAAGGAGGCTATTGAGGAGTTGCGAAAGGTTGAAATGAAGTGGCTCTCTGCTGTCCAATATCGAAAGGCTTACAATTCTGTTGTATTCTGGGTATCACCTGTGCTTGTGTCAACAGCCACATTTTTCACATGTATGTTACTGGGTACTCCATTGACGGCAAGCAATGTGTTCACTGCGCTTGCTACACTACGAATCATTCAGGACCCCATCCGCTTAATACCTGATGTGATTGCTATCATCATTCAGGTTTATGCCGACTTTCACATCTTTCCAATTCTTCATTTTGTTCATAATAAGAAAATTCCTTCATTACGCTTTGTCTCCTTGGTTGGTCAGTTGGTTCTACACTTTTAACAGAACAGTGTCTGTTGTCAAATGGGAACAGGTGCATGTCTCACTGGCACGCATAGACCGCTTCCTGCAAGAGGATGAACTGCAAGCTGATGCGGTTGCAAGAGACTTCCAAAAGAGCTCAGAGAATGCCATTGAGATCAGCAATGCTGTGTTAAGCTGGGAGCCAGATACGGCAGCAGCACATCCCACATTGAAGGATATCAGTTTGCGGGTTAGGCATGGTGAGCATGTGGCTGTGTGTGGAGAAGTGGGTTCCGGGAAGTCTGCTCTTCTCAACTGCATCCTTGGCGAGATTCCAAAACTCTCTGGTTCAGTAAGTATTTAGTATTGAGTCCATCTGATATTTTCCTCCAGGTTTTGCTGCAAGACCCAATATTCATTCAAAGAAAGTCAACCCTAAAACCCTAAACCTTATTTGCAAAATGATTCCAACATAGGAATTCTGGGAGAGTAGACATTTGACATTCTAGCGGGTTCTTGTGTGACAGGTGCAAGTGTCTGGCAGCATTGCATATGTTGCTCAGTCAGCATGGATTCAAAGTGGCACAATCCAGGAGAATATTCTGTTTGGACGGCCAATGGATAAGGATCACTATCGCAAGACATTAAGAGCCTGTGCTTTGAATAAGGATATAAGGAGCTTCCCTTATGGGGATCTAACTGAGATCGGGGAGAGGGGAACTAACATGAGCGGAGGTCAAAAGCAGAGGATTCAGCTGGCCCGAGCAGTTTATCAGGATGCAGATATCTACTTGTTGGATGATCCCTTTAGTGCTGTTGATGCCCATACTGCTGCAACCCTGTTCAAGGTAATCAATCAATCAATCAAATTACCCATGTATCTCTCTCTATCTCTCTCTTTGTCTTTGTCTTTGAGGTTTTTGTTTTGTGATCATCTGAGTTTGTTAGGTTTGATTGTCACTGAGATTGTTCGCCAACATTTGAAATTGTCTTGGGGGATTAATGTACCATGTTGTTCAGGATTGCGTTATGGGAGCACTTTTGAGCAAGACGGTCATTTTGGTCACCCATCAAGTGGAGTTTCTGCCTGCAGTTAACTCAATCCTGGTGAAGACCTCTGCTTGCTGCTGCTGTCCTTCCAAAGCTGACTCTAACATAGCCTCTGTTTCATATGCTGGTCATGAGTGAATGAATGAATGAAGGCAATGGTCAGTCTTATTTTTCACAACTTTTTGTGAGTGCAGAAATTTGTTGGTGAATGTCCTCCTTTGGGTCCATTGTGATTGCAGATATGGGTTTTGAAAAACACAAGCATCTGACTTTTTTAGTGGGTGCTGGGGTTATTTATGTATAGTTGATGCGAGAAGGAGAAATATGGCAGGCAGGGTGTTATGATGAACTTCTCAGTTCAGGTACTAGCTTCAAAGAGCTTGTCAATGCTCATGAAGAAGCGATGGGCATGCTGTCTGACTCTCAGGATCTCACAACTTCTTGGGAGCCAAGAAATCAAAGGCCACAGAGATTGCCAAGTCGGAGCAAATCACAGAGAGAGGAAGAGAGCCAAAGAGCAGCCAAGCTTTCAGACAAGGATATCCAATTAACACAGCAAGAACAGAAGGAAGTCGGCAACTCTGGCTTGAAACCATACATTTTTTACTTGAGTCAGGCGAACGGATTTCTATACTATGCTCTTGCTGTGCTTGCACATAGTGTGTTTATTGTTGGAGGAGTTGCATCCAATTGGTGGATGGCATCAGAAATTGGCAACCCAGCAATGAGCACTGTCAAATTGATTACTGTCTATTCAAGTATAGCAATCACTACTGCACTATTTGTTTTCTTCCGTAACTTCTTCATTGCTGTCATGGGTCTTAAAGCATCAAGGACCTTCTTCACCAGGCTCACGAATTCTCTCTTCCATTCTCCCATGGCATTTTTTGATTCAACTCCCACAGGAAGGATTTTAAGCCGGGTAATGTAACTAAACTATTACATAGTTATTTGATCCATCATTTCCGCAAATTGCATAATTAAAACACTTCTGGAATGAAAATTGCACAGTGTGCCATGGTGGTCAGGTTATGTGCTTTTATGATGGTGTCATTGAACCATTTGATGATTGTGTGCAAACTTACAGGTTGCATCAGACTGGAGCATTTTGGACATAGATGTTGCATTTTGTTTTGGCTTTTCAATGTCAGCTTCCATGAATGCATTGAGCATCCTTGTGGTCACTTGTCTGGTGATATGGCCAATTCTCTTCGTCATCTTCCCCATGGTTTACATCAATCGGCTCCTTCAGGTTTCCACCCCCTCTTTCTCTTCCTTTTTGTTTCACTCTAAAAGGCATTCCGATTTGTGTAGAGTACTAAATTTGAGTGTCTTTTTGTCTTTGAGCTTTCTGTGGTGGGTGTGGTTGCTGAATTCTTGCTCAGTTCGAGCATCATTGCACTTTCCATCTTCATGCTGAGACTGTCTTGTTTTGAGATTTTGTTAATATAAAAATGAGTGATTTTTGAAACTGCAGAATTACTATCTTACATCTGCCCGAGAAATAATGCGCATAAATGGAACAACAAAGGCACCAGTTGTGCACCATTTTGGAGAGGCGATTGCAGGCGCAGTGACAATTCGTGCTTTTAAGAGGGAGAATATGTTTGCCAGGAAAAATTTAGAGCTCATTGATGCCAATGCCAGCCCCTTCTTCCATAGCATTGCTGCAACAGAGTGGCTTATTCAGCGCTTAGAGATCCTATCAGCTGTTGTTCTCTCTGCTTCTGCACTCCTCATTGTGTTTCTACCCAAGGGTCAAATTGACCCAGGTGTGTTTTCTACAGCCCGCCTAGTTCTCTATCTCATTTCTTACCAGGAAATTGAGGAAGTGCAGTATGATGTTGAGATGCACATCATGACGCTTCAATTCATCAAATGGGATTCATTGCCAGATTTCTTTTGTCTGATTGGGTTGGTTGATTATCTCAGGATTTGCGGGGCTTGTGATCACATATGGTCTTTCATTAAATGTCTCCCAAGTTTTCAGCGTCCAGCACCAGTGCAACTTGGCAAATGTTATAATCTCTGTGGAGAGGATCAAGCAATACATGAATCTTCCAAGTGAGGCACCTGCTGTCATCATGAATGAACGCCCTCCAGCGCAGTGGCCTAGCACAGGCAAAGTGGAACTGAAAAACTTGCAGGTTTGTTGTTGCCTTTTTTTTTATTTCAAATATCTCTTCTCTCCACAACCAACAATTTCTTTTAAACTGACAAACCAGTTCTGTTGTGGTTTTACTGTTTTTCCAAACAGGTACGGTATAGACCCAATGCTCCATTGGTGCTGAGGGGAATTACATGTACATTTGAGGGAGGTCAAAGAGTGGGTGTGGTGGGTCGCACCGGCAGTGGCAAAACCACCCTTATCAGTTCTCTTTTCCGTCTTGTGGAACCAGCAGGAGGGAAGATCTTGATTGATGGTCTGGATATCACCACCTTCGGACTGCATGATGTCAGATCTCGATTGGGCATCATCCCCCAAGAGTCCACTCTGTTTAGAGGGACTGTACGCTTCAACCTTGACCCTCTTGCACAACATTCTGATTCTGAGATTTGGGAGGTACTGCCAAACATGTGTCTGAATGCTTTGTTCTTTTCTCAAAACCAAAGAAAATTTCTGTGGAGTTAGCAGGTGTGCAAATTGTGAGCTGTTCTCACTAAGTGGATAAATGTTTTGCTTATTTTTGCAGGTACTGGATAAATGCCAGCTACGTGAAAGCATTCGGGAGAAATCAGAAGGACTTGATGCTTCAGGTAAAAGATCTTCCTGTATTCCAACTAGAGGTTTTTTAATAAAATTGTGAGGTAAGTGAGTTGGCAACCATCCAAAAGAGGGCTTAGCCAAAGTTGGCTACAGGTTAGAGAGCAAAGAAGAAAAATTTAGGAATCTTGCTACATGTTGGCAACATACTAAAACCTGTTATATAAATATGGTGACATGGACCCATTTTTTTGAAAAAAAAAATCGTTTTGTAGAATTTGCAACCCCTTTTTGTCTTGTCACCAGGATGTGAAATTTCACCAAAAAAACATCACTGATTCCAACCTCTCTCATATCCATTTTGGTTTCGCTCATGGAAGGAAAGAAGTATCATCACTGTTTCTTCTTTTGTGGGCGTGGCTTTTGTTGCAGTGGGAGAAGATGGTGAAAACTGGAGTGTGGGACAGCGGCAGCTTTTCTGTTTGGGTCGGGCATTGCTGAAGAGGAGTCGGATTTTGGTGCTGGATGAAGCAACAGCATCCATTGACAACACCACTGATGCAATCCTTCAACATGTGATCCGACAGGAGTTTACAAATTGCACAGTCATAACAGTGGCTCATCGTATTCCCACTGTTATTGATAGTGATATGGTCTTGGCCCTCCATGATGGTATGCAACTAGCATTTTACCTTATTCATCTTTGTATTAATTAGATTGGGGGGGCGGGGAGGCACACCCATAGTTTTTCTTTTTCTTTTTCTGTGGAAGGAGCCACATTGATTGGCCCATCACCAATTTTCTGGAACATCAAGCACTCCCCAAGATAGAATAGAAGCCTAGATATGCGTCCCTCCCCAAAAGAGAAGCATAGATATACTTCCCTTTGGCACCCCTTCACACTTAATATACATGAAAGTTGAACTGTGGCCAAACAATATGCCTTTGTTGTGAAGCCTGCATCTCTCTCTTGCTTTTACATAAAGGCATATGGAATAACTGCAGTTCTGCACAAGAACCTCAACTCATGAGGTTGGATGTTGTTGGTCATGTGGGGATGGATGATGGTTCCACAGGGATGTTGGCGGAATATGACCAGCCAATGAAGCTACTGGAGAACAGTTCGTCGCTGTTTGCCAAACTGGTTGCTGAGTACTGGTCCAATACCCACCAAACTGCAGAGTCTTTCCAGCAGGCCTCCCATCCGAATTGATTTACAACATTTGGTGATGTCTGGTGAGTGGAATGCCACCTATGATGATCCTAGCTACAAAACCCACCCATATTGCACTCCTCTAGAGGGTTTTTGAGAAAAGGGAGAGCACAAAATCTCAAAGCCCCTCCAGACAAATAATTAGAAGCATTTTTGTCTGATGCCCTTGTAATCTAAGAAATATTTCTGACCCAGAAACTGAAAATGCAGCCAACTAATTAATACCCGACCTACAGTAGCACCATTGTTGAAGTTGTGTTGCCATCTTTAGAGAGAGGAACAGTATATTTAGGCATGCTTTACACTAGGAGTCAAAGCCAAAAAATCTTGGGGCCTGTAATGGGAAATTTGAGCTCTTTTGGGCTTGTTGTTTGGCCCCAAGTCATTAATAAAATATTAATTGTTTAAAGGCCAATGAGTTCGTGTGTAAAGCCATTGAGGCCAAAAAGTAAGGACCAAAACTTCAACCCCTCATATGGTTTCATTTTTATTTTTTGATATCATTCTTCTTCTCATCTTTGCTTCCTTTCTCAAGTTAAACCTTAGAAGGCAAAACACCATGGATGAGCATAAACACAAGATTCTTGAAACTCTCATCTTTTCACAGCAATTCAACCTTTTATTATTAAAGTCGTGGCATTGTAACAACTTGCACTTCATCAACATTATAGTGTAATGAGGATGATGGTTGTTTTCATTACGGAAGCAAATGGAATGAGAGATTTGTATGGAGCTATGAGTGGCTTCATGCAGAGGCAACTTTTGGGTAGCTATTCAATGAAGATGTTCAAGCAACAAACAAGGTTAATACCAAAATCTTTTCATTATTTGTGCAATATTGTAGCCATGTCATGGGGTAGGGAAAAATTTCGCATGAGATCATGCATTCCAATTGAACAAGAGTATCCATCACCCTATGTTGTTTAGGTAGTGATAACACTTCACAAACGTGTGGTGGAGTGTATGGAGTGGTTGAAGGCACTACATCTATCATTGCAAAAGACTTTTGTGTAGTTATTAGAAAGTAGGTAAAACCTTTCATGATAGAAAGATTAACACAAGTAGCGTAAGAAGAATAACATATGAGTTTGAAAAGCTTCAAGGTGTATCTTATGTTTTTGGGGTACTAGATGGTAACCACATCTCAATTACTACACCACCAATAGATTCAGCTTCTTACTATTATCAAAAGGGGTTTTATTCAACTTTATTACAGGGTGTGTTTGATGCAAAATGTAAGTTTGGGAATTATGATTTTGGATGGGCTAGTTGTTACTATGATTGGACATTGTTCCAAAAATCTAACATTGGCAAGAAAGTACTGAAGGGCAGATTTTGCCATACAAAGTGATTAAAGATGTAGCCTACCAAATGAGCCCATAGTTTTACTCACCCTTCAAGGAAAAACACATTGGAATTTCATACAATCTAATACCCAAATGGTGATGAAAAAGGTTTTTGAAAATTTGAAAGGACGACAAAGGATCCTATTGAAAAGATTAGATATGTCATTACAAAATATACCAAAGGTGATTACAAATTGCATTTGTGTTCATAACCTATGCATTGTCCATGGAGATAGCTTTGACATGAAATGTTCTCAAGAAATTGATTAAAGAATGCAAATGAAAATCAACCATCTAAGATGAAGGCAAGTTTAAAGGCCTTAATTGGTTTTAATTTGATTCTAAATTTTTGCTTTTGCATTTAAAATTAAAATGAATATTAGCTGAAACACATTGTAAATACTAAAAATCTTACCTTTTTTTTTGTATTCTTAACAAATTTGTGCTCCATCTCCCTAGGAAGACCAATTGAGGCCTTCACATTGCAATCCTTTTATTTTTATTTGAATCTTCATCTCCATCTACTTCACCTTCTTCAACCTTCACCAACTTTTTTTGGGATGCAACCTTTTTCTAAGGGTTTTTTTTTCCAAATCATGCAACATTCTTCTTTTGGATGTCTTTAAACTTATGAATTTCCTGATTTATTGATTTCCCCCCAACCTTATTGAGATCAACTTCCTCTTGATTGATAAACCTTCTTTAATCTCTCCAAACCCTTGCTATTTGGAAAAGTATGATTTGAAATCAAGATGGGCAAATTAGCTCTTGTAGCTATAATCATTTGAAAAGGCAAATTGAAGGGTTAAAATTAATGAAGACCTACGTTTTACACACCTTTTTCATGAAACACTCCAACAACTTCCATATCCCAAGTAAAAAACTCAAAAATCCCCTCCATCATTCACAAACAAACACAAAAATTCAACAAGAAAATAGCAAAATGGAGATAATTGAAATGGAGACAAAGGAGAAGATATAGGGTTTGGTTTTAGGGCTTAATTTGTTTAATCCTACAATGTGGATTTCATAAAAACAATAATATTTTAATATTATAAAATTGGCCCCAAGGGTTGCAAATTGGCCTCCCAAATTGATAGGTATCCTTTTTCAACCTTCGGGCTAATACAAGGCCATAAAGTGGGAGATTATAAAAATCATTTTATATTTCAACCTTGACTTTTTAATGTAAAGCCCTGGGGGCTGATTTTAGTGAATGCACCAATAGGAATGTTTGATTAGAGTTGAACTTTAGCCTTGACTCCTAATGTAAAGTTGGCCTTAATCTACAGTGGTGCATGCATAAATGTGTGATGCCTTGTTTACTCATTTGTTAATATTATTTTCTTCTTGTTTTCATTCAAATTCTTAAGGAAAACCTTACATTTCACCTTGCCCTTCCATGAATTTGGACTTTTTGCTCAATTTGCATATATTTCTTACCCATGTTTGGTTCCAAATCCAAGGTAGGGCCATGGTTTCATTGAGCTTCATTCCATGGGGAAGGAGTCTCCTAGAAATTTATTATTCTTGGGACTCCCAAACATGGGTTGTGTACTTAAAAATTAAATGATAATGTGGTCGAAACCTACAATTTTTTGTGTTTAAAACTAGACATATGTCTTAATAAATTGTCCTATTGTATAGTATATTGTGATCAATATTACTTAGTTGGGGATTGCCATCTAGGGGCCTTCCAAATCTTTAAAACTTTGTTTTTTTTGGCCATGAGCCTCTTTGATTGACCCATTACAAAAAATGTTTAAACTTTGAATACTCAGCAATATATATGTATTCAATAAAAACATACAAAATATTTTGTCCCCCAAATTTTGCCCATGTCATTAGCCTAGGCCAAAAATGGTGACAAACAATTTTGGGGAAAGAAATTGCATTTAACTAGTGGGAAGTTCTAACTTCTGCATGCACTCAAGGTGCCCTAATTTTTTTCCTTTTGGATTGGGGCAAGGGAGGAATTTTTTTTTTTCATTTTCCTTTGTTCCCAATTTATTTTCATCATGTTCCCAACGTGTCCCTAATTTGTTCCCATGTTCTTGTTATCTCCCATAGTTTGCGCCCCTACCATTAACCCAAGCAAAAAATGGTGACAAATGTTTTTGAAAATAAATGTTTCATGCAACCTATGAAAAGGTCCAAGGTGCACGCATGATGGGCCTAGTTTTTTTGGGGGTGGGGTGGAAGGAGTTTTTTTCCCCTCCCTTATTCCCAACATGTTCCCAATGTGTTTTCATCATATTCACATGGGATTCCCCAAGTTCCCAAGTTGTTCTCAATAGCATTTCAATTTTATCCCATATGGTTTGCTCAAAGTTCAACTCTCATGTATATAAACTAAAATGGTAGGCTAAAGGGGAGGACATTTGTTTCTATTTTGTAACTACACAATCCAAAGAGATGATTCTATTGAAAAGTGCCCAAGGTTTGAAATGTTTTGGTGATGGGCTAATCAATGTAGCTCCTTCACAAAAACAAAATGAAAAGTGTGAATGACCCATCAACTAATAAATATGAAGCACTATTAGATGTGGATTTAATTCCTTCAAAACCACTCCACATTTAATGTAACAACATATTTGCATTACAAATATACACTCATTCACAATTCTACACTGATTCTAAACACACATATATTTGTAATCCATCAAAACACCAAATTCATGATTTTTTTAATAACCAAAATTTATATTTCAGAATACAATATAAAAAAAGTACAAACATAATTACAATTCATTTTCATGATATTTTAATACCATGGATGATTCAACTAGATGAGATATATGACTACTTGATATATATATTTTCCCCCAATGCATTGTTGAGATCCAAGTTCAAAGTTCCCTTCTCAGCACTCCTTTTAAAGGAGTTCTAAAGTTTTTGGTTTGGCACTACCAAATGTCAATGTTCATATTTAGGCCTAGTCATGGATTGGGTGCAGAGAAAGCTACTCCAAGCCTGAATTATTAGGTGTAGAAATCTAGCTTGAAGTTGCAATATTTACCAACTTATTGTTCATATAGTGATAAATTTTAAAAATTCATCTCAAGCTTGTTTTTCATGATGTCCCATCCTTGCTATATAACTACTTTTGTGATTTTATGTACACAAAGGGAAAAATGTGTTCCAATTTTGTAACCTATGTCTGGACTCATCCCACTATACTTTTCAAGAAGTCTGAGCATGCATTGTGGCCACACTTGCACCAAGTTCTTCCCATACATCTTTGGGAAAAGAAGCCCATCACTTAAAAAGAGTTCACGATTTTGGAGCATTCTTGACAGTGCATAATTGAGGTTCTTTTTCTTGTAACAACATGCGACCTTGAAAATTGGTAAAGAGAACATAATTGAAGTAATTATGTTTAGAAATTATGATTGCTATTCAACCCTTTATAATTGTTGGATTCAAGGGTTAATAATCTCACATTGTATAATCATGTGGTCACATCTTGCATTCCATTATGGTACTATTTGAAAATGGTAGTTTGAAAGACCACCTTTGATTTGGAGCTAAGAAGACTACGAAACAGAAAAAACTAGGTTTCAAATACCTAATCCCACTATTCTTGTCAAGTTAATCATTTGTAACAACAAGTTTTAAAAGATAACTTTGGTCCTAGTTTTTTTTCTAGAAGTTGATTGTTGAAAATGGACCAAAAAATCAAGAATATGAATGAAAATGATAAATTTTATTCATTTTGTAAAATTAATTTATGCAATAACCTGAATCATGGTTACATTATGTTGCATAGTTGTTTATGTAGTTGTACCAATTTTGAGTTTATTCAATGCCAAAAGTTTCACAACAAAGTTTGGACAAACTAACCCAGTTCATAAATTGCACGAACTAGACTAATTTGGTCTACCTCTAGAGTCTGCAATAGATAATTTAAAATATTGATTTCAATGTAGCCAAAACATAATAGCAATGGGCTGTAAGAAGTATAACTTGAATCCATCTCAACACAATTATCTGAGAATTGTTAGAAAATAATGGCAAATTTTGTTGACCTCAAGTGAAGATATGGTAAAGATGAAGTATATATCTATAATTATCATTGTGCACCTGCTATTGTGTTGATATAATTTCCATACACAATGTCAATTGCTCATGTACATATCCTCATGGATTCAATATGATGTACATCATTCATGAATAAAGAAGTCCCTATATTTAATGCACAAAATTATAAATGATCTCAAATATGATATAATGTCTCTACCCAATATAACATGCTTTATTCAAGTATAAACATGCATGCCAACATAATTCAAAGTTGTTCAAACGTTGTATGTAATGAGGGAAACTTTAAAGGCACTAACCCAATGATCTAGACCTTAAATACAACACTTGTCTTGACCTGTATAGACTTGGTGAGTCTGGTTCTGAACCCAACCCAACCAAAAAACTGAAAATGGCCAACAGGAACTACCTCTTTGGACATAGGAATGTAGAATGCCATAGCCATTGGATGGCTGTGTATTCAACTCGGGCATCCCCAGGGGTGTACTTTCCTCAAATGTCTTGCTTAAGTCTTATGGTGTGTGTGTCATTTGCCTGATGAGAAATTGCAAAATGGTTGTGACAATCAATGTTGCAGATTGCTTGATGAAGATTGTGTATTTATAACTGTATGCTTGATATCCCTTCAAACAAATTTTAGGTACTACAATTCCTTCACAAGCTGTAACCTTTTCTGAGCTAGATCTACAATATTACATGTGACAGGTAGTTTTGACAATGTGCTGGTCACTTAATATCACACAAATTCATCACGTAGGACTCATGACCTGAAGAATTGATTAACTTTCTCTTTTGAAGTACATGAAGGTTTGTCCAAGGCTTGGAATAAGGGTTTGTCAGTTTATTGACCAATTAGGAGCTTCTTTAGGAAACCCCATACAAATGGAATGATCACTTTGAGAACTACTGTCCTAATCACAATCTGTACTAATTATGTGTATAGATGGTAGTTGGGTTTCAGTTGGAAGGCCTGTTTCATTCAGTTCCAGCTGTTGGGCAACTACTGGAGGTGCATTCCTATAGATAAAGAACAGAAGAAGTTGTGCTATGCCAGACAAGGCTCCAAGACCATTCGGGATCTGAAAATGAGACACAAGCTAAGCAAGTTAGAATGACTTGTGAGTTCAGATTGTACAAGTTGGTCTCTTAATTCCCCATGTAAGTGAACTGGAAAGAGCAGATGTTAGGGTTCTGTGTACACAGTTGAACAGAATCAAATCACATTTCTTTTCTTAGCATGCAACTTCCGAAGTTTGAAGCATGAGGTATGGAAGAATTTGGATAGAGGTGATCGGTTGTCAGTATACTTACCATAATGAAAATGTCAATATGACCAACAAAGGCATAACCAAACCAGACCATTCCATTCATGAAGTTGAACAAAGATAAGAGGAAGGGCATGAACTCAACACTGCGCGTCTTTATCACCATGCCCTGGACACGACATGATCAAACATGGGTTCAATATTAGAATCATATCCTTGAAGCAGAATATACCAACTTTAGCTGTCTCAGGTGTAGGGTTTATAAATTGTTGAATGAATGTTGCAAATGATAGTGAATTTGGGCTATTGTCTCCTCAATTGAACAGCTCTTGATATAGATTTGGTTCAGCCTAATTAAGGCTGTACCACATGAATGTGGCTTCTTAAATCTCTTTCTTATATAGGCTGCTGCAAATTGTAATGATCAGAACAGTCCATTGTGAATCTCTCATGTGCTTATGATGCCTATTCACTTGGAAGAAATGGGATGGGTGAGGGGGTGTAGTAATGAGGATCTACCATGACCGTGAGCGGAGATGCATACATCCCAACTGAAAACACAGCACAAAAAACGCCGATGATGAGCTTGCGTCGGTGTTTGTCATGGACAACTTCGAGGACGATGACGGCAACCAAAATGAAAGAAACTATCATTGCTCCCAGGAGCTTTAAAGCTTTTGTCTGCAACGATGGACATGAGAATTGCATCAGATCAAAGCAGTTGGTAATGAGCGTTATTTCAATGACTATTCGCTGTGAGTTCCTGTAGCTTGATTGTACGTCGATGAGTTACTCAGATAATAAAAAAGTTTGAAAAGAAGCTTGAACATGGTCATGACTTTGTTTGAGTGAAGTACCTGAGTTTTCTTGGGTGCATACACCAAGTATATACTTATATAGATAAGCTCTATCAAGCATCCGGAGAGGTTGATCGTGACAACGAGGACTTGTAATGAGACGTCTGGTAGTCCATATACCACCCATAGCATACAGTTCAGTAGGGTACACACGTATGGAATGGTAGAGTATCTTTGGACATCTCTCTTCTGTATGATATCCCAAAACGTAGGCCTGTGGACAACAGCAAGCAAGCTTACAACATGTAAGTAAACAATATACAACATTGAATACGAATGCAGTTGAGTTCACGTGTTGTTGCCAATCTGTCTAGTATCTATGTATGCAGATGCAGCAAATTGTTCTCTTTATGGAATTCCTTCATATTATTGTAGATATAGATAAATTATGCCAGTTCAGTGTGACATTAATATTGTTGGAACACAATGCATCAAACAAAAGAAAAATTATTTTTCATCTTATAAGATGAAAAATCTAACAGCTGAACAGGAAAAGGTTAGAGAAATTTTCAGGCGATCGCAGGAAAGCTATGCTATTATAATTATCACGTATGTGATCAGAGGGTCAAGACAGCCGGCAGAGTACACACTCACATGGGTGATGCGAACAGGCACATTGAAATGATGTTACCTAAACATACATGACAACAACATAGAAACATGCCCACAAATTAAAAAAACTGCTTTGGAGCCCATACAAAAAATCCTAGCTCATATAATCAAAGAAAATGATCGCTTTATAAATACAGGAAATGCGTCCATTATAACCAGAACTCAATCCAGACGTCCAACAACATCATTCTGCAACGTCAATAGTTAGGTTCCAATAAGTGCAATTAGAATTGCCCCTTATACGGACTTTGACACTATTCCGAACGTACAGATACTCAGACTTTTTATTGGTCCCCTACTCTTATATCGCGTACTGAATGATCAGCACGTCCATGTTGGAGGACCCATGACTATTTGGGATTTGGAAGGTCGAATCGAAACTTAATTTAATCCACCGCTTGGGTTAAGTTCCGATTTCCTCTTCCGAATCTCAAACGGGCGTGGTTGGAACAGCTATCATCAACTGCTGCACAGGGTACTCCTCTATTATAATATCTTTAAGAATGGATAGTTGGAGGCAGGAATCGAGAAACTGGCGTGGTGGTAGCGGAGAGAGATTATACCAATGATTCCCAGGATGAGCTTGAAATTGATGGCCATTGTTATCGACGGACTTTGCAAATGACCTCGAACAAAGAGATCCAGAGAATCTTGGAGATAAAGGAGGACGGTGATGAAATTATACAACACCTCACACACTCATTGGAAATCTATGATAGATGGGAATCACAGACCAACACAAGCAGAAGCACTAGCGAGAAGACTGGACGAATACAGAGAGACGGACTTTGCAAATGACCTCAAACAAAGAGATCCAAAGAGACTTGGCGATAAAGGAGGACGGTGATGAAATTAAACAACACCTCACACACTCATTGGAAATCTATGATAGATGGGAATCACAGACCAACGCAAGCACAAGCACTAGCGAGAAAACTGGACGAATACTGGGGGCTAGCGAAAGTGCGCAATTTGTAGGCGCGGGAGGCCGCGGACGAGTGCTGGCGGAGGGAGAGATAGCAGGCTGGATATGACGAACATGGGTATTGGATGATAAATTTTCAGATGGAACTTTTCATTCATGTACCAAAAGTTAAATACTGGCCAAGGTGGATGACTTTTGTATAATTTGGATTTGGAATGGGAGTTTCAGGGCAGGCGGTTGTGGGAGCCGTTTGTTTTTTAGTCTGGTTTGGGCAGTAGGGGTTCGTTGCCGTTGATTTTCTGGTATAATATTTCTGGTATAACCCTCACCTCATTGTCAAATGGACAGCTTGAATTGTTCTGTTTGGACAAACCTCTTCCATGCTTATCCTGGTCGCTCTCATGCTAGTCCCTATTGTCATGTACATACACGGCAAAGAATTGTGAAACATTTTGCAAGGAGATAAGTTTTAGCAAAGCTTTTTGGGTGAGCACCACCACCACACAATAACAGTCTGAAGATGGCAGAGCAGATGGGGACTAGTTGCTTAAGTTTCATTTCATTGTCACTAAGAAATATCTGAGCTCTCATCAGCAGCCCAGTAACGGTCATGGCCTCAAATGGTGTTTCAAGTCCACATCTGGACAAATTATGTGCTGACAAGAGGGTCATAGTCCCAATAGGTAACTTCAAGTATAGCAAGGTTTCCCCCTTTGTATTTGAAAGCAACGTAACTCCTCGCATGGAAGATGTGTATCCAATAGACCTCCTTCCACCTGCGTTCACCTTGCACGTAAATAATCTTACCGACCTTTTCTAAGACCTACAATTTCTATATTTTCTAGACCTACCAATGATGCTGTGCTTGCACAATCCACATGACAGTTCTACTAGTAGGATAATTATCTATTATGCACTTGGAATTTGCGAGGAAAATTTCTGATTAATTAATCAATTTCACCAATGAGGTATTTTTATTCCTGTGCTTTCCAAGTTCATATGCCAATTTCTTTTGGCACCTGACTAGCTGTTGAGTGAACATAGTTCAGAGGTTCAACATAGTCACAGATAAGGTTGTACTGTTTAAAACATATTTGGCCAATCTAGACCTAAGTTTGGTCCATCTCAAGCCAAGTCTGACAAGAAATTGGTTATTTGAACATCTGACCTTTAAAATCCAGCATTTGGTCAGGTGTCAATCGACACTAGCAAACTTGGAGAAAACAAAATAAAAAATAAAAAATCATGGCAAATTTGGAAAATACCTTTGTAGGATGAGTAATGGAATTTCATGATTCATTTGTGCAAAAGGGCATAAGCAAAGTCCATTTTGCAGATTATGAAATTCCAATCTACTTATCCTACTTAGAGAAGTGTTATGTGAAATGTTTCAAGGACATGCTTATCCTTAGTTCCTTTCAGAAGATATATGCAATTTTATCATGGAAAATGTATACCTAAGGAAATTTCTAATTGTCCTGTGAGATTGTGAAGCCTTTCTCCTTTAGAATGCACATTGGCCTGAATATGCTTGAATCGCAAGCAACACCATGACCATTGGTTGGCTAAGCTCAGTTGAGATATTTCCTTGCATGTGGAGATTAACAAATCACCATCTGATCTCCAATGTTCAGATTTGTATTGTGTGATAGTCACTGGAGAAGCTTTCCTAAAACTTATCTCCTTGCAAAGTGTTTCACTATTGTTTATGTGTCAAAAAAGGGATTAGAAGGAGAGTGACCTAGTTCAGCATAAAGAAGAAGTTTGGACATGTAGCAAGTGAGCTTCCATTTCACCACGTTATAACATCAATTTTTCATTACTGCTGTCACAGCACCCAGACAATACCAAAATTATTAAATTCTCTTTTGTGATGTATGCATATTTCAACAAACTTTTGTAATATTTACAACATGGGATAGTTCCTTTAAGTTATAAACAAAAATCTAATTCATTAATGAGATAATGTGTAATTCCAGAAGGCACTCCATGGCCGTATGGTAAGTAGCAATAACCATAAATTTAGCACAAGCTTACAATACACATGAAATAGATCACAGGTCTCTGAGAACTTTAGTTTTTATAGATTTAGTTTAAAGTCTGAATCAATGAAGCTCATTGTGGTTCATTGTGGTTCATTTAGCTAGTTAATAATTAGTATTTTGTTAAGCCCAAAAAATACAAAGTAAGATATTAGAATTGTTAGGTTGGAATTGAATATTCTATTTGGAGGGAACACATACATCACAACAGTGAAAGCCTACCCAGATTTGGCCACCAGGTAATTAGCTCCAAATGTTTAGACTCTACAATCAATCCGAACCCACACCCCACTGCCCTAAGTTAGAATACAAAAGAAGGGCTCCCCACAACCCACCCTTCCCTTAATTTAATCCCTTTCCAAATCCAAATTAGGTGAATGCGTCCACCTTAGCCAGCAAAGTAGAGCAGTACAAGAATGAAAAACACCACCAGCAAAGTTATCATCCAATCCCCCATGTTCGTCATGTCCCCAGTTCTCTAGGTCACACAAGCCCGCAACCCAATGTGCTTATAAAATGTGGACTCTCATTCAAACCCAATGTCCCTCGCAGCTTGCTACACTTTGTTCTGGGCGTTTGCAATATTTTGTAACTCACAACTACCATAAATTTCCATTAACTATGTGTGTTGTTGTGTTCTAGTAAAAGTTGTTCTGTATTTAGGGTTCCATCTCCTCTTGGTCAACTGAGTATGCATGAGCTACTACCACCAGCAGAAACCAAGAGATTGCACGGGGAACATTAGACGGGGAACATTAGACAAATCGAAGGAGTGGGAGTTGGAATTATGACAAACTGGATTTGACGTTTAACTTACCCCACTATATCACATTGTTTCAACTTTGTTCTAAGTTTCCGATCACGTAGTGCAGTTGCTATGTTTCATCGTGGTGCTTGTTTCCCATCCCTTTGTTTGAGGCCAGTCACATTAAAGTCCATTGGCAACAACGGCTATCAACTTGAAACTCATCCCAGTTTTTCATTGGTGGTGAAAACTCTTTAAGGTGTACCACCTTGGACAAAAAGGAGAGTCTCCTTTCCTTAGTCCTATTTTGAAAAAATTCCCTGATTGAATGGATATGGACTGTTGATTTGAATAGATCAAGCCTAGTAAATTGAACCAGGCACATGCACAAATTTGAATGAACACTTTGCCTTCATTGTCATCTAGGTCTGCTACAGTCTACTACCCTAAACCCTAATCACCTTCCCGCTTTGTGTTTGTTGGGTTTTGTTCCAAACCATAGCCTAAGCTGAAGATGGTATCAGATTGTTGGGTCTTTGAGCATGCATAAGCCCAAAAAAACTCCTCATGGCTTGACCGTGGCAACAAATCATGGAAGAAGACCAATTGGCTTCACCAAAGAAGAGGTTTCTAGAATCAAGGAGTTGTAAGAATTGAAAAAGGTGGAGTTAATAGCTTTTAAATCATCCATTGCAAACGTCTTGCAACAAAAGTCCAATCTTGAAGCAAAGGTGAAGCACCTTTGTTCTCAAATGGAGGACAAAGAGGCAACCTATGTTGAAGTTAAGATGGAGATGGAGATTGCAATGGGCAAGTTTTCAACCTAGAAAACATAGGTAGAAAATTTGCAAGTAGCTTTGATGGGTATGTCAAATGAGGACAAGGGTTGGAAGGGTTGCAAACTTCTATTAAGTTGCATCTTGATAAGCTAGATGACCTTAATCATGAAGTGGATTATCATAGTAAAGTTTTCGGAAGATTGGACTAGCATGCTCGGCTTGGAGTTTCTTCATACCACAATACATGTAAAGAATACCAAGTAAAGCATATGCACTTCAAGTTTGAAGTTTGCATTTTTCTTTTGCCCATTGTGCATGCAAGTGAACAAGCGAAAACTAAAATAACTTCATATTAATCAAGGCTTGCCCATTGTGTCAAGAATGGTTTCATGCAAATGACATTGTTGTTGCATTTCATGGGCATACTTATCACCCATTTTGTTTATTTTCTCATCTCTAGAATTCAACATGTTGTGCAATAGAATTTTGTCATGAGCCGATGCATCTTGATTGATGGGTGAATATGGGGTTAAATCCTCTATCAACTAAATAGGAAGTAATAGCTGCTCAATTGAACTTAATAGAATAGTGGAAGAAGTGGCTACAACAAAGATCTAACATCCTTCGCAACAAGGTTTATATTTACACCAGAACCTACAACAACATTTGGCAATTTTGTTGCTACATTTGTAGATCCCATGACCTCTGCCATTGGTGATTGTTTCTTCAATATTTTAACATTGCCAATAGTTTATTTTTTGTGCCCTCTTCCTCCCATGCCTTGTGTTTGGGAGGATAACAAACCCAATTCACCTTAAATTCATTCTTCTCTACTAAAACTCCCTTAGCAAAAGAAAGAGAAATTGAACCATTTATGATTTTTCTTTTTGATAAACAAGTGGCCAAAGCTCCTGGATTCTACCTACCAAATTTGGGTCAATGCAATCACTCACCTTGAACCCATTCCTTGATTTCTTTTGTCCCCACAAGCACTCCAAGTTTGCAACAGAGACTTGTTCATCGGTAAGTTTCTTTTTAATATTTAATCCTCTAGCATGAAGCTTAATTTTCTTATTGAACCACTCAATAGTGCCTTCAATTAGCTCTTGCACCATGTTTCCTAACCTGCAACTAAAAGTGTAAATCTACTTGTTGACTACACAAATTATGCTCAAAGTTCAAATGTGCAATGAAATCCAACAAGAATCTAGGTTTTCAAAGAAAGAAAGGGCAATTGGTGCAAACAACTTGCAGTCCAAATATAAAGACAATATATGGGTAAACAAACATATGCAAAAAGAAAGAGATTGATAACCCTAAATCATACACATAATTGGTGGCAGACTGAAAGAAAAGACATGCATGCTAATAAATGTTGTCCTCCATTGACATGCAGTCCTAATTAGATTAATGGTGGGTATAATTACCTTAATAATCGAGTAATAATGTCACCTACATTACAAACCCAAAAATTTCATCACATGTTTCTTGGGCTAGTGTTTATGTCTCCTACTGGTACCTAGCATTTACATTTAAATGAAACCTAAAAGAATCTACTTGGGTGCCTTAAATATGAAGTTGGAAATAACAACACATGGGCCTTGCCACCAAAATACAATACTTGTACAATAGATGTATATTAATGCAAATATATTTGGATGTGTGAATAGAGTAGTCACCACATGGCTAAAACCAACCCTAAAAGCTAGATCATATATGGATAATATGTAAACATATCATCTAGATGCACATGTGTTGTATATGGATACATGTATCACAATTTACACGGGTAAATGTATATGTACAATGTAACATATACCATCTGCACAATTTACATATATGACATCAAAATATGATGGTTATTTGAATGTGTCTTCTTGGATCCATGTATTGACCTAAAGATTTATCTAGACATAAGTCATCATAAAATTAAAGCCCAATAAATCACTCAAAAAAATGAAACAAATGAGGTTGTGAATCACTTTCACATAATTTGATCCAAAATCACCAAGCCAACAATCTTCTCTTGACAATTACCCTCCACATTAAAATCCCTTTCAAGATTTTTAGGAATTTCTCAAAAAAACATAGTAAGCTTAGTTTAACTTTTTCCCTTTGTGCCTAAGCCCAAATTTCTTTTATTTAAGATCATTGGCAACTTACATTGGAAGTAAATGATTGGAACCATCTTTCACATTTCGAATGTAATTAAATAATAGCCACATCCATAAATCCAAGGATCACAATTTTATTAGTTGATTAAGACCTAAATCATGACCAACCAATAGGATATATAGAACTTATTACATAGTTTATTGTGAGAGTAATTACTACACACAATAATATTCATTCAATTATAATCTAGCTCATAGGAATTCCAATTATATTATATCTTTAAAGAGTATGGTTAAATTTGAAAAAATATTGCAACTCTTAAATTTAGCATGTGTTTTAAGGATTACCAATCCTAAGTCGAGTCTTTATGTTAAAATCCATCGTCTTAAAACCTTGCTTACCCCTTGTATAATGCAATCAGGTCTTCAACTGATAGTCTTTCTCCAAGTCCCTTTATGTCCTTTTAAACTCCTTGTCCTTGAATTTGGCAAGCTATAAGGGTTATTAGTCTGAATTGAATCCTCTTGTCAATACAAATCAAATGACTATAATAGTAAAATTTTGTTTACCTTAGCTCTCGATTTGCAACATCAATCCACAATTGAATAGTTTCACTAGTAGAAACCCCCCCCTTTTGCAACTATGTTTTCAACTATTGTGCAACTAAAAACAAAGTCGAAAACTACATATATAGTTGCAATTTACTTTTTGCAACTTAGAAATATCTTTTGTAACTACTAACCAATAATGTCAAAAAGTATTAAGTCGATAGTGAAATTACAGTCAAAAGTGTATGCCACATGTCAACACCATAGCAATAACCATTATGTGCCACTACGTGCCAATTTAATTGAAAATTGCTCTACCAATTAGTTGAGGGATGTTGTCAACTACATTTGATTAATGGATGAATGTCATCCACTAACTAAGCATGACATCAAATTTGAAAAAGGAAAAACTAAAGCTACCTGAGATTCCTAGAGGTAATGTTGGGGGTTTGTGATGTATTTTTTCACCCCTCTATGCAAATGTATTACATCATTTTTGTTTGGTGAAATGGTTGCCTCCAAAGTCCACCAACCTTGAACCAATTTTCTCACACTAACACTAAGTGAATCTGACCATGGAAGTTGCTCCTTAGTGCCCCATTGAAACATGTTCAAGCTCAAAAATCTACCTCTCTTCTTCATCGTCTTGTACAAGAATTGTTTGTCAACACTTAACATTTTTGTAACTATCCTTCCACTTCTTATGCTTTAAGAAACCACCATATTGCAAACCATCTATCGTGCTTTCACCCCATCCCTCTTCAAGGCCCTAACCCTATGATTCAAACTATTAGAGAGGTTTTCAAAGATGTGGGTCCCTCTAATTACTTGCATTGGATATGCCATTTTGTCAAGCATCAAAGCTTGAATCTCTGGAGCTTCCATCAACTTTGACCAAAATTTTCTCTTCCATTACATGTCTTGAGGGCTCATCTCATGCATAACTTGAGCCACAAGTTTCTTAGCAAAATAAGACATTTGATGTTCTACCTGGTTTACACCATTTTCAAAAGTAGAAGCATTGGCAATTGAAATTGCCAATGCTTGGGCTTCTTACTTTACCTGACCTTTGCATTCTACTTGAATAGCTTTGCAACGTTGTTGTTGAACCCTCCATTGTTTTTAGAGCCATTTCATCTTTTCGTCATTATTAGCCCTACTGTCACCTGGTGGCATTCCTTGCATGAGGTGTCTTGAACACCACAATTAGATGCCATTGTACAAAGGGGATGAGTTGTCAAGTGTCTCTATTGTGCAACAATACGATGACAATACTAGGCATCATGACGTTCATAAAGAATCAAAGGATTGACAATGGAGGATGACCATGTGAAAAAAACAAATTAGGAAAACCTCTTTATTTCTTACTAACTAGGTGCATTAACTAACTTGTTGATCCTAATTTTGCATTAAATACTTTCAATGTGTTTATATGGATCATGAACCCAGTAACTATGTTTAGGTTTAAAAATTGAGCTAAAAAAGTACCACCTAAATTACTTGGGCCACATGTTGCTTTGGATCACCTTCCCTAAACTGATCAATCCTTTAAGGACAAGGACATGAAAAGGGTGACCTTGTGACCAAAATTTGGTACACCTTAAAGAGTTTTCACCCTTGGTATATCTTCTCCACTACTAGCTTAATTTCTCATGACCCCCTTACACTATAATTTGTAGAGTCCAAATTATAGAGCAATCCCCATGATGCATTAGTGAATATAAGTGAGATTTGGAAGGTCATTATTTCATAAACATGTGCATGGTGCATAACATGACACGGCATGGATGTGTTGTCATACATTTGGTGGTTTACTTCTAATTTATGGTTGGTATTACAAAATAGATGAGGTTTGTCCCATTGAGGAAAATTGACAACTCATCCCAGTTTTTGTAGATCTAATGTTCATCCTAAGTGCATGATCATATGTATGAAATTTCCTCATGCATGATCATATGATTAGAAGAGTTTTCCTAATTATCGTGGGTATGTTTTTATGTTGTTATATTGTGTTCAAACAACATCATTCCAATGTGCCTATTTGCAATATCACTCCATGTGAGTAATTTGCCTACATTGATATTCTCCATCACATGCATAGCTATATATACTAGAATATTCTTGCCCTTGGGTGAAAATTTTCTCTTCCTTTTCATGCCTATGGACTTAAGTTATAAGTTAGTGATGAATTGTGTAATTGCAATGTACCAAAAAACAAAGTATGATGTATTTGAAAAATGTTAGAAATATGGAAAATATAACATTTTTTCATTGTGAGAAAAACATTGGAGGTATGAGATAGGTATGTGATGTGTCAATCCTTGGACATTGGTGTCACATTGCGTATTTAAGGATTGACACATCACGTTTTATAACCAACCTAGTACCTGTGAGATCAATGCTGAAAACAATTGAGACTATAATGCCATTTGAACTTAACAAGCATGCATGTAACACAAACTAGTGCAAGCAAGAATGAAATGACTGATAAATTGCAATCTGACAATAATTGATTGAAAGTTGGACAATTTCTTTACAACAGAGAGGTGAAGTTATCCACTGAACTTATAGAGTTGTGTAGAGATACTAAGACTAATTAGTGTTCTAGGTCCTACAGTATGAAAGAACCAAAGAGACATGTAACGTATGCATGGCTGGAAGAAGCCAAAAAGACATGCATGCATGAGTGCCAAACAATCAATCTTTCAGCCCATAGATGTTGCTACCTTGGCTATAATTGCTCTACTATATACTAAACCTAGAATCACAAGTGAATTGAACTTCTAAAAGATATTCAATAGTACCTAGTTATTGGAGGCTAATGTAAGGTTTTTAAGGTATAGGGTTAAAAAAGAAACATACGCCATTGGATGACTGGATTTTCAACTCAGGCATCCCCATGGTTGTGCTTTCCTCCTCAATTCTCTTGCTTCTTATGATGTGTGTCATGATTTGCGAATGGGAAATTGTAAAATGGTGTTGCCAATTAATGTTGCAGAATACTATATAAAGATCATGTATTTATAACTATATATTCGATGGATGCTCCAAAGATATTTCAAGTATTATAGTTCCTTTACAAGTTGTAACCTTTTCTAAGCTTGGTCCACAATATCACAAGTGACCTAGTTTTGGTATTTTGCTGATCACTTAATTATCACACAAAATTCATCACATGTAAGAGTCGTGGTGAAGAATTAATTAACTATTTTTTTTGAAGTACATGAAGGTTTGTCCAAACTCCAAGCCTTGGAATAAGCATGTTATTTCTATATGTCGAAGCTTCCTTAGGGAAACCCAATACAAATGGAATGATCACTTTCAATCCCATAACACACGTATGGAGAACTATTATCCTTAAGAAAATCTATACAAAAGTGTGGTAGATGGTTGTTGACGTTTTGGACTTGCTACAACCCATTGCAAGTGTCTAGGAGTGGTGGATTTTTCTCTACTCATCTGATTCTAGTAAGTTCAATGCACTTTGGATATGGACATCTCAAGGTTGAGGTGTTGCACAATGTGATGGAGTCTTTTGTTGAGTTGTACCCTTTCATAATTGGGTTTCCGTTGGAGTGCTTTCTTCATATGCTTCTAGATGTTGGGCAACAACTAGAGTTGCATTCTAGTAGATGAAGTACAAAAGAAGTTGTGCCATGCCAAACAAGGCTCCAAGTCCATTTGGGATCTAAAAATGGGACAAAAGCTAAGTTTGTTAAAGTGACTTGTAAGTTCAAATTGTACAAGCTCTCCCAAATTCTCCATGTCATTAAATTGGCAAGAGATTTAGGTGAACAAAATCAAATTGCACAATTGTTCTTATCATGCTTCCAAAGTTTAAAGCTTGAGTTATAAAAGAATTTGGAAGGAATGATTAGTTATCGTCAATACACTCCTCATCACCATGCCTTGGACACAATATCAAGCATCAGTTCAATATCAGAGCCATATCCCTCAATAATAGTAGTGCAGCTTGAATCACATTGAAAAATCTAAATCCGAGGCTACATTTTGAGAAGGCTTGCATCAGCTTGGATGGCGAAGAATTGCAATCTGAATTGAACTTACCAGATTTACTTAAGTCCACCATTGCTGCCGGAAACTTGCAACTAGGGTTCCTAGAAAGTCCAAAGCATCAAAAGTCATCTACCACACATTAGTACAGATTATAAGGACAATTGTTCTGGACATGTTACATGATATCAAGTGATACCATTACAAGTAGTGGGTTTCCTCATGAAGCTCCAACTAATAGAAATAAACTGCTCCTTATTCCAAGCCATGGATAAACCTTCATGTGTCCTTAAAAGAGAAAGTGAATTGATTCTTCACTATGAGTTAAGTATGATGAATTCTCCTTGATTAAGTCACTTGACTGAAACCAGGTCATGACATTGTTGCTCAAGCTCAGGAATCATGGGAACTTTTGAGGAAATTGCACCTGAAATTTCTTTGGAGCATCAATCAAGTATATAGTTATTTAACCAATCTCTATCAAGCATCCTTCAACAGTATTTGTCACCACCATTTTGTAATTTCCCATCAGGCAAATTATGAAACACCCCATAAGAAGCAAGACAATTGAGGAATGCAGACACATCAGGGGGAAGCCTGGGTTGAATACCCAACCATCAAGTGACATCTATGGCATATTGTACAGTTCTATCTCCAAAGAGGCAGTCCTCTGAACAAGAAAGCTACTAGTAGCAGAACATAGTGTGTACTACAAATCTGTTTAATGCGTTCCTCTTGCTCTGAGTTGCAAGCTTTTATATTCATTCATGCTGAGGTCTAGAGACCTTGATCTAAGGTTTTTAATATTCTGATTCATTTAGTTGAATTATATGGCTTTTTTCTTTCAACATTCTGATTCACATAGTCGAACTTTTTATTATATGACCTTTTTTTTCCGTTCTGGTTCATTTAGTGGAATTTTTGAATTTTTGTTTATAGCATAATACTAATGCTGGTTGGTAGGTAGTGGGTCCATCTATAGGGTTCTAGTTGACGTTACAAAGAGCACTTGCCTTTGTTGAGATATGCATACATTGAAAAGGACTGTTTGCTTTTGGTGTTGTGTAGTTGCTATGCAAATAACAAATGAAATCTGGAACTAATGACATGGTGAAATGGATAGTTTCAATTGCCATGTCCAAACTAATTCAATGCTTATCCTGGTCACTCTCAGACTAATCCTTTTTGACACATGAAGTATATATACATGTACAATTGTGAACCAAATTGCAAACAGATAAGTTTTTGCAAAAGCAGCTTCTCCATTGAGCACCACACAGAACATTGAGTAGAAACATGGCAGAGGAGATGGAGATAATTTGATTAAGTTTCTAAACCGCATGCAAGAAAGTAGCTCAGCCCAATCATGACCATGATCTCAATTTTGTGATTTGCACAAATCTGGGTGAAAGGATGTGCTCTAGTGGAGAGAGAGGTCCCAATCTCACCACATAACAAATCTCCTTAGCTCTGTCTTTTCTATGGTAAGATCACTATATGTCTTTGAAGACCTAATAATTTAAGACTGTCCTTGTAAAATTCCATGGAAATGATTTTGAGGGCAGATCTGTCACATTACAGCTAGCATCTTAGATTGCAGAATTCAACCTTCTCCAAGGAAGGAAGTGCCAATGTTGAGGGATGTGCCACTTTTGAAAAAATAAATGTGCTATTTTAAATAAAATCTGCCCTAAGAGAATCTACACATCATGGAAAGCTTCTCCCAACTTGCAGAATGTGCCCTAGGGGGGTTTTCCTCTAGTGCATAAAGGCACTCCAGGGAAGGAGTCCCCCAATGTGCAGATTGCACCCTAGGGGACACTTTCTCTGGTACATAATAAGCAAAGTGGGCCTGTCATATGAGCCCAGCCTGCTGCAGGGACTTTTAAGGTATGAAATAACCCACCCCCTTATTAATTATTGTGGATGGTGTATGATCCCTCCCACTCTCAAAGAATAGGTGTAAGATCCGTTCTCATAAATTGTAGGAGGGAAATTCATACACTACAATCGTTTTGGAGTGCCTTCACAGTTGGGCTAATGCCCTGTTGCCAGGGCATTACACCTGGACCTGGAGCTCTCTGCCCTTGGTTTGAGGGTGTCATGCTGTACTGCCACAGCATTGCGCTCTATACCTAAGATCCCTCCTTTGCTCTTAAGGGATAGGATACCAAGTGCACAATAAACGCCATTGTGGTTTGGGAGATCTCATTGTGGCAAACACACAAAACAAACAAACTATTAGTGTTGTGCGGTTATGTGGATTTTTAAAGAACCACCAGTTCCAACTTTTGAAATATTTCAGAATCAGAGAACCACTGGTTCCTATTCTTTGCAAAAAACTGAGAATCAAGAAACTGTCAATCCTAGTTATTTCAAAAAAACTTAAATAAGCTGTGGTTTTCATGAAAGAACCAGTAAAGAACTGGTAGTTTTATGGCCAATTTTTTTCAATTTTTGTGAGACCCATGGTTATGTATCACAAACAAGTCTTTGTTATTTAGAATCATGGTTATGAAGGCTAAGAAGTGCCCTGAGAATCTCTCGCGTCTGCGCCTATTTCTAATAACCACCCAACAGTGCAAACTACCTTCTTCAATAGAAACGGAACTTTGGAATATCATCAGCAATGGACTTTTTTTATTTCTGAAATTTCTGAAAGTAATACCAATTTTGGCCAAAATGTCTTTACTTTTATATTTCCAGGTTTGATAGTGTCCATTGACACCTCTCCGAATGTTCCCTGTGAGGTCAGATGTTCAAAATGGTGACTTTACACCCCCTGGGATGATGGTTCGGTGGTATAGCGAATGTCTAGAACCTAGGACCTAAAAAAAAGTTTTGGGCTCAAATCCACTGGTGGATAGGGATTTTATCTTAACAACATGTTGAATTTCTGCCACTGTCATAGATTTCCCATGAAACATCCTCTTCATTTTAGTAAATTTCTAATAATATGTTATTTTATGTCCATTCAAACCATAGATGTGGCATGCATATGAAGATGTCTTCTGTGGTTTCTAACTTTGTTGTCTTGCCTTTGTGTATGCCATTATGGTCTACTCCTTCTTTCTACATGTCTCCACACTATGATTAGTCATTCCACAATTTGTGTAATATTTGTCAGTCTTCTTTGTATTACTCTATGTTTTTAGCAATGCTACCTATTTAGTACTATGTGGTATTGAAAGTGCACTCCTTGCTTCGGCAATAATCATTCCTTTTTCACATAGCATCGCTCCTTCCTTATGTTATAGTAATGTTGACTGTCTCATCCTTGTAGTCGCAATTCTAAAATATGATTGCAAGCCCACCCTAAACACAATAAACAAGAAATTATTTGTGGTTGGTACTTGTAAATCACAAACCAACTTCTGAATCCTTTCATAGTAAACCTCCACCCTTTCAATTTCTTCCTACTTCATGTTCTTCAGCTCCATGTATATTTGTTTTGTCATTCTGAATCTTTCGATGATGTTTACAAAATGCTTGTGTAAGCTCCAAAAAAGTACAGTCAAGAAATTCTAACATGTAATTGTGGCACTAATCCAATGCTATATCTTTTTACGTATAGTTAAACACATTAATGATGTATTTTTCAGAGGTTTTTGCATTTGCCTTCAATATAGAATTGAACACTTTGACATGAACATTTTGAAGTTAGGGTACTTAAAAGCTACCTTGTTTGGCCTCATAAAATGACCATTTCTATGATCAAGGATTCATGCAATTATGACAAATGGTTTTCAATATCCTCCTCCTAGATTTCCAGCATTTGTACTTATGCACCTTCTGGCAGCTATTGAGCTCATGGTGGTCAATTGCATTCGTGTTTACATGAGTGGTCATTTCAAAATAGTAAACACCATCTAGGGTGTCCCAACAATTCGAGTAGTTGTTAATGTTATTCCCGAACTTCTACTCAAATTCATTTCACCAAAATTGTCCCATTATGTGGTTACCCCTTGGTATCCTCTATGGTGTAAAATGAAGATGTGAATACACCTTTGGTATTATGTTGCTAAATTGAATGGATGGACGAATATGTTGACTTTATGGTCCCAATTGACCTCCCAATTCCATGCACCTTAATTTGTTCCAAACTATAAGAATTCCTAGTTCTTGCTCCTATGATTAATCCATTGATGTTATTGCCACATGTTTAGCAATGCCTACTCTAATGTGAAAAGGCACAAAAGGACAATCCATGATTACATGTTTGTTTTCCTCACAGAATGCATAGACTCTTGAAAATAATCTGGCTACTCCCAAATCCATAGATTCATGATCCTTGGTTTCAACTACATACCTTGTTTGATCTAACTTTGGATTTCCTTAATGTGAGTATGATTGTGGTACTTCATCTAACACATTCACATGTGCCTCTGCATATTTAGTTTTCTCAAACACATTGATATTGGTGTTTTCTTCTATTTCTTAGTCTTCCATTGGTTCATAATAATCTAGAGATGTAAATTGGTACACAAATCTAGATTTCATATGTTGCAACCCTAACTTTAAGCTCACGACCAAGGTAAAAGCTTGCAAAGGTGTGGGCCAAGAGTGAAGCATGGGAGTCACGTTTCATGCTCTCGGGAGTACAAGAGAATGTGAGGGAATGAACCCCCACATTCCCAAAATGAGCTCCCACTTTAGGAATTGGAGTCTTGATGGACTCCCGAATCTTCATAGGGCGATTACAAGGGTCAAAACTCATTGGATTGAAAGTTCTTTATACCATTGGAAAGCTCTTAGAACTTAAATGTCTAAAATGGGCTTGCACGACCCATTTGGGCACTTAAAATATAAGTTATGGCCAAAAGAAAGGCTGGGAATCAAATTACCAATTTGATTCCCGACCATTAAAAGTCAAGAATTGCCATGATTTCCTTATGTGTAAGTGGCATGGAACATATTCTTGAAAAGCTCTTGACAAGCACTACAACTTGGCTTTAAACCTCACCTCAATCGGAAGTCTTCACACAAAGTTATGGGCCTCCAAAATCATGGGAGTCCTAATTTTGGGAATTTTGGAAATTTTGGGACTCCCACTTGGGAGTTCTGAAACAAAATGACATTTGGGTGTTAGACCCTAGCCAAACACAAATAATACTATAAGGGGGAAAGTGGTGGCTTCCCCCAAATCTGGGCCGTGGTGAGTTTTGTGAATTTGTGTTTGTTTGTGGCTCGTCCATGCACCAAAAGTGTTCTGACTATGCACTAACCAACTTGTTGTTTGGTTTGTGCAGGTCTGTGTGAATAATTGACCTACTTGTCCTAGTCCCATCCCAGAACTTTAGCACACCCCTCTACCCCCAAAGTGTTACGAGCCAAGGAGTGTGTCCCAACTCCTTATCCTTCCATTATTTTCACATTTGGACTCATAGTTGAGTTTATCAAGGAGTTTGGGGGTGCATCAATATATCTCTTGTAATATCCCTTCCTTGGCCTAATCACCGATTTTAGACTTGAGATTCCTTATGATTAATCAGGTACTACAAAACTTCTTGCTTTGTTTTGATCTTTGCGATTATGAACCACATATTGTAGCTAAAAAATATATTGTACCCCATCATTTGGGTGAATATTTGATTACATCCCTTTTTGTGGAAATTGTCTCATGTAACTATGCATTTTCTAAAGACCACCAATCCATACTTCACACCTTACCACCTTTTGTGGTAGATACAACATGTGTCCTATAGGTCTTTCATATGTTCTCAAAACTCATTTATCCAACATCATGTTTTGATATGAGGTTTTTGTAATTTTCGCATATTTATTTCCATTTTCATGATGGTCTTTTATTTTTCCTTTAAGGCCTCAATGATTTGCCTCCAAATCCAATTGTCACTATAAACTTTGAATCGCCATCCGATTCATCTTGTTTCATAATCCTTTCTTCTTCAAAGTCTGTAGATTGCTCTACAGTCCTTATGGTTTCAACCACTTAAACTTCTGGTGCTTTTTAACATACCCTTTTCAAATCTAAATTGAAAATTAAACCACTATTTTGAACACCCTCATCTATAATATACTCAATGGAAAATGCAAAAATCCCTTTTATTCTTGTCAAAGGAAAAAAAAATTCACAAAAGATGGTAGCCAAATGGTAGATGTGGATTTAATTCCCTTAGAACCACTCCACACTTACTATAACAACATATTTGCACTACAAATATACATTCATTCACAATTATGCATTGATTTTAAACACAAATATATTTGTAGTCCATCAAAACACCAAATTCATGATTATTTTTTATAATCGAAATCTATATTCTAGAATATAATGCAAAAAAACTACAAACATAATTACAATTCATTTTCATGATATTTTAATACCACATATGATTCACACAACAAATTGAATATGGGAAATCAATGACAAAGTCTATATTTCCTTGTTTACTGAAAACTTCAACAAAATTACAACAAAAATCCATGTTCTATGGTAGTGTAATCAAACAACAAATCCAAAATTTGTAATGTTCAACACCATAATTTGTAGTTTCTCTAAAGATACCCATATCTTTATTTTTACTCCCAAAATGTGTGTATATGATTATCTTACACTATCCCAAAACTCACACTTTTGGGCAGTCCACAAATCACCATCAACATGAACAACAAAAACAAAACTCAACAAGAATTCAAAATTTAAACCACAAATTGTCCAATGGCCTATTCCTATCCGTAATGCCTTGTAAGCCCCAAAAACTATGTAATTGCCTATTCCATTAATAATCACATTGTATATATTTACAAAAGTGAATTGTAGTTGATTAATTAGGAATTAGTCCTTGGGAACTTGAAAAACATGTCAGGAACCCATTATGAACTTGATGGGAATAGATGTAAGAACTTAATGGGAAAACTTTGGAATAACAAAAAAACCAACATACCAATCCCCCCCCCCCCCCCAAACCCCACGCTTTGAAAAGGAAATAAATTGGGTGCCTAGTATGGATGTTCATTCACTTATTGGCACAATTTTTATCCCTATAATTTGTGTTCTTATTATTTTTGGCCTAGGCTAAAGCAAAATTGTGGAGACATAGTATACCTTTAGCACCAAATATGGAAGTGCATGGGCTTATAGAAATGAACCCTAAGAGCAAAATGGCAACAATCCAAATCTAGGTCTAAAAGGTTAATAGGGGTTTATTATTTGCATGTCAAGGATCTTAGTACTACAACATTAAATGTGGTCTTCAAAAATGACACAAACTAATGGACAATAGACTTTTCCTTCCAACTTTCAACCACATCATCCACTTTATTATGTTCATCCATGAATTTGAAGCTTCTAAAATATATGATATTTATGAATATTAGGTGTGTAATAATTTGATGGCTTACTACATAAAAATGAACAAGTTGTGTGAAAGAACCATTGCAAAATTCAATATTTCGACCAAAAAAAAAACTTTAAAACCAAATATCAACAATAAAATTACATTACAAATGTAAAGTATAATTTCATGCATTTTCAATCCTTTTTTTCTCTTATATATGAACACCAAAATCTTGACCAATTTAACATTGATTAGTGCACATTTGATAATGAAAAATGACTTTTGTTTCAAAAAAAACATTGTCCAGATAGATGTTTTGAGTCCTTTATTCATACAAAAGAACTTTTGAACCACAATGGATTTGTATGAACTTTTGTGGGTTACAACTTGGCTATAATGGAACCAATTGCAAAAATCAAATTAAAATTCCAAGATTGTGTTCCAATGGTGTTATTTCAAAGATACAAAGGTATGATTTTAAAATGGGTGTCCACATCTTGAAATGGCTCCTTAATTATACTATGACCGCACCTTCGAGTTTTGGAATGAGGAAGGGTTATGATAACTAACTTGTTGACGTCATCATTATTGTGAGTAGCTCCACATGGGAACCTTATTGGTCCTTCATTTTCCCTTGTGGTTTTTTGGGAGTTGTAAAGAGCATGGTGAAAAATGATGTACTTGAGTTATGGGAAAACACAAAATGGACATCAAAAGGAGAGTTGGAACATTGTATTTTGATTATTTTATTTGTTTTTATTTTCTTACTTGCAAGTAATGTTGTTCGTTCTTGTTTGATGTAAAATATTATAATTATAATTTTTTTATGTTTCTTATTCATTTTCTTTGTAATAATTTTCTAGACAATAGTTAACATTGCAGCAACATTGTGGGCAACAATAGTAGTGGATAGTAATTACATTTGGTGAAGGTAGCATGTTTTACTAGGACAATCTATGATAGAAGGGGAGATTGGGTAGGAAAGCAACGACCTTGTTGCCACAATGCTAAATCCTAAAGTCCTAGTACCTTTTTCAAGGTTCTTTCCTTTCTTTTCCAAAAGGTAAGACTACCCATTCAAAGCAATCCCATGTATGTTTTTTTTTTATTGTTTTCATTCGTGGTTATACCAAATAGCCTTCCCTCAAAGTGAATTTCAAATTGATGGGTCCATGGATATATATTTTCCTTTCTCACTTTATATCAAGAAATGTTTTGGGTGAATCAACACTTACATTGGCACCATAGTAAAATCCCCCAAAAAAAATTGGTTGATTTTAAACATATAAATATTTCCATCCCTAAACTAAATTAAGGTCTTTGAGTCCAAATTTAACATTTTTTCTATTAATAATTAGCTTTAAAACTAGAATCACACCTCATGTTAAAGGCCTTAGTGTAGCCTTAGTGTTAACACCTTTAACACCTACATAACATTTTTATATATTAACATATAACATTTTAAAACTACCATCCACCATGATGTTACATTCACTACAACAACAGGGGGCTATTTTGCGATCCAAATTCATCGCAAATAACAAAGAATTTTTTTTTTGAAAGCCTGCTGTTGCGAACCATAATTCCTCGCAAACTCTTAACCTTTTGCGATACCATAACATTCGCACCCCGTACCATCACAAGTCCTTCACAACTCCCGAACTTGATAAAATCGCAAAACTTTTCCGATTATAACTGCTTCTATACATTGTTTGCGATTAACACTACATCGGAAACTATTTGTAACAAACCCATCACTACAACGACTTAGCGAATCGACTCAAAAGTTTATCGATATCCGATATAAGATCTGACATAAACATTTCGGGATTTTCAAAATGCCGCTAAAAGTTTGCGATTAACATTACATCGGAAACTATTCGCAACAAACCCATCACCGTAACGACTTAGCGAATCGACTCAAAAGTCTATTGGTTTTTTATATAAGATCTAACGCAAACATTTCGAGATTTTAAAAATTCCGCTAAAAGTTTGCGATTAACATTACATCGGAAACTATTTGCAACAAACCCATCACCACAACAATTTAGCGAATCGACTCAAAAGTCTATCTATTTCCGATGTAAGGTTTAACGCAAACATTTTGGGATTCTCAAAATGCCGCTAAAAGTTTGCGAAATCTATGATTTCGCAAACCTATTTTAGAATGATTTTACCTGTAAGAGTGTAGCGATGTCTGTGACATGGTATATTTGGTCTTTTGGCTTTTGCAGTGTTGCGAAGAATTATGACTCACAAATGGTTTTGAGATCCACTGTGTATCGCAAGAGCATGGCATTGTATTTTTATTTTGGAAGCAGGGTTTATATTCATTTGGAGTCACTTTGGAAGGCAAAAATAAATATCTATATCAAAATTTCAAAATTTACAATGTAAAAGGGTTTGCAACCCTTGGATATCGAAGAGGTGGCTCTGTGAAGTGTTGAATTGCAGAACTCTTAGATAATGTTACTAGATCCCCTACCTTCCCTTCCATAACACACCTATCATAACATATCATGATAGACTTAAGTGTCCTGTAATATTCTTCTCTACCCTACAAAAAGCACCCAGTTTCAATGCAAGTGTTTAGACTTCTTTAATCTCCACTGTGTTTTACCCTGGAGGATTTCTACACCATCAACTTGCAACCGCAACAAATGTGTAAACTGTAAGTGTGGAGGTACACACTTAGCAACATTTAGAATTGATGTTTGAGATCCAGCTGTGTATGAACAACTTGCTCCATTCACCTCTACTTCAGCTTCCTTTTCGAACTTTGCAATACAGGATGTAGGACTGCACATTGGCTGTAAAACATCAGATTGGCTGCACTTCTCTTCTGTACGTGAGTGTCATGCTTGAAAGTTCATAGTTTTCAAAACCTGCAACTCGAACACTCTGCAGCCAAAGCCACATTTTGAATTAACCTTATGTCCACATTTCCTATTGACTAGCTAAACAATGAAACAAGTATCCTGCATGAGCATGGCATTTAGATAACAGAAAATAACACCAAATCTCCCAAACATCAGGTAGAAAAGCATAATTACTCTTGAAGCCAAGTGCTCTCAAAAGGAGCTGTCACACACCATCGGTCATCACAAACTGAGGTATGTATGTAAGTAATTAGTAAAAGAAACAAGTATATTTTATTTGACTTCTGAGAAAACAGGCTAAGAGAAGCTTACCTCCATCACCCATCCAACATATTTCACATTGTTGACATGCTGATTCATGTCCAAATCACCATGTTTTGGCTGCAAAGAAAACTAGAACAAAGAAAACAAAGACAAGCAGCGAAGTAGTAATAGGAGGAGGAGGAGGCGACAATAGAGGCAGGGATGGAAGAAAGGAAGGCCTGCAAGCAGGCAAGCAGCTAGTAAGCAAACGAGCGAGCAAGGAAGTAAGCGCTGGTGCAAGCTGACAACAGACATCATCAGTTGTTTGGTGTAGGGTCTAAGGGATTTCAGAAAATAAGAAAAGGATTCCCAAATCTGGGATGAGTATTCCTTGCTATTATTCTTGACTTGGTTTGAAGAATTCACTGGTTCACCAAGAGACTGACCTATAGTTGGAAAGGAGACAGACACAATAGTGTTGCACAAAAAATTTAACAAGAGAGATGAAAATATTGAACCAAGTTCAATAGAAACTTGCTAAAAGACACCAGTTGGTTGTTGCCCACCACTGCTATATAGAGAGACACACCAGCGCTTCTTGGCCCATGGAGCAAAATACTCATTTACAAACTTCCGCCAAAACACAATATTGTTGTCCTGTAACCAAATATACAAGAGAGAATTCAGAAGTAGAAGACACTTCCACATAACCATAGAGGCCCCTGTTAAGAGGTTCATATCAATGTAGGAGGCAGTTCTTTCGCTCTTTTCCAAGAAAAGAACCAACAGGAAAGGTTCAGGTATTACAGAACCCTAACTGACCAGTGGTTCACAAAGGAACTGGTTTTGACCCAGAACCATGGTTCTCCAAAAACTTTCAAAAATTGGTCAAGAAACACCAGATCTTTGAGGGAACCCATTGGTTTTTTGAAAATTTTCAAAAACCCATACCATTGACGGTTATTTTATTCTGACATCTTTTTTTCAAACCTGGAACCAAGGGTCCTTGAGTTTATACCAAAATCAAAAAACCCACCCAACACTAGTTCATATCTCAAACCCAACAGGTTAGAGAACTCTTGAGAGGTGAGGTGAAGTGAGCAGCCTTCTTTCGCTGAGGAAAATAAAACTGTGGACACACCTTATTCAATGATCATCAGATCCCTACTACAAGATACAACACTATGGGGAGGCCGGCGAGGGGGGAAAAAAAGGCTTACAAGAGGCTGACGTCGCTGATGATACATATACTGCATCAATCGTTGAGTGTAGTCCCCTAGTTCAAAAGTTGACTGCTTTGCCTGAGCTGCTTCAAAAGCAACAAGAATAGAAAACAAACAAGAAAAGGTTGGTACCTGGTAGGAAAAACCATCATCACATGTCATTACACTCAAGAAAACCATAACCAGATATAGGGGATATATACAAAAAATGGAAAGTTCTTTGAAAATCAAAATGAAATCTTCTGGTGAATGGAAGGTTTATGTGTAGTTGAAAGGGAAATTTTATGTTTTTCATCGAGGCCCGAAACAAAACAGCGCAAGAACATTATGAACGAAAGATGACGATGTTTTTAAGGCGAACCACAAAATTGTACGACCCTAAAAACCTATCAAAAAGCTTACAAGAACTTGAAGGAATCAACATCTGCTTCTCACACAGAAGAAATTGGTGCTCTCAACAATGACACGACGGGATCTTGCACAATTAGTACTAATCAGCTCGTACAGACCAAGATCGGGATCGATCGATTGGTCTGTAATGCCATAAAGCTCAGCTCGTTTCGAGGCATCCACCAATGCTCCAAACAAGACATCAGAAGATTATTGCCGACAGAAAACTGTTGCATTTTTCGAGTGAATACAATTCGTCATGAGGAGTCCACCGAAGCCCGAAACAAAACAGCGCAAGAACATTACGAACGAAAGATGACGATGTTTTTAAGGCGAACCACAAAATTGTACGACCCCAAAAGCCTAACAAGCAGCTTACAAGAACTTGAAGGAATCAACATCTGTTTCTCACACAAAAGCAATTGGTGCTCTCAACAATGACATGACGGGATCTTACACAATTAGTAAATTGGGGGTGGACACCCCGAGAATGCTAATCAGCTCGTACAGACCAAGATCGGGATCGATTGGTCTGTAATGCCATAAAGTTCAGCTCGTCCTGAGGCATCCACCAATGCTCCAAACAAGACATCAGAAGATTGTCGCCGATAGAAGACTGTTGCATCTTTCAAATGAATACAATTCGTCATGAAGAGTCCACCGAGGCCCGAAACAAAACAACGCAAGAACATTACGAACGAAAGATGACAATGTTTTTAGGGCGAACCACAAAATTGTACGACCCCAAAAGCCTAACGAGCAGCTTACAAGAACTTGAAGGAATCAACATCTGCTTCTCACACAGAAGCAATTGGTGCTCTCAACAATGACACGAAGGGATCTTGCATAATTAGTAAATTGGGGGTGAACGCCTCGAGAATGCTAATCAGCTCGTACAGACCAAGATCAAGATCGATTGATTGGTCTATAATGCCATAAAGCTCAGCTCTTCCCAAGGCATCCACCAATGCTCCAAACAAGACATCAGAATATTGTTGTTGACAGAAGACTGTTGCAACTTTCGAGTGAAACAAAAATCGCTTCACCCCAGAAAAACCCAATGAGCAAGTTTAGAAACTTGAAGGAATATGCACCTCCTTACCAAAATGGATATGAACAACAACTGCATCCAGTCCCAGTTTCTCAAGCACACCTTCCTCCTCCTTTACTTTCTTTGGTGTGAAAAACTGATAGAATGTTTATTCCGACAACAGCAGCATCAAAAGCTTGAATGTGCACCAGCACAACAGAGAGTCTTAAGCTCTTGGATACATATTAGCTTTTTCTTTCACACATTCAAGCCATGCAAGGCAACAAGACTAGAAGCATTCCATGACTGACGAGAGAGAGAGAGAGATAGCAAAAGCTTCTTACATAAAAGATGTTCTTCCCATGAGCTTCAATGTGTGACAGCACACGTCCATTGATAGCTGCTACACCATCTACAAATCTTCCACTCGGCGAAGTTGCTTGGAAAACTTGGACAGGCCAAAAAATCACACGCAGAAAAATTCATCAGCAAGAAGAAATGAAGCAAAAAAAACAATGCCTCTGGTTTCTTCCCAAAATCCTAGCTGTTGTGAGCACAAGAAGGACAAACACAGAGAGACAGAGAGAGCTAGGTGACGAATTCTTTACTTACGCGGCCCTGAAGCATATGACGATGGACGAGCACAACACGGTGCACACCAGGTCCTTCTACCATTGCTTCACATAACGATAGAAGAAGAATCACACTTCCTGACACAAAAAGAGAGAAGAAGCTATTCTCAGAAATGGATTCTTCATTACAGAACCCAGCTGCGCAAATGTTACTAAAACCAGATGATGCTCTATAAGCAAAATGCTTTTGCTGTCTCTAGCAACAACGATTACCATCTCTCTCTCTGTCGATCACCCACTTCCTGATTAGGGTTAGACGATCCAAACCTGATCATCACCTTCTTCACGTTTTCTTCTTGCTTCTGCAACCGTGCCTTTGATGAACTAGATCACTCGTCGAAGAGTTCTGCACAACGACAAATGTTTTGGCAATCGGGAAGAAAATCGTCATCATCATCATAACCAACCACAGCGCGAGGTGAGATGTACTAAGACATCGCGATAGAAAAACGATGGGTTTAGGGTTGATGACAACAAGGGCAAGCGACGGTGGTTTTTGTTTTGTCTTTCAGAAGCCGTAGTAGATTGCAACAACGATGATGCACACTCCTCTAATGACAGATTTGGAAGGTTCTTTGATGAAGGATTCTTTTGTAAGCAGAGGCTGGGCGTTTATTTTTTTCTTGTCGCGGAAGTGTTTTTCGATCTGAGTGATCGACTGTAAAGCAGCAATCTTTGGTTGTCCCTCATTTGCTTCTGATCAAAATCCCAACTTTCAGCTTCTAAACACACTCCTCGAAGGTTTTGCAAAGCTCCACAGAGAGACAGAGAGATAGAAGAAGAAAAAAACACAGGCATGGGTGATCCTAAAATAGCTGAGGAGCTCGTTTAGTTGCTATGAGGGGTAAGTGCATCCCTCACTCTCAAGCTATCGCACTTTATCTCTCTCCTTTCCCGATACAACAACAACAACGCCAACTCTTCTGTGGGTGCCATCGCCGCTGCTACAGCAACTGCCACGGGAGTAACCCTAGCGTTGTTGTTTTGCACCTGGAAATAATGGAGAATGCCAAGAAGAATCAGCAGCAACAGCAAACGAAGAAGAAACAGAAGCAGCAGAGGACCCAACAACCAAAGTAACAAAAGAGAAGAAGAAGAAAAAAGATCACCATCATCATCATCATCATCGTCGTCTTCGTTGGAGATGGAAGGCTCGTCTACGGCAGTTACAAGAGCGATGACATAGGCAGCCAAAAGAGGAAGCAACAACACTAGTGCTAAAGGAGGACTAGAGCTTGAAGAGGAAGAAGAATGATGGACTCTGCGCGTTGCTTTTATCGCCCTAAAAAAGAAACAAACCTAGTAAACAAACTTCATTCTTAGCAAACATGTACACCATATAGTGAACCATTTTCACCAATGAAGGTAAAAGCATTGAAATTATAGTGAACTAATTCACTTTTATGGTTCCACAGTTAAATAGTCTAGTGAACTACACCCCACTTTCCTAATAGTGTTTCGTTATTTTTTCCCCTTTCCATGTTTTTGCTATGTGTCTTTGTTTGAGGTTTTTCTAGCCTCTGCGTTTCGTGTCGTTTACTTTATTTTTTTAATCTAAATCGTTCTTCAATAAATATGGGCGTTTAAGTTTTTATTTTTAAACATAGTTTTTTTTGTTCTTCCTTTTTGTAATTTTTGTTGCTTGTCTAGTTTTCGGGGTTTTTTTAGGTTTTTTTTTTTTTGTTATCTATAATTATTTAAACTCTTACTTTCTTTCTTCTTATTGTGGGGGTTTTTTTTTTGGGGGGATTTTTCCAACATACAACCTAATTGATCTTCAACGAATGACGCTAAAGGTGGGTGGCCAAGATTTATATTTGAATGATTGTGAGCATGATTCGGTAAAAATTTGTCATGTTATGTTTGTACGGACCACAATGAAAACAAGATCATGAATATGAACCCATTGAATTAAAACTTCACTGTAATTCAGGATGAATGCAGACACACACGATTAAAGACATCTGCCACCAGTTATCAACCATCTCATTGGCAAACTTCAAAGCCATTTACTTTTCCCAGTCATGTAGAACAATGTTTTTATCTTCCTTATCCCCCAAACCCAGAGGAGTGGTCACTTGTTGTCACATATGTGCCATGGTCCCATTCTATTCTAGGTGAGAAACCAGAGGTTGTGTTTACAACCTCTGAGGTGGATGATGACCATGTATAATGTACTACTCATTATTTTTATGCAAATTGCCATTGAGGCTTGTGGTTTTATATAACTACACAATGTTCATTGTGTCATTTTCTGCCTATTCTGCTCCATTGTGTAATTTTATTTTTAAGAATAAGGGCACTGCTATGCGTACTTTACTGATATTTTCACTCAGTCTGTCAAGGCAAAATAGATTATAATAATGGTTAAGTGGATTTATAGCTTCCATTTGGTTTTAAAGATTTTTTATTTTTTTAATGGCATTTTGGGAATCAGATGACATTGCGAAACCTTTTGCGAAACTTCCTTCTCTAGTAACCCTTTCACTAATTTGCGAGCTTACGCACATCGCAACTTGCGATATGTACACCACCGGAAAGTTTTGTAAAAATTTGTGATGAGGTTTGCGATACATATTCAAACACAAAATGCGAGGCGTCGAATAACGCAAGCTTGTGATGTCTTGTGACTCTCAAAGTTTGTAGTGATACTTTGTGTATTGTAAAATGTGCGATGTTTTGAGTATGATTAAATGTTGCGAAGTGTGGAATATCGCTAGGGTGGACGGAGATTGAGCGGGTCGCAAAGTTTTGTTTGTGGTATATGTCACAAAAGTGTTGCGATGAAATAAGGTACATTATAAATTAGAGATGGGTGGTGTTGCACAAGTTGCGATGCATGTCGCATCGCAAATATGGCAAGTTGTTTTTGCTTCGCAAACCCTTCAGGTTTTTTGTTTGGCCCTTCGCAAAAAAACACAATATGTAGTAGTGATTTGAAACCACGATTCACACATGCAATGTTATGAATTAGGTGTAGGCTAGATTATAGGTTTAAATATTCACCATGATTCACACATCTATCATGGTTGTTAAGGGCTTGTCTTTTGGTGCCATTGTTTCCTCCTTCATCTTATGCCATTGTCTTTCACTTTCTTATTATCGGACATCATTAAATGCTTGTAAGAAAATTCACTTTAATCACCTAGTCATTTACATGTTTTTCACCTTGTTTTCAATCATTTGCTCATTAAATGTTTCTACTAAAAAAAGCTTGCTTTAGTCAATTGTTCATTTACATGTTTTTCACCTTTGTTTTGGATCATTTGTTCTTGTGCTTGATCATTTGTTCTTAATTCAAGTCGTTTGCACTATTGCCTTTCACTTTGTTCTTGCAAGACACCTATTGGTGTTGTGGTTGTAATGCATCACCTCATGTTGTTTATTGATTGAGTGGACTATATATAAACATGGGTTTATTTTGACTATGCACAACACTTTTAGTACATTTGATTTGTGTTGCAAGACTAATGTCTATCACTACTACTATTACCCTCCCCCTACTACCTTACAACCATAATTTCTTATGAATAATACTTGCATGTTGCTTTCCACTTTCTCTCCTTTGATTTGCTACTCTTGTGGCCTACTATATCATAGTTCCTTGTGAAGCTTTGGACTCTGTGGAATGTTTTCACAAATTTTTTTGATTTTTTTGCAAGAATAATATGAAGAAAGAAGAAAAAGAAACACATGTTCAAGTAAAAGATTTTTTTATTGTGTTGTGGAGAGAGATTTGCTAATCTTTGTAACCATAGTTTGTTTTTTGTCTTCTTTCTTTCTTTGGTTTAGTTTCTTCTATGGATTTAGTGGAATGGAGAACTTTTGAAGGCAATTCCACAAGAACTTGAAGTGAAGTGAAGTGGGAATTGGACTTGGTGCTACATTAATAATGACAAAAGCCTACCCTAATTTTTCTAGTGTATTTAAACATCCTTTGTTCAACAAAAGGTGTTAGTGACAATTTTCCAAGTTCTTTCTTTCAACTCATAGTCATTTAAAATTAGCACAAGATTGTACATAGGAAAAGGGTAAGGACTATACTTAAATGATGACCTTGCAAAACTTTATTTACAAATACATCGTACAATTGAAAAATGTACAAAGGAATAAGAAAAAGGATAAGGGAGAAGTTATAAGATGTCAAATTAGTTCAAACTAAATGACAAAATCTTTTGATATCCAAAACCGATCACTTGCAATAGGTCGATTGTATTTTTTTATGTCAAAAATCGATCACTTACAAAAAGGTTGGCCATGGTGATGGGAGATGTGTTATGAAGGGATGGAAGTTGGGAAATAGCTAAGCCAACGAGTACCACCTGACTTAAGATGAAGGATGCTTACTTTGGAATATGATTAAAACTTTTTGACAAAGAAAAGTAACCAAGAAAAACACCAACATTTCTCTTGTCAATCTATGTTTTCTAAAAAAAATGTGTATACCTTATCTCTAGGCTAACATTGTCCTAACACTGAGCTAACACCCTTTGCCACAATGGGCAGCCACATCATTTTGATTTACCATCTCAGGTCTGAATTCATAAAAGCATTTGCACTTTGTACCTCTTAACATCGAGTTCACACTGGGTTGACATCAAGTGTGATTCCACCTTAAGATGCCTTACTCAAGAAGTGAAGGTAGCAGTGTAGGTGCTGGCTCACCCTGGCCGCAAGAAATTCCATCCCGTAGGAATCCTTTATAAATCTATTTAAGCTGAGAATTTTGCCTTCCTGCACTGGGAATTTTTGCCTCTTCCCGGTTTCACGAGAACCTACAAAGAACACATTTTGGAGCCTCCAGTGTTCAAGGGTGCTACTGCAGAGCTAGCGACGCAATTTAGGTGATTTTGTGCTGGATTCGTATGTTCGAGTTTTGAATGAACCCAGGACAAATGGCTATGGAATTGAGGCTGGCAATCTGCAACTTAACGGCGCTGGATAACCTTCCTCCTCGCCGCGTCTGCTCTGTTGGGTCTTTCGCATCGCGCAGAGGTCAGTCTTGCTGTTTCTCTGAATTGGGTCTTCAAAGTCAGAATTCGTTTTTCCGCATTGTGGGATTGGCAAAGAGGCGGAATTTAAACATGCAGGGTGGTGATACTTGGGGTTCGATTTAGGGCTTGGAGAGACATGGAGCTCAAAACCGCAGCGTTGTGGAGACCTTCAGACCAAGGTGAGACCACTACAAGCAAGCCTCAGAAATCTCAGAACTTGCAAAGTTTGGACATTCACAAACAAGCTTACTGCCGTGCACCTCAGACGTTTTTGGTGCCGGTCAGAAGTCAAGCGTGTTTTTTAATGGTATATGGAACTCCCTGAAGCTTTTGAGTGTCTGAGCTGGGATAATTGTGGAATATTTCCAGAGTGGAGAGCATCGACTGATACCGAGGTGAACACTCTGCATTACCAAGTTGCTGGGCATATTCTAAAGTTTCTCTTTTGGGCATATTTCAGGTCATCAATCTGCAGTATTTATTGCACCAGCCTTTGAAACCCATGAACCTCTATGCCTGTCTTACTGGGGTTATGTCTCTATAGCAAGGGGATTGCAGACAATGACCAACAGAGAAGACAGAGGATGGTGGTAGCAGCAGCATTTCCAACTGCACTATCAGCCGCAGTCACTTTGGTTGTTGTTGGAGCAGCAGTAGCCACCATTGTCAAAAACAAAGAGAAGCTCCAAAGCTTGGAAGTAGCAAAGGTGAGACTTATCCTGAGCAAGTCATGCATGAGGCTATGTGTGCTCAGGCCTATTTTTAGGGTTTCTGGTATGAGTGTGATTTTTGGGGTTTCAGGAGGAGTGTGGAGAATGCAATGGCTCAGGACTGTGTCCAGCATGTAATGGTGAGGGCTTTTTGCTCAAGAATCTAACTCCAGAAGCTGCAGCCAAGGCAAGATCCAGAGCAGTGGATGCTGCTACACGCTACACTGCAGGGTACAACAATCCTCCCCTGATTTCCAGTTCTTGTTCTGGGGTCCTGCCATTTAAGTCCTTATCCCAAAAGTCCATTTCATTGATAATATCATTGATTTCAGAATATGAAAGACTGTGATCTTCTTTTTGCTACAGGTTAGCAAAGAAGTGGAGTTATTGCAGTACATGTTCAGGAACTCGAAGTTGTCCAGCATGTAGAGGCCAAGGATTCATTGACGAATAACTGCAATAGCTATCATGAACTCTGGAATGAAAATTTGAGAGGTACTGCACTTCTGAAAGTATGTTCTAGAATGTTTTGCATGGAAGAGATTGATAGCCATGAACCTGGAGCCTTGACTCTATATTATGTGCTTAGAACCTGCTGATGTGAATCCCTTCAGTTTATTGATTAAACCAACTAATACAGGATGATTCAATGCAGACTATCAAAGGCAGAACTGTGTTGATCATCAAAGCATACTCAAAATATTGCAGCCTACGAACGAAGTCTTGGTTCAAACCAATTGTAAATCAAGCCGGTGTCTCTTCCCACAACTAAAATTCATTTCAAACTATCAGTCTTACAAATGTTCTCTGGAAGAATCCTACTCCTTCAGGCTTCCAGTATGCTCTTGGTTGTTTCTGATTGGTAGGATTGCTATTTCCAGTTCTTGGAGCATCATTTAGAGCAGACCTGCTTCAGCTTGGTTTGCTTCCTGAGTTTTGATCTCTAATATGGTCTGTAATTGTAATAGTGCTGTTTGTCGTACTAGTATCTGCTTCCCTCCCTTCCCTTTCTGAACAAAACTGCAATTCAGTTGTGTGTTCTGTTTTGCTCAAGTTTTGACACATGAATTATTGCTTCATGCCTTCACTTTTTTCAAAGTGGCCATCTCCTTAGTTTATGAAGGTAGGCACTTCTACAGAAGCATATCTGCACCAAGAAATAGACTTTAAGTCATGCCTGAACCATTGTGAGCCGCACTACCAAGCTTGGTAGCTTCTCTGTGTTTCTGGCAATTGCAACCACTGTTTCTGGGACCACAACCATAAATAACACTGCTTCCTGCCTTCTGCAGCATTAGCACCCTACTAAGAAAACATAACCTCAGTAGACACATCATCTTATGTCATTTAGGAGACTATTTGTGGCACATGGCCCCCTCCTTCAATATTTGACTTGCTTTGTCTCCAATTGCATTGATATGCATGAAAATTAGGTTTGTTGGCTCTGCCCCTGAGGATAGAGACCAGTGTTTGTGTGGTTATTTGATTTTTTTGAAATAACCTTCTGTTCCAGTTTTTGAAAATTTGAGAAATCAAAGAACCTCCAGTTCCAGGTTTTTGAAAGTTTTGGGATTCATAGAATGTGCCAGTTCTGCTTATTTCAAATTTCAATATCGGTGGTTGCTTACTGGGTTGGTTATTTGAGCATCAAAGAACCAGCAGTTATATTTGGTGGTTCTTTAGTAATGTTACAAGTTTTGCAATGGTTATAAACTGGTTCTTTGATATTGTAAACAATGTGTAGTAATGATTGTTGGTTGCATGCAAGAACTTTTTTGACAAACTTCTTTAGGGTTGCTGGAACAATCTTAGAAGGCAAGAGGGCAAGTTCAGGTATGTTTGCAAATGCTCAACTCCAATGTTTGAATGCAAGAATTCTTTGACAAGTTCTTTAGGGTTGCTGGAAGAATTAGTAAAGCAAGTTCAGGTATGTCTGCAAATGCTCAACTATCAATTCCATCATTTGTCAAGTACATGTGAGCAAAACCTCTCACTAAAGTACTTCAAGTTGCAATTTGCATATTATCACTAAAGCCAATAATGGCTATAGTCAGTCTGCCACCGTGCTACAAAAAAATTGGAAGGGGAGGTCTGCAATAGTCCAAGCTCCTTTTTGTTGTGCCTGCAATTTGCACTAGATGAGCTTCTCTCTTAAAGTATCATCACAACATTCTATGTTGTTGGCATGCATTTTGTTTATTGCCTTCTCAGGTACATGAAAGATGGTTTTGAGCTTGCACTAAGGGAAAACACCATCCTACCAAACACATAAATGCACAACTAGTAGAAATTTACCTCCATCTATCACAAAGTAAAAGATAAAAGTTGTTACTGTTTCTTTGTCACGTGCATACAACATGATACCATTCCATCTTAAACCAAATGCATACACAAGTTTGCTCAATTCATGCCATGTATATTGAACAAGCACTAAACTCAAAAAATAGCACCAAATCACGAATGTTTATCATTTGCACGATACAAATTGATGCTAGGAGCCAAGACCTCATGAATAACCAAAGTAGATCCATTATCAATCATGAACATCAAAAGCTTCCTTAGGTTCAAAGGCACCTTCAAACTCCTCTTCAAGCTTATCTACCAAATTTGTTTTAGGATCAATCATATTTACCATATTTTTTGGAACATTGAAACCAAATTTGGGGTCATTAGGCCAATTTTTGTTCATGAAGATAAATTTCTTAAGGTTGAACTAGTTTGCAACTTACTTAAACACAAATTGGTCTAACATTCCAATGAGGGGAAAATTGCACTTGATCTCAATTTGAGATCCTATAATGCCCAAAATTTGTCATACAACAAACCCACAATGGGAATAATTCTCACACATTTGCTCCACCATTATAAAGGACATTTGATGTCTTTCACGTCAACTTGAGCCACCTAAATAATAGCAAGTCCCAAATGATATAGTCCTTTGTTGGCTCATTGTTGCAACCTACCATCTCAAAGATGTCCAACCACATCCCTCATCAATATCCACTTGAGAAGATTGTGAATGAATAAGAAAGCCTTGAGTACCTTGATGGACATGTGCATACTACTTGAACAACATGGTATCAAAAAAAAAATTTAATCATATTATCTTACAATCACAATTTTGGATCTTGGAATAAATTGTTTATAATCATCTTGTGTCAAATTTTATTGTATATGAAGATAGATCTTGTAGTTTTGTAGTTTTTCAAATTTTTCTTGTTCTTGATTGATTAATTTTCTTCAAGATTTGGAATTTAAATGATGTAGTTGCCATAAGGATTCGTTTTCCAAGAAATAATTTATTTCAAGAATTGTGTTAAAAGAGGTAAAAATGCATAGGATGATTACCAAAAGCTTGCAAAGGCAATTAAATCAAGCAAAAATTAGGGATCATGAAGTGGTTAATCAAACACATGAGGTACAACTTTATCAATGTGAAAATCAAGAGGTTGCGATACTTCTACGTGTGTGCAACAACAAATATCTACAAATGTTAAAACTAAGATATGAACTTGCAAAATACATGATGGTTCTAACATGAAAGAATGATTCCATAGGAAGCCCAAATTGTAGGAGTGATGAGGTACTATAATATTTGAAATTGTCATTCTAGGAAGGAGGGAAATTTGGAAGGCTTTTCGAATTCAAGAAATGAACTAGTGAGGGAACATGCAATTCCACATTTGAGGTAACTTGTGCTAGAGGAGGTAGACCAAGGATTACAAGCTCCTTGGCATTAAAAATTTGTAAGGTTTTTGGGAGGAAGAAGAATGGTTCATGACCAAGTAGGTAAATAGGATACTTGTTTAAAAGTTCAAAACCCTACCATATATGAACCACTAAAAGAGTGGGAGGATTCCATAAACAACAATGCATGCAATTGTTTATGAAGAATTGGTAAACACCAATTATGTACAAGAACCATTAGTTTCGTAGACCACATAGTTGTTAAGAAGGCCATAAGAACTTTGATGAACTCCATTGCACAATATAGTGCATCAATTTTTTGTTCCAATTGCATAATTATTTAAAATATTGTCAACAAATTGTGAAAGTAAATCTTATAACAATTTGCAATAGATGTAATGATCTAAAAGTGAGGTGTCTTGTTGGAACAATTGTGATGGTGGGTTGATAATTAATGTATTGCCAAGTTCAATCATTAGACAAGATCCCTATCCCTATACCTTTACCTTATGTAACCAACCTCATATCAAACAATTATTTAGTGAATTTACTTCACCCTACTTATATAAACCACATGAGATGTGGACACAAAAAATATTCCAACTTAAATAATCTATAGAAGTGGAAGAGGGCAACCACAAGATTTAGGCCCAAATGGAGGCAAGAATGTTCAATCTAAAAGTAGTTCAACAAAATGACCCATGGGCTATCTCATTCAAGTATTGTGCATATAACCATGTTGCCTAAAATAACATCAATGCAATATCCAAGGTCAACATATTGGCAACAAATAATTACTATAGTTGTGTGTAAATTGGTACATGAACCGATAATAATTGTACCATATCCAATATCCACATACATACTTCCAAGGGATGACTACTACAATTCCTTGTACATTTGTACATGAATTTGTAACATTAGTTGGTTGCAACACCAATGCATGTGCAAATGACAATCATTATAGTTTTTGGTGCATTGGTACATGAACTTGTAATGACAACCCAACATGCAAATACAACATATTTGCCTAGAGCATGTGCTTCAATTTTTGGTAATTGGTACGTGAAACTATATCACCATTATTCAATGAACCCATGACAAAAATGCATTACCCATCAACATCAACAATGTATGTGTCACATACACCATCACCATTACAACTAGTCTAAGAAAGGAACAACTTGAACCAACATGACCACCAAGGAACTTGTCGATAATTATAATAGAATCATTAGTTCTTCCTAAGTATCCAAACATGAAAGGCTTGAATTATTTTAAGTATGTGAAATGAACAAATCTTGATGTACATGTGCATGTATTGAAAGTTGTGATCCAAGCTAATAGGGAAATAGAAGGTGCAAATATTGTGAATGTTTTTGAATTCACATTTAGAGACTTAGATTTAGATTAATGTGACAACTACTTGAATGACTATCCAAAAACCAATTTTGAAGAGTTAATTTAAGCATTCTACAAAAGGTTTCAAATGATGTAGAATGATGAATAGGTGTACATGTAGTTGAAACTTTGTCAACATGTCAAGAATGAATAATGGAGGTACACTATAACCTTGTTGAAATTGGTGAACAATTTGCAAACCAAAACTTCATTCAATTCTTTTATCACAATGTTTAGGTTTAGACTACAATCGTACTTATGTATTGTTATAACAAGTATGAAGTTTGTAACTTTACAACATATAAGGAAGTTATTATATTATGTGAAATGGCATTTCCAAAATAGAAAACACCACAAGAAGAAATCTTGTCCTTTTCCACCCCCACACATTGTAACTATTGTCCAATTCAACTACACATTTCAATTACATTTAGTTGTCTTAAGTTTACAAATGGCTCATTCCACTAATTAATGGTTGATATTGTTCATAATTGTTATGTTCATTATGTTGTTCACTTCTGAGTATAATTTGAATCCTTTTTTTTTTTTAATAATTTTAAATTATTGATGTTAAAATAAAAATAACCTTTAAATTTATTTACACAACACAATATAATGGGTTAATAAAATTTTAAACATTTCTTCAACTATTGACATGGTACATGAGTTGAATCATCAATTTTAACATGTTGAAATCATTATTTAGAAGTTGCATTTTACACTTATGGTAATTTATTAAAACACATGTAATAATTTAAAACCCCACATTTATATTGAAATGAATCAATGATTTTTTTCATATCTCTTTAATTATCAACATGTGTACATGAGTTGAACCATTCACTTTTACTATGTTAAAATCATTACCCACAATTTGCATCTTGCATTTATTATGATATAATAAAACACATGCAACTCAATATTTTGTAATTATACTTGAATGGCTTAATGAATTTTTCATATTTCTTGAACTATCAACCTCTTTACATGAGTCAAATCATCCACATTGAACATATTGAAACCACTACTCAAATGTTGCATATTACATTCATTATATTGAAACACACATAACAACTTAATGCCTCACATTTATACTTGAATGGATTAGTGAATTTTTTTCACATCTAAATTAAACTATTAACATTTGCATATGAGTTGAATCATTCATTTTAAATGTGTTAAATCCATTACTCATGAATTGCATTTTGCATTCACCATTCTTTTTTTAAATTGACATATAAAAATTTGGTAGGTTTCACATTTATATTTGGATGGGTTAGTGATTAGGTCAAAATGTTCATACGTACAAAGTTTTGGATGCATGTAAACATTTAAATTATAATTTTTTTATATATTAAAATTTTGTACATTTATATAAATTAGAATGTATGTTTTTCCCCTAGTTTATTTTAGACACCATGGACAAGTTTATTATTACGAATGTTCATGATGCCACACCCAAAAAGACCCAGAAATACTCCCTAAATTTTTCCCCATTTTTTCTTCTTAATGCATGAAAGAAAAAATTAATGTAAAAAAAATGATTAAAATTTTTAATAATATTATTATAAAGTTATCAATATTTTAGACTTATTATTTTAATTTTAAAAAAACATTATCAGAAATTTTTAACTTGTTTTGTTTCATGTTTATGTTAAAATATTTAGAGATGAATTTTAAATATTCATTTTAAAAGTCAAAATGAATGCATTCTAAATGATGATAATAATAATGGCATCAATGATTTTTTTTGAAAATTTTAATCTTCTTCAAGACCATTTTTTATAAAAAAATCATTTTTTGGCTATAAACCATATATGGAGGTACAAATTTGTGAAAATATTATATATTTTGGCAACAAGTCTTAAAACCCATTGTAAAATTATATCATGGAAAATAATAATATTTTTTCTTACATTAATTTTTTTGTTGTTGATATTGATGGTCCTTTTTATGTTTGTTGAATCGTGGAAATTCACGACAAAAAAAACTCAATTACATCACTAATATTTGTTTAAAATTTTCAAAAAATTGAATAAAGTTTATAACGATCTTAAAGATTGAACTTAAAAGTTTTTAAAAAAAATTTGATGTTCAAATTGTTTATGTGTTTAATGTTAAAATTATTAGAATTAATTTAAAAAATTTATTCATTAAGAGGAACCATTTTTTATTTTTTGCAATTTGTGATTTCAAATTTTTGGCAATATTTTTATAGTTTACATTTTCATTGAATTTTCACTATTTGTTTCATTTTTTTCGAACAAGAATTGTTAAGTTAGAAAAAATCAAAAACAAAAAAAACATGTTGGTTTTTTTTTGGGGGAGGTGTTTGTCCAACTATTTAAACCTAAAATTTCACCAAATTCAATTTCTTTTATTTTTACAAAGGAAAAAATGTAAAAAATACTTTTATATGATTAAAAAATGAAATAATATGTTGTGATTTGATTTCAAAGTTGTGTAATTAATCATTTGTATGATTCATCTTGCTAAACAAATAAGGTCTTGATAATTAAATGGTTATATTGACTACTTAATTAATGTTTCTTCTTGTGCTTAATTTTGCTAATTAAAAAAGGGCAACAACATTAAGAATTTGTTTTTCTGAAATAAAGTTTTTTTGGTCAAATTTAAGATATATATTGTTAATTTTTTACAATAAAACATAGTAAGCAACCATAATACTTAAAAAATTAAACAATTTTCCAACTACACAACTTGTTTATAACCAAATGGGGCAATTTTTCTATGGATGATTACCATTTCAACAACATTGCAAAAATAAATAAATAAATTTTACTTAATCATATTGGAAAAAACACAAACTTGCAATTCTACAAAAATTGGACATAATTTATGTATTGAAAATAACGATATAAAAGATTCAATGAATACATTTTTGAATTGACATTAAATTTACAAAGATTCTAGGTCAATTTAAGCAAAAAGAAATTTGTAGATTTATTCATGACATGCAATTTTAAGTTTTTAAAAAATATATATATATTAATTTTGTTAAATTTTGGTTTTTAAAAAAATGCATTATTGAATAAGCTTCAAGATCATGTTTTCATTTGTAGCATTTGAATTTTTTTGAAAAAGAAAACATATGTTAAAGTTTGAATTTCCTCGACAATTTCATGCCAAACACAATAAAATTAAACTTTTTTTTCTTTGTTAATAAAGTTTTGAAGTGGGTTGGTGGTTAAAACCTTGGTGTGCTTTCACAAGGTCTTTGGTTTAATCCTTGATGGATGCGTACAATAATGTATTTCTTGCAAATGCAATTTACAACTATATACATCATAGTGGATATACAAACATGTACATCATGATAAATAATGTCAATTTGTTTTTACCAAATAAAATTTTAAAAACTTTGAAATTTTTTCATGGTATATTGTGACAGAAATACAATCTATGGTTCCATGATTTGGAAAATAAAATAAAATTTAGGTATGATGACACATCACATTATTCCACATCATATTAACTTGGGACCTCATATATCCATGTCATAATTTTAAATTAGATTGTTTAGTGCAATGTATGATTATCCCAAATGTGTCATGGCTTAGGATATTTTGGGATACTTTTGGCAATATCATGGCCTAGGATATTTTGGGACTAGTATGGTTCAGGGTTATAAAAGGAGATAGTCTGGGGAACAACTTTTCAGCAAATCAACACCAGTTGATGGATCAATAAACTTGTCTTGTCTTGTAATTCTCCACTTGTTTGTAGCCGGTTCATAACAGTTTGATCTACTCTTTTTTCTTGTTTGTTTGTTTTGTTGTTTCAGTAAGTAGCTAGAGGTATCTTGGAATGAAACTTGGAGAGGTTATAGAAGACTCTAGGACGTTTCTATTCTCAAAGTTTCAAAAGAAAAGGATATGTTTTGTGAGAGTTATGAGCTTTTGAAAACTCTATGCCAAATTTAGTTTTTTGGTCATATCTCCTTTGTTTAAACTTTTTTGGGTCTGCAGTTTTGTGATCTTGTAGATCATATAGAAATATATGTGTGAGAGAAATTTCATGTCATTTGGTTTTGTATTGAGAGAGATCCAAGCATTTGAAGTTTCAGTCTTAGTTTTGAAGTCAGTTTCTTTTGAAAGTGATATCTCTTTGTGGTCATCATTAATAGGGCTGAAATTTTGAGCAAATGTAGAAGACATATATTTTATGTGTCTCCCAAAATCTCAAGGATTTTGGAGTTTCTGAAAGCGAGTTGTAAGTCGTTTTGTGTTCAGGTCCCAGTTTGCGGTGACTTCAAGGAAGTAGCAAGATCTTTCACTTTATGAAGTTAAATGAGCTGAAATTTTGAGAGAAGGTAGTAGACATAGTTGTTCATGTTTCACCAAAATTTTAGAGCGATCCAAGGTCATATGTGAGCAGTGTAACTTTGCAAAGTTGCTATGATAGAAGTTTGTTTTGAGAAGACATCAAAGCAAAAGTTTTGAAGTGGAGCAAATACAACTTGGGAGATCTTGAAGGAAGGAGTTTGAAGATTGGGAAGCGCAAATACATTATCAAGGCCTTCGTACAAAATTGTGAAAACTACCACCATGGACAACTCAGAATCAAACATCGATCTCATTCAAATCCTTGTCGCCCTTCAGCACCTTCAACAAGAAAATGTCGTGCTTAGAGACTCGGTGACCTGTCTACAGAATCAGCCACCACCTCCTGCTCCAGTAGCTCCTGTTCTTACAATGGTCGCCCCAGAGCCCCTAATCAGTCTGCCAGAAAAGTTTGATGGAACGCGCCTCAAATTTCGTGGCTTTGTCAGCCAGGTACGCCTGATCATGCAACTACACCCTCGTCATTATTTTGATGACACCACTCGTGTAGGATTCGTTGGAACCCTACTCACTGGGACAGCTGTAGCATGGTTTGCTCCCATCCTCGAAACATCATCCCCTCTCTTACAAGATTTCAACACCTTTGACGCGCTCCTTGGTCCCGGGGTGAACCCACTTGAGGGTTCACCAAATGTCGAGTTGCGGAAAGTTGGGACCAAGGGCACGTTCCCGGCTTCCAACTCTAGAAAAGGGTAAAGGGTCGAGTTGGGAGCCCCGAGATTAGACTAGGAAGAGGGACTAGAAGATCAAGCTTGAATCTACATCCAAAACCAACCACGGGAGGTCAGTTTAGCATTCGGGACACCCTTGGGTGTTGGGACTTGCCACGGGCACTTGGACACACAAGACTCACCATGGCCCGGACTCGGGAGTAAGCCATCACCTTACTCCCTATAGTATTCTCTGCAGCTCGCCGCGGAGGGGGCATCCAAATGGCACAAATTCCCGAGACTCCCGAAATGGAGTCCCGAAATTGTCTCTCCGGGACTCCCGGAACTTTGAACCGCCATAACTCCCGACTGCAGAGTCCGATCGCGACGAGGTCTAAACCAAAGTTGTATCCCTCGTCGAGATCTTTCCAACGCCATGTCGCACTCCCAAATCGGACGTCGGGAAGAGGTCTATTCCCGACTTTTAGTGATCGGGAGTCAAACTGGCAGTTTGACTCCCGGCCCTTGTTTTGCCCATAACTTGGGTTGCAGATGTCCGAATTGCCAATGCGAGGGCATTTTCGATATCTACGTTTCAAGACCTTTCCAATGACACCAATAACACCCCAATGCCAGGTTTTTTTCCCCTTGCTGTCGAGCTCTGAACATTCGGGAGTCCCGGAGGACTCCAAATCCTAACTCTTCCAAATGTTGGGCTTCACCCCCACACTTGGCCAAGTTAGGGTTGCGACAACCTTTATGGCGGAATTTGAAGTAGTGTTTGGGGATAGTGACAAGGCTAGGACTTCAGCCAACAAGTTGCGTCGCCTCCAGCAAGGGACACGTTCGGCCATCGTTTACGCCTAAGAATTCAGGCAACTTGCCTACGACGTCAATTGGGGAGAAGTTGCCTTGATTGATCAGTTTTGCTATGGGCGACATGATGATGTTCAAAATCTTTTGTTGACACTCGTAGACCCTTCTTCATTTAGTGAAGCCATCACCTAGGCAATTCGGTGCGATAATCGTTTGTTCGAACGTTGCCAAGAAAATAAAGCCACCTGCAACGCCTAGCTTTGGAATAGTCAGCCTACTACGCTCCCCTTAGTTCCCCAAACAACATCAGTTGCCCGACCTACCTCTTTTAGACCTGCCCCGATGCAGATCGACGCAGCTAAGTTTAAACCTTTAATAAAAGCCGAGAAACTTCGCCGAAGGACAAACAACCTATGTCTTTACTATGGCAACCCAGGGCACATAGCTCGCCAGTGCCCTCAAAAGCTTGTCAAACTTCAAGTACAAGTTGTGGAAACTCCCCAAGAGTTGGAAAACAAGAACATCTAATCATAGTAGGAGCCGTGCAACTTGATCTCACCCAACACCACCTTTGCAAAGGCTCCTGTTCCGCTGTTGGTCCGAGTCCCAAGAACCATTGCTTCTGGTGCAATCACACACGAGACAACCCTTCTAGAACTCTGTATCGGCAAGCACACGGAGAAGATTGTTCTCAACATCATCTCCACCCCTCACCATCCTATCATCCTTGGTCTGCCTTGGCTAGAAGCGCACAATCCTATCATTGATTGGCGATCTAAAACCCTCACCTTCAGCGCACAACGGTGCACCTCTCAAGAACCCCACGCTCAGAAAAACACTTTGTCAAGTCTTGCTAAGAACCCTGTGGTCAAGAACCCAAAGAGGGTCAGAACTAATTCCAGTTTTCTCAAGTCTGTTATCTCAAGTCCTGCAATTAAGAACCCCCTGGTGGTCAGAACTAAACCTTGTCTTGTCAAGAATCTTGTCAAGAATCCTGCCCAGAAAACCAACCCTGTCTAGATCTTCGTTGATGGAACTATCCCTTTCTATCGGGCTGCTAAGAATCTTCAAGTCTTTGCCATCCATGTCAACCCAGCCAACAACACAAACCCCCAATCAGAACCAACACCTGTCAAACTTCACGAGAAGTACAAGGACTTTGTTGATGTTTTTGAAAAGATTAATGCTGATCAGCTCCCCGCCCATAGTCCATATGATTGCTCGATTGATCTAGAAGAAAGACACTCACCACCCTTTGGTCCTATCTATGGCCTATCGGAACCGGAACTCCAAGCCCTACATGATTACCTTATTGAAAACCTTGCCAAGGGGTTCGTTCAGCATTCCAAGTCTCCAACTTGCACCCCAATTCTGTTTGTCAAGAAGAAGGATGGCTCCCTTTGACTCTATGTGGATTATCGTGGACTCAACAAGATAACCAAAAAAAATCGATATCCCTTGCCCTTGATTTCAGGCCTCCTGGATCGGCTACGTACTAGGAAGATCTTCACCAAGTTTGACCTCTGTGGAGCCTACAACTTAATCAGGATTCACCCCGGTGATGAATGGAAGACAACTTTCTGCACACGCTATGACCATTTCAAATACACGGTCATGCCCTTCGGCTTCACGAATGCACCAGCAGTCTTTCAGCATCTGATGAATGATATTTTTCGGGAGTACATGGACGAATTTATTGTGGTCTATTTGGATGACATTTTGATCTTTTCCAAGGACCAGGAAACCCACGACAAACATGTATGATTGGTGCTTGCGACGCTCCGAGAGTATGGCTTATACGCCAAGATGAAAAATTGTGAATTCGACAAATTTTCAGTGGCGTTCTCCGGCTACGTGATCTCTCCAGATGGCATTTTCATGGACAAGTCAAAGGTCGAGACCATCCAGTGTTGGGCTACTCCATCCTTGGTCAAGGACGTTCAACGCTTTCTGGGGTTTGCCAATTTTTATCGTCGGTTTATCAAAGGCTACCAAGATCACAACATCGTTAACAACCTTGACGTACAAAGACAAGCCCTTCTCGTGGAATCCAACAGCCCAGGCTGCTTTTGATACTCTCAAGATGGTATTCACCTCTGCACTCATCCTGATACATTCCGATCTTGTTAAGCCATTCATTGTGGAAACGGACGTTTCAGATTTTGCCTTGGGAGCTATTCTATCTCAATTTGGAATAGATGGGGTTGTTGCATCTAGTTGCTTTCTATTCCCGGAAGCTAACTAGTGCCGAAATCAAGTACCAGGTCTACGATAAGGAACTTTTGGCAATCATCACGACATTCGAGCAGTGGAGACTGTATCTTGCCGGAGCTCAACATCGAGTCCAAGTTCTGACAGATCACAAGAATCTCCTTTATTTCACAACTACTCGGACCTTGAATCGTCGCCAAGCACGCTGGTCTATCTTCCTAGCTAATTTCGACTTTGAGATTCAGTATCAACCCGACACCCAGCAAGGGAAAGCTGACGCGCTATCTTGTCGTTTAGAATATGAACTTCGAGCAGGGGATGAGGCCTACGGCCAGCAGAACTAGACTTTACTCAACCTCGAGCAATTTCGAGTCGTAGCAACAATCAGCACCCTCCCAGACTCATACCTTGTCAGGGACATCAAGATGGCAACTGAGGAAGACACCTGGGCTACCAACATCAAGAAGGAACTCCAGGAATGACCAAGGAACCCAAATCGTGATGATCTGGATCAGTTTGAGCAACAAGACAGACTTCTCCTTCGAAATAACTTGATTTATGTACCCGAAGGACCTATACACCTAAAAATCCTGAGAGAATGCCACGACAACACCCTAGTGGGTCACTTTGGAATGGCACGGACTCACGAACTAATGTCAAGGAATTATTGGTGGCCAAAAATGAACAAGCTGTTACGGGAGTATGTCAAGTCTAGTGATACATGTGCTCAATCCAAGGCTCCCAGGCATCGCCCATTCGGACTCCTACAACCCCTACCGATTCCTAGCCGACCTTGGGGATCTATTGCAATGGACTTCATCATGGATCTCCCTATTGTCAAAGCCAAGATTTCAATATTGGTTGTGGTCGATCGACTCACCAAAATGGCCCATTTCATCCCTTGTTCCAAGTCAATCACGACAGAAGAGACAATTCAGTTAATTCTGGACGGGATTGTTCGATTGCATGGACTCCCTGAGGAAATTGTGTCCGACAGAGGTCCTCAATTTGCATCCAAGTTCTGGCGTCGCTTATTCGAATTTCTTGGAGTTGACATTTGGTTATCTTCAGCTTTCCACCCTAAGACAAATGGACAAACCGAACGGACAAACCAAACACTCGAACAATACCTTCGCTGCACTGTGAACTACCAACAGGACAACTGGCTGGACCTACTATCTCAAGCAAAGTTTGCTTATAACAACACAACGCATGCATCGACCGGGATCAATCCATTCTTTGCCAATTACGGTTTTCATCTCAGGTTAAGCCTTGAAGTTCCTGGGGACTCTGTAAACCCCTCGGCTGAAGAAAGGGCCACGAGGCTTGGGCAGGTTCAACAGAACCTTATGGCAAAACTCAAGCTAACACAGGAGTGGCAAAAGAAATAAGCAAACCGTCGACGCAAGGACCATCCAAACTTCAAGGTTGGAGACAAGGTCTGGCTTCTCAGAAAAAACATTACTACCACTCGCCCATGTGCCAAGTTGGATTACAAACGCCTCGGACCTTTCAAAATTGCCAAATTGGTTGGTCTAGTGGCTTGCCAGTTGGAGCTTCCACCCTAGTTCAAAATCCACAATGTTTTCCATGTCTCTTTGCTTGAGCCCTATCATGAAAACCCGATCCCAGAACGTCATCGAGAACCCCCAGTTCTAGTCGAAATTGAAGGCCAAGAAGAGTTTGAAGTTCATGAGGTCTTGGACTCCAAGAAGATTCGTGGAAAGCTCCTGTACCTTGTCTTTTGGCGAGGTTATCCTCCTTCTGAAGCTACTTGGGAGCCTGCTGGAAACCTAGTTCATGCCCAAGACTTAGTTGATTGGTTTCACCAACGGTATCCTAACAAACCGGCTCCATCTGGAAGATGTCGCTTGAGGAGATGATAATGTCATAGCCTAGGATATTTTGGGATACTTTTGGCAATGTCATGGCCTAGGATATTTTGGGACTAGTATGGTTCAGGGTTATAAAAGGAGATAGTCTGGGGAACAACTCTTCAGCAGATCAACACCAGTTGATGGATCAATAAACTTGTCTTGTCTTGTAATTCTCCACTTGTTTGTAACCAATTCATAACAAAATGACTAAAAATCATTTTGTTAAAATTATTCTAATCAACTAGTCCTTTTTCACCGAAACCATACTAGTGGCATATTAGTCAATTTTGTCCCATTCCATTAAAAACCAAGTGAATTGGGTAGTGAAAAAAAACAAAATTTCTTCTTACGCACTAACACATTTTCAACTCCACAAGTGGTTAAGATAAGAATTATTAGAGTGAAGTAGCAATATAATAATAATGTTAACATATATTGTATGATGTGGGTACTTATAGGAATAAGAAGCACGATGAACAAATGCAAGTTGTTGTAAAAATGATGGCACATGTTAGTAAGCCCCTTAAAACCTATCAAACATTTTTATCACATTGTGGCACATGAGGACATAAAAGTGATGGAATGTCAATGTTTTACTAAGATGCAAAAGAATATTTCAAGGAAAATAAAAAGCTTCGAGAGAAAAAAAAAAAAAAATGTCAAAAATGAAAAAATAAATATTACAATAGTGAACATATTGGTGGCAATGGTTGCCCCATGTAGCAAAATCACAATAGGTTTTCAAGAACAAGGAACATTTGAAGGGAAAAAATGTAGCACTTGAATGATGAGGAGTCATTGAAGACTAAATCTACAAATACAATTTAACAAATGCAAACTTAAAAACCACAACTACATGCCAACAAACTTCTAGTACGAGAACAAACCACAAGTTGGGTTAGTTTAGTTGATTTTAAAAGACAAAATTTATAATCAATAGTATCGAAGGTCCCAACATATATATATATATATATATATATAGGGATTTGAACAATCAAATGATAGAAAAAATAAATACATTTGAGATCTTGTGTAACTATTCAAGATAACACTAAATTTGAATAAATAGGGAACACACCTTTCATAATTAAATGACCCAAAACCTTTTCAAACACAAGTTGTTGAAAATTTACTTTGTACCCATTTAGTTATTTTATAACATTCATAACAATGTTTTTCATAAGCTTTGTACTTATTCTCTAACTTTGTCTAACATACATGTCGGTGGACTTCATTGGACCACTTTTACCACCTTCTAAAATTTTGCTAAGTTTTGTCTAAATTTGTGCATCTACTTTTATCTGTCACATTGTTTTACAATCTTTAGAAAGCTTCACCCTGCACCTTCTTTGGTGGTTTCTCTTTCTTCATTTTAACATTTTATCATTTTATTCTTGATATATTTTCTCATCATTGCCATTTGACATGTTTGTTTTTATTACATCATTTGTTTCCCCTAGGGTTTCATTGCTTGTAAACATGATTTATGAACACAAGATCTTGCAAAACTATTTTAATTTAACTACATCAATAAAATACCCACCATGACTTACATAACAAAACAAAATTTAAACAAAATGATTACGTGCAACACATACCTTGTGGGGTGAAAGTATATTCTCAATGTTTATCCTGTCGAATTCATTATACATATTCATCAAGTTCGAGATTTGTCTAGGGAAGGGAAATAGATTGTGCTAGGAACCAAATGAAGGAACTTGCGTGGGGTGCACAATGTCTCATGCAAAATAAGGTTAATCAAGATTTAGGAGCTCATGTAGAAATGTTTCTTGCAATTTCTAACACGAGTTTTGCATGAACAAGAATAAGCAAATGTAACTTCATTTCATTCCACAATTAGTTCCAATGATGCCATCTCCAATGGAATTTCATTAATTGCATTTCTTTGAATTTTGTGGAGCATAGGGGGTTTGTTGAATACATTTAAGTTTTAATCATCTATGCCTTGTTGACAATGTTGGTATGTTTCAAAGTTTCCCACATAACTTTCTTTATGCATTTCAATTATTTCTAACCAAAATTTTTTTTTGGAATTTTTCATGAATAAACCTAATGCACTTGGAACTTGGAACATCAACTTTGGTGTTGTCGTTAAAACAACATGAGAAAAACAAAGGATGGACCATCAAATTGCCCTAATTTGCTTTCAAATTTTCGACTTTAAATGACCTAAATCTAGTGGCTTAGGTTGAACATAGGTGTTAGGAAAAAGATATTAACTTGATTCAATAGATAAATGTTTAAGAAACAATTGAACATAAGACAATCAAAACTAGAAATCAATTGAATTTTTCTTCTATCAAATTTAATGGGTAATTAAATCTAGATTATTAGATGTTGTAAATAGCCAATTGTAATAATTATTAATAGAAATGGAATATTGTAGGTAATTTTAACCAATCATAAACAATATATAAAAGCAAAAATTATAAAATATGTCTCCTCTTGATTATGTTGTATTTTTTTTATTATTGCAATAATTCGTGGTCTCATGATTGGAAGTTTGTATGTGTGAATGTCTAAGATTGTGAAAGAACTGAAACAATATTTGTTAAAAGAATGGTGTTGGAATGATTTTACATGAAGCAATAACGCATTAAGGAAATCATGAATAAGGATAAATTATTAACATAGTCTATGAACATGGATGCAATTGGTGAGCAAGTAAACATACATAGATAAAAATATTCCTTATAATACCCAAGGGAATATTTTTCAATGAGCTCATTTGACATGGACTGAATACTTTTTGACATGTTCCAAGATGTCATCACGTCAACAAAATATTCAAATATTCCTTGACATGTAAGCCCACGTCATAATGTACACATGGACTACATACATGATTAGAGTAAATTTTTCATAATTTTCAAATGAAGTTGAATGAGAAGCAAATAACACAACAAATAAAATTCATTCTTACAATAAAAGCTTTGACTAACATTGAACATAAGCTTTGACAAAGTTGATGTGAGGACAAACTTCAATATGTATTTGATAAATTAATCTAAATGACATAAAGTGGTAATTATAAAAGATTCACAAATGTCATCACATGCAATATCTTATTTGAACATAATGTACCATGATTGAAATTAGAAAATCTAGTGATGAAAAACTATTATGAAAAAATCTATTTTAACCCCAATTAATAAGAAAAAAATCTCATACATATTACATTGTTGGAGGATTATTTATACTAGCAACAATATTTTGTAATTTAATGGGTGTAGAGGACCCTACAAAAGAGGTGAGTTATAATCATTACAACACCATTCAAAAAAATTGTCATCTTTAATATATGAGATCTCAAAAGAAAATCAAACCATTCCATGAACTTCTTAGAAATGACATTATTTGAATGTTCTCTATCCATAACAAATCCATTAGGATCAATAAATCGACGATAATGTTGTGGGAAAAAAATGAAATACAATTTGAACACATATATGGTTTGACATTCAATAAATCCATCATGAAATAAAACTAGGAAAGAGAAAGATATTATTTGAACACATTGACTATTTGGGATCCAAAAGGAGTAATAATGGGTGGCATTCATTCGATTGATCTAACTTTATTAATTATGAAACTATTGAAAGAGATAAATGTGTAAGATAAGAATGATAATTGTTCCTAACGAATGTTTTGGATATGTAAAGAAAAAACATATTTTAATTGATCTGACTCCATAATTCTAAAACAACTTTTGATGAAGGTTGAAATGCTTTGAACGTAGGTACAAATTGTAACAATGCTAAAAAATGATTTAGCATTAAAATTGATAATGGCACAATGATTATTGAAAGAGGTTACCAAACCTTGCAATGTAGAGAAGTCAAAAAGAGATTTGCTTTTACCCTTATTGTAAATTGTGCAGCTAAAGGCCCATCTGACTTGTGCCCGACTCCTAACTTGGCAAAGGTTGCAATTTCATACTAATTTCAGGAATATGAAGTTGCATAGGTCTCCGATTACAACAATGTAGTTGTAGCTGCCAATTGGTGGTGATCCTCAGGAGTGCACAAGCTGCCAATAGTTAGATGTCTCAAGGCAAATTTTGTGGGTTTCCTAGCATGTGATGATGGCAAATGCTGTTGCTTTTCCAAAGTTATCATAAGCTGATGAAGACATCCAAAACATCAACCACTTGCAAGGTAGATTGAAGCTGTAGTCAATATGTGCAATGTTATCAAAAATCCTGCATTTTGCAAACTTGGTTTACCCATATGAAGTGTTGCTGGAATCCTACTACTTCTCACAAGGTAGAGCAGAGAAGAAGTGTGGTTCCCACATCTGAGTCATGATGACAAGCTGTGCATTCTGCATCACTATTCCATAGTAGCTCTGCTAATGCTAAGACATAGTACTTTTGTCTCAGGCTTCACCACCTTTCTGTTGATTTCAGAGAAAGCTTATAGCTTATTTGCCCCACTATCTCCCAAGTGATATTTCCACATATCTGTTCAAGTCAGCTACAACTTTAAAATTTTCTCGACTGAAAGCAATTTGAACAGATGAACAGCTGGAATCTGACTCAAGATCCAAATACATTCTTAGAAAGTAAGTCCCATTTTTCCAAACCATTGATGAAATTTCATTGTAGTGGTCAAACATGAAATGCAAGTATAACAAGTTTTTAACTTTTGGGGTTTGTATGTTACAGGAAGGAATTTTTTTTTTTTCAAGGAAGGATGTTTTCTTTTCCTGTTTGCGGCTGGTAGTGTTTACTCACAATGGCATGGAGACAAGGAAAATCATTGATGGAGATGCGGAGGTGTCTGTGGCGTTGAAATTTTTATGTCGTTTTCTTTTATTTGGGATGTGTATGCCGTTGTGGATATTGTTGGACGCTGGATAACTGTGTGACATGGGAATTGCCAAGTGAAGTGTAGATGGTAGAAATCTCGCAGAAGAGTGGCAGAAGGATGAGCAACAAAGCACATAAGTGGGAAAGGTTTGGTTTTTATTTTTTTCAGGAAGGTAGAGGTTTTTCAGCAAATGAAAATGAAAATTCTGTTTTTTAACAGAGGTACAGAGGGATCTGCTGCACAATGTACTTGAAAAGGCAGAAATTTGGTCTAAGGGTTGGTTTTGATGGTTGATAAGGGGGATGATGAGAATTTCAAAGGTCTCAAGAGCGGCTGGAAATCCTTCTCAATGTGTGTGTTTTGGGTTGATTTGTATGTGAATGTTAATGGCTTGCATTTCATGAGAGAGTACCTTGATTACTGGAACTCCAAAAAATAACCACAGTCCATTGAAGTTTACAGGGTGGATCATGTGAAGCAGGGTTGTGGTTCTTTGTAAAACTTGTGAAGCAACCACTAGGGAGTTGATATGTGTTGTTTTCTTGTTTTTATGTGTTGTCAATTTGAGGGATGGAATCATACACACTAGATTATGCAATATGTCTGGGCTAAGGGATCTATGTTACCAACTATAAACATAACTTGGGTTCCTGTGGAAGTCCAATGTGGTTTTGGGTTCATATGGTCTGAAGAATTTGAGAAGAAGAAAGAAGGCCAGCAGGCTCAAGAGAGAGATCAAAGTGATCTGACCCCTTAGAGACCTCAAGCCTCTCTTTGTTGAAGATGGCAAAAACTTAGGTGGCCACAGTTCAGGCCAGTGGGTGATTCTGAGTGTGAATCTACTACTAAATATATGTGTGTTTTGTGTTTTGATTATCATGTGTCCTAGTTTTTTGTTACACAAGGAAATCATGTGTGCCATTTGTGTGTTTCTTGACCTCTGTGTTGAACAATATTTATAACTGGTGTACAGCATGCTCATTCCTTGTGTGATTGCAGGCGATGTAATAAAAATACATCCAGATAATGAAAACAGAGTTCACAAGAACAGCCATCTCACCATTAGCATCTAATTATCCAAACGCATAGCCCTGTGAGGATTAGTCTGACATATAGATGCTGTCTTAATTCCTTATTTTGGCATTTGTATTTTTCTTTCAGACCTCTGTAGATATATATATATATATATATATAGTTTATTACTTGTTCAGTAAATCAAAGCATGTCTTGTATCAAAAGTTGAGTACCTTTAAAAACCAGTTTACTAGGAGCTTTATTTCAATTTTCACATAATACCTGTAAAACTGGGCAATGGGCTGGACAGGAACCAAAAGAAGCATTGGGCCATACATCAAGGATCCTTTAGATCTACATAATTGAAACAATTTTCCATGAAGGCTGCTTTTAGCCCCAACACTAATCACAACAGGACAAAACATCATACTGCAACGCACATGGATATTGAAAAAAGGGCTGTGAAGATGGTGAACAGACGATGAAGCAAGGTTCATCTTATCTGACAATATCCTGAAAACTAAAATCCACCCCACTTCAGCCACTATGATCGAGAAACATTGCAAAAAATTGAAGGTAATGGGCCACATGACAGTGCACACCTTCAGCATTGAAGTTCAACCCCTGTTCTAGTACAAATACATGGCAGGCAAGACCCCAGACATGGTGCACCAGCAGCATCATGGTGATCTGGTCACTTATCTATTCCTGCACCCATATTCTGACAGTCATATCTTTTTCCAAAGACCCCGAGGCAATCTTGTTCTCAAGAGGATGACAAGAAACAGACAGCACTGTGTCTGTGTGACCCTCCAGTTTCTGGATGATATTCCGAGCTTGTAGATCCCACAGGTAGATACAGTGATCCTCTGACCCACTAACTATGTATTTCCCATTTGTCACTGAGAAAGTCGCAAAAATGCAAAACTTGTTGTTTGTGTGCCCTGTGTATGTCTTCAGAAATTTGCCTGTAGTATAGTTCCACAATCTCTGCATGCAGTAAAAAGCCAAATGGGATATCAGCAGGACCTGAAAAAAGAGAAACACTTGGGTTGGATGGACAGCAGGAAGAGAAGGGGAACATAATCATTAGCAATAATAGCTCCATCAAATCAGACACAAAAAATGCATGCTATTCATAAGGGAAGAGTGCAAATGCAAAATCCTTCCATAGGCAGGAGAATAAAGTGATGGCTGTTCAACATCAAGCATAACATGGAGGGACATAAAGCTTGCCAACAATGGACTTTAGGGGCGCTAAACTCTAATAAGATGGAGGGACTCTATCCTCAGACTCGGTATTCAGGACTGAAATATGATAAAACCTGAAAAACACAGAACAAAGTTCCTCATGACAACACTTTTTGCAAACTGTAACCTTGATGATCCATTCAGCAAGATGATCTTCTGTGGAAAAATGACTGCACAGTGACATTAGGCCAGCATCCAGAAAAGCAAGTGTATTAACACCCCTCAATAAATACTGTGTGTCTGGAGTTGTACAAACCCTGCAACTGAAGGAAGAAATGATACCACAAGAAAGAACTTGATTGCATGAAGACTGCAAGAAACATGTGTTCAAGAAAGAGAAAAGAAAACACATTGCACTGAGATTCACACTACCTTTCACAAGTTATGGAAGGAAATTTGTATCCATTGAACTTGATACTAACTTCCAACAAAAGCTGGGGTGCAAAACCAACAAAGAAGTACAATTGTAGCAGGAGTAATGTCATGGAGGGACAAGTCACAGAGAGAGGGAATGGCGGCACATTCCGATAGAAATGCTTCAAGAACGATGAGAGAAGAACCAGGAAGCTTACCAAAGTATTATCAAGTGTGCCGGCAAGTATGAACTTCCCGTTTGGCGAGAACTTGACAAAGGAGACAGGGGGATTCTCATCATCTATCAGAGTCTTCAAACAATGTCCCGTTGCCGTATCCCATATTCTGCACAGCCCGTCATAGCTGCTGGAAACTATGAGTGATCCATCTCTGTTGAAGTGGACTGCAGTCACAGGGTCCGAATGCGCTGGCAGCGTCTTCAGGCACTTCCCGGTCTTCACGTCCCACAGCCTCACGGTTTCATCGAAGGATCCGGACACAATTACGTTGCTCTGGGGATTGAAGTTCACACAGAAGACGTAGTTGGTGTGTCCCTTAAGGGTTTTCACGCAATCCCCAGTCTGCAGGTCCCAGATCTTGAGAGTTTTGTCATCAGAGGCGGTGCAGATATACCTGGAATCCGAGCTCCAAGCGAAGTCTGAGATCCCATCGCTATGACCTTCGAGACACCGCTCCAGCTTGCCGTCCGATGCATGCCAAATGCGCACAGTCTTGTCCGCAGAAGAACTTCCCAGCCATTTTCCATCAGGTGAGAACTTCACACTGGAGATAGCCTTCTTGTGACCAGTCAGAACCATCTTCTGCACGTAAGGCACGTACTGCTTCCCGGAGTTCGACGCCGCAGGCTCATCTGTTCCGATGCCTTGCTCTGGACCTTGTGGCGCCATTTTCTTCAACACCTCTCAAGAAGAAACCCCCTAGAGAAAGAAGACTGATATCTAATCTCGGGATCACGAGAAAAAGCCGAGATGTTTGGTGTAGGGAGGAGAGCGAAAAATCCCTGTGCACAGACAGAAGAAAAATGTACATAGAGCGACAAAAGGAGAATGACGACCTAACTCTTTAACCTAATCTCCGTTCCTTTCCACTTCGTCGGCTGACGTCTTCGACATGTCAGACTTCCGGGACGGTGTCGACGCAAGCTATGGAAGAGGCGCAATTTGTCACATCGCCCATTTCGCTTTCTGTGGTATGCAGCTGCATCACAGGACAATATCGGGGTGTGTAGGTTGGTTCTTTCCGTGATCTGCAAAGAAGAAAAGTCTCGAACGTTTACTGGTGTAGACGGAGCTTGTACGTGATGCAGTGTACTGTTCTCTCATCTGATCAGATCTCAGTTTCCATGAAGAAAAACAAGACTAGGAGGAGTCGAGAAGAAGTGATGTGAGTATTTTGGAGTGGTGCGACCATTGATGCTTACAGGTGATCGAAGGAGTTGGGTGTGTGGCCTCTTTTGTCTTGTCTTGTCTTGTCTTGTCTGTTTCCTCCTGATACAGTTTATCCTACAATCACATGGTCGTAACTCTTCCCACCTTCTGTAACTCTTTCCACTCTTGGAGATTTGGCGTTGATACAAATGGACTTGGAACAGTTGAAAAAGAGTTGAAGTGATCATCCTGGAGTTGGTACAATCATCTCCTCAGAAAGATCTAAGGAGTTAGGTTATGCGGTCGTTCTCTCTTCCACCATTTCCTCTTTGGACACAATGGAGGAGGATTATTGGATGTCGTTTTCCATGGCGTCAATCGCATCAAGTGATGTCGTGAATCTGACCTGGTTTTGTTGACGATGGTTTGGGTATCGGTTATTAGGTACCAGAAGTGCACTTTCCAGGAGCAGAAGGGTGGGAGAGACTATGATAGGAAAGTAAAGGGGGGAGGCAGGAGAGTTGGTTCTTTGGGCGGTTTAGTTTGCAATGTTGAGATTACGAGCATTTCGGCCTACGCCAGACAAGGTGGTGCGGCTCCTTCTGCATCCCACTTACCCCTGGCTTGTCACAGCAGATGCTAGCGACAATGTTGTCGTCTGGGATTGGGAGCATCGACAGGTGAGCTCTACTCCGCTCTACTCTATTATTTCTGTGTATCCTTCTTATTGGGTTGCCCTGTTGGATATCAAGCTTTGTCATCAAACTGGAGCTCTTCTGAAGCCAATCTTAAGACACAATTCTGATCACATGTAATCATTAAGAATGATTTCCTTGACTTAACCCAAGCAGTTGCTAAACAAAATACTGGCATGAGTTTATCATTCCAATTTCAGAGAAAAATTGTTTTGACAGATGGTGTTTAGCTGCAAGTCTGTGGAGGTTATCACCTGGTCACTAAGTTGGTTGATATCACAGTATGGCAAGTTTCTGATGGTTGTAGGTCATTTATGAGGTGAATGTGAGGGGTATTGACGAACGTCGCACTGTTGGTGCCCAGCTTCAGAAGCTTGCTGAAGGTGAAGCTGGTATGGGCATTTCAATTTTTCTGATCTTTCTCCTTTCAACCTCTTATCTCTCTGGCTTTGTTCTCCATCCAAGGCTCGATGACATTTTTTGTTGTTGACTATCTATCTCACTTTTTTGAAACAGAGCCTAAAGTGAAAACCTCAGAATCAATACGAGGAGGGAGGTAAGCAGTCTTATCAGCTCATGTGCATGGGAGGAAAAGAGATTGATTTGGCATCTAAAGAGTTCTTGAAGTTTAGAAATGTTTCCATTGTTTCAGGGTTGATATTGTGGTTTGCTTAAGGAGATGTTCACAGTGTTGGAGGTGCCATCTACTGCCGTCGATGCAGGCCTCTTGATGCATTAGGATTAGGTGTTTGTGTGTAGCCAAATGAAATGAAGCTTACGTTGCTGACAAGCTTGTTGCAGCAAGAATGGGGATACTGTTGACTTATTTTGATTAGCTGTGCTTCTTCAGGGTTGATCATGTTTTCATGATGTTTAGAGGGTTGGATGTGTGGAAACCAGTTTCAAAAGGGTTGGCATATGTAGTGAGTTCTTTGACAAGAGCCCTATGATTTAATGAATGCAGCGTGAAACATGTCACATTCTATGATGATGATGTTCGCTTCTGGCAAGCATGGCTGAGTCGCTCAGCTGCAGGGGAGGCACCCGTGGCACCCAACCAGCTGTATGCACCGGTTGGGGGAGGCCACATGACAATCAAGGGACGCCATTTCCTGGTTGTGTGTTGTGAGAACAAAGTCATCTTCCTTGATATGGTTAGCATGCGTGCACGAGATGTACCAAAGTCTGTATTTGACAACAAATCGCCTCTGTGGTAGGACTCTGAACTTGTGGCTGTCAATATTACGTTCAAACTTTTGAAGACTTATTAGATGAAAGGGAAGTATGTATCTCTGCAGTCTTGTCCTTTATACCCAATGCATAAACCTGAATCTGCTCATATTTTCAGATGGATTCAATCTCTGTAATCATTGTATCTGCTTTTCCTGGGTTCCAGTGTTGCATTCCTTCCACGATCAGGGGTTGTTGAGGGCCCTCTTGCTGCCTTTGGTGGTTCTGATGGAGTTATTAGAGTACTTTCCATGACTTTGTGGCAGGTATCAAAGCTTTCTTTCCAAAAACCTCAGGATTTGTTCTGTGGTGTAAGTCAGCAAGTTCCTTTTCTTCATCAGGTCCATGATAGGAGTGTCATTTTTCATATTGATGCACACAAATACAATTGATGAGTCTTGTATTGATGCACAAAGGTATAACTTAGCAAAGGACGGTATGAAGGCACTTGAAAAAAATTCAGTGAATAAGTTTGAAGATTCTGGAGTAACTGGAGTATGCTGAAAATTATGATACCCATATTAGTGTTGACAGAGGAGCTTTTTGTACAGCTCGTGCGGCGATATGTTGGTGGCCATAAGGGACCCATCTCATGTCTAATGACCTTCTTGGCTTCCTCTGGTGAGGTACTTAAGATTTCTTCTCCTTACATGCTTGCAATGTCCACATCTGCACTTGGCTGAACATCACAATAGTATGCTAGACTGAAACAATTCGAAAAGCCATGTCTTCAAATGTCTTCAATATGTAGCAATTGCTGTCACTCAAATCTTTGAAGTGGTATTTACAAGGCAAATTTAGGGAAACAAACACAGATATCTTACAAGATATGCAACATTTGGTTTAATATATGGTCGCTTTGTTAGCTTATGTGGTCATTTGAAAGTTGGACCTGGTGTGGTGCAGACACTGTTAGTATCAGGAGGCAATGATGGAACACTAAGCTTATGGAGTGTGGATGGTGCTCAGGCATCCCGAGAAGCCTTACCAAAGCTGTCTGTCAAGGTTGTTGTGTCGTACTCAGTCCCTGCAAGTCCCACAAGTTCTCCTATAGCATTTGCCTTTCATGAATGGACATAGTTCTTGGGTATGTTTTTTACAAGTTCTCTTGTAATTTCTTGGATCTAGTTGTTAGACAAAGTCCTCAAGGTTTATCCTGTGTCATTTTTGACAAATGCTCTCAACCAGAGTATGCAGATATTGAAATGATTAGAATGCCTGATGTTCATTCAAATATCTCAATTACTGCGAAGCTGGGGGTTGTCAATAGTCAATTTACAGGTTCTTGAGGCTTTGTAATTGTAAGAAGTTTTTTGTCTTTCAGATGGTCAGTCTTATTGTCCTTCTGAAGATAAAAGGCTACTCTTTAAAAATTCTTCTAAAGAGAACTAGAGGGTTGCTTAACAAAGAAAATTCCTTTTTGGAATTTCAACTTTTGGAGTTTTCAGAATGATTCTGTTTAGAGTCTTGTAAGTGGGGAGCTTCTTGTATGCCCACTTGTTCATTGTTTTCCCCCACTGTCCTTTCCTTTAGGTTCTGCTTTTCCCTATCTGTCGGTCTGTTTTTTTATCATGTCCTTGTGTTGTGGTCTGTTGCTAGTCAGTAGCATGGCTGAGTGCTTCTGTATTTGCAACAGAAACTCAGTTTGCAGGTTGGTGCTTTTCACTGGCCTTTACCCACTGTTGGGAGCTGATGAAGTCAGTGGGGAAGTTGTGGTAGATAAGTCACTATCATACATACTACTCTTGATGGTCTCTGAACAGGTGTGAGATTGGCACTATTGTTCATACTGCTGTTTTTGTTTTTTTGTTTTTGGTTTGTTTTGTCTTTCCTGGTTTGGAACTGTCTGTGGCTTCTTGAAGAAGTGTTAACCTTGCTGTGTTTTTTCTTCATAGTGAGAATGGAGATTTCTCTATTCTTATGAAAGATATGTGTTTTTTACAAGTTAAAATATTCATTGATTGGAGCTGGTCTAAAATATTCATTTATGGGAGCTGGTCACCAAAACAAGGTCTAACAATGAGAGTTGTTCTCAAGAGCACATATTCCTTCACTTGAACTCTGTTCCATTGTGTGCTTTGTGGCTCAGATGTAATGCTTTGTTATGCTAAATTGAGGTCACTGATCAGACTTTATTGACCAGGTTTTGGGTTTCAACATTGCAGGCACATGATGGTGGAGTCTATGGGATAGAACTGGCCAGAGTGCAAGATGAGGCTCCTCAGCTTGTCAGTATTGGGGCAGACAAGACCTTAGCAATCTGGGATACGGTCAATTTCAAGGTGCTTTCAGTTTTCTCTGTCCGATCTCCTGTTTTCTGCAGGACAGTGGATATGTATGCTAACAATTCAAACCTAGAAGTTAGGAATTGTTGGCTCAATGGCTGGAAGAGACCGGAATAGATGTCATTCTCACACACATTATGCATGCACTTTAGCACTATGAACTTTGCCTTGCAATATCAGCTATTGGTGCCTTATTTCAGAAGATCTGGGTGTGGTTGAGTGCCACAGGAAATACGTCGAATCAAGCCAGTTTCAAAATTGGCTTGTCATGGTGTGGCTTCATGGTGTCATCCTCGCCGACCCAACCTTGATCTTCTTGTCTGTGTTAAAGATTCTCATATCTGGTGCGAGCAAATTCAATTGGTAGTTGTATTGTGGTTTATATGCTTGTGTACAAGCATAATTGTCATGTTACCTTTAATTGTTGTTGTGGAGATTTCTCTGCAACTTCATCGATCTTTATATGCTTGTGTACAACCATTCCTCTGATAGGAACATAATATTTTTGAACTGAAGAGGGCATTTTGCTGACCCAGCGGTCCTCAGGTTTGCATGAGTGGTATCTAGTGAATAATGGACATCATGATTTGACAGGGCCATAGAACACTCAGGATATGGAGCTACGACCAGACCTTTGTGTGACTTGACTCTACAAGTCCCAGCCCCGTTGCTTGCATCTGGCAAGAAGCTCAAGGTGGACCCTTTAAACTTCTCTCACCATTTAACACTTAAGAGAATTTTCCATATCCATTCAGTCTTGCATGCCCGCAGGCTGTAACATAAAATTCAACAACTTGCTGTTTTTATATCTGTAGGTGGCTTGTCATGATTCTATGCCAGGAAAATTGTCAACCCTATGATTTCCACCTCATACAAATGTGGTCAAATGTGGCTGCTTCAGGCTTATTGCATGGCTGTACATCCTCTGCAGCCACACCTAGTTGCCAGTGGCACAAATCTTGGGGTGATCCTCAGTGAGTTTGATGTCAAGGCTCTCCCTGCAGCTGTGCCCCTCCTCTCTGCACCTGGCAGCAAAGAACATACTGTTGCATTTGCCGTGAATAGTGAAATACGGTTGCTCTCTTTCCAGCTTGCAGCACCAATAAATCCTACTATTTCAAACACAGGTGTCTTGATTGAGCTTACTGGTCGTCCCCGGAGTGATGCTCCAGAATCTTCTTCACAACTGCAGGTATAGTTATTGCATTACTGCTCCATGGTTGTACTTAGGAGCTCAACCTGATTTTCAAGTGTTTTATGACCTGTTGTTTTTAACTCTGTCCTGTGCAGTCAGAATTGTATCTAATTACTCTGTTGATGGTGAAACTTCCTCTATTGCTTGGGCTGTCACTGTTTGTTGACAAATTGGGGTGTTTCAATTGCCACAATTCTTTAGACTACTTGGTTGTGCTCCTATAGTGTTAAAGAGATGTCTGTGTACTGTTGTCTCCTTTACCAAAATTTGGGGTGATGTACATGTTTGCAGGTGAAGCAAACATATAAGCATGTGCAGTCACTTGCGCACGATTCATTTTGCTGCCTTTCTACAAGCAAATCTGGAAAGTAAGAATCTTGTCTGAACATGTCATTTTCTTGAAGTTTGTGGAGTTGACTTTTGAAGAGATTGTTTCTTTCCAAGTTCATTATGCGCCAAGAGATGTAATGCTACTTCACCACTTGTTCAAATGTAGATCTGGCTGTTCAATTATTGGAGTATTAAGATTCTCCTCCCCTGGTAGATCTGTAGAGGGAGGCTATCTGAAATAGTGGAATTTGTTTCCCTTCTTGCACCTACATTGGGAAGAAGTCTTAGTTATGAGGTATTCAAGTGCAAAAAAGTGTTGTTTAGAAAGCCAACACATTTATCTGGGAATAGGTGTGGGGTGAGCTAATTTCCCTAAGTTCCTTGCAGGTATGTGTCCATAGTGTGGCCAGATACACCGGCCTATCAAATCTATAGGGTTTCTGATTGGACATGTATCCATAGTGGAGCTGCACGGCATTTTGCATGGGATTCTTGTAGAGAACGCTTTGCTCTGATTGAGTCTTTCCCAGTTCCAAGACCACCCCCACCACCAAAAGGTGGCTCTTCAAGAAAAGCAAAAGAAGCTGCTGCTCAGGCTGCTGCAGCTGCTGCTGCTGCTGCTAGTGCTGCAGCCTTGGCCACTGTTCAAGTGTGCATCATACTGGATGATGGGATGGTCACTACCCTTACCAATTCCATTGAGAACCGACCTGAGCCTGTAAGATGATAACTGTTGCCAATTGAAGAGAGCTATTTGAATTCCTAGGAGTAGTATGTGTCTACTCATCTCCTGTTATGCTTACATTTTCACTGGTTATAAACCTCCACATCTTTCACTTTTTGAATTGTATTTAGACTCGTGGTAGATAATAGCACTGTGCCTACTGTGTGGAGTTCCTGAGGCAAGTACTTCTGTGAGTTGATATGAATGGGACAGGAAACCACTCTTTGGCCCTTTAAACTGTCAAATTTGCAGAGTTTTCTTGTGTATTGGGCATGTTCAGAGAGTCATGATAATTGTGCAGGTGATAGGTTTGCAAGGAGGTGCTCTGCTGGGAGTGACATACAAGATGCCAAGAAGGGCCAGTTCTGCAACTTTGGGTCCATCTGGTAGTTCACTTGATGATCCTTCTGTTATAACAGGGAAGGGCACTGAAGCACCTGCAAATTTCCAGCTGTACAGGTGGTGTATTGTTCTATTGCACTCCCTTTCTTAGGTTTCTTTTCACCTTATCTAAATCTCTTTTGAGTATGCAGGGGAGCTTTAGTTAAGAACATCATATGGTCTCCACAAATATCCTGACAAAATTGGTCATTCTTCTGCCTCATTTCCATCCCTTGATAGCTGGCTACATTTCCTGATATGAGGACATGGAAGTACTAAACCCCTGAACAATGTTGTTATGCAGCTGGGAGACTTTCAAGCCAGTTAGTGGGATGCTGCCACAACCAGATTGGAGTGCTTGGGATCAAACTGTGGAGTATTGTGCACTTGCATATCAACGATATGTTGTCATTTCTTCCCTCCGCCCCCAGTATCGTTACTTGGGCAATGTGGCCATTGGAGCTGCAACAGGTGGGGTCTGGCACCGCCGCCAGCTATTTTTGGCCACACCAACCACAATTGAGTGAGCACCTCTCTCCTCCTGTTTTGTGGAACAGTATCTAGCATAGGCCTAGGGGTTGTGAGACAGAGTCAAGAAAGGGGCATTGGACATACTCATCTCCTTCTTTCTTTGAGTTTTCAAGAGTACGTCTTGTGGGCAATCAATCTTATGTTGACCTTTCGTTCATTGTTGCATGTCAAAGATGTAGCTTGCATAATCGTTCTAACTGCTGATTCTTGCCTGTCTCATGAGCATTTGATGCACATTGACACATGGATGGGATGCTTCTTGCACACCAGTTTCTGGCTGTTAGTGGGTGTAATTTGCAATGCAGGAACTAGCAACTCAGTTATTTCAAGGTTTGACTAAGAGATGGAGAATGGTTGAAACTTCTTCTATATGATTTTACAGGAGTACAATGCTGAACTCATGTCTTCTATGTTAATGTAATTAGAGCTCATGTTGGTGGTGTATTGAGGCCTTCAGTTCTGGGACTGTTGATGGCAGGTGTGTGTTTGTGGATGCTGGGGTTACTGCTCTTGATGTTGAAAGAAAGAGGAGGAAAGAAGAACAGAAGGCAAGGGAATCACAAGCAAAGGCATTTCCAGCACACAATGAGCTGGCTTTACTGACAGTGGAAGGGCCTAAAGTAGTAACAGCAGAAAGAATCCCTCTGCGGCCTCCTATGCTGCAGGTGGTGAGACTAGCATCATTCCAAACAGCTCCATCAGTACCCCCATTTGTTTCTATGCCGAAGATTTCTAAAAGTGAAGGGGAAGTCCCAAACCCTCTCAAGGAATTTGAAGAGAAGAAAGTGAGTCCAGAGGCAGTCATAGCTGGAGGAGGTGTTTCAGTTGCTGTCTCCAGACTACCACCTGAGCAGAAACGTCCAGTTGGACCTGTTGTGGTTGTGGGTGTCAGAGATGGTGTTCTCTGGCTAGTGGACAGGTACTGTCTTTCTCCCTCCATGTTTGAGTCCATGTAAGGACCTTTGCATTGGGGCAAGTTAATGTCAGAGGTAGATTTTTCTTGACTTATTTCCAGTCTGACATTTATGGGGCAAGGGTGATTTAAGGGCTAACTGACAAAAAGGGATTTAGGTTAGGATGCTGACCCTTTATCATTAAGTGGACATTGAGAGGAAGTCATCCTGTTTGTACTCAGGTTGCTGCAAGTTGTAAGTATGGAGAAGTTTTGCTCCTGATAAGGAAATTGTTGGAAGCATTGTCTGGGCACTTGTGTCTATACATTGAAGTTCTCATATAGGCTTGCACATGCCAAGATAAAAGTCTAAGGAATAGCTGCTACTGCAGAGTAATTTCTTCCTTTTTTGGTATTTTCCTATTTGCTGTTTAGTTAAGCAGATGGTATGGTGGACAGGTACATGATGGCACATGTGATTGCTCTGAACCATCCAGGCATTCGCTGCCGGTGCTTGGCTGCAGCTGGTGATCCTGTCAGTGCTGTCAAATGGTAAGGCTCTGGACGGGAGTGTCATAAAATTCAAATTCTGAGTTGATACATGCCTTCATAAGTGTGAAACCCACTCAAGATGCTGAAATTGGCAGTGTTAGTTGCTAGCTTTTCTGAAGCTTTTAATATTGAGATCAACTATGGCAGACACTTGCTATGGCAAATGTTACAGGAGGATTGACTTAACATGCCTTTGTGGGGAGGCAGGGCTGCACGATTAGGAAGGGAGCACCATGATGATTTGGCACATTTTATGCTTGGCATGGGATATGCTACAGAAGCACTCCATTTGCCGGGCATCTCAAAAAGGTTCCATTTTCAGTCAGCAGCACTGTTTCTAGATTCTGAAACCCAAGAATAGCTTTTTAGCAAAAATTGGTCACACCAATCTGTGCAAGAAGACTGTGAAAATAGAACTGATGCATTTGCCTCAAGGATACCCCAGCTTTGCCTGCAAGCTCCCCCCACCCCTCTCTCATTAAAAATCTGCTGTAGTATCTGAAGTCTCATGAATATGAGCTTCTTGTGTTTTGCATTGCAGTCTGGTTCCACTGTGAGTAATATGGATAGCAAATGCTGTGTAGGTTGGAATATGAGCTGGCCATGCAAAGTGGAGACTTGAAGAGAGCGCTGCAGTCACTTGTCACTCTAAGCAACAGCAAGAGCATTGGGCAGGACATTGAACTGAGCAGTGATGCCATTGGGGTCCTGTCTATCACAGCTAGCCAGCAGGCAAAGGCTGAGGCTGTGCATGGAATAGTGAAATTTGCAGCAGAATTTCTGAATCTGATTGATGCAGCTGATGCTACTGGACAGGCTGATATAGCTGGGCAGGCTCTTAAAAGATTGGCAGCTGCTGGAGCAGTTGAGGGTGCTCTGCAGCCACATGAGCTTCGAGGACTGTCACTCAGGCTTGCAACACATGGAGAGTTGACAAGATTGGCGGTAGGATTTTCAACTTATGTTTGAAACTTCTGATGCTTGTGTGTCAGATTGCAAAATGTCTTGTTCTCTATGGCTTTACCATGGATATGCAGATGTTAGTTGTGGACCAAATTTTCTATGTAGTGTTTAAGTCTGGTGGCAAAGAAAATCTCTCATCTGTGATTATGTGTGTAGGTGCAAACCAACACCATGATAAATGCAGGGCAGGGCCACGAGGCAGCACTGGCAGCGGCTCTTCTTGGAGATCCTAATCTCTTGGAGAAAGCTTGGTTGGATACAGGCATGCTTGCACAAGCTGCTCTACATGCCCATGTGAGAATTTTGACACGCTAGAATGTCCCAGGAGAGTGTTAGATCCTACTAGCTATATTGGCCAATAATGAAGAGCCTCCACAGTGGCTGTCATGGGGGGTTAGTTCATGTGTCTGTAGTCATGGGGTCCTGTTCGTAGTGAGGTGATGATGTTTCTTATATCAGTCCTGCTTGTTCTTAATAATTTCTCATGTCTTCTTGGTATTGAGGGAAGACACTGGTTGTTGTAGTTATTTTGGCCATGTAACCAACAGAAGACCATGTCACTATGTTTTTGTGACATGGGCTGACATTCTTCCTGCCTGACAGATAACTTAATGCTCTGAAATCTCGGGTGAGTCTTGTTTTGTTTGCAGGCCAATGGAAGACCCTCGCTCAAATTGATTGTCCAGCAATGGAACAAGGTTTTGCAGAAACAGTATGCCAGTCCTGCTGATTCAATACCAACTCCTGCAACTGTTACACCAGCATCGGGGGCAGACCTCCTGGTACCAGTTGGCACCCCCCCACCTCTTACTCCAGAAAAAAGTACCCCAATATCTGTTAGCCTACAACAAGCAGCTCGGAAGCCCTTGATTGAGATCATCCCTCCAGGCAATGTGATTGTATCAGGGCCTGGGTCATTAGCTGCTGCACCACCAAAGGCGGGTTCTATCTCTCAACCAAATCTCCTCCCAGCTCCAAGTGCACCTTTAATGCTAGAAGCTCCTCCACAGTCTGCTGTTACTACTGCTAATGGAGCTCTCATACTCTCAGGTTCTGCTCCTCCTACTGCTCCTCCTCTTGAAGCATCTATTGTCCCTGCAGCAGTACCTGCACCTGTACCAATTGCACTGCCAGTTGAGTCCAAGGGTGAGTTAATATCGCTTGTATGATTGTAGGTCTGGTTAGTTAAGTTCCAGGCACTTATAGATGCAAAAATTAGGAGGTACCAATAATGTCCAACTACATGCCAAGCACACTTGACCTGATTGCTGCCAAATCTGCTTACAATAAACCTGTGTATGATGTATTGACCACTTGTTCTGCTATTTTCTGGATGATGTAAAAGAGGTTGCAGATATTTGAAAGACCTCACTAGCTTGGCATTTCTGTTGGACATGATTTATTGTAGGAATTTTATGTACCTATGTTTTGTATCCATGATATTAAGGAAACAATTTTTGCAATCCCTCTTCATGTGGGGCTCTTGTTATTTGTCAGTTCGTGCACAAACAAATATGGTCATTAGCAGTAATTTAAAAATGTCACTGAATTGACATTGAATGAGAGATGGCAAATGATCTTGTTTGCTTCCATCTTTTGGATTATTTTGCAATTGTCTTCCAGTCCAACAAGAAAAACTTTTGTTTACTCTATAGATTTTTCCCTTGAATGTTATATAGTGTAGTTTCCATGTGACATATGCCGAAGAGCATAACACTATCATGATTGAACATGGTTGAACATTTTGATGATGTGTGCCAGTGCCACAAACCACACCTGTGATCTCAGAGTTTTGCTTTATTTCTCATGCAACTCTGTTTTAGGTCAGAAGAACCTGATACAAAAGTTCATATATTGATCATGTACTTCAGTTGGGTGACAAGACATGTATGCTATTGGGTGGAAACAGAGGAGAATTATGTTGTTGAAGGCCAACATTGTTCATGACTACTATTCACAGAAATTAATACTACAATTTGCAGTGGGCAAAATTCTAGAGGACTGACTTGTTAACCTTAAGTTCATAGGAAACTGGATACACCACATGTTTGGAGAGATACTCTCATGTTTCTTTGTGAATTCACAAACTGGTGAAGGTATCATAGCTGTGTTGTCCCACCTCTTTATTAATGTAATAAAATATTTTATTATTTCATAGTATACCAAAAAATACCCTTTTATCTCATGTCTTCGATAAAATATACAACTCTGATGATGGCAGATACAAATGCTATTAAACTCAGAGCTGAGAAAAACTTCCCTCCCCAAAACCAAGCTCAAGAAATTGCATCACCTTTGACCCAGTCCCCAGATCAGGAACCCTCCTGGGCAAACCTTCGTGAGTCACTAAATTACTGAATTAGTGATAGAGAATTGGTTTCCTCATAAAAAGCTTTACAAATGTCTGACAACAGGAGCAGGATACAAATCTCAAAAATCATCACCACATGAGCCTTCACTGAGAAACAAGCCATGAACTCACAAGTGGGAGCTAAATTCACCAATTTGCCAAGGATGAAAATGCAGCAAGAACTGGAGTTGCACATGCTGCGGTTGGCACTCAAGACCACTACTGACAAGGCATCAGAAGAGACTAAACACTCCTAATCCTGCATCTCCCAATACCTCTCTAGAGGAGAAAAGCTCTCCTAGGATTCAATTTCAGACTAATCAAACATCACACATGTCATGCTCTTGCAAGTATGCGTTTCCTCCCCTCCCATGGTTTACTTGAAACATAAATGTCTGCAGCAACTCACCTAATTGTTCCATCTTGTATATCTCTCCTTCAGAAGCCTTTAACAAGATTTGGAGTGTTTTCCTATTATGATTCTGCGATTCTTATAGATCTAGAATGTAGGATAGAACAAGAGGATCATAAGAGTGCATTTCATGCACTTTGAAGCTGATTTTGCCAGAAGAAAAATTGACCAGTATAGGAGACATAAGCAATCATGTTGACCTCGTTAATGCTCATACTGGCACTCCACCCTCACATACACGAGCATCTAAACAGTTCTAAAACTTGACTGAGGACTACAGTTTGCAAAACTACTGTTGACAAATTTGATGTTGAAGAGTCTCTTCTCAGTGAATTTGGGCCTTGATCCAGCATATAGAACTCTGAACTTTCCTGAATGTCCTGTAAAATCTGGAGCACATATTGTGAGATCTTTTTTAGTGTCTTACAACTTGTGGGTCACATTTGTCATGAGTCTAGAGCAGTTATATGGAAGTTCATGTGGGAAACACTCGCATAGTACACTGTTGACCACTGTTCATGATGTTCCCATTCAAACTAGGAGAATGGCATCTCCCAGTGGGGACCACTACCTTGGTGAGCCCATATCTTCTTCTCAGGGTCTTACATGCTGGCTTCTCTGAGTCATCCTGTTCCACAAAAATAAAGCTGAAAACACAGAGTCCTGTGTGTTGCAGTCTAAGTGTGGTTGAAAAGAAGCATTGGTTTGTGATGGGTCATTCCAATATCAATGCAATCTACAGTAAACCCCCTTTATAATCACACCATTTTAGTCACATTCTTGTTTGTGTGACACAAAATTTTTGGTAACCATCTGTTTTCAGTAAGAAACAACATTCTTTAGAGTCATTATCACACTCATTAATAGCACAAAATATTTACAATTTTTTTTTTTCAATGTGACTATAATGGGGGAAATTTAAGACAAATATTAGGGTTTTGTAAATTTTTAGTGTTGCTTTGTGTTCAAGTTGTGCAAAGTAACAACAATGAATCTAGTTGGAGAGGGGAAAAAAACAATTGTCTAGTGTAAACAAGCAACAAAATGTGAACTTGATAAGAAAGCAGAAATTTTTAATTAAAAAAATTAATTGACACAAACTAACATTAAGGAGATTGAACTCAATATAAATTGTCACATTTAAATAGGCAGAAATCACAACCTTCTTCAAGTTTTATAATGCATAGTAGAGCTTAGAATAACCCATGTAGGAAATTTAAACAATTGGCACCCATATTTTAACATAAAAGGGTTGTTTTGTAAGGTTTTGTTTTTGCCTATAGTCACAATCTTGTAAGGATTTATATGAAATGTGACTATACATGTTTAAATCACAAAATGTTAGTGTCACAAAAAAAAGTGGTCACCAAAGGCATGATTATAAAAGGGGTTTATTGTAATTTGTTTATTTATTGATCTCTTTGTCTATTTGAAAAATTGCATCATAGTTTGAACTATCAAATGACTACTTGGTGGTGATGTCAAGAGCGCATGTTGACAGTTAGTCCAAGGGAAGTTAGTTCCATTTTTTTTCTAGATGGCATGCAAAAGAAGGGGGGATGCAACCTCATTGGAAAAAATGTAGTTTATAATATTGCTAAGAATTGGATTATGAAAATAAATTTTAATATATACTTAATATATTCTCATTTTTAGTAGAATATTGTTTAACATTTTATAATGTGATAGAATACCAAAAAAGTACCCATGTGTTCCATAAAATATACATGAATAAGTTTTGTTAATGTAGTTCCTCACCATTTAGTGGCCTTGGTATAATTACGTAGGCATGGGTTTTGTGATGTTTCAAGTCTTATTGGTAAAATTATCTCTATTTTCAACTACTTTTTATTGCATATTTCATGAAGAATTTTGGTGAAAACAAGATTAGATATTCAAAACCCCAAAGTCTATTAAAATTGGAAGTGAAAACATCTTGCTTTTGAATGATTATAGGTCATGATCACAATGGTCCCCTTCCCATTTTAACAAACCACACTCCACCCACGATCTCCTCTAGCTCTTCACATGAATGTGGAACAAACCCTACACTTTTTCAAACCCTCTTGATCATGCACATGTAAGACCTTTTTCCCTTTCCATTTTATTAACCTTTCCAATTACACATGATCAAGCCCCTTCAACTTATCTTCATTTCTTCAACACATTTGCAACCTTCATCTAAAGTCTCTTCTCTCATTTATTGACACCAATTTACTAATTGAGGATTAGTTCGTCATCACCATTCCTATCAAACACCCAATTCATCTAATCCAAACCCCCATGACGATCTCAACTCAATACCTTCCATTATTCTCACCCTGACTACATTAACATAGACTTGGGTTTCATCTTTGTAAATCTTTGAGTCCTTTCATTTAGGCTTTCATCGTTTTTGATTGCATAACCACATCCTTTGACATGTTGTACAAGTGATGTTTTGTTTTCCATTGGATAAGTTAACACATGGGGTCTATCAATAAAGTTTTGTAAGCTTGCATCATCATCATTTCAAGGTGTCCATGCCAAAAGGAACATCAACACTTATACCAAGAACAAGGATTACTTTTGCCACCAGAAAGCCAAGGTGAATTTGGAATTGCCTCCAAGCCAACACCCAAAAGATCAGCAATCAGGAAAAGGAAGTTACAAGAGATTGGTTGCGCTTGAAGGCATGGCTTTTACCATTGATGCAGATTTAGGGTTTAGAGTCCACAAATTTTGAGGTTATGCTTATGTTCTTAATGGCCTGTAGGGAATTTATTGTTTCCCATGAGCAAAACCAGTTTTATTTTCTCCTTTTCCCTTACTTTGTTGGGCCCTGCCCCTACAGGGACATTGGATCCAACTTTTGGAAGTTTTACCTTGTTAGAACCAATTTGACATTAGATGAACTGGTTTCTTTGGTGAAAGTGTTTAGAGTGTTTAGATTGGAATGGATTATTTTGGTGTTCAGAGTGAGGACACAGTAGGTCGATGTACAACATCTTATCTTTTGGTAGGTCCAACATATTTGTGCTGCCTTGATCTGAAACTTGCCTTAAGGAATGAATGTAGCTTGCCTCAAAGCTTATTTGTACAGAGGTACCCAAATGACCTCAAAGGGGGCTGTTCTAGAATTGCGGGCCCCATGTGACTGGCCAGAATGAGGGCCTTGGGCAATGTTGCAGCCACATGAGGCCCTCATTCCCCAAACAGTTCTGTTGAAGGTCCTTCCAACTCAAATAATTAGTAGAATTTTGCTTGTATAACATGAAATTCTGCCAATCATGAATAAATCAAAAGCACCCAAAAACAGGGGGAATATAAGGAACAAAATGGAAGGACCCTGTCCAAGAAGACTAAAGAATCACCTAAGAGGGCTAATCACAAATCACAAGGGGAACATCAAGTTCTTGAACTCCCTCCTGTCACCAAAAGCACATCAAATAAAGAAAGAGGAGGACCTTCTGAAAGGAGGATGCCTAGCCTAGAAAAATCTTCACCTATTGCAAGAGCACATCTCAAAATAGAGATGGCCTACACATGTTATAATGTCACTAACACCCTTTGCTTATAAAATGTGTGCAAAATTGAGAGAGGAGGGCCTCGTAAGTAGGTGGGCACTGGGCAGATTCATTTATAAGTAGATAGGCATGATTCGTTTGATTTGAGAGGAGAGGGAGAGGGAACACCTTTTGTGTAATGTGCCATCCTCTACCGAGACATAAATTTTATGGGAGGCATAAAACACCCTCCGCATACATAAGAAATGTTTTTGCTAGTATTTTATGTGTTGGGTAAAGCCTGAAGCTATGGACTTTACACAAAAAGTTTACTAGAATTAGGGCCTGCATGAAGTGGAGCCAAGGTACTTGGAAGAGAACCAAGTGCTGGCCAGATTTTTAATAAAGCTTTGCAATTTGAGGCCTTTCCTAAGTGTGAAGACGCTTACACTGATTTTTTTTGAAAATTTCCCATGATACCCAGAATGAAAAGTGGGTGTTTTGAAAAATGAAATGCCATAAGTAGGCATTACATTCAAAATGGTTATGGCATTTCATTTTTCAAAACTATTACTTCGATTCTCTTTCCCAGTCTGTTCTTTGCCCCCATAAATTTTTCATCTTGTGATGCCTAGACATGTTTCTCAATACTAAAGCACATGTTTTTCTTCTAACCTGCCATGTCTTACACTCATAACCTCACATAACATGTCAAGTAACATGTTTTGTACCCCTAGAGCCTGTAACAAGTACAAAATGAGCATAACATGAACCAAAAACATGTCTAGCATGACAAAGTGAAAAAAATCATGAGGCAAAGGGAAAACGAGGGGAAAATTTTGCAGCAATACTTTTGGTACTGGCTACATTTAAGACCCTTGGCCAATTTAACATTTTTCCGTTTTCACAAGGGGTCTTCTCCTTCAAGCTCATGGCAATAAAATGTTTATCCTTTAAACGCAAAGGCCAACAATCCAATGAATCCCTCAATCTTAAATGCGGTTTTTTAAATGGTTCTTTCAATATTTAATCAATTATTGAATCACATTTCTATTTAACATTCTTTTTCGCCTTTGGAAAACTCAGCATGTAAATGTCAAAAGTGCATTGTAGTGTTGGGTGGTTCTTTGTTTTTTCAAAGAATTGTCAGTTCAGGGTAGTTGAATTTTGAGAATTTACATAATCAGTTAGTTTTGGTTCTTACCAAGAAAAAAAGATTCTATAAAATCAATCAATTCTAGTTCCTTAAAAATTAAAGATTTGTAAGAATTGGCCAATTCCAGGGGTTTAGAAGATTGGAAGAGTGGTCTTCTTGACCAGTTTTTGGAGATCAAACTTGCTGTTCGAAGAAATGGTTCTCAAGCAAAGCCCTTGACCTACTACATCTATTTGGTTTTTCAATCAATAGGGTGATTTTTTTTTCCTGATTTTTTGAAGAAACCTAACCACTTACAGTCTTGGAACTTAGGCAAAGCACCTAATTGGTTGAATTGTTCCAATTATTATATCGAAAGACTTATGAAAAATAGCTCAAATGCATTTTCGTTCAACCATGCCACTTACACTATGGAATCCAAAATACAAAGTAACCATGGAAAAAAAAACCTCCATGATTCACATCAAAATTAAGATATAAGCAAGGTTGAAAAAATTCAGATCTTTGCCCACATTGGTGGAATGAGGGACAAGGAACATCAAAATTCAACCAAAGGAAGATTAAAGAATTTAAAAATAAGATACAAGAATTCTTCATGTTCAATCCCACTCTCAAATTTTACTCTTTTTTTTTGTTCAACATTGATTTTGCCTCACTTGCAAAGGCAAAAGGCTCAAAATACCCAACCCTTAGATCATAGGGTCAATTTTTTTATTAACAAAAATCATCTAATAAAGGTGGTTAGTTTGTAATCAACACCTATGGAATGGAGTGAAGACTCCAACAACTGAGAAAACCTCTTTGTCTTTATTTGGCTTGTTGGAATTTCAAGAATACGCTAAGCCAATGAAACTACAATAAAAATTAATCCTCCTCTACACGCCACTAAGACAATGCACACTTGCAACTATCCACATCAACATGGTAAGCAACAAAAGGAATCAAGCTTTGTGCCCTAAATTGGTTCAAAGTTTTCACACTAGTTTCCATGGTTTGAAACAAATCTTCACACTCAATGTCAAAGCTCTACATCTAAATCTCCTCACTCACACAATGGGCATTAAAACCTTGTATCAAATCAACAAAAGTAGGAAAAATCGTTCATCATATTGAACAACCAATGTGAATGCACTTTCATGACCTAAATAACTTATCACCAACGTTTGAACTTTGGATACATTCACAATATGCTAGCTTCTAGTATCAAAGCTAGCATATTGTGACATTTTTCCCTATCAAACCCATGCAAAAATGAGAAGAAAGTTAAAGAATATCCAAAAGTTTGTGCTTCATGTGGATTGTGAATTCTTTTAGCCTTGCATAAAAAATATTTTCCTTTGAATCAGCCATGTCGTTAAGGACAACCACATTAGTAAGCTCATCTCAAATCTTGGTGATGACAAATACCAATGTGTCTCTGAGTAGGTAGTGTCTATGATTTTGATTCAAGACATAGCTAGTCACAATTGGTGACAAAATTTTGACCACATCTTCACAAATAGCCTAGGTTCTTGGAAATGGAACACAACTTTGTAATGCCATTGATTGTCGATTATCACACATTGCAAATGACAATTTAGTAAATCAATGTGTCTTGGAACAACAAAACATGACTTGTGAACTTGCAATCAATTGAAAATAAACAAATAACAAGTTAGATTTAAAAGGAACCAAACATGTAGGGCAAATTTGGAATTGAAATTGACCATCAACATTCAGCCATGGCTGAAAATCACCTATGCAAAAAAATATTTTCCATGCAACAAATAAATCAGCCATGGGATAAACTAGAGAAATTGGAAAATTCAGCCATAGAACAATAGAGAAATCAACCATGATGGAGAACATAGCAATGAAAGAAACCATGAAAAAAAGTCAGTCATAAAAAAACATTAACTATGGACAATGCAATAAAGGAAAAAAATGGAATTGGAAAAGAAATTGACCATGAGCAAACATAATTCATTTTTTTTTCTTGCAAAGTTCCATTGAAATTAAAATGTGAAAAGATAGAAAGCATTCAAAAGGAATGTATTACTATGCCAAACACCAAACCAACAAATTAAAAAACCTTCCACATCTAAAAACTAACTCATTCACATGTGCACAAACAACTTGATTTCATTAAGTACAAAATCTAAAAGATAAAAGAGCCAAAAATGGGGCCAAGATGACCCACTAACAGGTTGGGCTTGGTAGTTGGAACTTGGAACACAAAACATAACTTGCTTATTGAACAATAGTTTAAGCAAGTCATATAAGATATCACAAAGTATAAAAAACCACAAAAAAAAAATGAGAGCATACAACAAGGGATTTAAAGACCTTGCACCTTATAAATAGGCAATATATAATACATGGCTAGCGGAAGTCCAATGGAGAACCCTCTTTAGCCAATTGTGTCCATCTTCCTTCTCACTTCATTCTAAACACTTGCTCAAGCTCCGTTTTCTAGAACCTTTGATGCTTGTTGGAACTCAACCCAAGGCTTGGTAACAATTGTTGTGTATCATCACTAAGACAATGAAACAATTTTAAAAAAACACAACATATTGGAAGGGTTTTTGTTTTCTCACCTTCATCTAATGGCTCTAATACACCCACCATCGCCATACTTGAATGAAACTTGAATAATTTTTTTAATCCACAGGGAAAAATAATAACTCTTGCCATTCCAAGGTCGCATTCAAAGAACTAGAGAAAAATTGCGATGTTGAGCATCAAATGTTCAATGATCTTGCCTTTTCCATTATAGGAAACAAGAAATCTAAAACCAAAAACTCAAAAACTTCAAATGAAAACACAAAATTGGATTGGGTTCCTTTGAAAAACTTTTAAAAAACTAAGCAATTTCATGTTTTGCAAAGGTTGGGTTTCTTTGAAAGAACCTTGAAAAACTGTAGGTGGATATTTTACAAAGTCAATTGCTTTGAAAGAACCTCCAAAAAAATGCAAATGATTTTATATTTTGCAAAGTTGAGATTCCTTGAAAGAACCTTGGAATAACTCATGACGATTTTGAAACTTATTACATATCAAGTTTTTTACAAAGAACCTTAAGCATTTTGCTAAAGCAAAGTTAGGGCTATTTTTAAAAAGTGAAGTTGTTGGTTCAAAACAAGGGGTGAGTATGGGGTTTCTAGAAAGTGTCAAGTAAAGGTTGGGGTGAGGGTTTAACAAAATGAGAACCTCTTTCCCCCCCTAAGGTTCTTTTGTTCCCACTATAAACTAAATGGGACCAATTTCTACAAGTAACTCTAGCTGTTCAATAAACATATGTGTAAAAGTCATTTCCTTTTCCATTTTATCCTTTGATGGTGAGGAGGAAAAACGGAGCATATTAGATTCATTCTTATTTCCTCCCTAATTTTATATTCATACTATTGTTGTAATTGGTAAAATTGAATCATTTTAATATTTTTTTGGGGTGAAAAACACGAATGGTTATGTCAGGTGACCATATAAAAATGGTGGTAGAATTGGTTCAACCTATAGTCATGATAAGAAAATGCATTTTGTAATTCATGAAGGGGGTTGTTGCGAAGGCTTTTTAATTCTAAAGTGATGTAGATATGGTCGAAAAACCTGCAAGTAATTGGTGCTAGATTAAACAACTACCCAACATTAGTGCATTTAGTTGTGGTGGTCTTCAAAGGCTTAGAAAAAAGAAGTTTTAGTCATGTTTGGACTTGGCAAGCTAGTTAGGTGCTTCCTTTTCAAAACTTGTGGTATTGGGGATGTTTGATTATAACCAATGGTCGATCCTAAAGCCAATTTTCACCAAAGTCTAGTTTGTTAAGGATGTGATCAACCCTAGTTCTTGTTGAAACTTGCAAAGCCCAAATGTTGGAAAAAAATAAAAATGAAGTACTTGAAATAATTCCATCACATTTTACAAGTCAAATTCGAGCATGTATGTGAAACTCCAATCTATGCATACTTTTTGGTCCAAACTTTCAAACCAATGTTGAGTATTTATAGGAACGGGAACAAAACCATAGTAGTTTGTAGGGTTCATAACCTTGGTTTTCATTATTAAAAAAAAGTGCCAATTCTAGTATATAATCATGGTTATCAAATAATTGAAAAAATGAAACAATCACCATTATAACCATTTTTTCTTTTAATGTTTTTCACATAATCAAAATAAAAAGCACATTGATTTTTATTTTTAAAACTAGAACCAATGGTTCTTTGATGTTGAAATTAAAGAAAACCAAAATCAATGATTGTTATCAAAATCAAATGCCCACCCAACTCTAGTCCAAATTGTGTAATCTTATAAAACTTGTTCATAGTTTTAGCCATCAAAAGTCAAGTTAAGGTTTTTTTTACCTTGCAAAAAATTATTTATAAACACACCACATATTCAAAAAATGTACAAAGGAATAAGAAAAAAAGGAAAGGGATTTTTTATAAAATGTTAAGTTATTTCAAACTAGATGTCAAAATTTCTCCATGTCAATAACTTATCGCCTGTAATCGATCAATCGTGGTCATGGAGGTGTGTTTTAATGGGGTGGAAATCAAGGAATACCTAGGGCTACCACTACCACTCGACTTAAGATGGAGGATGCTTGCATTCTTTGTAATGTAATTGAAATTTTTTGACAAAGAAAAGTAACCAAGAGAGAAAAAGGAGGGCTTTTTAAGCCTATGAAGCTCTTAATGACATTGGCATAATCGTGTTAAAACACATCAACTTGTTTGTGTAGACCTTCAAAGATTTCAATTGTTGAAAGGAAGAATTTGATCATTGGGATGTTAATCATGATAGCTTTTTTTTTTGGCTTGAGTCACATTGGAACCAATAAATCTTTGAATTATGTAAAATTGGGGAAGTAAATTTGCTCATGTTGAGTCGGCAATGACAACATCAGCAAGGGTGCAAATTCCATTTCTAATGAATATAACATTGACTTGTTGATGAGAGGAATTGAACACAATTGAAAGAAACGCATGTAGTTGTTTTCATCCCATGTGGGAGCCAACAAAAGTGTCGCAAATTGCATCATGGGTTTTAATGCATTCATTGCCATAAACACAACCTAAAAGGTGGATATCCATAAGGTCCATGGGATATGTGCACCTACATCGAAGGATACTTGTGATTGAGGGATGTGATAGTCCAAATTGTGTTCGAAGCACTATGGAAAAAACCGGGGAAAATAATTGAAAGGCTAGGAAGATTGGTTGAACTATAAGCCAAATGCTTGCCCCAAAGCTAGAACATGATAAAATTTGAGCACAATGAGTTTTAGATATCCCATTGGACCTGGTTTTTCAATTAGTGCTTACTTTTTCTACCCATCAACATGAGTCATATTAAATAGTTCATGGGTGCACCCATAACTTTTTTCTATTTTTTGTGTGAAAGAGCCACATTGATTGGCCCATCTACAATCTTACTGGAGCATCGAACACTCCCCAATGGAAACACCTATTTGGACCCTCAATTGCAAAATAGAAACAAATGTATTCCCCTATAACCTACCCCTACAGCCTGCCGTTTCAGTATATATACATGATAGTTGAACCTTTGGGCACATCATATGGGATAAATTTGAGGTGCTATTGGGAACGCCTTAGGGAACAAATTGGGAACTTGGGGAACCTCAAAGGAACATGATAGGAGCACATTGGAAAGAAGGAAGAAAAACAAAAAAATAGCTCCTACCACCCCCACCCCCAAAAATAAAAAACAGGGTGCATCGAGAGTGCATGCTGAGCCTTACCATTGACTGCATGAAATTTTCTATTTCCAAAACGGTTGGTCACCATTTTGGGCCAAAGGCAAATGGCAGGGGCAGAAATTTGGGGACATAGTAGTCACCAGGAAGCCAACAGATTGGAATGTCAAAGTTGGAATGTGCAAAGCCGCCCACTGGGCTGATGATGATGATGCAAGCGCAAAAGATGTTTTTCCAAGCAAAATGAGTGAAGAGCTTTTCTGACAAAGGATCTGACTGAGGAGACCGTACTTGTCTGTGATGGCTGTTGGGAGTATGTATGCCATTTACAAATTGTTTAAAATCACTCATGATACTGAGGCATGCATCATGATGACACATGCAAGCGTCATTTCTATGTGGAATCATTTGAGTCACAATCCATGATGGTATGTGTACTCACACAAACCCTACAAAGTGTTAAACCCGGCGGTTCTGGATTCAAGCATCAAAGAACTTGACCTTGCTGCATCTAAATAGTTACGTGTGAACTGCTGATCATGGTAGAATCGAGGTAACATTTGGAAACCTTTGATCTGCCTGTTTTCGCTGGAAAAAATTCTCCAAAACATCCCCACGTTTCAATGTCTTAGAGAGGTGGTATTAAGGATTTAGGGTTTCTTCATGGATTTCTCACAGGATCCTAAGACTTTGAGCTATTGATGAGAGCTTCTATACAATTTTTGGGTTACAAACGTATCTTGCATTATGCACATATATAATATGTATTTTAGTGTTTTTGGTGTCTTTTTGTAAGTTTTTGTCACAACATCTGCTGATGCATTAGGAAAGTTAAATGATAGAATTCATGTCAATTTGAATAGAACTTTTGAAATCATAACCCTAAAATCCTAACTGTACTTGAAACCACATGCATTTTAACAACTCTAAAACCCTATACTTATAACCATCCATGAAAAATTGGAAAAAAGAAATAAAACTATACACAGAGGTCCTGGATTATTTTAAAAAAAATTCAAAACCTTACCAGAAAGGATAATCAAAATTATAAAATATATAATACTCACATGGTATGTTCTCTTAAAAATCAATACCTGCACAAATTGGTACCCACCCACTGAGGAAGGGGTATTTTGTTCAGGCAGAAATGCTGATGAAAGTTTGAGGAGTACAAATTTCAAAATTCTGTGCCATCGGTACCAATTGAGTGTTCTGTTAATCAGTTAGGGGGGAAGGGGGTGGTGCACCACCCCAAAGGAGTTTTTGAAAGTTGGCCAAACGAGATTATGTTATAACTTTGGACAATTCAAAAACGCAAATTATCCTTTTTTAGAAACTGATATCATATACACTTTATGTACATATATATATAATAATTACCAATTTAATATAAAGTTTTTTTCACATGTGAAGAGTGGAGCATACTTCCTTGTTTTAAAAGTGCCACCCACTAATCCATACCTCCTTATCTTGCAAGGATCACTCTAATTGTAAGAGAAGACAAAGCTTTTGCCTTTTTGCCGAAGGATACCATGGATGGACATATCTTGTATACACAAAAAGCCAAAGGGAGAAGGATTTGACCAGAAAAGAGGAACATCTTGTGTACACAAACAATATAAGGAATAAAACTGGAGGAAAACAGAAATGACAGAAAATCAAGAGAGAGAGAAGGAGATGTCCAGAGAGGTCTCAAGGGAAAAAATAGAGCTACATTTACTCCCCAAAAGAAAACAAGCAGTATGCCTACTTGGTGTACCCTGCATTGCCTCATTGGCTTAGCAGAATAATTATTCCTACATACATTTTGTTTGCCACCATTTTCAACCTAGGCTAACGTTGGCAGCTTAAGTTGGTGGTACTTATTTAAGTTGGGGACATTGTCTTATTCATATTGCCCATAACTTTTTTCTCTCTCTCTATTTTTTTTTTGGGTGTGCAAAAGAGCCATATTCATTAGCCCATCGGCAATTTTTTTGGAACATTGAGCACTCCCCAATGGAAGCATCTCTTTGGACCCCCAGTTGCAAAACAAATACAAATGTATTCCCCAAATAGCCTGCCTTTTTAGTTTATATACATGAGAGTTGAACTTTGGGCAAACCATATGGGATAAAATTGAGGTGCTATTGGAAACAACTTAGGGAACAAATTGAGAAATTGGGGAACCTCAAGAGAACATGATGAGAACACATTGGGAACAAGGAAGAAAAACAACAGAAAACTCCCCCCACCCCACCCCACCCCATCCCCAAAAGGAAGAAACATAGCCCATCATGAGTACATACTGAGCCTTCCCATTGGCTACATGAAAATTTCTATTTCCAAAACTGTTTATCACCATTTTTGGCCTGGGCTAATGGCAGAGGCAGAACTGTCATGGTTATTTTAAGTAGCTCGTGAGGGGGGCCTGCCCACGGTTGTTTTCTTTTTCCAAGAAGGAGCCATGATTGGCCCATCACAAACATTTTTGGAACATACGGAGCACTCCCTCAACATAGAAGCCTAAATATGCTTGCCTCCCCCAAAATAGAAGCATATGTTTTTGTCTCTCTATTTCATGGGTTGACAAACCCACTTTCACTCTCACCTTCCATTCTCAATTCCGATTTGTTAATTTATGTTACTAGTTAACAGCACATTCGACGTTGATACTTGAGCTTGGACATCAGATAGTAACTTACCTCACCTCATGTGAACACTAAAATATGTACTTGGAGTATCGCACATGTATGTTTTGGGGGATGACAAACTACTCATTCTCACCTTCTATTCTAACTTGTTTACTTTGATGTCAGTAGTTGACCTTGGACATTCTATTTTAGCTATTGTGCTTGAGCTTGGATGAGGAACTAGCCTTTTGGTAATTGTGCTAAGACTTCAGTCCTTTCTTCTTTTTCCTTTTCATTTCTTCTTGTTAGGTATGTGTGAACCCTATGATCAAAAGTGAATGGTTGTTTTATCAAATTGTTTCATCCTAATCTTCATCTAGTTTGATGTGGGAGTAGATAGCATTCATTAGTGGGCGGATGTCTCTCTTTGATTTTTATGTGACTAAGTGTACAATGGGCTGCCATGTGTAGTGTATGATATTTTTTTACCCCTCAAAGCTTTGAAGAAATGTATCTTCCTCATTTTGTGGATGACCAACATTTGGGTTAAAAAGGGTTTCTGGGTGGAATAAGGATCCAGAAGCAAGGTTATTTTAAGGATAAACTTTAATATGTTAAAGCGAAATGTGAGAATGCATTTCAGCTTCAGAAGACCATATGCTTCTTGTAATTGTGAAAGAAACATTTGCAGGAGACTTATTGGACTACTGTGTGGGTCACATTACCATCTAGTATCTGGTCCAAAATAATTGGAAAAAATGCCCATCCAAGGGACAGACAGATAGTTTCAGATGAGACAAACAACAAAAAACCAATAGTGCCCCTCTCCCCAACCCCTTCATTTATTCCAACTATTAATTTCCTTTAATAATGGCCAGATTCTGACAGAGAAGATGTCCAGATGTGGGGCCAAGTTGGAAGTTTTACAGGGGCAGATCTATAAGGCAATAGCCATTGGAAAAAAGACCATGAGTCAGGTCTGACCAATGGCCATTATCTGACATCGTTGGCACTGGGGATAGGTTCAGCCACATCATGAGGAACTTGGTAGACTATTTGCTAGACCTCTCACAATTGTTCTATGTGCTAATCACATGCATTTCAAAGAGAGGTTGAGCCTAAGAAGCTAAGGGGGGGGGAAGGTGGAAGCTTTCTTGAGTGACAATGGCGTTCTCAAATATCATTCAACTCTGTGATTCTAAGTTTCAAAATGAGATACATGGTAACATATTTTAGCAGTGGCCCTGGGATTTAAATTAAAAATAAATAAATAAAAATCCAGTTGAAAGCAATGGCTGAGGTGAAAGGGCTTTAACTCTGGCTGAGACAGTGCCGCTTTTCAACTTTACACCTTGCATGGAATTATAGTGCATTGCGAATTGGAGAATGCAACATCCAACTCCCCGGTTGCAAATCCAGGCAAATAGGTAGCACAATGGATTACAGTGGTCGTTCATTATGAGCATTCATGCACAGACACTTTGTCAACTTTATACCTCTCATCAAATTATAGTGTGTTGCTGATGGAGATCCACAACAAAATAGTTGGCCCAGGAATCTGGGCAAAAGGGGCAATGGTGGTGGTGGTTCATGATGAGCATGCATGCAGAGAACTCTATCAAGTTCTGTGCCTAAAACTTGATCAACAGATTTCACTTGGTTTGCTGGAACCACAGTTGCACCCCCAATAAAAACTTGGGTCAAGAGTTCTCAAATTATCATTGGCAGAGATGCATAGTTGTAAGTTGCAACCCAAACAAAACTCAATCAAGAGTTCTTGACTGAGTTCTTGACTTAACCCGACAAAAAACAGCATACATGAGATTGGGTACATAGTACATACCTAAAAGTAGTAAGAAACACATCCCACCTGAGCAGCATTAAACTCAATCAATTTAGATCCCACCCATACCCATCTACAACAAGACCTAACAAGCTGCAAGTCCTTTGTTGGCCATCCATTGCTTCAGTCAGTTTCAGCCTATTGTCTTTACGTTCTTGCACAATACCCTGTTTTCCCCATCTCATACTTAAGTAGAACTCAAGCTTCAATCCTTTGATGTAAGACGTCCATTTTTTCAAGAATCCAATTTTGCCCAAAGATCATAAAAGTTAGAATGATCAGTAAGTCTGCTATGTTTATCATATTTTATCATCAAGGAACATCTGGACAACCATATCAAATTCTACAAATGAAATGGAACTGTGTCTACACATGATCACATAAGCTTCTGGGAGGTTGCCAAATTCTATACTTATTTTTGCCGGAACCCAGCTGAGTCTGAACAGGGAATTGTTTTGTCTTTCTTCAGGGGGCTGGGGTTCTACTACAGGAGTGTGTTTCATCTTTGATGTTATGAGATTTAAAAACACATACCTAAGTGAAACAAGAGCCCTTATTTGACACCTAAGTTATTTGTGTGTATGTTTTTATCTGTGACTATGTTAATATTGATAGTGTTGAGGATTGCTCTAGTAGTGCATGATAAAGGAGGGAAAATTCATACCAACTAAAGGAGAGAGATTTCATAGCAGGAGCACTGACATATGAGCATCTGGTAGTCCAGAATTGTTATGCAACAGTGAAACTGGAAAGAAGGTAAAGAGACACAAAGGGCTCAGAGATGGAACATATCCACAATATGCAGAGAAATTTTGACAAAACTCTGAAGGAGATCGACCCAATGATGAGTTGCAGTTACAATGTTACAACCTTCAGGAGTTCAGCTCATTTCTCGAAATGTTGACCCTCACCTTCATCATCAAAAGCAGTGAGTACAATCTGCCATGAGACAAAGGAGATAATAAAAATAACGAACAAAATAAATTAAAAGAGAAGTTGATTCCTCAGGGCTCATAAGCAGTCTTTTTTTTGGGACAAATTGTCATTTACAAAAAAATTGGGAAAGCTTCGGAATTTTTGGTTCTAGTGTAAATACAACTAATTTTGCAGCCAAAATTTCAAGATCACAAAATTGAAAAAGAAACTCTACTCATGAGCATCATAAAAACCTCCTCAAGAGCTCATTTGAATCCTCATGACCAAGACAATAAATTCCCTTGTATTGATGAGAAGAACTAACTAGAGCTAAACATTAACCTTTTTGTCAAGATCATTACAAAAGATCATCACTGAACACAAGGATTCAATAAATATACAGAAAAGAAAATCTGACTGACTTTACTTCCAGACCCAAAAGAATGTCAATATTTCACACCAAAAGAATGTAATCTTTTGCCCTTGCACAAAGCTGTGGAGATCATTAGACACTGAATGAGAACAAAAAGCTCAGATGCTCCTGGTATGTGCCATAGCGAGATTGTTTGTATTTAGCATGAAGCTTAAAACAAGAGTGTGTAATTAGCACAGAGCTACAGCTCAAGAGAATGTGTAATTACCACACAACTGCAGCTTAAGAAAGTTGCAATAATTAGCATGCAGCTGCAGATTAAGAAAGCAGGTGATTAGCACAGAGCTGCAGCTTAAGAAAGTGTGTAATTAGCACACAGCTGCAGAGGAGCTGCAGACTCCTGTGTGATTACCACAGAGCCTGCGGGAGCTTAAAAAGTGTGTGTACTTAGCACAGAGCTCCAGGAGTTTCTTGGCAACTAGCAGCATCCTGGAGCACTAGTGGAAGTGGTGGTGGTGGTGGCGGCAGTGGTGGAGTTGCAGCTGAATACACTACTCTCCTGTCACGCCCCACAAGCCAATTTAGTGTATACCTTTTGCTCTTGGAGCCACCTCCAGCTCCTGCTGCAGCAGCCATGATGGATTGATCAGTACAGCCGCTTGGGCTGCTCATGTTGAGCTTCAAGCTCTCACGAGAAGCTGTTGTTGCTGCTGCTGCTGTTCCAGTAGAAGAAGGCACATCCCACACTTGCAGATGCTGCTGGTCATCAGAGATATTTAAGCCTGAAGTCTCTGAAAGTGATCTTCTGAACAAGCTGCTCATGACAGTACTGCCGGTCTTTGCTGCCTCATCTGGTAACCGGCTCAGAGATGAGGATCTTCTCGCAAGCCAGTCGTTGTTAGTATGCAGAATAGCTTCTTCATCTCCTGTAGCTGCTAGTAGCTTTGCCCGTGGAATTGCCGCACCATTTGTGCTGGATTGATCTGTGCGTAGACGTTTAGCTCGCATTGCTGCTTGGAAGCGAGCTCGGAAGGATTGTCCTGGAGTTTGAGGTTGAGAATCGGAAGTAACTGCTGCAGACTGAGATTCTTCTAGTTCTCGATTTTGCTGTGACTCCGACCAGTAGCCAGAGCGGGATTCATCGTCCGCTTCAAAGTAAAAGCTTCCTGAAGGAGTCTCGAAGTAGATGCTTCGCCCAGAACCTGCAGCTTCGAAGTATGCAGTGCTTCGCCCAGAACCTGGAGCTGCTTCGAAGTATATGCTTCGGCCAGAAGGAGCTTCCAAGTAGTCGGAGTGGACTTCTTCTTCTTCTTCTTCTTCTTCGTCTCCTTCGAGGTCGGCGGCCTCGATCTTAGATTCCATGTTGTTGATGCAGTCAGTCCACTGACGCTGATGATGATCGCAGAAGGCATGACCAGCAGCGGCAGCTGACTGCGAGGAGCTGCTGCCGGCGGAGTCGAGAAATGCCGCAGGAGAGAAGCCGCTGATGGCGCTTCCAGGACTGGGGCTCAGAAGCTCGCGGACTCTAGACAACGTACGCGGCGTGTTGTACAGACCTCGCGAAGCCCAAAACAGATCATCCTTTGCTGCTGCAGCTGGTGTGCCGCCAGCGCTTGCAAGCTCGGGAATGCTGTCAGAGAGCGCACTTCTGTGAGTGGGTCTGGAAGGAGCCCAGTTTTGAGGTCGACCAGGAAAAGGAGTAGGCGCGATCATGAGCTCCAGATTGGAAGGATCCACTACATATTCATAGCTACCCATGGAGTATGATCTTCCTGCAGCACCCCTGCAAATCCTTCGTGCAGCAGCAGCAGTTGATGACGAGGCTGTTCTCGTTCTTTTCGAAGATTCTGCAGCTGGCCTTGATCTTCTTCCGCCTGCTGTGCCGGCATGAATCTTCATATATTTTTTTTGGGAAGAATCCTGCATCATCTTCACCTTCCCGAGCTCGACTGTCAGAATCTTGCACATGCCATTGGAATCAGTGACTCTGACCGTCGGAACTAGGGGGCTTGGCGTACTGATTGACTCGGGCTCCTCCTCCACTTGAATCTCGCATTGATCTTCTTCTTCTTCTTCTTCATCTTCGTCAGCTGCCGCAGCTTCGCGAATTCTGAAGCTGGATTCGCATAGATTGGATCCACCACGACGCAAACTTGATCCTGCTGCAGTTGGCCGGAAGCTTGGTGCTCGCAAACTACCCGCTTGGAGCTGATGATCTGCTACAGCAACCAACGCTCCAGCCAGTGTACTGTTGCTTGAGGTCCCCGCGTGATCCGCGATCTCCGCTGCTGCAGATCCTACTATCGGATCAGGCAACAGGCTGCGGCGACAAAGAGGGCAAGTGGAGTTGGAAAGAAGCCAAGTATCTATGCATTCTAAATGAAATGCATGTTTACACTTAGGAAGCAACCTGAGACGATCTTCTTCACCGAATTCGTTCAAGCAAACAGCGCAATCTGCGCTATCTTTCAAGCCACGGATGGAACCGTAACAAAACACAGGAAGAGTGTCGATGAAAGCCTGCTCCACGCCTGCATCATGGAGATGGAAGAGATGCTGCAATTGGCCGTGGAGAGCACTTATTGCAGCGGCGCTCTGATCATAGTATTGTGCAGCCAGAAGCTCATGGCTTCTTCCAGCTTCACTAGCTGCCGAGGATATACCACCCGCGCGGCCCCTCCTACTACTTCTGCCCAGACAGCGGGCAAGAAGATGAAGAAACCCTGATAGGATGAACACCACACTGAGGATCACCACTACCACTAGCACACTTGGGTTTATGTGCGACGCCGTCGTGCTCACACCTGCTGGTGGGGTACTAGTGGGAACTGCTGTTGCTGCTGCAAGAACGTCGAGCGAGCTGGCCGTCGTCGACGCATACAGGAGCTGCTGGCGGCCGTTGGAGCTGTCGAAACTCGTAGCAGCTTCTGCTCGATCCTGTACTAACTGTAGTAGCACGCGGCGGCCAACACTAGATGACACCAGCTGATTGAAAGCGGCAGCGGCCTGAGCACCACCAGCAACACTAGACAGAACCAGCCTAAAACCTCCTGCAACACAAACTAAGAAGACAAGGTGAGCCTTCAACATTGTCGAGAGCGCCTCTCATGCAGAACAAGATCCCAAAACCTGCTTCACCCCGTGATAGCCTCTTATTGCTACTACTTCCACTGCAGCTTGCTTGCTCGTCTTATGATTCTGCTGCTGCAAGTGCCGGCCCGGTATATGAAGGTACCGCCGGACCTGCTGCCCTTCCTCCTCCAACCGCATTTGGAATACAGTCCCGTGATCGATCCATCGATCACGAGCTCATACTTCCAAGCATCTGCAGCAGCAGCAGCAGCATTGACATCATCCTACACCTAATAAACTCAAAAGCTGCTTGCTCAAGCAGCCCCCAGTCTCATAAGAATGTCGCGTCTCACGTCTCAATACAAAAGGATGCATACTCCGCTCGATTGCAGACACTCTGCTCACGATGAAGAGCCTCGAGAAACACAGGAGGCACCTAGCTACTGTCACAAACCTCCTACTGATCACAGAAGAAGAAAACAACAAAAACAAACAACAACGAGGAGGAGGAGGAGTCACAAGCTCCACAAACCCAAAACAAAACGTTGGTAACAATACAATGTACTACAAAACTCCAGATCACTCCACGACACGCAGCATTTCCAACAGATCCCCAACAAAACACTGAAACATACAGAGCCTGCCCACAAAAAACAGGGAAGACAAAAACAAGGAGCATACGGAGTGAAGAAACAGATAATACAACAGTAGACCTAGAAGAAGGAGAGGAAGAAGAAGAAGAGAAGGAAAGCTAGAACAGCACAAGAGAAGAACAACTTCACTTCGAAAAATTACAACAACAACAAAAAAGATAAAAAAAAAACCCAAAAAAAAGAAGAAGAGGAGGAGCAGTTGGGTTTGTGTGTCAGAACATCATCAACAACAACAACAACAACTAGCGAAAGTGAAAATTACACAAGCAAATGATGTGAAGAAGAAAAAGGACACAAGCATAGAACTGCACTGCAGAAGAAAGAAGAACTGAAGATGAACTACATTAATTGTAATAATCATTACTTACATCAACAACAACAACAACAACATCAACAACTACAGAGAATGCATTGCGTAATGATCATTGCAACAACAAGGAAGAAACAGAGGATGAAGACCAAGAAGAAGAGCAAGTTGGGGGGTTGGTGGGGGTGGACGCGGGAGTGTGAGAGAGAGAGAGAGGGAGAAAGAATCAGAACTCCCACAATAGCAGTAAGAACTGCACTTGGGAAATTAAGAATTAGGAATTCTTGCAACTAAGAATTAAGAATTCAACTTAATTACATCCGACTCCGTTTGCTAATCAAAGGGATTTGCAGCAGGATTAGCAAAGGACATTAATTAAGATGTGCCATTGAATACGTCCGTTCCAGTCATTAATACACCCAACCTCCTCCCTACAACCCTTCTTGTATTATCGAGCCCTTGTTGTACACACCAGTTTGAAAAATTACAATACACACAGTTGGGTATCATTATTTTTGTCCTTTGGGTAACTCAGGTCCCAGGACCCATGTTCCATATATACCAGTGTTGAGCAGAGCGGATCTATTACCCTGATATACCCGTGGGTATATAACAGGGTAAATGTACACACTCTACCTTATTCCTAAACTTTAATTTAATTCCCTTACGCGGCTGATAAATATTACAGACTTACCCTGCCAGAAATTTTCCCAATTAGTATACAGTCGAGAATTCGCCCCTTTACTTGGGGAAGGTGATTATTTTGAAAAAGGTATTTAGACAGCATATGCCAAAACCATTAGACTATGTAGCATATATCCATTCCCCTAGGTTTTGTAATGCATGTGGTTATGATCAATTTGTTGGAACTATGGTTGCTAACTATTGAATCTATTTTCTTCCGGCATATAATGTTTATTCATTAATTATCTTGGAAAAAAATCATATGCTCTTCAAACCCCTTTAATATTTTATTATCGTTTTCCTTATTTTGCTGTGAATCTATTTAAATCCTTATTGGTTGATTTAGTTATATTTTATTGATTTCTTTCATAGGATGTTTGAAATTTTATGTGTGCATGTTTCCAATGCCAATTTGCACAACCAATTGCCTTTCTTCTCTTTGAAATCAGCCATACTTGTGTGAATATATTTTTACCCTATGTTTATTCACTTCTATCTACATGGTATGTGTAGGGTATAACATAATGAAATATTTGCCCCTACCCTTTCCCTTCAAATGTGATAAAAATTCATCATTTACCCATTAACTGGATCTATAAATTTGCAAAAGCTTTTCTATACCCTTACCCTTGCTTTTTTTAGAATTAGTTTGAAGCCTATTTTACCTTTACCCAGCTGATATATTTTTGAAGAGTTGTAGTTGCCCTTCTCCAGCTGATGCATGCGTATATACCTGCCCAACACTCATTATATACCCTGGATGCTCAGGTAATAATACCCTTGGTGTGAAAAATACACACATACAGTTGGGGCATCATTTATTGTTTTTGTCCTTTGGGTACGTTAGAACCACGTTCCATATATATATACTCTAGATTGTTGGGTGGTACTTTGGTTTGAAAAAAAATACAAACACACAGATAGGTATCCATTTTGTCCTTTTGGGTACTACTACTTTATGACCATGTTCATACACACCCTGCTGGGTGGTTAGAAGTTAGAACGTAGAGACTAGTGTAGGTACAAACCATACAGATGGGTATCATTAACTCGTGGGTTAAAATATTGGCTAACCATTCATTTAAAGAACACGCCCTGGGGACATCATCATGTGACTCGCTAGTGTGATGCCAGTAGGCCATGTCCTAGAGAGGAATTGAAACAGAATGCTCCTGCCTAGGCGCATTCTCTAGGGATGAACTCAGGTAGATAATGCTTCCCCCTTTTCCATTCCCTAGAACGAAACTCAGGCAGAATGCTCCATTTAGGCCCATTCCCTTGTGCAAAGGTCTATAGGTAAGTTGTAGACAAGCACAGGTCAGTCATTATGTAGCATAGGTAGGTGGGATTAAATATCAGAACTGGTAGTGGGAGATGATTCTGAAACTTATTTTGAAATGATGAACATTAACATTTCATGCACATTTGCCACAAACTATGCACGTTTGGTCCAAATTATACACATTATGATTAATGTAATTATCCCAATTTGGTTCTTTCTTACTTCACTTGGAATCCTCGTAACAAATTGAATGCAAATGCCTGTAAAAAATAGCCTAGCACATGTTGTGAACAATGGTAGGTTACATAATTTACCATGGATTGTGGTGACTTTCACTTCAATCGTCATGTCATTCATGAATAAGGCACACTTCATGTTTCAAAGTTCTTGTGTCTTTGATTTGTAAAGGTGCAATACCATCATGATGTACATTTTACCCATATCGTTTGCCACATCATATTATGTATTGTATTATTGTACGGTTTAGGTTTTATGAAGTCTGATGTAACTTGGGGTGTGCACTGGTCAGTGTGTTTTTTTCCGAGTACAAAATTTTGACCAAATGAAAAAAAATGGAAATAAAAAAGCATATTCTGTCACAATATTCTCTTTTTTTCTGGAAAAAAATCATCAAATCTAGAATTTTCTAAAATACAAAACTGGCACTCATGTACATAATGTGCAATATTCTTAGTCTATCCAACAGAAGAATATGACAATATTGCATATTGGTACATACTATGATATCTCCATTTATGTAGAATGCGAAACAGATTTTATAAAGATAAGCACAAATTTGTAGTGTTCATAATATACAAATCTCAGATTCCCAGTGTAACCACATTACTAGGTATAGGGATACTCTCCCCTCATGCACCCACCATAAATCTTTGTGTTTTATTTTATATTGGAGGGTGGACTTAAGTGTACTTAGTAGTGCAATGAGGCATGCATGGTTCTCGCGATGCAAAGTCTTCTGGCCATCAAAACAATAAGTTCATCTGTTCATGTCTGTCATATGGTGTGATCAGTTGACCAACCTTAAAGGACAAAAATCAACTGGATCGTTTTGGGTTAGTAATCTGCATCAAAATGAGCTATTCAGAAGCTGGTGATCAAGATTCTGACCAAGAAGAATGCAAGGGGAAGATTCAAGGTAAGTCTAGAGCCAAATTCCGGTGTCTTTGGAGTTATAGAGGAGATGTAACAAATAAATAACTTTGCTCTTCAAAAGGTGGGTGCAAATCCAGATAATGGATTTCATGCATTGCACTAAACGTTCAAGATGAAAAAAATCATCATTTTTATAATCTTGCATTACTACAACATCTTGGCCAGGGAAAAGAGCTGTGGATTTATGGAATGTACTCCAGTACTTGAATAAATCTTTATATTTAAAATTTAGCTTCACTTTGAAAATGTGAGAAAGAGCTAAGAATAATGGTAAAGGAGACGGGAGGCTTATCAATTTGAGCTCCATGTTGTTTTGCATTACTAGGATGATCAATTTTTATTTTTTTTCCTCCTTATGTTTTCATATAGTTTTCTAGAGAATCATTATTTATGTCACTCTTAAATTTTTATTTAATTTGAATTAACATTAATATCATGGACATGAAAAGGCACATGTTAATTTGCTTTTTCATATCGATGTTGGTGAGTAGGGGATAAGAATGACATAGTTAAACTTGAAAATAAAATAAGTATGAATTGTTTTTGGAATTGTCCAAGGATGATTATACAATAGATTTTGGAAAATCATCCATTTGTATCGAATCCTCATTTCTTTGGTCACAATAATCATTTATTATTTTTTATCAAATGTACTCAAACAGTTAAATAAAAATTAATTTTTAATTTAATTCTTCACTTTGAAAAGGGAAATTTCAAAGGGAAAATTTCAAAATAATGATAAAGGATGTGTGGACTCTGAAAGGATATTTTAAAAATAGTTGTAAATTTTTCACCTTTTCATGTAAGTGCTAAGGGAGAAGAGGGTACTCGTTATGAGAAAGAGGTGAAGATAACGATAAAGGAGGTGGAATTCTTGAAAATATATTTGAATAATACATTTTTTGAATTCTAGTGATAAAACAAAAGAAAAAAAATTCAAAATTTATTGTAGTCATCTTTAAACAATTTCAAAAACAATTCATACCTACCTCATTTTTTCAAGCTATTCACAAGGTATGTATTTGTTCTTTAACATTAATGTAAGATGCAACATTTTTATTACTTTAATGTTGTGTGTGAAAATGTCAATACTTGCATATATGACATGTAAATCCCATGTGACCTTACATGCTCAAACCTTTCACACTTACACACTTACATTGTTGTAGTGTATAGTTTTGGTTTTAACCTTTACATTTAAACGGTGTCATGTAAACATCTTGAGGCATATAAGTGTATATAGTATATAGCTTTAGTGAGTGTACCTATTTTACAATCCATATTAATTAGTTGTGAGTGCATCTCAAAGTTTTTCTTTTCTTTTTTTGTAATGGGCCACTTTAATTTGCCATTACAGGAAAATAAAAATAAATACCACCATGATACCTTTACTACTCTCCAAATAAATGGATTTTCTACCAATATGGGATGTGGCAATGCTTCCCTTTAACCACCTTGCCTGCTATTTTGGACAATTGTTGGGTGACTATATTGATGTTAATATGTCAGCTCGTGGATGATAAATCTAAAATTTCAAAATATATAGCAGCTCGGTGAATGTACAAGGGCTTCAATAAATGTTCAGACCAGGTAAAGGGTATATACACTTTGCAAAATTATCATTTCAAGTAAGAGTGAAAGTAAACAATGAACAAATACAATATCCACAGAGTAAGGGCAGGGGTAATAGTTTCATTGTTCATCTTTTTCTAACCATGCAAGTGTAATTGGATAAGTGAAAGGCAATTCAATTTAATATTTACACAATTATCATACATTGCCAAGTGGAGAAGACAATAAAAATATGCAATTGGTGACAAATTCTAAATGGATTCTAAGAACAATATGGAAGAGTTTTGTTCAAGGTAATAGTGGAATGAACAAAAATAAAATGTCAAAAGAAAACATACTTGATTAATTAGTCACCATAATTCAAAAACATTCATCATAAACACATGCATTGCAAAATATGGAAATTCAAAATGCAATATAATGATTTTGGCATATAGTCTATTTTTACCCACTTCAAAACAATTACCCCTTGAGAGAGTTGCAACTCATTTTCAGATTTTGCTACAGTGGCAAATTTCACCCATTTATTTTTTGGCTGAGGTGAACTGGTGATCATCCACAAGAGGACTTAGCCATATTTACACATCATAAAGGAAAGTAAATTTTTTTTGGAACCCTGTTAGAACCTGGTGACATGCTAGAAGTTATGGTCTAAATCTGGTTATTCCAACTTTTTTTTCCTCATAATATGGCGAATTTGGACCATTCTTTCCAAAAATATCCTTTGCATGATTGGCAGTCGCTTTTTTCTGTCGCCAAGTGATGAAATTTTGCCAAATAAAAAAAAAGAGTTGATAGTGTAGTGTATCTGTTAACCCTGGTATACACCTATGGGTATATCTGGGTAAAATACTTACACACCCAACAAACTGGCTTTGATGGTTAGATGTTGATAGAACAAGCATAAGAAGGCCACTTTACCTAGGTCTGCATTTAAGCAATACATTTGATCCTTGGAGTTGAAGGGCAAATACAGTTCAATTTTTATCAGGATGCCCTGAGATATGGAAATTGATTGGTGAAATTTTCACAACATTTGCACATCCCTCTATCACATGTGTGAGAAACAAAGAATGGATTTTTATAAATAAAAAAAATTTCCATCTCTCATCTTTCTGGTACATTCATCTCATTGTCCATGTGCATGTTTATTTGATTAATGAACTAAAATGGTCTCAAATTGTAGTTAGTTAAACATTCGGAAATCACAATTTACACACATGGTGTTATTATTACACAATTCTTCAATCTCCCAAATGTTAGCAATTTGGGAAGAGTAAGTTTTAAGTTATTGGCTCTGCCCAAGAGGAAGAGTCTTCACATCAATGTATGATCGAGGGGTAAAATTTTTGCCTTTGAAACTACGAACCAATGTGTGGGTGGTTGAGAGCTGCAGGCTTTGCTGTACTCTGCAGGTTGCTGTTGTGATGAAAATTCATTGTTGCATTCAAATCACCTAACCATGTTACAGGGTTTAATTATTTCTCATGATTTTATTGCTATGCTTGTAAGGGAAAGTTTCAGAGACTTGAGAGCAGGGCAATATTCCTATTGACCAGTGTTGGTCTGGTATATAGGGTATCAAAGACTGGTATCAATATTAGTATGAACACTTGATATCAAATATCAGACCAGTCTCAGATGACCCTTATCTGGTACCAGCTTAATACCAGTACCAACTGGTAGGGATTTCAGGTAATACCAGTCTCATATCAGGTATATATTCCTGCCATATTTTAATAACCTTACCCAGATCATTGAGATTTCATCCATGTTAGTAATGAATTTTAAAATTGTAAACATGTTTATGATAGAAAAACAAAATTAAGAAATGCCTTTATAACCCACCCTACCTAGCTAATATAACCAACAATTTTGAAGATGAGTATTTTGAAAGTTAACGTTTATGCATAACCACCAGTTATTACCAAAAAATCATGGAGTAAACTGATAATTGGGGGTATTACTTTGACTATGAAATTGATGACTGGTGGGATTAATTTATTTTTAAAATATATTGATACCAATTACCATGTGTGATTAAATTTTTTTTTTAAAAACTTCCCAACTAGTTGTGAAAAGAAAAGGAAAAAATCTTTCTTTTTGTTTGGTCTTTTGAAACCTGCTATCTAGACACAAGTTTAGAGAACCAAACTCATTTTCACACCATTGTGATGCTTACCTCATCCAAAATTTCACCTCCATGCCATTTTACTGTTGTTGCTGAAGATGCTTAAGGTGCATTCACACTTGGTGTTACAGACTCTAGTGGTGCATGCCCTAACATCCATAAACATTAAGCTATCACCTACTTGACATTGCATGCCACCTAGGATGCCACCGAGATTTTCATTTAACACTGACTTAACATCAAGTGTGAATGCACCATCAGTGGTTGATGTGGTTTTCATTTTGTCCTGCAATATGGAGAATATTCTCCAGGTGTTACTGTGAACTGTGAGTTCAATTTCTTTTGAAATTTCATGGGAAAAATATTCCTATTTTAACTTATTGTTAGTTTGACCTTGCTATAACAGGCAGAGCAATTAGCTATGCCAGGAGCTGCTTGTTTAACAGTGTGTCCATTTTCGTAGAGCATCCCCACCCACACCTGCTACCTGTTTAGGCCTACCTGGGCTAAAACTTAATTTTACAGCCCCTTTTCCTGCTGTGGGTGGAGATGCTCTCTTACAGAACCTCTTCATCACCCATTTGTTGCTGCATGCATTTTTGTACAGTAGTACTAAGATGTGACTGTAGTGCGCCAATGGTTTTAAAAAGATTTATGTGATGGTAAAGTAAGAATTGCATTGAACTTTTTGTCTTACTGTGACAAACCTGATGAGTTCATGTCTGCAAAATGAAATGAATATGTAGATTCCATTGTTCTCTCTCCTGTTCTCTTTGTTCTTCCCTCATTGTCTTCTCTTCAAATACACCATTGTCCTCACACTACTACTGGGTTATGTCTACTTCTGACGCTCACCATTGTCATTTCTCAGAAACCCATTTCTCTCCAAACTGGCTGCCGGTACAAGCAAATTGAAAATAACTTCCGGAGATTTTTTCAAATCCTTTTTTCGCATTCTACTTCCTTTTCCTTGCAATAGACTGATAATGGAGATTCTTAAATGCAGAGTTCGACCAGTAGTCAGTGAGTGTAAGGGAAAAGGCAGGTTTAATGTAAAGGGGTTAATGTAAAGGGGAAGGCATTGCTGTTAGAGCCTTCTGACCCCAGACCTCAGGCTCCGCCCCATGGTCAAGGGCTAAAAGGCACTGACAGCAATGCCTTCCTCTACATAACAATCCAAGGGCTAACAAGTATGGCATGAAAACCAAGGCAGGGAGTTACAACAGATAATCTCCAACTCCAGGCTGGAGCATGAAAATGTGCCGTGGTAAGGTGCCCTGAATTTGCAATGTGCAAATTCCCTGACTTTGTTATGTGAAAGGTAAGGTCCTTGGTGGAGGGCATTACCAAAATCGAGCCTTCACCTGACTATTGCCTCTCACTGTGGTAATGCCCTTATCCTGGGGGTTTACCCCCTCATAAAGAAAGAGGCCAATAGACAAGATCAAACAAGACACATGTAGAATCGGTGGCTGATTTGAACCTGTATGATATTTGTGAACTAAGTGTATATATAGTATGAACTTTACAAAGTGTAAGAACCTTACTTGAGATGAAATGTACCCTCCCTATTGTGGAGGTAAATTACACCAGATACATGTTCCTCTTTTTTCCTCTGAATTTTCCCCCGAGTGCTTTCTGTTGCCTGACGGCATTGCAATGAGAGGTAGCCCCTGACAATATAACCCTGAACATAGCTGATACTTAGTCAGCATAAAAAGCTGATAGGGCAAGTTCCAATGGAATTACATGTAGGGTTAATGCATGAGGTTCAAGGCATTCTCAAGATCCAGAGGGGCATTCCCCAACAAAGGCTCACCCAAGGCAGAGCCAAAGTGGGCCCTTATTTCAGGAAATTCTCTGGCCCGGGGGTGTTGCTTGGCATAAGGACAGACCTTGTCTTCACTGCTTGCTTAGCTTCTATAAAGTGTGTTTGAAAGCATAAGAATGCAAATGAATGGTGGCAAATCAAAGGTGCTTGAAGGATGACAATGGCAGGAAACCATAGGCATTTGCAAAAAAGGGGATGAAAGGTGAGATGAAAGGAGGAAAAGTGTAGCGGCGGTACTGAGTGGTGCCAAAAGATGTCCCCCAGTTACTCATCAATAAGTGCGGTAATTGTGAACATTCTGGGTCCCAAGGCACATAGCCTAGCGAGCTAACAAAGAAGAAAAACCTTGCAAATAAAAATCAAGGATGGGATCCCATCCGTCAAAAGTACAAGGCAAATGAGAACACAAGTAGACACAACCCAAAAAAAAACAAAAGCAAACAATCCACAAAAATCAGGTAAAGACCCTATGCAAAGAGGACTCATGGCTACAAAGGAACAATCAATAATAACAAAGAAGATCTAAGATGAAAGAGTTGTAATCTACCATAAATTTTCTAATGATAAAGGTGCATTAGCTTTGATGTGTGGAAGAGATGAGGAACCCCAACCAAGTGTAGCAGCCTGTTGAAGAATTGCTATGGCTTGCACATGTTATAGGGTTATGGACATTCGTTATCGATAGTAAGAAACAAGCATTGAGGGGATTAAAGAAAAACATTGATGATGCACAATAGTGGTACGTGCACAAGACGTAAAAAATGAATCAAAACAAAAATGAAAACACCCATATGTCTCAATAACAAGGGGAATGAAATCATTGCCCAATGTTCGCTCAATGTATAACCATGTCTTCTCCTAAACAACCATCATCATTCCAAGTGTTGTTGTCGTTGTTGCTCACTACACCATATCTATGCAATTCAGGTTAACAACGATGACGTCCATCAAGGTTTAGAACTCATTTGTAATGATAAGGATATCCATTTGTCATTGGGTGTGGTGATGGAAAAGGTGGGAGATTAGCCCACGATACATTTCAATTCATTAGTCTAGTGAATTGGTCCCCATTCACTAAACTTGTGAATTCTCTGTTTCTTCACTAGTCCTCGTTCATTACAACCAGTGAGTTCACTCAAAATCTAGTGAAATCACTTGACGTAGAAAGACACCTTTTGTTGTAGTGTTGTGTTAGTCAACATGTGTGCTTCACAGCCTCGCTAGATAATACCTATCACCTTAGATGTTAATTCATATGTTGCATTAAAACCTCTAATACTATGGGCAGTAGGAGGCATCTTAAACTTTGAAACAATTATCAAATGGGAGCACACAAAAGCAAGGGGGGAATCCTTTAAAAGAAAATATGACCTACTTCCTGGTTTTAATTTCTCGTATCAAACACCTTGGATAACCCAATCACCTAGGAGCCATTCTCGGCCCCAACCATATGTGAAGTAATTTCAAATCATGTGTAAACCCTTGTCACATAATAGAATCCAGTAGTCCTCAAAAGTTGAAGTTTGGCATTTAACAACTACATTATTTCCTAGTTGAGCACCCTTAATCATTTGATCTCAGTAGTTCCTTTCCATATGTGGGCATCTGATGTATACGAGGGTTCACTTACTTTGGTTACAACATTTTTTTCGATTGCACCTAAAATATTTATTCTTGCCATTATTTCTTCTCCCCCACTACCAAATTCTATTTCATCAATTGAATCACGGAATGCCTCTCGCACCTCAACTACATTTGTGGGCTTCAACCATATCTATTTCCATGGCTTGACGCATCTTACTTACATTCAACAAATTTAGCACAATCAACATACTTGGAAACTTGAATGCATTCCATAATGAAGCACGTCAAAGAGAAAAGAAACATGTAATTATTCACATGGCACAGATGATGTAGAATCTTGACATTTAACACCAAAAAAAAAATGTTTCAATACTCCAACATAATTGGATCCCGACATGCGACTAATCATACTTGGTGAACTTTTCTACTCCCTAGAATAATTGCACAATGGAAGTCCCTTGTCCTATCCACATCACCCACTTTGATTTCCCATAAAGTCTTATTAAGTATTTTTTTGGCATATTCATGAGTTGCATTAAACTTTTTTTATTCTTATTACAAGAAATGGACTACCTCATATGCATTTTGGATTTTCAATCCCTACAATTTTATTTGTTCCTTCCACAATTTTCTTTTGAATAAGGCGCCTACTCCATTGACTTCCCCATTACCATGCCCTATGGCAAAATAGTTCCAACTCATCTAACAGCTTCCTACAAGATGTTCACTAATAGTGTAGTTATGATATTTTCCTAAAAAATACCATGCCATAGCACTTTTGAATTGACCAACACACCCGTCACTGCACACAACATGTTGCTTCATCTAATAGCCCTTGGACTTTAAAAACTCCTAATGCAATTGAAATGCATGTTGGACAAATGAAATATTGTGATCTTTATCATTCCGATATGTAATAGTGTACCTCTTTAAGGATTCTATTCTTGTCCATGACTAGGTCATAATCAGGATTCTACCGATAGGTAATGTGAACAAGGATTGTTATTTGGAATGAAAACCAGTGAATAGATTTTGTTTTGGACCTTCATTGTATAATTTTTAGAAAAATTTATGCACAAGACAACAATGTCATAAAGTATGTGTTTCAAGTAGTATTTAAATTCTTTCTCTTGCCAATAGGTTATAAGATTAAGCACAACAAATTTTGAAAGACACGGTTTGAAATACTTTATCAAGTCAAGGGGTTTTGTGTTGTTGTACATTACCTTGTTGATTTTTTTTCCCAACCATCATAAGTTTTACCTACAACTTCATAACCAATGCTACACCATTGGGTCTTCTTACTTATAGAGAATTCCTTTGGAAAACCTACAACAACTTGATGCCACACATAAGGCAATCACCCATAATATAATCCTTTCTGTGAAATTCATCATTTTGTTGTTTAAAGCACAATAATTAACTCCATAATGAGGTCAATGTACTATCTATTTGTGTATGTGCAAAATGAGAAAGCTCACCAATTACACCATTGATTTTTGGTTTACTATCATGGATATGTTTCCTTGTTTGTAAAATGTTCACCCCATGCATGAGTTCATTGAGTTTCGTATGGTATTGGTAGGTGCACATATTCCATTATTTCAACCTTTTCACAAACCATGGTTTCAAGGTTTGGAACTTTGTTAACATGATAGGAACATCTAGATGTTTTTGTTTGAATGGTGTGAAGAACTCCAATTGCCAAACACAAAAACACAAACAATAGGTAAATACCAATCAAAATAAATTTTTGACCCCATCTAAACATTCTTTAGGACCTAAGTCTCTAGTTACCAATTTTGCATGAACAATCTTGGGTGACAATCATTTGTCATGAAAGTAGGATTTCTTAACAAATTCCAAGACACACAACTTTGAGCTATCTACCCAAACTATTCAACATGGAAAATAAGAAAGTTCAAATGAACTAATCATTGTATAATAAAATTTTGGGTGAGGCAAGAAATTCGGAAATATTTTTGGAAGAATTATGATTTTGAATTAATAGATGTTGTAGGTTTCTTTTAAACAAGAGCTCATATTAGAGCTAGGATAAGATATATTTTTATGGAGAAAAACATATGATTGTTCTTTGTACTCATTTTTAATTCTAAATGCAAATCCATATTGTTTTGAAAGTCATCACGCTTTGAGTTGCCCAAACTATTTAACAATAGTAATGAACAAACAAGAGAGAAGATGAAAGATTAGATGTTGTTTGGCACTTTTGAAGGCATCCATTTTGACTAGTCAAATTGCTAAAATACCTTTATTTGCAACATTTTCTAGTAGTATATTACAACTTACCGTGTCCTTTAGAGAAACATGTAGGAAATTTGGTCTATTCTAAACAAATGTAGCATTTAATTGGTCAAACATATGAAAACAATTTCTAACATGTAAATATAAGTACACTTTGAACTACTTGGCAATGGTTACAACATAGTTGTAATCACTTATATTTTGAAGTTACCAAGCAACCATATAAGTATTATAATTAAGCTTATGGAGCTCAATTGGTAACACCATCACCTTTTTTTGAGCATTAGGTTTTACAGGCTAGAAGTTACCAAGCAAAGGAGTCCAAGTTCATGATTACTTCTCAAAGCACCACCTACACCTTAGAGAGTACTAAGTAGCCACATTTAATAATTTGAGGTTAAAAAAACAGTTGTATCATTTGCCCAAAGCACTATCTCCTTAGAATTCACCAAATAGGAGCCACGACAAACATTTTGAGCTTATTAAGGTAGTTTCATCACCTTATCAAAGCACTACCTCTCCTCAGAAACTAACAATTAGTGATATCAAGCAATTTGAACTTATCCAAGTAGTCTTATCACTTTTTCAAAGAACTATTTGCTCCAAAGAAATTAGAAAACAACTATATCAAGCAATGTGAGGTTATTTAAGTAATTTCATCACCTTTTCAAAGCACTTTGCTCCTTAGAAATTACAAAGCAATTTGATCAAGTAATTTAAACTTATGAAAGTAGTAGCATCGCCTTCTCATGAAACACTTTCTTCTACACATCTTTGAATAAGCAAATGCATCCATTAGTCTAAGCTTAAGAAAAAAGTTTGTGAATCTTGCAAAACACTATTTGATCTTCAAGGACTTGCAAGCATTTGCATAATTTACCTTGAATTTATGAAAGTTTATTAAACCTAAACTGATTGCAACCAAACCAACTTTGATCAACAATTAAGTGAAAGCCTATAGAAGCCAAGATTAAAACTCCAAAATACATTTTGCTATTTAGAATTTGCAAACAACTAGTTTTGCAAAAACAACTCCAACTTCATGAAAGTAGCAACTACAACATAACACAACCAATGTTAAGAAAGAAATTACTTGAAATACTTGAAGGTAATGCTTTGGGTGTTCTTGAAACCATTTCATTGAGGTCTTCAACTTTGACAATGTCCTTATGGTTAAAAAAAACAATGGTTTCAATAGTCCACTAATCATTACAATGAATTTGCAAATATATGAGTAGATTTACAACTCAATTTTAGTTGTAATTACCACATGCAACTTGCTATAGTGCCTAGTCATTTTAGACAAATCGCATAAAATTATAATTGCAAAAGACAATATGTGGCACCAAGTTATAAAAGCAATCACATAAAGATGCGATTTACATGAACTTTTCATCCATCACACCAACTTACATGGTATCATCATTTTACAACTAATTTTACAACTCAAAAATGTAGTCACATTATTTATATTTGTTTAAATATTTATTATTTAAATAATAAATGAATAATATTATATATATATTTAATTTCATTACATTAAACAAGTACCATGTTGACACGTGTCATTACATAGGATAAGCTTAAAAAGCTAGTTTAGGTTGCTAGGTAAGGCACCTATTGTGCCTACTTAAGGTCACCTAATAGGCACTTAGGCTGTGTTGGTTATGTAAGTAGAAAACATTTGATCAACATTCCAACGTTGACTAGCCCCATGCCATTTGTAAGGATTGATCCTTGAACCCCAAGGATGGAGAATAATTCCTTTACCACCAATTCACCCCACATGTTGTGGAAAAAGAGTCACATGCATTTTATTTAACCTATTTGATTTCCAACATTACACAAAACATCATTTTTGAACTTTGATATCTTATTACAATTTTGTCTAAATGACAAGATTAAAGTTTAAACTTAAGTTTTTTTCAATAATGCACCCAAACATATGTTTTTCTCTCAAAAATATAAATCAATTTGAAAAGAAAAATATTTGAATTTCATTATTCAATACAATTTCAAAGACCATTCCGTGGCAAAATTAAATTCAATCACATGATTTATAAATGGATAATATCATAACAAATACATAAATAAATTTCATATCTTAAACCTCCATTTGATTCTAAAAATTATATTATATAATTTTTTTTGGTATATCATAATTTTACCAATAGAGTTTAATTAAAATGTGTGATATATAATTTATTCACATATTATATTTATAAGTTAATCATAAATAAATTATAATATAAATATAATGAAATTTATTTTATTAACTATATTTCTGATATAAAATATTAATCTACATAATCAATAATTTTAAATATTGATTAATTGCATATAATTAAATGGTTTTATGGAACTATAAGTTTGATTATGTTTACACATATAATATCTTAAGTTTTACTGAAAATTGTGATAAAATTTTATGTAAAAATAAATTATATTTTTTCACATCTCAAACATCTATTTTATTTAAGAAATTATATTATACAATTTTGTTTATAATAGATCATAATTGTACCGACAAAATGTAGTTTAAATATATGATATGAAATGGGTCATAAATTACTCGTATTACTTAGTATATTCAATAAATAAATTACATTGCTACCTAATATAATAATTAATTCAAAAAAATCACATATATCAACATGATAAACTAATTTTTACTTAACCCACATACATATGACCTACTTGTTACTTATTACCTATACTACTTATTGCCTATTTAATACATTAATTACATAGCCTACTTAATTATTTAATTACACTTATTATGTAAACCTTAACCTATTTAATAAATAAATTATAGAGCCTAATTAATTAAATAATTAATACAAAAACATTATCACATAACAACAATATGATAAAATACCTACTACTTAGCCCTATTTTTACCATTAATTGCCATGGGCCCTTTGAAATTTTCACAAACTCACGAAACCTTACTATGCATTTAATGATTAATTCAGTGAAAAAAATTAAGGGAAAACAATTAGACCATTAAATTTAGCAATTTCATTGGCTAATTCATTTGTTTTCCCCATTTGATTACATGTGCATTTGCGATTAAAATTTATAGTTGCAAATCAAGTTGAAAAGATGCCATGTTGTATCTAATAGCCCTTGAACCACCTTCCAAGTCGCAAAAACAACTACAATTTCATTTATTTTGGGATGCCACTAAAAATGGATGATATAAATGTATTTTTCATTTTATTTTCATCCAAATTGACATATGTCGCAAGTATAAGTTTCATATGCAATTACAAACCACTTTGTAGTTGTTTATGCAACTATTCATCATTTTTACCAAGTGCCAATTGTTTTTACCAAGTGTCATATTTGAAGTCACAAAAATGGTTTATTTGGATAGAAGTCACAAACACATGGGTGTGAATGGAGAAGATTCCTTGTAATGAATTGATCACAAGGTGCCAAAAATGTTTAGACAAAATTTGAACACATAGTTTTTTTGTAGTATGTCCAAAAAGTAGAGCTTGATGTGTCCAACAAGAGCCATCTTTTAGATGCCTTCTTAATGTTTCTCCTATCCACACCCAGTACTTTTGTTGTTTCCCTACTATTCACTAATGATTGAGAAGATGCAAAGGTGCACATTATAGATTTAACCATTATTAGCTTAGAAGATCCTTGACCTATCACATGATTTGACAATCCATACTTGAAATTTTCAAGCAATTGATGGTTGTGTTTCAATCTCTTGACATCTTGTAAGTAGGGAGGCATAAGATGAATAATAAGTTAATGGGACACAACTTTTTGCATTATGGCTTGTTGTTTTGCAACATCATATCCTTTCAAGAAATCTAATCTGAACATAATTATGGTCCTTGCTGTAGTTGCAAAGGATCTAGGACCATATTTCAGAAACTACTCACAAATGTTAAATGTGTAGCTTCAATTAGCTCCAATAGAGCCCTCTCTTCCTTCACAAATCATGATTGCTCTTCAACAAGCACTTGGGCATGTTAAAACTTATTTTTTGTTGCCAAATTCGTTGATATTCCCTTTTATGAGCTAATTGTTTTTCTTCTTCACCTTTAGACCCATCAACATCTTGTAATCCCTCATTTTTTAATGGTTTAGGGTTTTTAATGGTTATCATGGCATGCCATTTTTTCCAACTAGAACAAGAAATGTTTGTTTGCATTAAACAATTATAGTTACCTCCATATTTAACCTTCGATTTCAGAAAACAAGTTTGTAACCTAATGCAACTTTCAACATCTGTTTTACAAGGACCCATAAGGCAATAGTGATGCATTGAAGGATGCATTGGGTGATGAGCATGTTGTACAATTGTTGGTGGCGATGGAAAATCAAGTTCCATGGTTTGGGCTTTTGTGACCTCCAATAGTGGTGGCCAACAAGCGTGAGAATCACCTTTGTGGGCATGAGTTGATGGTGCATTTAAACAAGTTTGAAAAGTAACAAAAATTGATTTGTGAAAACATCTTTCAAAAGCAGGATTCCAGTGCAAGAGGTGCCCATTGATGCGCAACTTCTTGACCTTTAAAATTGTGATTATGTTGTGATAGTGAATTTTGGTGTGCGAGATTTTCATCTCAAAGTCACACAAAAATCAAAAAAGTTTGCCATAAAGAAATTCACCATAAATATGGCTTCTACAAATTAGCCATGTTGATGAAAGAAGGTTACAAATGTAAATTGATTTAGGGTTTAGGGTTACAAAACTAGAATGGTCACATTCTAAACTAGATGATACATATGTTCATAATTTCATCCACATACATGATATAATATGTTTCTTTTTTATCCAAATCAATGTAATATTTTTGTTAAATTTCAAAATAAAGTCCAAACATAGGAAAGAAATATTTAAGTTTCAAAGTGTTATATAAGGACGAATAAGTTTCATCTAGACACACATGTACTTCTAGAAATATATGATTATGTATCCATGTCGTGTTCTTATTAAAATTCAAAATTTTATTTTAAATCAAACATATAAGTTTATTCATTTTTAATCCAATTGTAGCAAATCATATTCATTATATATATGAATAATTGTACATAACACATCAAAACTTTAAAAAATTGCAACCTTACCTTCTCTTAAATCATAATGATAATCATTTTGTCTTTGAAAAAGGTCTTCAAATTATGACATTTCAGTGATCAAAAGCACATTCAAATCTGAGAACAAAACACTATAATGAATCACCAAATTAAAACACATATTCAAGTATTTTTCACTACCAAGCTTTTTTAATCATCAATATATGGTCATGCATAATAATTAAAAAAGAATGGGTTAGTATAACATAGGATAAAGGTTGTTCAAACTTTCAACCAAATTCAACATCCTAGTTTTGAGTGCTTAGTATCCACTAAATGTATGATGAAACATTTTGGAATTACACAAAAACCATTGAGATGAAAATTCACAAGTTAAGAAAATTGTGCAATTAAATTCATTAAATTCTAATTCTTAAACTCACGTAATAAGTTTTCAAAGTTAAGGGGGTGCAAGATTTTACTACATTCAACATAAGCTTTGGTACATTTGACAATTATTGCAACTTTTTTCTTTTTTTCATGTTTCTTTTTGCAATACCTTTATTTACTACTCATATTGTTGCAAAAAAGAAGAAAACCCTAGGGGTGCCATTTTGTCCTAGTTGGCACCCTTTTTATTGTCAAATTTTTTTGTTTTTGAAGTGTTTTTCTTCATTAGTTATGTTTTCTTATTTCTTTTGTGTAGAATGTACATTCAAAGGGAATTGAGGAAAAGCTAGCTTATGCCATCCCTTGGCACAAGTTTGAAACACCTTTTTGAGCCAACAATGTAACACCAATAATAACGGAGGAACCAATGAAAGGTGTTGAGGCAAAAAATCCAACAATTTTAGTGGCAATAATGGAAGAGCATTAGGAAACAAATGTTGACAAAATAATTGTATTGAAGGATGTAATGGTGCAACATTACCCACAAATGCTTCTCCAAGGGAAAAAAATAACATGATGGGAATGTAACAAGTAAGGGAAGAACCTATTGAAGTTGTGGTTCAATAATTTGAGTCCCCATGGTAACATAATGTAAATAAATGGTTGTAAATTCAACCAAGACAAACACCAAGATTAGCAAAAGGGTACTTATTGGTTTGGAAGACCAATTAATGAAAAAGAAAGGAGAACGAGGGTTCCTTCTTGACTAGTTGGTAGTTTGGAATATTTTCAAGGAAAACCACATGTTTAGTGGTATTAGTGAATGAAGACATTGAACTAGATGATGGGAAGATGGTGGTAGGAGTGCCAAAGGTGCACGTTCTTAACACTAAAGCATATCCAATAGATCAACTAGTGTAGACTGTGCAATAACTAATTGTATTGGAATAAATGATTGCTTAACTAGTATAATCATAGCAAGGAGAATTAGGTTTGGTAATAAAAATTCCAATTACTTCTCATGTTGTTTTCCATGATATTGAACTTCTACATCAAATTCCAAGACTAGTGTTTGTAAACATGTTTATGAGAAGGTTTCAATGGGGAATTAAAGATTCTGTGGATTGTTTCATTTGGGATCAACATATGTTCAAAACCATTTAGAGCACCTGATTAAGAACATTGTACTTTCTATCAGCATGAAGGACATCCTTTATAAACCTATCCATTTTGTACATGATGATTTGTGATAGATAACGAACAATTTAATGGATCAATTTACCAACCAAGTGGTTGTGCATAGTGAGCCACTAGTAACAAGAATACTAGAGGAGATACATGTTAACAAGGTGGACATTCAATAATGTTTTTGATTTAAAGTTGTTTATTTAACCTTTGTTGCAACATAGGTGCATGGTAGAATAATTGTTTTTTATGGGAATTGATAAATTTAAAACTAGTGGGTGAAAATCTTTTAAAGTGTACTACATAGGATGAAAAGAGCCTAGTCCTTGCTAGTTTACTTTATATTTTGATCCCGATAAAAAATAATGAGTCAAAAATTGTCAATTTTTTTTGAATGACTATATTACCATCACAACCCTAGATTTTATCATAATCATTCATAAATATGTCTTTACATGGTAAAAAAGGACTAGGTAAAAAAGACAGAAAAGGTGACATTGTGACAAGATTTTGGTACACCTAAAAAAATTTGGACTTTAATACTTTCACAACCTGATCATTATATAAACAAATTGATTGGTACTTGCCAAATACTTGTACATTGTATGCAATGTTTAACCCAACAAAATAAAAAGGTTAAGAACTAGATTGATGGGTGAAGCCAAAAGTTTTCAATATTAATAAACACAATTCCATTATCAATGGAACATGTATTTAGTCAAGATTTAATGAATCTAGTGGTTGTTGAGGATGGATACATGCAAGTGTTCAATCTTGATCTAGGTGGTGTTGCAAAGGTATTAAATTTGAACAATGATATTGGAATTTCACATAAAACATCCAATATACAAGGATACTTACCACATATCTAACTATGATGTTTGTACTGGTTCGAAATGGGGATGTTCCAATGGTGATGACCAATATATTAAAAACATGACTTTTTTAGACTCTAATCAATATGAAACAACTGGCATACCAAGAGCATGACTTGAATACACTTTGACCAATACATAAACAACTAATGACAAACCTACTTTCATAGTAGGTAATATCTAAGCCTAGGCGGAGTAATCTTTCAATGCATGCATGGATAGTATCAGTGACGGGAGTGTTACATCGATAAAGGCTAGGAGGCAACATGTTTAGAAAAAAATTCCTTATGCATTGTATGTCAAGGATGCAAATCTAAATGGACATGTACAAATGTCCAAAACAACAATATGGGCAAATGGTGCAACGGAGGATGAAGACATAGTTAACATGTTCATAATCGCCTTACATAATATAATTTCATTATGGAGTTAGAATTTCTTTGCAAAACATTTCAATTGTATTTTTGCAAAATTGAAACCACTAATTACTTTAGTCAACATGGTTATAATAGTAGTTAGAAGTTAGAATAATAGAAAAACATGTGTTCCAGGAAAGGGAGCCCTTGAAAAACAAGATTGTCGTAGATTGGATAGAGGAATAAAAGATGAATAAAAGATGTAAAAACAATTCAACAATTATAGGTAACTACATCAAAAGAGGATAAACCAGTGTTTCCTACTTTTGGGAACACTACCTAGGCTAAATTGCTTGATATGGACATATGAAAATCGTCATTTCAAACAAAATGCCTTAATTGAGTGCATCAGCTTTTGTCTATGGACGATAAATGATGTACATTTATTTTCAGTTCATTCATTTCAAAAAAATACAAAATGAATTTTGAAAGTTCTTTGGAAAAAATAACACAAATTGCAAGCACTACTATAATTCATGGTTTTTCAAAAGTTCCAAGTTGACTAACAAGTCCTTTTGTACTAACGGACATGTACGTTTTGACTATAGGCCTAGGTTGAATTACATGTGTATTTTTGATTAGTTACAAACTTTATTAAAATGACCTATTTGACCAAACGTAAAATTGAACATGGTCAAGTTGAACAAAAAAATGACCACCCTAGTCAAAATGACCCATGGCTTCTAGTCAACTACGACATTTAATCAAGTTGAACAAAGCAAAATGACATCTTTAATCAAGATGGACAATGGTGTTTTAGTCAAATAGGACATCCTATGTTACTTAATTCGTTAAAATAACTACTAAATAGGTTAGGCAATAGCCTAATCTTACCTACATACCAACTTCCTTACCTACATACCTACCACCTACCATCTTACAAACCTACCATCCTACGTCCTTACCTACAACCTATTTACCTACATACCTATCTACCTCATACTTCCCACCTACCATCCTACATCTTACAAACCTACCATCCTACATCCTTACCCACAACCTATTTACCTACATACCTATCTACCTCATACTTCCCACCTACCATCCTACATCTTTACCTACCAACCTCCTATTTCTCACGTATTATCATACAACCTTACCTACTTACCTTTTACTTCCCACCTACTATCGTACAACCTGACCTATCTACCTTTTATTCCCACCTAACATCCTACATCCTTACCTAATTGCTTCCTACTTCTGAATTACCATCATAGATACCTACCTACCTACTTCCTATTTCCTACCTACTTCTTATTTCCCACCTACCATTGTATAACCCTACCTACTTAGCTACCTCCTACTTTCCACCTACCATTGTACAACCCTACCTACATAGTTACCTTCTACTTCCCACCTACCATCGTACAACCCTACCTACATAGTTACCTTCTACTTCCCACCTACCATCGTACAACCCTACTTACATAGTTACCCCTTACTTCCCACACAGCATCTTACATCTGTACTTACCTCCCTACTTATAGGTACTTACCTACCTTGCTCCCAAGCTCCTTGAAAGACCCAAGACAAGTTTAAGGTAATAAACAACAGAATTGTTAAGAGCTCAAGGCACACTCCCAACTCTCAGCACTAAAAGGGGTAGGGGGGCATGTTGAAGCTCTGGGATGGGACTAGGAAGAATGACAAGTTTCTAGTTACTCACTTGAATTTACATCAAACCAACCAACAAGTTAGTTAGTTCACTTTTTGGAACACCTGTAGTGCTAAGACAAGGCATGGGCGACTTTGGATTCACAAGACTCACCACGAGCTAGACTTGGGGGAAGGTGGTGGCCTAAACCCTAAACCCTAAACCCATATAGTATTATTTGCGCCTCTTCATGACACCTACATCTGAATGGCTTTTTGTCTCGGAAATCCCAAAGAAGAGTCTTGAAAATGTCTTAGTTTGGACTCTCGCAACTTTGTGAGGCTATAATTCTTTGCTTAGACCTCTGATTGGGACAAGGTTTGAAGCAAACTTGTAGCTCTCATCAAAAGCTTTTCAACATTGTGTCGCACTCCACCTGCACACACCGGGGCCAGGTCGATTCTCGACTTTTAGTGGTCGGGAGTCAAATTGTTAGTTTGACTCCCGACCTTTCTTTTTGCCATAACTTGTGCTGCAAATGTCCGAATTCATGCAAGCCCATTTTCGACATCTAAATTTCAATAGCTTTCCAATGATATAAAAAACTCCTCCATGCAAGGTGTTTTGACCCCTGCAATCAAACTTTGAAGTTTTGGGAGTCTCAGTGGACTCCCAAGTTCCCATTTCGGGAGTGTGGGTCTTCATCCTCACATTCTTTCAAAGTAGGGTTACAACATTCCACCTACCATCGTACAACCCTACCTACATAGTTACCTCCTACTTCCCACCTACCATTGTACAACCCTACCTATATAGTTACCCCCTACTTCCCACATACCATCTTACATCCTTACTTACCTCCCTATTTATAGGTATTTACCTACCTACCTTCCTCCTACTTTTCACCTACCATCATACATACCTACCTATCTACCTCCCACCTACCATTTGAAATCCCTTTTATTTAGCTACGTACCTCCTATGGATTATAAGCTACCTATTTACCTACCTTTCTGCCTACCTACTGTTGCGGACAACAACTCACACAAAAACTGGAAATAATACTAGAAGCTTTAGAACTAGAACCAATAACACAACAATTCACACAAAACTGGGAATAACACTTGAAGCTTCAAAACTAGAATCAATAACACTCAAAGAAAGAAAGCTAGAAGTAGTATTGATATTGGAAGAGCAAATAAACTGGTGTTGACGAGAGCGAGGGACAAAGTCTCAAGGTCCTCTATTTATACTACTAAGATACTATTGGAAACTCCAATGCTAAGATATTATTGGAAACTCCAATGCTGGAAAGTTGGTTTTGCACTGTCACGTCCATGACATCACCCCCCCCTTCAAGCAACGAGTTCCTACGAGTTGTTCTATTTATCTTATCAAAAACAGAAACTAAAAATCTATTACAAGAAGTCCATGTGATATTTACATGGTGTGGTGTTGATTTAGACATGTTGAATTCAAATATCTTTGGCACTTGGTTTTGTTGGGTACTGACGATGAAATTTGTTGATCATTTTGGGAGCATTAGCAAGATTAGCAACAAGTTCCCAAGTTCGCTCGCTTATGTCATAGGCTCTATGGATCTGTGTAATTGGATTTTTCGCGGACTACGTTGTATAATACCGTATAATACCAAATGTATTATACAACACTCAGAGGTCCACCATCCACCTCATTCGTAGATGTTACCCTCGTCCATCACCTCCTCGGCCTCGAAGATATCCTCGTCATGCATGCCGTCTACGCCCTCGGATATGTTAACGCGATCAAATTCATCAATGCTACCACCAACAGCATCCTCATCCTTGTCGACAGGGTCCATTTCATGTTCAGATTCATATCCGTTATCAGGACAGAGCTGGTGCAGCCACTTGCAGAACTTTGTATCCCTTATTGAAGCAATTTCACGATTGAGCTGTTCCGAATTGAACAGAATGGCGGTCCCGGTTTCGATCTTGTGCTTGCCCAACCGAGCTCGTGAGCAACTATGAACGCGTTTGGCCGCCTTGTGATTGCACTCACCCCCGCTTGCCCCTGTCGGATTCTTGTGCAATGTAGATAGGCGACCTTTGATGACACCGTAGTAATGATCGTCAGATAAGGTCCACAATTCAGACGGCTTGAAGGTGATGTCACTGAAATTTGATTCTCTGAAGTCTGAACTCCACGGACTCTAGGTCGGACTCATTTGGACTCCATAACAGACTCATTTGGACTCTGTAACGGTTACTAACGGACTCATTCGGACTCCTTCGGACTCTGTGGCGGACTTTTTATTATACTATTATACAAGGTATGGTTTGAGAGAGTTGTATAATACAGCGGTATAATACCACGGGTATAATACTGCAATTATACATACAAACCCATAGTCATAGCCCTGCCAATGTACAAGATATTCTAATCTCTTTCGATTGATGCGGGAATCGATGATCTTAGAAACTTCAAATTTTTCTTCTCCGTTAATCTCGATTGGTGGCGGAGGTGCTGGCAACTGTCCTGGAATAGACGATTCTTTATATGGTTCAAGCAAGGAAACATGAAACACTGGATGAATTTTCATAGATGATGGCAGGTCCAACCTGTATGCTACCTCGTTGACCTGCTTACTCACGCGAAAAGGTCCAAGACGACGATAGTCAAGTTTGTCGCTCGATCGGCGAGTCTTCAAATTGCGACGTAAAAGCCAAACTTTATCTCCAACCGAGATGTTTGGATTCTGCTTTCGAGATTTGTCTACATTTCTCTTCTACCGCTCTTGAGCTTCTACAAGCCTTGCCTTCATGTCTTTGTGGATTTCCAGAAGTCTGGTGACTAGATCTTGTGCAACCGGATTTTCTGCCAAACTCAAGTTCAAAGAATCAAATCGTGGATGATATCCATAGTTTGCGAAGAACGGAGTTTGATGGATGGACTCTTGAAATGTATTGTTGTAGGCAAACTCTGCAACTGGAAGTAGATCCACCCAATTGTCTTGATGGTAGTTGATGAAGCACCTTACATATTGCTCCAATACTTGATTCAATCGTTCAGTTTGTCCATCCGTTTGAGGATGATACGCTGATGATAGATTGGTCTTCACTTGTAAGATCTTGAACAGGGATTGCCAGAACTTGGACGTGAACTGCGTACCACGATCAGATATGATATTGTCGAGAAGTCCATGATATTTGTACACATTCTCCAAGAAAAGTCGTGTCGTTTCTTTAGTTGTGATAGTTTTGTTGCAAGGCACAAAGTGTGCCATCTTTGTCAACTAATCCACCACAACAAAAACTGAATCAAAAGATTTGGACTTTAGAAGGTCCACAATGAAATCCATGGATATGGATGTCCATGGGGTTTCTGGAATCGGCAGCGGTTGGAGTAACCCATATGGTTGATGACGAGGGATCTTGGATCTAGAGCAGGTGTCACACGTCGTAACATAGTCCTTCACAGTTTTCCACATTTGGGGCCACCAAAAGTCTCTGGATATTAGCTCCATAGTCTTGTTGTAACCAAAGTGTCCAGCCGATGGAGAGTCATGTCGAGACTGGAGCACTTGGAGTTGGCATGGACCTTCAGGGACATAAAGTAGTCCTTGGTAATATAACAACCCGTCGTGGAACTGGAATCTTGGATCAACATTATGTGATCTGGAACCCTGTGAACTGGAAGTAGGGTGATCCAGGAATTCTGGATCTGAGCCTAGACTTGGAAATTCTCTAGGATTGAAGATGCCAGTATTGTTTTTCAATTTCAAAGCCAAAGGATCAAAGTTTAAACTTACTCAGATATCTTGGAGAAAAGATGCATCCACTGAAGTTGTGGTGCGTATGATCTTTAGCTGAAGTTGCTCGGGTTTGATAAAGGTAGTCTTTTGTTGGTCGTAAGCTGCATCTCCTTCCCTTGGTGCAAGATACGCTCGTCGCGAAAGAGCGTCGGACTGAATTTGCTTGGAACCGGGACGGTATGTGACGACAAAGTTGAAGGGCGAAAGTGATATACTCCAACGAGCTTGTCGTCGATTCAGTACCTTGGCAGACATGAAATATTCAAGGTTTTTGTGATCGGTGTGGACCATGACTGGATGTTGAGCTCCTTCAAGAAAATGACACCACTCTTGGAACAAGTCGACAATGGCTAAAAGCTCCTTGTCGTGAATCTCATAATTGATCTCGGCAGCAGTAAATTTTTGTGAATGAAATGCGACAAGGTGGAGGCGTCCGTCTTTGTCGAGTTGTGAAAGGACTGCTCCAAGAGCAAAGTCAGAAGCATCCGTTTCTAGAAAAAACAGCTTTTGGAAGTCAGGATGCGTCAGAATAGGCGCCGTTGTAAACGCCTTCTTCAGAGTTTCAAATGTTTGGTCTGCTTCCGCATTCCACTCGAGCTTATCTTTGCAAGTTAATTGGGTCAACGGAGCGGCAATCTTGGAATAGTTTCGGATGAAGATTTGATAGAAATTCGCAAAATCGAAGAAGCATTGTACTTCTCGAATGGTAGCCGGTTTCTTCCACTCGATAACTGTCCGAATTTTCTGTGGGTCCATGGATAGACCCTCTCCAGAAATGATGTAGCCCAAGAATTCGACTTGGGGTTGATGGAAAATGCATTTCTCCAGCTTGGCGTATAGTCCAGCAGTGCGCAATTTCTCCAAAACTAGCCAGACATGGTTGATGTGCTCTTCTTCATTCTTGGAGAAAACCAATATGTCGTCGAGATAACATACAACAAAATCATCTAAAAATTCTCAGAATACGTCGTTCATCAAGTGTTGAAAGACGGCATGTGCGTTGGTAAGACCAAAAGGCATGACATTGTATTCAAAATGTCCGTACCTAGTTCGGAACGCCGTCTTCCATTCGTCACCTTCCTTGATACGTACTAGGTTGTACGCTCCACGAAGATCAAGCTTGGTGTAGATCTTTGCTTGACCGAGTTGGTCAAGAAGTCCTGAAATAAGCGGCAATGGATACCGGTTCTTGATTGTGACCTTGTTTAGTCCACGATAATCCACGCACATCCGAAGGGAGCTGTCTTTTTTCTTGACAAACATGATAGGAGCTCCAGCAGGTGACTTGGAATGTTGAATGAAGTTCTTCGCGAGATTTTCATCAAGGTAATCTTGTAATGCAACAAGCTCGTTCTGGGAGAGACTGTAGATTAGACCAAAGGGAGGTTGTGCATCTTCTTGGAGCTCGATGCCACAATCATAAGGTCGATGCTGAAGAAGTGTATCAGCGTTCTTCTTCTCAAACACGTCCCGATACTCCTCATATTTTGCTGGTAACTTGGTTGGTTCTTGAACAGGTTGAGATGTCGGAATTGCATAAATTGTAAACATATTCCCATTCTTGGCAGCCTTCATAAAGGCTCGGGCATCGACCATCAACGGAACTTCTACCGCGGACCCTTGGACTTGGTAAGGACACGGATTTGGAACATTTCTAGGGTGTCTAGACGAAATATGAGAAACTATGGTTCGATATGTTAGTTTTCGCTTTTTCCAATTTATATCCAGGTTAATCATCTTTAACCAAGAGAGACCTAAGACAAGAGGATTAGAGGGAGAACTAATGATATTGAATACAATAGTATTTCGGTGTCCTTCTAGGATAATGTCTAAGGGTTTAGTTTTGTGAGTGACATCTCCTGAAATCAAAGGTCTACTGTCGATAACCTTTACTGCCACAGGGGATTTCTTGAGGACTATAGGAAGATTATGACGTTTCACAAAATTTTTATCAATAAAACAAGCAGAGGCTCCGGAATCCAACAAGGCTTTAACTTTTATGCTAAGTGGATGAAAATCTATTTTAAGCGGGATATTAAAACAACGAGAAGGTTCAGAGGATAAGATAGGACCTAATGACGTGGTAATACTGGTCAACCGCACGGTCCCTAATGTGGCTGGCTGTTGTTGTTTTCCGACTCGATTTCCTCTTGTTTTGGCTCAGAAGTGCTCAAGGTGTATCAAAATTTGTGCGCCTTTGGCCCCTGAGGTTTCAAAGGGCAGTTGTTTAAGCTGTGGTCCTTGCCTCCACAATAAAAACACAAGTGCTCCCTGCGACGTCGTTCTTTCTCTTCTTCGGTTAGCTTCCTAACCCTCAAAGTGTCAATTTGCATGGGCTCTGGGGTCGAAGTGCTTGAAGATGTTTAGCAGGTTGGAGCTGTGTAATCCGCTCGATATGATCCAAAGAGCAGTCGTCGCTCTTGTCGTTGCTCGAACAGCCGGTTGTAGCAGTCGATTGCTTGAGTAATGGCTTCCGACAGAGTAGTTGGTTTGGGCAGGTTTAGCAACAAGGTTTTGATATCATCGCGAAGTCCCCATCGAAACATGGTGATGAGAGCTGTGTCGTTCCAATCGAGGTCACATGCAAGTTGTTGAAATTCTGCAACGTATGCTGAAGCTGGGCGTGATCGTTGTTGCAGTGTTCGAAGTTTTGTTGTTGCTATAAGGGCTCGATCTTTCTCTCCAAACGTTCTACTGAATTCCTCCAAGAATTGTTCAAGGTATGCCAGAAGTGGAGAATCCTTCTCTAATAGTGACGAAAACCAAGATAACGCAGTTCCGGTGAGCAATGATCCAATGAGCCCAACTTGTGTTTCTTCTGTTGCATATATGTGTGGTTGGAGACGAAAGACAAGTCGAACTTGATTAACAAAATCTCGAAGTTTTGTACGATCTCCGTCAAACTTCTCTGGCAAGCTTACTCGAGGTTCTTTTGGCGCTTGTGGAACTGGAACATGGACTGGAGTGTGAGCAACTTGGAGCTGTTCCATGGCATTTCGTAGGTTGGCATTTTCTTGTCGTAGCTGTTGCAGCATGGCAACCACGTCATGCATTTGGATGTTGGAAGCATCACCCATCTTGGTAGTGCACTCTCGTCAAACTGTTGTGGATAGCAACTCACACAAAAACTGGAAATAATACTAGAAGCTTAGGAACTAGAACCAATAACACAACAATTCACACAAAACTGGGAATAACACTTGAAGCTTCAAAACTAGAATCAACAACACTCAAAGAAAGAAAACTAAAAGTAGTTTTGATATTGGAAGAGCAAATACAATTGGTGTTGACGAGAGTGAAGGACAAAGTCTCAAGGTCCTCTATTTATACTGCTAAGATACTATTGGAAATTCCAATGCTAAGATATTATTGGAAACTCCAATGTTAAGATATTATTGGAAACTCCAATGCTGGAAAGTTGGTTTCGCACTGTCACGTCCGTGACACCTACTAATTTCCTAACTTTCTTACTTATCTACATAATTCATGTGAAATATACAAGTGAAATAAAAAACTTGACAAATTTTGTCAACTTTGGAAGGTGTAGTCCATTGGTAAGGACTTGGTTTCTCATTGGAGAGGCGAGGGGTTCAATTTTTAATACTTGTAACCTATATACATGTTTAAAAGGTAAGGGTAGGTAGGCTAGGTTAAGTTAAGTTAGGAAGGAAAGATGGACTAGTTTAGGTAGGTTAGGTTATGTTACCTACCTACTGTCCAACATTAAAATCAAGGTTTTGGAAATGATGTTGGCACATGTACCTATATCTAAACTTTGGATTTTCCTAGGAGTAAAAGTGCATGTGGCCATGTAAATATGATCACTTATTTATATATGTCAATGTTGTTTTAGTTAAATAACGTTCTCATAATTAAACTTGGTTTTTTGACCAAGACAACATATGCAATTGGGCAAAATAATATATGGAACAAAAAATACCATATAGTTTGCATACAAAAAAAATTGCATAAATTATGCCAAGTGAAAACACACCAGGGTGGAACAAAAACAACACATTGTGATAGCCATTATGAAATAAAATACATTAAGAAAGTAAAACAAAAACAAGCAAAAATAGGATACTTTGAATCAAATGGGCATGGTAAGGTGTTATAAAATACTTTTCCATAAGGATTTAAGCATGTCTAATTTATTTTATGATAATCTTATATTGAAATATGACGATCTAAATCATTATTTTCAACAAATGAAAGACTTCCTTTAGAAGCTTCATACTTGATATACATCTCAAAATTTAATCATCAAATCTTTTCAAAATTTCTTATTTAATATCAATTTTCCATAATACTATATTACCATTGAGTCCTTTATTCATAAATTCATAAAGGACATTATATCAAGGTGTATTGAGTCCATTTAATTTATTCTTGATTAGACATGTGTTTGTACAACTTTAAAAGTCCATAACAAATTGAATACTAAAGATTTGACCATGAAATTTTAACATAATGTTTTGATGTATGAGTTCATTCTTGACATGAGTCCCATTTCATCATTTGCACATATCAATTGGAATAAAATACTATTGAAAATTTTAAAACTATGAAAAATGAACTCCCAAACATCCAAAGTGTAACACCTTAATGTGTTTTCACATTGCCATCATGCATAAAATATCCTTTTGGGATCCTTGACTCAAATAATGTGTTTGCATATGAAAGCTTATAGATTATATGATTGCTTTACATATGTTGGTTTGGACTCCATGTCATATGTGGCTAGTTTTACATGAAACTATATAATATGGTCACATGCAAAACAACCACAAGTAAGAAAACATTTATAACAAGGATTGACTTATGCATATAGATATAAAATTGATCTTGAATACATATTATGTATGTAAAGGAAGTAATTGATTTTACATCAAGATTAGTTTTTCCATTCAAAATCTAGGATAAAAGAAATTTGAATTTTCACATTTAAAAAAAACATATTTATATTTTTCAATACACAATTATATGAATTATTTTTGTATCAATATCCTCTAATACACCATGATATAAATAGAAAAAAATTATTTTCTTTTCTTTTTTTATTTCTTGGGTTATGTTGTATCATAATATGCAAAATCATTGTAACTTTTTTTTGTTGACATGGTTTAAGCACAAAAACATTCAACTAAGAAAAAATTACAATGTGACTATGTAAAGGGGGTCATTGTAATGTGTTTTTACCCAATCAATGAAAAAATAAAAAGCTATTTAATGAAGGTAAAACTCATGATGTGCCTTTAGACTTGATTTTAAGATTTTGGCCATATCATGTCATTTTATAATACATTTTTCATGATCTAAGGTGTGCTTGTAAATATGAGGAAGGTGTGATTAATAAAATTATGGTTTGCAATATCATTATTTTGAGCATAATTTTATTTTAAAAATGGCTAGAGTTAAAGTAATCTTAGAATTTTTTTGAAACACTTATTTCAATGATTATTATGTTATTTCTAGAAAAATTGTCAAGTTTTTGGAGCTTGAGAGGAATTATGACATGTATCTTAGTTCTTTGTAAATTTTCAAGAAAAAATTGAACCCCTTTACACACCTTAAATCTTATTGTCTAAAGTCTTTTATTTAATGATATTGATTTATTTGACTAAAATGTCAAAAAAAAAAATCATGTGAAGTAGAAATCGAATTCACAATGTGTTGTGGTGCTTGGTATTTTAAGAACCACATTATTAAAATTGCTTATATGTATTCAACTAGTAGATGATTGACCAAATGGTGGATTGCAAACACAAGGAAAGTTCATTGCTATATGTGCACCACTTAACTTCAATTTTTTCTCTTACCATATTGTGGAGATTAATGTTCACATGAATTGATTGACATGATATTCAAATTTTGCACCAAATCGCTATGTGTAGTACAAATGTTGGTCTTATTTATACTGCACATATTTATTTTCTTTTCTTTTAAAAAATTCTTTCAAAAACCTAAAATTTCAAAACTTCTACATTTTTAAATAATGCAATTAGTGTTGAAGCTACCAAGGTACTATAATATATGTGTGATTACATGATTAAAATTGGAACATAGTTGCAAAATGTCACATTTTAGTTCCCATTCTTTTCTTCTATGAGACGTGGAATAGACACAAGTAGCAATCAAGCACCAAATTCTAAACCTCAATTATTTATGAAAGCAAGGATTAATCCCAAAGGAAAATTTACTAAAAATACTTTATTTTGCTTTATTATTTAAGGGATATATTAGAAACTCTGGGAAATTTGCAACATAATCAATCTATGCATACATAGCAAGAGAAAATTTTCAATACATAAATAAATGCACACAATATACATACTTCAAGTTCGTTCAAAAGTTTTTACCCTAAAGGATAAGTGTACCGTATTCAGAGAAAAATCATTTACTTAATTTTTGAATGTATGCCATGTCAAAATTTCCGTCATGTTCATGCATTGTTGATATGTATTATGTGGTTTGCAAAAGTTTGGGAAACTTTGGAATTGTCAATTGTAGAGAGTTTCACAAGGGATCCTTTTATTTACAAAAGATTTAAGCAAGCAATAACCCATAGATGAGGTGTTTTGACAATTCCTTCCCACTGTCAGATCCATAAAAGCAAAAACAAACTTCCGTGCCACATGACTGTGCAACATGACAAAAATTTAGATCAAGAAAATGAAATGAATATCTAGGGAGGAGATTACTTTTTTGGCTTTACTTCATGTTGCAAATTGATCACGTTCACATGATGCCACTTGCTTCACTTACAGAAAAAAAAGCCAATACCTGGTTCGGTTACAAGCAAAAGATGTTTCAAACTGTGGCCTTGCCATTTACATAAAAAAGTATATTATGGCAAAAGAAGAATTATGGAAACTCATATTTCACCATGCAAAAATATAATCTTCAACAAATCCTCTAAAAGAAACCAAAATCCTTCAAGATATTATAACTCTACAACTAATCCCAAGTTTCAACGCAAGCCAAAATATCATCTTTCAAAAATCCTCATATAAAAATAGACCTATTACACAGGGGCCAAAATCTCTTAAGCTACTATACAGTAGTCATTCGGTTAAGTCCGCACCTTGATCTGGGCGTCCTAATGCGGACTTATCCGAATGTTGCGGACTTAGCCCTATACTGCTCATCTCTTCCTGGATCGCAGTTTCTAGCTCAAGAATCGATTGATGAAATGCTTAACAGCATGTTTTCAGTGAAAAATACCATTCAGCAAGCAGTTTCAAAGATTTCGCGAGAAAAAATTGATGGAAGTAGGCAGATGACGATTTTTGATTTTGGATGTACACGATCACAATAAACACTTCCGTATATGTTGATCCGCATTTTTAGCCCTACAGAATGCGGACTTATCCGCGATGCGGACTTAAAAAAATGCGGACTTAATCGAATGACTACTGTACTCTATAATGAATCTAAACACAATATTCCTGCCTTGGTAGGCAAGGCCAACAAAGTGCATGAACTTTGACCTAAGGGGATTTGTGTTTAGTCACTAGAATAATGCTTGGTTGACAATAGTTTGGTTAGAAAAGATGTTTGGAGATCATGAGATCATGAATTATGAATCTAGTCAAGCAATGCAATTGACATAGATGAGAAATCTGTCTACCCATATCTTTTGCTTCACTACTATTCACTTATGCTCAATATAAAGTGTTCGACATGGGCTTGAGAACATTTTGGCAATAGACTGTAGTTTGTGACTCACGTTGTAAATTCACCCAACTGTAATTGGGTTTCCTTTGCAATCTGTAAATCATGAAATGCACTTTGCTGAGTGGCTTCCACATTATGTAAGTTTCCAACCATAAGAAATATCACTTCAAATGTCTTTTATCACCTCAAAACACACAGGTGATTATCACGGAAATGTGAAAATATCTATAGATGGCAAGATCATGTTGTGTCAATAAAAGACATAGTCATTAGATTGAGAGACTATTAGCTGGTAGGTGAATGGTGAGTTGCCAGCAAGCAATTGATTTAAAATCGGTTTCCACAAATGTTTGACAAGAAAAAACACAAGAAAAAGACCATATAGGGTTTATCGTGTCATTAAAGTAAGAGGTAGGTGGTTCTAAGCAATTGATTCTTGGAGAGGTTTTGCTCATTGTTTGGTGCTGGGGTGGGGGGTTGGGGATTTAGCCAAATTTGGCTTTAAAACATGAAGGTAGAAAAATTTACATACCCTTCTAGTTTTGGGCTACCTTAATGAAACCTAATATAGAATCTTGACAATTCAAGCCCCCAAAAAAAGTCTAAATTTGGCAACTGGAAACCTGGGAAACCAGGGATTGATTTTTAACTTCATACCCATAATCCCTGTGGCTCAGTGCAAGAGGACTTGGGTGTGGTCGCAACAACGTTGTAGTTCACGTCGAAGAGTACAGCAGGATCATGGCGAGCTGCAATAATATTGTGCCGAAATCCTCTATGGGCTGTATTGTCAGTATGTCGAGGATGGATCGATTGCTCAGCAAAATTGTCGAAGACCATATGAACAAAAGCTGTAGTGCAGACCAAGAAACGGACTCAATTAAGGACTTTGTCGATGTCATCCTGTCTCTTACCTGGATCAGGTGAAGATGGCTCTAGCAGGCTTGAGATCAGCACGATCAAGGCAGTGATCGACGTAAGCTCACACGCGAAGTGTCCATTGCTATCTAAACCTTGTTTTAGATTTGTGATAAGTTCACAATGTTAAAGCTCGATCGTCGTTAGGTAAACCGCAAATCTATTGCAATTATCTGTACTATGAGCTGCTGTGGCACTCCCAATTTACGAGAGAAAAAAAATGGATTCCCCGCGAGCCTCTTACGATATTTTTGTTTGTGGTCTCCCAATTCTATGCTGCAGGACATGATATGTGTATAGTGGAGCTCTTGAGGTATCCGGCAGCGATGCAGAAGGCACAAGAAGAACTGGAGGATGTAATCGGACGCGATCGAGTAGCGGAGAAAAGCAAGTTAAATTTCTCGACCAAGCTGTGGTGAAAGAAACTTTCCGTCTCCGTCCGGCAGCTCGAGACCATAGCGGATTGTCTACTTCATCATAGCTGCCGAAACACGCATGTTTGTGAATGCATGGGATATTCACCGACATCCATGTGCTTATGCGAAGCCACTGGAGTTTAATCCTAGCAGGTTCCTTAATATGGGACGGAAGGTGCTGCCAAATCGACGTCAAAGGATCGGACTTTCAGCTGCTTCCTTTCAGTTCCGGTAGACGAATGTGCCCAGCTTTACCTTTGGGTCTAATCATGGTGCAATTCCAACTAACCAGAATCCTTGAAAGCTTCACATGGGAGCTACCTGGACACGAGAATCCTCAAGAAACGGACATGGACGACGCTCGAACATGCCTATATAATATTTCTAGATCAGCGTTCTCGTTTCCTTAATCAAATTTCTTGAAAAGCTGTGTGCTCTTTCTTGGATGAGTCTAGATTTTCACATGATTGTCTTGTCATTGTACTAGTATTTGTTAAGGCGGTACACAACGAATTTTCCTTAAGGCATCCATGTGGAGCACATTTGTAAATTTCTTCCATGATTTTGCCAAGGTATAAAGGTGACGTTACAAAACCCTACATGTGCTATTCAAGTAGGTATTAAGAAATTGAAATATTCAGCAAATATGACATTACGACATGTTATTTTTCGAATTGCACTATGGAAATTTAGCAAGTTATACTTGGAATTTTTATTTCAATTTTACCTCTTTTAATAGTTTTAAAACAGCAATCACTTGGATGATACAAGATGAAGGAATAGCTACAAATTACCCAATTAATCCATTGTATTCAAACTATCTAAACTTTACATATCTGCCGATGCTTGAATTCATGATAAATATGTTTGAAATGAATTTCAATCTGGGAAAAATAATAATTATGCTTGGGTCCTTTAATCACAATTGGGGTACCCAAAAAAGAAAAAAAGATTATATGATGTTTTTAGGGCTACTTTCTACAAATAATATTGACATGAAACATATTTAAAATAATGTGAATAGTCAAACATAAGATAATTCATGTAATGGTGGTGATTTTTCATATGTGTACATAATTTTGCATAAATATTGTGCTTTATGAGCATAAATACAAAAATTGTCAAAATAGGTTTTAAAAATCAACTAAACATGTTTTTTTGTATGATTATTTTTTGCACATGTGATTTACATCTAGAGTTAATGCATATAAAAACTAGCCAAATAATTTAATAAAGGAAATGATTCCCTTGTAACCCTTTGTCTCAATATTTCAAAACTTTAAAATTTTCATATGATTATTTTTTCATCAGATTGACCTAATAAACATGTAGTTGCATAAAAAGAAACATGATTTTTTTGTACAAAAGTTTTAAATCAATTGAATCATTTTATCTATTCGTCTTGCATTCATAAAAAATATAATATGGCCAACTGATTGTAAATTGATCAAGGATTCAAAAGGATTTTTATACAACATCCAATAACTATTGGATTTTTTAAGCTTGTTTTCTCAATATTTTAATAATAGGAACACAACAATACTGGTAGTTGCAATAAACTAAACATTATGAAAATCAAAAATTGTCTTTGTAATCCTTTTGTAGTTAGACATTCCTTTCTGCAACCCCAAATTTGATTGAACTTGGTTGTATTTTACTTCAAAAATATTTTGGTAAAATGCCTAAAATAGATTTAATACATTGTAAAAACCTTTGATGATGTTTGTAATAAGGTATGACAACATGGAAGATGAAATTGGAATAATGCTTAAAAGGGAGGTAAAAATGTGTACAAAGGCCTTGGGTTCTTATGGGTTGTATTTTAAATGATTTTTTACACAATACAAAAAATGGTATAGTGAACCAATACCCATGAATGCACTGCTTTGCATAGATGGGGATTAAATGGGGATTAGATTAGATTGTTTTCATCGCATTCTTGTCCCTAAACAAGCCTAGTCAATCTACTTGATGTTTTTTTTCATTATAATTTTATTTTATTTTTGAAAAAACTTCTTTGGTTGCATTCGCAATTTTAGAAGGTAAAAACATGGTTAGGTGGAACACTTTTGACATTAAAAAAAATCCACATCTTTCAATAGTTAAAATTCTTATTAATAATGATAATAATTAAATTATAAATTGAAATTTCATTCCCCTATGCTTGTGGTAAAAACTATTAATAGGTCACCTGATAAATATCATTAGACATGAGATTGGTCCAAAACTCTATCAAAATCAAAGGTCCGAAACATTTGTCGTGTGTTTTTATGTCAATGCCTACAACTATTGTTCTCATCACACATACAAGATATAATATGAAAATACCTTGAATGGTACAACATGTCAAACTAAAATGGTCACTCCCTTATAATGAAGTAAGAATCCAAGTCGAACATTTTCACACACAAAATGCAAAAATTAGTAATTTAAACAAAATACACAGAAATGCATATTATAACAATAAAATGTGTTGGAATCTCAAATCACCAAAAGTGATTTGAAATCACACAAATTGAAATTATATCCCATCCACATAATATTTTGAACCTTGTTCACACCTGAACTGGTTCCAAAAAAAACCCAAACAAGTAAGTTAACTCAATTTATTTTTAATTAATTGGGACCTAATCAAATAGTTAAAATAACACACTTCAAAAATTATTAGATAACTAACAAGTAACCAATTTAAGTAGAGGATTTTTAAAAATCAAATATGAAGAATGATAAAAAAAATGAAAAAAGATTTTAAGAAAGAAGAATCTAAGGTAAGTTGATCATGAATGTATTTTAATAGGGGAGCTAATCTTGAAAGAATGTTGCACATGCATGGATATTAAGTGGTGGATCTCTTGGGCTATTTAGAATCCTAACTAAGATAAGTTAGTTAATAGCCTAAAGGTTTTATTTGGCCATTTTGGGATTTATTAGTACAGATTTTTGACATGTAAAATAAACATAATGGAATGGAGGTTGTGGGAGTGTGGTGCATTGTAAAAAGATGTTTTCTTTATGATGTTTACAAGGTATAAAATGGGGTGAAAGTAACTTGGTTAGGGGGTTTTATTTGGACTAGTGGGTGCCCGTGACCTTCGGACACGGCAAAAAAAAAAAAAAAAAAGAAGAAGAAGAAGAAGAAGAGGTCGGACACTGTCCGTCGACGGCAGTTTAGGGCGGCCAAAAAAAAAAAAAAAAAAAAACCTCCTCCCTGGCCCCCCCCCCACCCCTGCTGCCCCCCCCTCTCTCCCCACCCCCCCCTGCTGCCACAGGTTTCGGAATCCGGCTGTTCGGGCCGATTCCCGATTTCGGAATCCGACCGTCCGGGACGGTTCCGCCGGTCAATTCTGCCCCGGAACTGTCCAGTCGGACGGACAGGACGGACGGACGCACACCACTGTTGTAATTATATATAAGATTATCAAAGTTGTAGTTTTTTTGAATGATAGATGAATTTAAAATGTAAAATCATATTTTCACATTAAAATTTTCAATTTTTTAATTATTCATGTTGCAATAAAATTTATTGATAATCATATTAAAAATTCTGAACAATTAAAAAAAAAAAGAATGGACTCATAATGAACTTTTGAATTAACAACATTCTCCCAGTCACAAAATAAAATAATGGAGGGTAAATCAAAGTAAAAACTCCCATAGTAGAATCAAGTGTTTTTGAAAAAGAATGGACATTAGTAAATTAATGTTGAAAAGTAAGATGCATTAAATTTTTCATTATAAAAAATTCTTTTATAAAAATATTGCGTTAGTAAGTCTTGTTAATCCATTTTTCATTTAAAATTTCACTTTCATCACAAACTTAATGAGTCACAATTTGATAATAATAGTCATGCAAAATCTAATTTTCATAGGCTCGTATGGAATAAACACAAATATCATTCATTTAGTTGTGTTGTTTGAACCTTAATGTTGTCTGCATTATTTAAATATGAATGGCATATGCCTATTCAAATTGTTAAACATGAATGTTATATGTCTATTCCTATTGTTTACACACGAAAATCATGCACACAATTTTTATGTTTAAATAATGCATGACATTCATATTTACACAATACAAACTTATGAAATAACATATTTCACACAAATCTTAAACAAACCCATGAAGCATGTAAATTTATGATGTTTAGCCATGTACACACTTGAGTTACCCATGTTTTAAAATGGAAGCATGAAGAAATGTACATTAAATGCATAAGTTGTTAATTATCAAAGTGCAAATTTTTTAACTAATGTTAAAAATGGATTCTCACAATGCCAAAAGTGAGTCACCTAACCATGTTTTCATCCAATAGTTGGTGTTTTTTTTCATATTTAGTTTTAATTAACCAAGTTGGGTAAAATATTGTTGTTCTTTCAAATTTGGGTATGAACAATGGTGGAAAGGGATAAGGAATTTTAAATTGTGATATGATTAGGTTACTGAATAACAAGGAATTCATAAATTTTTGGTTAAAGTGATAATAGTGAGAAGGGTTGAAAATAAACAACCCATAATGAATTTGAACTACCTTTTAAAAGTCTCCAAAAGAAGAATTAATTATCTCTATAGTATAGTCAAATATCTCTATTAAATAGTCAAATAAACTCTTCACTTTATTCCTAGTTTCCAAGTTGCATTTGAAAACATCATTTGAGAAAAAGGTTGACCTTAAAATGTGATTCATCATGAAAGCTTGATCTTGTAGGAGCAAAACAAGCTTGCAAAGCTTGGTGATAGAAGTAATGGAGAGAAAAAAATAGGAAGAGAAAAAATGGATGCAGGTAGGTAGAAGGTTGAAGTGGGTGGGTAAATTAGGAGGTCAAGGGGGTTGGGAAGACTTGCAAGAAATCACATAGGGTGAGTAGGTAGGTTGAGAACAGGGGATATGTAGGAGGGAAGCAAGGTGGAACTCACCATAATGAAGGTTGGGGTTCATCCCAAATCTAACGATAACGGGTTTTTTTGGATGGTGTGCTTGTGGGTGTTCAGCCACATGGGCCCAAATGAGTTTTATTCAATTTCAAGTTTTGGACAGAATTTTTAATGGTTTCAGTTTCAAATTATTTGTAAATTTGATGGACCCAAGTTTGTTTAAATTTTGCATAAGTTTTTTACTCTGATCAAACCTATGGGATTTGAGCAATAATTTCTTCATGATTTTGAACATGTGGTTTTTGGTTCTTCTAATAACAAATTGAATTTTACCTACTTACACCACAATGATTATGTTTTTGTGTGAAATTTCACAACCTAGTGACAAATAAAAAAGGGGATTTGTAATAAGTACAAACTTGTTTTTGGAAAACAATTACCCATTGTCACCACACTATGAAGGAAAAAAAGTTACCATATTTAGACAATAGGTGGGTTGTAGCATGTTGCCTAATTATAACATGATTCCTAAACTTTTCTATGGTTCTCTTTGATGTTAGTAGAAGAAAAATGCAAATTTGCAACTTGCACTTCTATGTTGTACAACTATTTTTTAGTCTCACATGACATTTGTAATTAAAAAATTATCAATTGTGTTAAACAAGTTGCATAAGATAATAGTTGAAAATTTGGATGAAATCAATAATCAATGCATATAGTTCATTTGTATGTGAATCATATGTCTCATGCAATTGATTGCAATTCCTATGGTACTAAATGGTTGGATTTTGCATTGTGCCATGTGTCCAAACTGGTGACAAATGTCATTATGACATGCGGCATATTTATCAAATATTGGTTATTTTAAATTAACTTAAATATAATGCTATTCACATGGACAAATGATCATTTGTCATGTGTCACTATAATTAATTTAACCTAACTTAATCTAAACTATTTATTTATAAAAGGACATGTGGACATAAATAAGTAGGCCTAGGGTTGATAAGTAGGCTTACTAATTATGTAGACTAGGTTAGATTAATAGGTAGGTAGGTAGGTAGGATTTTATTTATTTGTTGATCACAAGCCTCTTTGATTGGCTCATCCTAAGTGACACGTACAATTTGAGTATTTTTAATGCATATTATGTGTAATATATTCTTTCACTTTATTATCACAATACCTTGGTGGTTTCATCACATACTTGTTGAATAATTAATTAATCTTATATATTTCATTTTGAACAAAAATATTCCAAAAGATTTCAAAATACTCAAGTCATTCCTTTTAAAACATTTTTTTAAAAGATGTAATTTTTTGAAAATTTGACATTTCTAAAAACTAATATAATTTGTGTTAAAGCCACCAATGTACTACGGTATGTAATTATGGAATTTATGGACAAAGGGGTGAAAGTATGAAAATAGGAGCCAATCATGCCAAGTTCAAAGTCTTTTCCAAAGATTCCATTTTCCACATGGCAATTTTCTAATGGTTTATAATGCATTTTTCACATTTTTTATGTGAATATCAAATTTCAGGCCAAATATGACATATAACATGAAAAAACTCAATTTTTTTCATCAAACTTTACATTACAATCTTATTTATAATTTTATTTTGAACCATGATTACAAGTTGAAAACTATAATTGTGCTTAAGGATGTTCAAGTATGAAAATCTAAAAGGGTATGTGTATTTTTATTTTTTGAATGTTTTGAACATGTGGATTCCTTCTTGTGGAATAATATATTAAAGTTCACAAAAAAATTGAAACAATTTGATGAACATTTGATAAGGAAAAATGACTTTTGATACATAAAAGCCACTTGTCCACATGTTTTCTTTTTAGTGCTTTAAACATATAAAAGGACTCTTGGAACATGGTGAATTTTCATGAAAATTTTGTAGTTGCAACTTTGAAAATATAACTTATTTCAAAATTTAAACAAATATTTTTGATATATAATTCCCATGGTGATTTTTCAAAAATTCAAAAAACTGTTTTTTAAAATTGTCCCACATACTTTGTGACTCTCTTTTCACACTTTCATTGAAAGAATATGGGATAAATTTAATCAAAGGGAAACACTACAACAAGTGTTATCCCACATCCTTTGTTGCATACAAAGGTAGCTTGCCTAATAGGTATTACCTACTACATAACGTATCTAGCCTACCTAGCTACTTACCTATGCCTAACCTTAATATACATCAAAGGGCTCTAGGTCCATGTCATCATCGTTACCAACATTTAGTTGAAATTACAAAATATGTGATATATGATGGGTTAGGTAGATGAGATTTCATTCAAATTCATTTGCATGGAAATATTAGTTACATCCCAAATTGTAAATATAACCAAAGGAAAAAATGTAAGAAAAAAAGTTGCAAAACTAACTAGTTATAATTGTAGACCACAACAAGTTGCATATAATTACAAAATGCATGGATTCATTTTGAAACTTTCTTCTAGTGCACGTAGCCAAATTTGGCTAAGTGTTCTTGTGGATAATTGCCAACCCACATACCTCACAAATTTGAAAAAATAAACCATTATGCAAAACTTGAAATTGAACATTCTCAAGGTTTTGGAAATGTTGTAGAATCAATTAAATATGACCTCCTAAGTAAGAAGTACATCCTACCCTAAAACTTGCAAAAAAGAAGTTCCTACATACATAGAAAATTGCAAACAAGAATACTTGATGACCTAAAAGTCGAAACTTGCATATAAGTTTAGCTTTGTAGCAAAGTTCAAGTTTTGATTCGAGTTTTAGAAATAGGCTGGTTCCAAGGTCTGGTTCTAATTCCATGAAGGCCTTAGAAACTGAGGCTACTTCCATCTAGATCTAGATCCATTTTGAGTTTTGGGTTCGACAGATTGAGAAACCTATGGTCCAAGAACACAAAAAACCAAACTGGTGACTGGAACTTGAAACGAGCCAATACTGGTTCAAATCTTATGTAGCAATTAGCCTTTTTGGCTATGGTATCAAAGTTAAAACTGTTCAGACCCTTTTACAGTGCTTTATAGCCCTATGAAATTGCAAAGATTCTAAGGATAAAAAAAGGTAAAAGTGGTTGCATGATAAGATTCTTAAATATTTTGTGGCCCACCCCATTATAAAGTAGCCCAAATTGAGGCTAAAAGCCCAGGTTTCAACTGAGAAGGAAATCAAAAGTCATGATGAAACCATCATATACAGAAAAAAGGGGACCAATCTGTTTTTCTCACCTAATTTAGTTCTCAGAAGAGTTTCACCCCAGTTTTGGATTTGCATTACCTGTTCCTTAGCTGCTATTTTTTTGGTACACTAAAATTGGGAATGAAACATGATTTGCGGGGTCCATCTCCACCCTAAACAAGGGCCGCTGTAAACTAGGGCCCAAAGCTAATTGGCTTTACCGATAACTTTATATTCTGCACGCTTTTCAATGATGATGAAACCCTACCAAACTTTATGAAAAGAAAGCACCCAAGAAAGGGAGAGAGAAAACAATCAAGGGACAAGGACAGCCCAAAAGAGGCCGGCCACAAGGAGGAAAGTGAACCACTAAAACCCCAACTTTCCACCAGTCACATGAAGCATATCAACTAAATAGAGGGAGGCAGGCGAATCCAATAAAACTCCAAGCCTAGACAAACCCTCCCTTGCAGTAACAGCCAATCTTTTCTCTCGGTGAACTCAAATCAGGGTTCTTTATTTTTCAATAGTGTGAACTAGGTAGGCTGGTATCAGTCATGACTCATAAGTATATACAATTCAATTTAGTAGAACCCAGCTCTTGCCTCTGGTATAGGCACTCATTTCCACTACGGAAAACAGGTTAAATGCCTCTTGTTTGATATCTTTTCCGTGATTGTAGAAAAAGTTACTACCTAATCAACCTAACAATAACAACGACCAAACTATCATGTATTTGCTCAAGAATAATAATCCAGCAGAACAATCTAGTTCCCCCTAACTTCCCAAGCAAGGCCTAGCATATTAATTGTATATTGGACAATAAAGATATTATATATATTCTTGGATTTTTGTTGTTGTTGGGTTGGGAGATTGAGAACGACAGGGAGTCGAATCAATTCTCCTATTCTGAATGACCATATTTTATGAAACGCACAAGAGATTGAGCCGTGCAGTAAGCTATAGATTGTACACTCACCATTGGGTTTACACCTGTAGCAGATGGGAAAACACTAGCATCGGCCACAAATAACCCTTCCACGTCCCATGTCTCACCTCGAGGGTCCACTGCAGAGGTCATGGGATCGATTCCCATTCGACAACTGCCCATTTGATGCGCAGAGTCCAGCGGGACACGGGGAAGACGTCTTGGATCCGTAAAGTGAGCACGAATACGCTTCAGGTACTCTTCGACGTCGTCGTCTTCGGACGAAGCCGCAGCAGCTCCTCCACCCGTAGCGGCGGTTCGTATAATACGGAGCCCTTCGTCCCCTACGATGTGGGTACCAACCTCCACGGCGCCAGCAGCGATGAAGACCCGGAGAGCTTTCTCCACTCCCTCTGCCATTGTGATGGCGTCTTCCTTCGCAAATGGGTAATCGTACTCAACTTCCCCGTCCTTGTCCAATCGGACAGTACCGCTGCCTTTGTCTCGAGTTAGAACAAGAATGTGCGCCGTTCGGGAGTATCGACACATGCGGTTCTTGAACTCGGAACCCGAGCGCCAGCTTAGTCGCGCCGCGAACATCCCGGGATAGAGAATCGGAACTTCTAGTAACGCAGTTCCATGATCAGCTGATTGTGATAGTGATTTATTAGTAGCAGTCGTAGTATCATATTCGTGGTGGTTGTTGGATACTACCTTCGAGTATGAGGACATGATAGTACCCTCGAAGTTTGTGCCATTGGGCCCTGTAGATTGTGGGAAATAGCTCCAAGCCAATGTTACTGGGTGTAGATGCAAGTGCTTGCCGATGTTGGAGTTTTTGAGTCCGCTTCTGAGCAAGAGAGAAGGAGTCGAAAGGGAGCCACAAGCTACCACAGTTGCCTTCGCGGAGATGAACAAGCGTGCTGTCGCTCCATTTGATCCATCAATCTTGGCAAACACGCCCTTGGCTTTTCTCGGCTTCATTTCCCTTTTCTTACTAGAAGCTGCTGAAGATTCGACGTTGTAAGATTCATGGAGTACCATCTCTGCTTTACAACCAGTTAGAATCACAGCGCCATGGCTCGTTGCGTCAACTAGCCATGTCTCTGTGGTTGCTTGCTTCCCTCCATTTCGACAACCCAGGGAACAGTGGCCGCAGTGGTGATCTGCTGCCGCGTTTCGAGGGATAGTATCCACCTAATTCAGCAACAGAAAAAAATTCCAGACCGATCGTTAACATCTTGAGACATGAACACGTTTATGTGGAATTTGATCACTCTTTGCAAAACTAATGGAAGATTGGATAAGAGAATATGATGCACACACCTCGTAACCTAGTTTAGTGCAGCCCTCTCTGAGAATGGAATTTTGGAAATTCTCTTTATTGCAGTTAGGCTGCACACTCAGTCGTTTGCACACAGTTTCCATGGCTTGAGCATACTCGTCGCTCGCGAAAAGAGAGAGCTCATGCTCCTCCGACCATTCACGCAACACATGGGGTGGAGTATGGAAGGAAGCTGACCAATTCACCGCAGTCCCGCCTCCCAATGTCGCGCCGGCTATAATAGAAAGTCGGCCATCCGACGTTGCTATTGAGCCCCCATTTTCATACATCTCCCTCAGACTGGGCGATTCCAACAACGACAGATCTTGCCTCGCGAAGTATTGCCCCTTTTCTAGGACCACTACTTTGTACCCAGCCTTCGCTAGCACCGCCGCCGCCACCCCGCCTCCAGCTCCTGACCCAACAACCACAGCATCACATTCGATGGCCACATCTGTTGCGGAATTATATGTCAGATTGTGCTGCTTCTGATCGCTGAAGTTGCCGATCTTCTCCAGGAACTCGTGACTGTTATCCAACACCGAGCACCCAAAATTCGACAGGACAGAGCGTAGCGACTGCGACGCGTCGGGGCGGTTGCCTGCTGCTACGGCACTTCGCAAATTCAGCACCTTGTTGTCAAGCGGCCTAGCAGTCGGCTCTGGCGGAAGTGATTCCGAAGACTCTGCATCTGGAGGATGGTAGCCGATTGCAGACCATGTGGGATTCCAGCCGTTCGCATCAACCTGTGATCATGAGCCGTTTTGAGATTGGCAGAAGGACAACTGATGAAAATGCAGAGCTACAAGAGTAGTTACCACACTTGCCAAACATTTGTAGAGACTCAGGAAAACAACGCTAGCTAGGTGCATAGAGAACTTGCCGTGATTGTACAGCTACGCTGAAATTCTTCCTACAGAGCTTTTTGATATCTAGGGCACCAACCTTGCTGTAGAAGACAAATTGGGTCAACCCCTTGAAAACCTTGTAAACGGCTTGAAAGATAGACAGTGAACTCTGCGCCCAACTCATGAGTATCCTTTCCCTCCGCTCCTGTGAGAGTGCTGAAAACTTGTGAAACCAAGGAAACGTCGAGCCGAGTCCGTTGCGACCCGATAGAAGAAAAGTGCCGAATGAAGTAGAAAGAAGCCATAGAACCAGATTCAGGAGGCCAACGACTTTGGGTTTCATGGATTCATACATCAATCCCGCAGCCTGAAAAATTGCGTTGAACCAGACAGGCACAAGAGAAAGGAAAAAATTGATCAGCACGATTATTGATGGTGACGCTAGGGACTGAAAATAGAACACTTACAAGTGAGCAGAGGACCACTAGTTGCAGGTCCTTCTCTTTGTGGATTGTCACACATGCCTTTTCTAAACTTCTGAGCTTCTGAACACACCACTCTGAGCAGGGGTATTCAATTGAAGACTATACGAATGAAGCTGATCATGAGCTTCTAAAAATTCTTTGCTTTTGGGCGCCGTTCAAAACTAGGGTCTAGACACAGCGGACTAAGAGAGAAGAAATTTCAAAATGAATTCTTGAGCGGATCTATACTACCCAGTTGTGAGATCTGTTATGTCACATGCCTCAAGTGGAACTCCAGCATTCGACGCCGACAATCGGTAGAAAGCATCGATCTGGTCGTGCGAGACTTTGGCCAGGTGCTCAACACCGGCGTAATCATCGACATAATCTCCGTTTTCGCCGCATGATCCTAATGGACCAGCTGCAGCTAGCTGGTTGCCACGAGTAGTTAAGTCAACCGACGGCACGAAAGTGTCACAAACTGCAGCCAAAGCTTCCATCTGCTGCTGCGAGAATCCATGTGAGTGCGGTGGTCGACCACCCTTGAGCAACGGATGCACCCCGGGGGACATCCCCATCGTCGAGATGTCCACTGTCCGACAATCTCTTCGATCTCAAAATTTTGTGCACGCACACTCGCCGCTAGTGCCACAAGGGAATTGGTGCGCATTAATTGAATATCATTGGCCAAGAAACAATGTGAATCCTCTCCCACTCCCATGAATTTAAACAGTCGTAGAGCACGAGGCAATTAGACTACAAGGGAATACAAAGCATCATTCGTAGACCACGAGTAAATTATGGATCACGAGGTAACGACGCGTCCGGACACATGTTCACCTCTTAGTTGGTGGCGAAGGAAACGAGGTTAAGCACCCCCTACGAAGTTTGCTCAAAGGTGGGCCGCAAGTTAAGGATTTTGATTTGGATATCCCTAAATTCATAAAAAGGGGTTATTAAAATTTCGTGTAGGAGTTTAATTCAAATTCAATCATTATGAGCAAGAATTTTTTTATAGAAGGATTTAGCATTAAATGGCAACAGGTTTTTAGAACCTGTCTAAATAGTAAAACAACTAGTGAAAAAATTGCAATGGAACTAAAATAGGAGCCCTTGACCCATAAAGGCAGGAGGAAATATCTCAATTTTTTGTTTCCTGACAAATTCTCAAGGGTCCCCACCCCCTTTACTTTCTCAATTTTGGGACCACACAAAGTGTCGCTGTACCTCTTCTTTGGACCATCCTAAAAGGGGGTTAAGAAGAGGAAGACTTATGCATGACTCACTAGGCCAGTACCAGGTTTGAGTGCAAACCAGTTTTGGGCGGTTCTCAGGAAGCAGGTGAGAATCATCTCGGTTTTCAAGAATTGGATGAGAATCATCTAAAGTTTTCAAGGCAACTCCCACTCTGAATCCTGCTGGCTATCACTTTTTCTCCCACAGGGACGGAAAATCGGAATTTTCAGTTCTCACTAAGTTGAGAACTGGGCATCATGAGAATCCACCAAGTTTTCATTGTTAAAAAAAATTTAATACCCAGGTAAAATATTGAGTCTAAAACCAATCTGAATTCTCATCCTTGTATATAGTTAAATAAAATTAAAAAGTACATGTCAAATGTGGCATGACTATTTTTTTAATCCTTTTGGAAAATGCAACTCAAAAAACCAATGATTTTAAGAGAAAATGAGTTTCATCCCATCTTTATTCTTTGAACGCCTCCACTACTATTACATAACTTTTCACTACTCCTACTTGTATAACTATTATAATTAGTCTTGGACCTTGTGCATTAAATGCTGAGATTCAGCATTTCATATTGAGATTTAATTTCTTTAAAATGTCAGTAGAATGTAGTAAAATAAAATATTGACAAATTCTAAAACATTGTAACTTCTTAATTCTCCGATAGAATATCATTATTTTTTTAAGACAGGGTTTCAAATCATCACTTCTTAGTCCAAAGAACCTTGAACAGGGATCAAACAAGGTATGACTCTGAGTCATACCCTAAGGGATTCCACTTGAAACCCCGCTTAACCCATAACGTCACAGCAGATAATATTGGTCCAGGCCCCACCCATTTCTCCTACTACATATTCTCAACCTAAAATTTGACAACCCTGTGTTATAGTGTGTATACCATACTATGTTTCCCACCCTTTTGATCTCCTATTCACCTTTCTCAAGCCAAGGTGACACCCTTTTCCAAGTTTGGGCAGATCTAATAACATTAACTTCCAATGTTTCTTTTATTAACCCATGTTACAAAATTGTGGGAATGTGGGAGGGGCTGAGTCAAAAAAAACAGTTTTTCAAAAAATTGTCTTTGCTTTATTATGTGTGTCTTTGCTCTATGCATTTTTTACCATGCATTTTTTCCAAAGCTTTTTTTGTGCAGTTTTTTTCATCCAATTCATATGGATGCCTTTTATCTACCCATGCAATATCTTATATATAATTACAAATTGTGTGTCTGTGTGTCCGTCCAATGACGTTCTGTGAACGTTTTCTGTGACGGAACCGGCCACAGAGACCATGACCACCAGCTACCAGCGACCCAGGTCCTGAGACTTAGGTCCTGAGAGCCAAATGCAGCAGCCCCCGCCCCCAAAATGGCCAGAATTACTAATTCAGTCATAACTCATAGGTCCTCAGGGTTAACCAATGGAGGCAAACTTAATTAATAACAGGCTATACTTGGAAACTTAGGTCAAGCCAAACTAACTCAAATTATCTTTGGATTTTAGCATAATACCAGCCAATGGGTGAAGAAGAAAGACTCCAACATTGGAAGATTGCTTGAATTTATGCAAGTTGCTTACTTGGAGAGTGACATTGTTATTTTACTGGCAGACTAGAGCAGATTAGTGAAGTGAAGGCAAAAGAAATTAATAAGTAAAAAAAAGAAGGAAAGAAAATGTTCCCGAGGGACTTCACAGTGTCCGAAGGGCACGGGCACCGTGTGTATTACAGCGCGGATTCTGTGATGCATGGGGAGCAACATGGCATTTACCCCACTGAGTTCTTGAACACACTCAGTTTTTCGAACGTACCACCCCATGAACTGCACTTGAAAGAGGGTTGTCCCATCATATTATTACGCAACATGACCAATGGCCTGGCTAATGGTACCAAGTTCATTGTCATTCAACTCATGCAGCATGTCATTAAAGCAAAATGTGGCAACAGGTCCTGCAAAGGGCCAACGAGTGTTCATTCCACGGCTAAGCATCACACCTTCAGACACAGAACAAATGCCTTTCATTCTGCGCCGTCACCAGTTCCCTGTGCGCCCTGCATTTGCCATGACCATCAATAATGCGCAAGGGCAGACATTGAAAATGGTCGGCATTTTTCTGCCCAAGCCTGTATTTACACATGGCCAGTTGTATGTGGCCATGTCGCGCATTGGGTGCCCCGAGGGGGTGAAACTGTTGATTACAGATGGGTGGGAGGATGCTCATGAAGATGCACCTACCGATGTGTATACTCGCAATGTTGTTTACACAGAGGTGTTATAACATGATCGTGCAAATAGTAGAACTTAACAGAGCGTTTGGGGTGGCTGGAGTGGCGTAGCCACGGGTTACCCACTAGTTTCTACAATTGAAGAGTGGTAGTAAGGTCAAAATCTCCAAAAATTCGAAATTGTCAAGGTTGCCCAAAATCAAAAAGATTTCACTTTCAATGGTGCGAATTTTTCATATTTTTGCCAAATCTTTTTCTCTTTTTTTTTCACATGGAAAGATCCAGCTTGAAGTCACCTACAACTCTACTACCCAGTTGGATTTCTCAAATTCTGACATTTTACACTGCTTTTAGGGAGGTTTGCATGGGCTGATTCCTATTTCAAATGGGACTATTTTTGGTCAAATGTCATTTAAGGGTTAAAACCTTGCCCGATTTTTAATATTTTTTCATACCTGCCAAACATTGGATTTCAGTCCCTAATGGAGTCAGTTGGAGCTTCTATCCAACACAGGCGAGGATGCCAACACAAGCCCCTTGCCCCTTGGTAACGAAGCGAGGAGGGGGAGGGGCAGCACGGGGCGGGCAATTAATTATATATAACAGAGAAGGGGGGGGGGTCAACGGATTAAAGAATCGAAGTGAAAAATGCAAGACAAGAAGGATCGATGGGGTAAAAAACCGAAGTGGGCAATGGGAAGGACCGAGCGAAAGGAGCTCGACAGGTGCATTATGCACCGGGTTCACACTAGTAGACAATAATTAAACGGTCAGTTGATGTTTCCTTGCCTATAATTGAACGATACACGGTTTGTCGGGGTTTCATCCATTGGTGCATGGCACGGATGGGTGCAGCTTCAGTGGAGGAACAAGAGCGCGGGGCGACGCTTTCGACAATGAGCTTTCCACGCAGCTTGTTTTTTACCATGATTTGGCGATTTGCAGATCCGGAAAGTGTGAGGTTGTAGGTGGAGGAAAACATCCTGGTGGTTCGAGGAAAACGGCAGGGTTGTACGTCGCAGATGGCGGCGCATTTGGAGTTGTTTTTTTGGTGCAGAGTTTGAGAAAGTGTGGGTTTCTGGAGTTGGGGAATTGGGGTTTTTTTGAGAGAGAGAGAGAAGGAATTGTATGGCCGGTGCTGGAATTGTTCGTGGCGCTATGGCCGGGCCTGTTGGGCAGCAGCCTAGCTCGTGTGTTGTTGCCGTGAGGCCTTCGGTTCAATTAGGGCGTTTCTTCCTCTCGCGTGTGTCTCGTGCCTGCTTGCGTAGGTCGGCGAGGATCAATGTTGTGTCTTCTCCATTTCAGTCTGGGACGAGCTTGGGGTTGACTATACGGCCGCCTGCTCTCGAGCTCGGTAGTGTAGAAAAGAGAGCGGTCGACGGGGTGAGGATGATGGGAGGAGGGCCGCGAACTTTTCCCGGAGGTGTAACGAAATGGCAATGGAAAAGGATGCAGGAGAAGAAAGCGAAGCAAGAGGAGAAGGCCAGGCTTGCGAGGGAGAAGCAATTGTATAATGAGAGGCGGCGGGAGGAGATGATGACGGCTTCTCCTTTCCTCGAGAAGCCCTGGCAAAGAGCTATCCCTGGTTCAATTTCCCCGTTTCCTCCCATGAGCGCTGACTCGAGAGTTAGGGCACTCGCAGATAGGTTTCAGAAGAATAGATCAGAAGACTTGTGGACAGAGGAGGATGGAGCTGTGGCATCTTCTCCCAAAGATCCTCGACCGACGGCTCGCTTTCTCGCCAGGGCAAGTATCCACAGCAATTCTTTTGTAGAGAGATCTGAGCAGCAACCGTCATTGAAATATGCCAAGTCTTCAGGTAGGATCCCTGTCAAGCTTTGACTGCAGTATGTACAGAGATGTTTGAGCTGGAGGAAGCCCCAACAAATAACCTCTATGTAGGCCTCTCTGTGACTTAGGCTTATGCTTGCTTATGCAGGGGCAAGCTAAAATGAAATGAAGCTTACAACTCATGAGCTTGCTGTGGCTTGGTTGAGGATGCTACTGAGATTTTTAATTCTTGTCTCTTTTTGTTTTCCTTTGGCTGGAATCAACATAACTGTTACCTTCAAAGTGTTGTTGTGGAATTTTCTCAACAATCTGACAAGCTCATAGTTATTATGCACATTGATTTGTCTTACTGTGGTCTTGTATGTGCTTACCTCATGATTGGAAGTCTTTTGTTGTCCTTCCATTGTAGGAGCAGGTGCAGTCAAACGAAGGGTTCCTCCCTATGCAGATTTCATGGAGAGTAATGGAGCATCAGGTGCTGAAGGGAGCCTTTTTTTGCAGCACAGGAGGCAGAAAGAGTCACCAGAGACTAGTGAAAAAGAGGATGCTGTTGTGACTGAGAAACCTGCTGCCCTTTCTCATTTGTCTCAAACAAGGTGACAAAATTTTGTAGCCCTGCATTTTGTAGGTCTGAGTCAGTTCCAATTAGGGTTTAAGAATCAGCCTGTTGAGTCTTTTTTTTACCCTCTTGATTGGTGTCCTTTCAGGGGGAAATGGTGCAATACTGCAGAATTGGGGGTCTGTTAGCTCTTTTACCTGTTGGCCTCTGAAAGAATTGTCTGGTTGTTTGATATCACTGACATGGGACCTGAAATGCTTATTTGAATTCAATTCCTTTTCATTTCTGATTTTTTTATGATGGCTTTCCACAAGGTTTGCTCAACTTGTGTGCCACTTCGCTTCTGTAATCACACTGGAACATGTACTATGCTCAAGCTCCTTGATCTTGTTCTCTGAGTTGCCTAGTTGTATTCTCATGAGGATGTAGGAATGAGTCAGAGGCTTTGGAGGCACTGATTGATTTGAGAGTCTTTTGTGTGGGTGGCAGGTTTGACAAGTTTAATATATCTCCTCTGTCACTCAAGGCTATACACGAGGTGATGGGGTTTAAAACCATGACAGTAGTACAAGATGCCACTCTCCCTGTAATTCTGAAAGGTACAATTTCCCTTCTCTGGACATATGAAAAGGTTATTTACAGTGATCATGTGTACTTTGTTTCTCACTTACTGTCTTTGGTGTTTCTTGAGCAGGTCAAGATGTGCTTGCTAAGGCCAAAACTGGGACTGGCAAGACTATTGCTTTCTTGGTAATTACCTTTCTAAACCTCACTAGTGCTTTTTGCATTCTTTCAAATTTGTGTAGCTGAAGTGGTCAAATACAATAATATAGGTGCTCTCTTTTATGTAATGTGTCTAACTGTGTTGTGTAGCTTCCAGCAATGGAGACAATCCTGAAGACTCAAGGCTCTCAAAGCTTTGTTGGGAGGAGCCCAATAAATGTGGTGGTCATCTGCCCTACCCGTGAGCTTGCAAGTCAAGCAGCTAAGGAAGCCACAATGCTCATGACATTCCAGAAAGGTCTAGGAGTACAACTAGTAATTGGTGGGACTAACATGAATTCTGAGACAAAGAGACTTGACAAGCAGCTATGCCAGGTCCTTACTATTCTCTTCCCTGGCCTCTTCAAACCCATGGTTGTTGCTTGCTGCTCTTTTATAGACATTTATTTTCCTTCCAGAATTTATTAGATTCTGGCAGTCTGCTCTTGGTGCCTCTTTCAATTAACAAACATAAGCCTGTGGACATCTGAATTAAGCTCTTTTCTCCTCACTGTGTGTAGCTTCTAGTAGGAACTCCAGGAAGATTACTTGACCATATTCAGTCAAATCCGGACGTGCGAAGGCAGTTGCAACATGTAAAGGTCTTGGTTCTGGACGAAGCTGACCAATTACTAGACATGGGCTTTCGGAAGAGCCTTGATGGCATCATCAAGGTTTTGCCACAACAGCGACAGACTCTTCTGTTTTCAGCAACTATCCCAGATCAGGTCTTTGTGTATCCCTTTCTATGCTTGGGTGGTGTGTGCAAGTGTTCCTATAATCATATGTTCAGTTTGAGTTTCAGTTTTATATGCCTTTGGAGAACAGATGTGGTGGCTCATAACATCCCTTCTGTGCATTGAAATTGGATAATGCTGGATGATGTGCAGGTTCACAGCATGTCCCAAATTGCATTAAAGAAAGACCATGTGTTTATTGACACGGTTGGAGAAGAAGACGAGGAGACACATGCCAAGGTGCGCAACTGCAGTGACCTTTCCTAGTATGTCCATGTGTTTATGTCTATGTTTTTTCTCCATTATCTGCAACTGTTGCTATTGTTCAAACCAGTCCTCACTTTTTTGTGGCTTTTAGGGTTGGCGGCCCTTTTCTTACCCATTTGCTGGTATGTTGTCCAATGAGAAATCTCTTTATTCTCTTTGTCAGGGTCATTCCTCAATTCTATTCAGGTTATTCTGTGTTGGGGAAATTTCACTTTGCACAGTGGTTTTGCATCAATAGTATTGGACATCATTGTACATGTAATTTGTCCAACCGATTGTGAAACAGGGAAGAAGCATATTGTCAGATTCAAATGTAGACTGGAAGCATGGAATGACTTTATCTAGTGCCTTTTGAGCTTTAGTGCTTGTAATGCAAACTGCCAGGCTATAATGTTGGTACTTCTGTTGTGGTTGGATGGAAGTCTGTAGGTTAAACAGGAGTACCTTATTGTGCCTTTGGAGAAACAGTTGTCAACTCTTTATGCTTTGCTTACAGAGCATGCCTCCCAAGATCCTAAATTCAAGGTTAGTTTTACTTGATTATTCCTGCTGGGAGAAAGAGAGACAGACAGAGACACCAATCTAGGGCAGTGGTGGTCTCATTTTCCACTAGCATATGCATCTAATTATGCTTAAGCATGTGTGTTTAGATTGAACTTGCATTTTGCATGGATGGCTTCATAATGTTGAAGTTATTGGACATGTATCTGTTGAATTTGTAATCCAAAACTTCTATCCCTTGAGTCCTTCATCTACACTGCAGTCTATGCAAGCAACTGATGTATCTTTTGGCAATCACATTCAGGTGTTGGTATTTTGTACAACTGCTCGGGTTACATCTTTGATGGCTGAGCTTTATAAGAAGCTAGGGCTGAACACACTGGAGATTCACTCCAGGAAGTCACAGGTGTTCCGTACTCGTGTGTCAGATGAGTTCCGTAAGTCAAGAGGTGGGGTAATCATGTTCACATCCGATGTGTCTGCCCGCGGTATTGATTACCCTGATGTCACACTTGTTGTTCAGGTAAGATTCTTCTGTTGGTAACAGACTTTGGACTTGTTCGAGTCCAGGTAGCCTGGACTTTTGATCTGTTGAATAGAAGTGTTGCATGAGAGTCTTGACTTTCCATGAGTTCACATTGTTATGCATTTACTTATTGGAGGTCTACCTTGTCTCCAAGTCATATTGTTCATGCACAGTCCATGACTTTCCTTTGTCCCAAGAGTTGTTGTCAAGGGTGCTTCAGTTCTCAGCTCCAGAAGCAATTTGTGCTGGAGCTCTGGAGGTGAAGGAGCACTTTCCTATTCCCTCACATGAGTATACTTTATCTGGCTATGGCAGGTAGGTACACCCGCTGGGCGGGAGCAGTATATTCACCGATTGGGTCGAACAGGACGAGCTGGTAAGGAAGGCCTAGGTCTGCTCCTCTTGATGCCTTGGGAGGAGGTATTTCTGCAATCACTAAAGGATATTTCAATAACTCCAGCTCCACCCATAGATGTACCGGTTGCTCTTGCAGACAAGGTATGTCATCCGTTCCCTTTGTTTTTTTTGTTTATGGTCATTTTGTTGCTGTCTGGTGTAATTATTTTATAGACAATCATGGTATGAAGACTCTTGGTCTTTTGTGTTCTGTGTCCTTCTGCTCCTCGAAAAACTAGTTACCTTAGTTGTCCCTCTCACATCTGTTCTTTATCTCTCATGCTATTTTCTTCCAGCTGAACAAAAGTCTACGAGCTGTAAGTGATGATACAAAGGATAAGGCTTATCAAGCATGGCTGGGGTACTACAATTCTTGTACAGTTCTCAAGTGGGAGAAATCAACACTGGTGAAACGTGCCAATCTCTTCAGTGCTAGTTTGGGTCTTGATGAACCACCAACTTTATTGAAGCGAACAATAGCAATGATGGGACTAAAAAATGTTCCTGGATTGCGGTCTGCTTAGAATTTTTCAAGAGGTTTTTTTGGGTTAGTTGATGCTCTTGTTTCTGCAGCACATGAAAACTCCAAAAAATACCGTAAGCAAATTACAATTTGAGCTCCAGTCAGTGAGCAGTGTTTGTTAGCCATTTTGCTCTACATGTCGGGTTTGGCTCATGAAGTCTTCACACAGAAGGATAGCATTACTCGAAAAGTAATGGAGAGGATTTTACCAGTTTTGGAAATTAGATCTATTCTTTCAGCCTGATGGATCAGCAGCCCATGGTGATTTTCACGAGCTATAAGTAATTGGTTTAGATAATCTATATGAGACATTTCTGAGATGGCTATTTCAGTGCGAGTTTGGAATTTTATTATTGTGCATGACCGAAACCAATTGGGTCCAAAAGGAGGGCCCTAGACACTGTGGTTACAGTTTGAAGTTGCCATTCAAAACAGTTTGGGCATCTGAAGGGTGGAACCTAGTTTCATTTTCTCAAAGAATTGGACCAGGAATTGAGTCTCATTCTGTTTAGGTGTGGAACCAGAATAGAGATTTTTGAAAACCAAATACTAACTGACACATAGTCATCAATTTTGGTTTAGGTTAAGAGAACCAAACCGAAGTTGTGTGATTTTCAAAAATTAAATCAAAATAAAAATTTATTTTTCTGAGAACCAGGACCACAAACTAGATTCATGACTCCATTTATGTGTGGAACAACTAGAACTAAGATATGTTTACCTTAGTTTTTAAGTAAAAATCGGAGATTTTCCCATAAAAGGGAAGAACCTCCCAACACTACAACCTAATAAATGCCCAATTCTCTTTAAGGCATCGCTCCAATTGTAATATAAACTTCAATGTACAATCTTCAGGCTTACACAAAACCTTATTATACTAAACATTGAAAATAATAATCCCTTTCTGCCATACAATAGGATGTTGAGCAACCAACAATCAAGAATCACCTCGAACATACTTGATAGGGCAAAAACCCAATCTTTTCTTAGTTGTCATTTTTGTACAATATCAACTTATGTAATTTTATATAATTGGATCTATATTTTGTAAGTATCATGGTGGGTATGGGCTAGAAGACTAAAATGGAAACGCAAAACCATGCAAGATTTATAAAGCAAGGTTGTTTGGCCAACTTTTTAATCTAGACGTTTTACATGAGGCCTAAGATTGTCAAAATCACATTCTACCATCATGCACATACCCCAACAAATGGGGATCCCAACCATCATGCACAAAATCCCAAATTTAAAGCCCAAATGTTTTGATATGTTATCATAAACCCTAAAAGACTATGTATGAACTTAATTGAGCTTGGGGTACATAGTGAAACAAATTTATGACAAGCACAAGCAATCTAGTGGGAACAAGTCAATGTAAGGGAATGCATGATTGATGATGACTTCATCAAGACATTGCTTACTTGGACCAAAAACACAAAAGGGAATGTTGGCGATTACACAAGAACCCCATCATTTATATTTAGTCATGGGTATATAGTCACACTAATGATGCTTTTTATTTTCAAGACATGGGCAAAATCAATGGGATCCAAATCCCCTTCACCATAAGGATCCAAACAACTACACAATTACAAGCCATGCTCCAATTTGGTCACAATGGGGCTATTTATGTGGATGCTACTTTTGGCACCAATGACATGAAATACTAGCTATTCACATTGATGATGTTTGGTCTCCATTGCACTAGGCTATTGGTTGCTTGGATCATCACAAGCGAACAAAATTGTGCAAATTTGGTGGAGTGGTTCTCCCTTGTGTGCAAAGCTTACCCTTAAACTTAGTGATGCATGGACCAAATATTTTTGGACTTACTATTGCCAACTTGGTACATACCTCCATCACTTTCAAATATTTTTTCTCATTTTTTGTATAAGATGGAATATAAGTTGTTTCAAACTTTGGTCATTTATTCCAATTACAACCTAGACTTTATATGCATTATAAATCTCCATACAAAGCTATGGATGGTTAGCCTTCGTCAAGTGCGACACTCAAATAAAATAACCCAAGCCAAATAAAATCTTACCATGGAGATTTGAAGTAATGGTTTTCTTTTGAAACAAATGGTCTTAGGGGGTGTTGCATTGACTAGTTGGTGTGGAGGCTAATTAAAACCATGGCATGGCACTACATGCACCAAGCAAGGTAAATGCGCACTACGATGTAGACAATTTGAAGGAAATTTGAGACTATATAATATTAAAAGTAGCAACACGTAAGATTTCACTCACTTTGAAAATTTTTTAAATCACATATAAATAATTTGGGCTTTAAAAAAAATTAAAAATCACAAGAATCATGAATATGAAACTGAATCATAGTTGTACATTTGTGTAAATGTACACCAATAGTTTGATAAAGGTTTTTTTAAAACCCCCATTTGACAACAATTTTCCATTTTTTTTAAATTCAAAACTTCGTGTTACTTTTATCAAATGATTAAAAAAACATTTAACTCAAGTAAATTTTCAATGGCAGAACATTTTTCAACTTTTAAAAATCATAATCATCAACATTATCACCCCATAATGTACTAATGAACATTTTTAAATTATTTTATCTAAATTCCACAACCTTAAAAAAATTGAAATCTTTGTGTGAAAGATTTTTCTTTATGGTTTTTTTAATGTATGTATAAAATTTCATGGAAAAATATCATTAAATGTAATATTTCTTAGTCCTTTTATTGTAATTGCATGAATGTGATAGGGCTTCGCAAATTAAAATATTATTTTGTTGGACTATGATATCATTCATACGTGTATTGATTTCACAACATAATGCTAGATTGAGACATAAACCATCATCTATTACAATATTTTAATGAAAATTATTTTCCAAATTTCCACCATGATGCATGAAACTTGGATGGGTATTGAAAATTGTCAAATTATGACATTTTTTTGTGTACACTATAGCATGCATTCACCCAACATAAATGAAAAAATGAAGTTTTATAAAGAATAATGTGGTGAAATGAATTTGTCACAACAAGTCTGGAAAAACCATTGTTAGTCCCACACATTAATGTGCTTCAAACTACCTTTGAAGGCAACAATGGTGATGATGCTTGGATGGTGTAGAACCAAGGACATTCGAATGTCATTTACAAAGTTTCCACACCCCTTCACCAAATATTCATGTTGCATATGCGAATGGGCACATGTGATAATTTGTGCAAACTTCAAATTTTTGTTCTCTTAACATGTACCAACCTCGCCAAGGCAAATATCATTGAATATTATAGAACATGGTATTGGACCAATTGTGGTGGTTTCAAAGCAATGTTCATGAATCCAAGATATTTGCAATTTGGTGATGGTTATTTGAAAGATGAAGATTAGAATGAGGACCATGGTGAAAAGGTTAGTGCCATTGACATTAGGGGGTTCACGACCATGGATGACAATGGTCTCAACAACACATATGAGGGTGTCAAGATTCATAAGCTAGAAAGGTCATTCACTCACATGGAACAAACTTTATTTCAATTATAAAATATAATGGCCAAAATCATGTCCAAGTGCAAGGAAAGTGGTATTGTACTTTGTGACCATGCAACATCACTATTAAGAATTGTTGCATCGAACATTCAAAACATTCATTTGACACAAGTTATTGAATCAATGCACCCAAGTATGGTCTTTAGTCGAGTGGAGATGTCTTAGTGAATTTAATTAATCAATTGAAAGATTGGCATGAAACTATGTTGAAACATGTAAATTTTCATAATAGGACCCAAAAATAATTGACAGCTTCACATTTGTACCTACCACCAAAGTAATACGTGGTATTCAATCCATTTGTGACAAATGATGAAATGGAAGTAATGGTATCCCAACCTTGTGAAGATAATTCTACCGCCCTACTCCATGTGAAATCATCTTCATGAAGTGGTTATGTAATTGGGCTCCAACAAAAATTGGAATCTATAATCTCTTTGGGTGTGTTAGGCTTCCACATGGTTGTAAATTTGACCATTTTCATCCAAGATTTTCCTACTTGGTTCCAAATAAACAACCTTAAAGCACGTTTATGATCATGGTGAAGATGCCAATTGAGGGTAGGGGACCATTTCCCTTTTAATTAATATATTTTTGAGGTTTACCTTTACCCATGGAAGGTGATTGTTTTGAAATGGGTAAAAAGCCCTAACATTATAGTTGCCCATGATCGTCAATGGAGTACAAGAGTATTGCTACAATTATATTCCCTCCATTGCTTGTTTCATTGTTTTCATCTAGCATTTTGAGACACATTTTGGATCATCTTTACATGTTTTGGGCATGTTAAAGGTCCTAGAGGGTATGTAACATGATACTTGACATGTTATGAAACCTTTGGTGCATGTTACTAGCATGTTAAACGCCCTTCATACTCACATGGGAGGTTATGGGTTCAAAAATGAGGCAACTAATAAACTAAAAGAAACAAATTGCAACAATATTCTTGTCGTAACTACATTAATAATTATGCACAAATATAAAGTTAGGGGGTAAAAAAAGGGTATTTGTCAAAATCATTGTATAACATGGATGATTTTCATATTTTGTGATGCAGGTGGTTATTGTGCACTTCCAAATTTCTTAAAAGACTTAAATGAGGGTCTCATAATGAAACAATGAGAAGAAAAAAAATTGGGGCAGACTCTTTAACTTGCAACATTTCAAAGGTAGGAGGGCACGCTAGAGCTTTGGGATGGGACTAGGACAAACTCACAAGCAAAAGTTCAAGATGAAATCAACATGCACAACCAAGAAAAGAAGGCAGTTAAACGCAAGTGGTACGGCAAACTTTGTAGGACAACCTCAAGCATAAGTTTTACTGCAACGTTTGGGAAGAGGCACCACTCCCCTACCTATAGTGTATTTTATGACTCTCTATGGGGGCTATATTCAAATGGCATTTTTTCAAGACTCCCAAGTTGTAGTCCCAAAATTGGGACTCTTGTTCTAAAACTTTGGACATTCATATCTTCCTCAAATCAAGTTTTTTTGGATCATTCGAGGGCATTATATTATAGCCTTCAAAAATATGTTTCCAATGGTGTATCACATGTCCCAATCAAAAATCATTTAACCCTTGCTTTAAGGGGATTTGTGGTTGGAAGTCAATTTTCAATTTGGTTCCCGACCTTTTTTTTAATGATAACTCATGCATATTAGGTATAAATGAACAATGCAAGGGCATTTTAGGCATCTACACTTCAAAACCTTTTTTCAATGGTATTTTGGGGGCCCAATTTGGTGCTTGTTCACCTTTCCGACCAAAGCTTTGAACATTCAAAACTCTCACACGAATGCAATTCCCAAAATGGGAGTGCCCTTGGGGGTCATTAGGCTCCATCCCTTGCAATTTCCCCCATTTGTGAAAAAATGTGTTTCACATTCAAACACACCCTCTTGACCTCATGGGCCTTTACACTCCACACTTAGTCATAAACCCAATGTTAGGGTTACGATAGTTATGATGAATATGTTCAAATCATGATGATTAATTATTATGAATATTTTGTTTTGACATTTTATTTATTTTCATTCCATAAATTACCTTAAACAAATTAATGTACCATATGTTCTTGGAATCCCATAAGACTTTACTACCACTCTCCATTATAAGAATACTTTGAATGTATTTTTAAGCCTATTGATTAGTTTTATTCCATTTATTGAAAAAAACCATATGATGTTTGAAATTTCACATGTTCATTATGCAATGTCAATTACACAATTAAATTTATTTTTTCTCACAGTGAAATGTAACATACTTGTCTAAATTTTTATCTAATTATATCCACATGGTATGTTTAAAGTAAACTATCAACTACATATGGAACCCTTAACCTATGAACATGATAATGTTCATTCCTTACCTTTACCAAGCTTACCAAGATTGACAATTTTGCATACCTTATATACTACATGTACTTGAAAAAGTAAGCCTATATATATTTACCTAGCTGATATATATTTCAAAATATGTATATTTGCCTTTACTTAATATATAAAAATTGATATGTTTACACAATTTTGGTTTCCAAGCTTTTTTTAAGAAGAGACCAATGTTGGTGGGTAAACATATTACTTGCATATACCTGAGGCAATATAAAAAAGTGAACAAATATTCTACTTAGTTAATAATTTTTTATTAGCCTTTTATTTCCTTACTAGTTGGTAAATAATGTTTATATACACAACATTTATTTTTTCCAACTAATTTATATTTAAGCATTGGAGTAGACCAATGTTGGGCATGTACATGGATTTTAATATATTAACTAGGTAAAGGCATGTGATTTTTTTTGAAAAACATATATTAGTTGGATAAAGGTATATACGATATTCCAAAATTTCAATTTGGGTAAGGGTAAAATATTTATGTACCTTTTTTCAAAGTTCCCCATGTAGATGTATGTGGGTACAAATGAGAACTTTCAATATTTTCAAACATATTTGAAAGGTTTTCAAAAAAATCCAAAAGGATTAAGGAAAATGGTTTTTTTAATTTTTAATTTCAGTTTTTTCATTTTGTGATGTTGCTTAAATGGTGATCATCTAAAATTATACTTAGCCAAATTTGGCAATATTCAATACATGAAAGTTGGAAATATTAAAACCCCTTTCATATTATAGACAATTGTGGGGATTTTGATAATTTTTAGAGTTTGAAAAAAATGGAAAATTTTTTTTGGATTGTTTTTTTGGTGACATATCATTTTTTCCAAGATTATTTTTGCAAAATGGAAAAAAATCGTCACCGAAAAAATGATTGTTCAAAAAAGGCATTTTGTTCATTTCCAATAATAATACACATAATTAATTCCCAACATTTAAATCTTTTTAATAATAAAATTTAATAAAAAAAACTAATTGAACCACAATTTATTTTACGAGTTACTTGATGCACATTTTCATCAAATGGAAAATAAATATGAAAAAATATATGGTAGTGAAAATGTAATCATGCCTACCACCTACATCATTGATTCCAAGATGTTTCGCAAGGTGATTCACAATTTCCATGTTTAGATTAAACAACCTAGAAAATAGTCTCCATTGATTTGCATGCGTAAAAGTAGTAAAATATAAACAAGATTCCATGTGAAAATACTAGTTGATCATATGTTATCTACAATTGATATAGTTGTTTTTTACTCCTTTTAAAAACACATTAACCACACCCAAATAAGGGTAGGTTTCAAGCCTATTTTCATAAATACCATAAAGCCTTGGTGATACCTTGTTTGAAATCCAACCCACAAGTTCTCATTCAATTGAGAACTGGCCACTTGAAAATCAACTTTTGAAAAAAAAAAATTGTTACCTTACCAATGTATTAGTAAATAATATGGTTAGGGTATTAAATAGGAAGGTTTGGATGAGTGAGATTTAGAGTCTAGTGTTTAAAATAGTAGTTAAGGTTTGAAGGAGAAGGCAAGACTACAAGGTTGTTTGCTCAAAAGCTTGTTCTCCTCTTTCATTCTTTTGATATAAACATGTTCCTTCGTCTTCATGATTTGTCATTTTTTCTTTTTACTCCATTGTTGTTGATGTTTCATTTTTTTCATGCTTGCTATTCACTTTTATCATGCACTTTTATTGTGTGTTTTCATTGTTTATTTCTACTACTTGTTTTCATTGCTCTCTCACCTTCAAGATTCATTCTTTTTTGTTATTTGCTTCTATTACTCACTTTTGTTATTCACTTTTACTACTTGTTTTTTTCACTTCAACAAGTTTTAGCTTGTTGTTCTTTGACAACAACACGACAAACAACAAAAATTAGGTACCTTTTTGACATGTTATTGTTCACTAGTGCTTCATTGTTACCTATTATTCACTTTTGGTTTTCCACCTTTGCAAATTGGTATCCCCCCTTCAAGTTTTTTTAATATGATTTTTTTTATTTAAAAAAAATGTATGTATGTCATTTATATGTTAATTATGTCAAATTGTTTTGTTGTGTGCAAGGTTTACTTTTCATATGCTTGCAATTTTTTTCCAAATGTTCTATTTGGCACATTACAACCTTTTAATATGAAGAGAAAAGTAAGTGAGCTATTTGTCATTATATATGCTTGTCATTGTTAGGTTTGATTTTCAATACATAAATTTTATATATTTTTTTAAAACCCACATTTTGGTGAAACATACACTTTTTCATTTTTCCACCTTGTTGCACAATTTTCTTGTGGAAAATGTAGTCTAGTGAAAATGAAAATATTATGGAAGAAGTAATTGTGGAAGGCTAAAAAAAATCCCAAGTCTCCAAATAGAAAATAATAGAGCAAAAGGAAATGCAAAAAAAAGAATTAAATTGAATCTTCGAACATTACATGCTTAGAGAAAATTTGGGGAAGGCACAACATAAATGCATTATGTTGGGCCTTATAATGTGCTAATGATGGGGAAAATGTTCAAGGGGGAAGTTCTCAAATCATGAAATGCATCCTTTGTTACAACAATCATGTGAATATATTTAATCAAAATACTAAAGAAATGAAATGTTTAATAACATATATTATAAAAACAATGCAATAATTATTTTGATAAAACATGTAGATGCAAACCATGGCATTATTGCAATTTGTTTTGAAAAGGAAGTCAATAGTCCAATGAGAACAATAGTGTAAACACAAGTAATCAAGAAAAAACCTATTGTGTTTAGTTATGCAATTTTATTTCTATTTTCATGTGAATTTTTTTTTTAAAAAAAATGATGTGCAACAAAAAAACAATTGCAAGCTCTTGACCTTTTAGTTGTAAAAAATCAATTATTTTTGTAGTTTGTGGAAAATATCTAGTTTAAGCCCCTGGTTTTACACATATATCTTCAAATTGTCTTCTTTTCTAAAAATCAATTTTCTCAAGAAATATTACCAAACTTGGTGGGGGAAAAAAATTTAAATACTTCTTGCCAAAATTCACATATTGCATTTTTGCAACAATAAATTTTGATTTATGGATTTTTTAGAAGGCTCACAATATATTTGTTGTTATCATTAACGTATTAGGATTTGATTAACAACCTAAACAAATGCCTATTGGTTTATTTGTAGCCACAAAAACAATTAATCAAACCTTGGTTAATAATTTGATATAATTGTTTGATCAATATGGGTTAAGAAGAAAATCATTGCATATGTCAAATATGAAAGGTCAAATCTGAATACCATGATAATTGCCCTATAAGCTATTATGAAATATGAAGATTTAGGTTTTGATGAAAGCTTTTAAAGTATTTGTTTGGCCATGTTTTTTCTAAAGCATGATAATATGTTATAGTTGCTGATTTTTTTTATAAAAATCTAAAATTTATTTGAATCAAATCTACACATCAAATTCACAAAAATGTATAACATGGCTTTAAAAATCTAAGAAAGGTAAACATGAATAAAACAAGGTTTGTGAAGTCATTTCAAAATTTAAATATTCTAATGAAGACAAGTAGGTTTTTAATATTTTATTAGTTGATTTTTTTATGCTAGAGTTTTATTTGAATTGCACTAGTTGAAATAATAACATTGCATCTATAGTTTTAGTTGCAAATTTGTTGGCAAGATCATTATGTTCTAAGAGGATTTGCAATTCAAAGATTTTATTATCCTTTGTTATAATAGATAGAATGCTATCATAATCAATGGGAAAATGTCAAATTTTCTTACTTGAAAAATTTCTAAAATAATGTTGGACTAATTTATTAAACTTGTGCAATTTGCCCAAATTTGAACACATTCTTTATTTTTCACATTTTCAATTTGAAAATTTCTAAATTTGACCTTGTGAAGACATTGAAGGTTTCGTTAATTTTTCCTTCCAAATCCAATTTTTGCAGTTTTTTTGAATTTTCAACATCAAAATCCACTCAAAAATCAATATCTTCCACACTTTAGTTCTGAAAATTGTGAAATAAAAATTATTAATTTTGAGTCATTGAAGGCTTTCCAACAAGACCAAGAACACCCCAATTCCAATACAATTTCAATGTTAGTTTTATTTACTTTTCATTGAAAGAATGGTTTAATAATCAATAGCTTCCACACCGTAATTCCAAATAATTTCAAACCAAGTTGATGCACCTTTACTCATTGAAATATTTTCAAAAATACAAAGAGTGTGGCATGAAGAGCTGTGGTTTGGGAAATCTCAATGTGACAAACAAAACAAAACAAACTTCCTTGCATCATAAATAGATTTTCTTTTTCATGTTGTGAATATTTGTATCTTGAACCAATTTAGTAATCGCTAGTCATTTTCTAACTCATTACAATCTGCCATTATTTTGTGCTTAAAATTCAAGAAAAGTTACAAACCCACCAATCAATTTGACTGATGATAATTATAAGGTTGTTCTTAAATTGGTTTAGTTCGCTTCCAACATAAAAAGGGTAATTTGTGGTGTTTGGAGAATGTATATATGTTTTAAATAAATATATGAAAAAGAGAGTTCACAACATGCTATCTATAATGTTAAACCCTATGTTTTAAAGCCTTAATCTAATTTGTTCTTTTATTGGTCATGAGGAAGGTGCAAATATTGTTGACGAATATGATAAGCAACCCTTGTGTCCTATGTTTATAAAGTGTTATCATCATTTATATCTAATGACAAATCTAAAGTTGGATGTGTAGAATAAGTAGTTGATGAAGATTCTTGTTTGGACAAGTTGCTAGCACAAATGAACCAATGAAAGAACTTGTCCCTAGAAAGTTGTTAATTTTCAAACCCTACCAAGTGAATCCCAAGGAAATTGAGTGTCTTCTTTGATGGTAGGGAAAACATTAAACCATGTTTCCTACTATTGGTTTTTTGAGCAATTCTTAAGCGTCATAAGATCACAAATCAAGATTGAAATGATTTTTTTCAGTTGCATACGTCCATACTAAGGAGATGTCATTTACAATTGAATAATCTAGAGAAATTGATTTTTCTAAGCAAAACTTGGCTAAATGGCATCAAAGTTGGTTGAAAATCACCTTTCAATTTGGTGAAATTAATTGAAAAGGATCCAGATTTAGAGGAAGAGTTTGAAGAATTTGAATAGTCATTCGAACAAGAAGAAGTTGTGAACATATAAAATGTTGGAAGAGTTTTTTTTAATTTATTTTTCATTCTTGGTTATTTTTACTTTTTATTGAGTATTTTTGTAATTTTTGGAAAATAAAAATTTCATGTTGAAATTTTTTTAACTTTTAATAATTGATACGTGAAAAATGCCTTTGAAAATTGGCTAGTATGAAATATGTGAGAACTGACAATTTGAAATTTGGGTGGAATTATTTTTCTCAAAATTTTGAAACCCTAGCCAAGTAGTTTGAAAATGAACAAATAAATAAATAAACAGTGGTAAGTCTTAGGACCCAACAGTTTTTAGAAAATACCAGAGACCCACCCAACATTGGAACAGACTCCTAAACTGGCAGCTAGGAACAAACTAGCTTGGTTCATAGGGTGGTACTTTAACCTCTTAATCATTGTTCTCAAAAAAAAACAAAGACCCCATTCTGACATACAACATAGTACCTAGGCAGCTTTGGCACTAATGTGCTGAATAATTAATATAATTTTAAGTTTCTAATTTGGCACTTTGAGTTTTTTATTTTCAAATTTTCGATATAAATTGACCAAAAAATAAAAATTTCCTTAAAAAAATTGGCAAAACGAAAATACATATAATTTGTGCCGAAGCTGCCCATCTACTACAGCAATCATCATTCTCAAAAAGAGGAAAAACAATGCAAGAACAGCCTAGAAATTCACAGTTCTTTTTCAGGTTTTTCATTAAAATCATAGGTTCTTTCAATTTTTGAAACAACTGAAACCAGAGGTTCTTTTTGTGATATTTGTTAAAAAACTCAGAACACACACTTATTTGATTTTTAAAAATTTAAACAAATGGAACAAATGATTCTTTTATGTTAATTTTTGTTAAAAGATTGGAAGCAGGGGTCATTAACAAAATCAAATACAAGCACAACACTGCCACAAAACCCTATTCCATTTTATGCCCCTCCATGACATTCACCCATTTTTCTTATAACATAAAGTTAGCAATGAAAAAAGAAAGAGAGTATCAGTAGCATTACAGAGAACGCCCATGTCACCGCCATCTCGAGATGGGTGGTCACTGCAGGGGAGAGTACTTCTATGCTTGGAGTTGTATTGGGTTTACCTCCCCTTTCTTAACTTGATATGCTTCATGCAACTGGAGGAGGGTGGAGGAGGGTGGAGGAGGGTTCGGCTCTCAAGTGGTTCCCTTTCCCTTTCCTCTGGGTGGCCTGCCTCTTTTGGGCTGTTTGCTTGCCTGGACTTTGGTCCTCACCCATTGTTTCTTTTTCTCTCCAATTCTTGCGTGGGTGCTTTCTTTTTACAAAGTTTGGAATTTAAGGGAAAAAAAAAAGCCTGATGAGAGAAGTTGTTGGTCATGAAATGAAATGTCCTCATCTGATGCACTATAAGTAAGTGGAGGTTGATCACAAGGCATCACCACAGCCTCCAGTTCAATAGTGGGAAACAGACTCATAATCAAAGACCTTCTGGTTCCTGTCAAAATTGAAGAACCATCCGCTCCAGGTACTTGAAAAAAAAATCAGAATCTTTGAGGTATTTTCGAAACCTCAAAGAACTGTTGCGGTAAATGAAAGTACTGGCAATTTTTGGGGCAGTTATTTGTCTTTTTCAAAAAACTTAGAACCGCAGTTATATAGCAGAACCGGGTATGTGGATTTTGATAACGGTGATCATATATCAGAACAGGGTATTTGGTTATTTGATAACTGTGATTATTGATCAGAATCGGGTATTTGACCCTTTTTTTTTTTACATACATGGTCATCATCCCTGAGAACCTCCCTGATGCCCAGAAAGGGTTTGGTGCATTTTCTAATACCTGCCCAACACTGAAATATACCTCCTTGTGCATTAAGTTGTGAAGGAAGCATAAGGTTCCTTCAACACCTTTACATTGTGATATGCCCCGGACAAGATTTGCAATGCATTTGAAGGGACATTTAGTGGCTTAAAAACCTGTCATTCACACATTGATTTTTTTCCATGATACCCCAGTGGATGATACCATAGTGGGTATCATGGAATTTTTTAAAAATAAAAATCATCAATTTTTACACTCTGTAACACCCTCAGCGGTGGGCATCACCAGAATCAGGCCCACCTCAGGGGCCCTCATTCTGATGATACCTCTGGCCTCACAATTTACCTTCCAAATTGCACAGGTGGTCACATTCTGGGATGTGTATACATGGTGGTTAGTGGTTACCTGGCTGCGTTCTGTGGCATGGCAAGAGAAACTAGAGTCCAGTTTAGAGAGGCCACTTGATCCCTTCGAAAAGGTCTAGGATACCGTTGAATATGCATGCCATTGATGCAACTCTTTGGCTCAAATTTGTACACACACCTTCATAAACACCCCAACTGTCAAATTTATACAAATCAAATCCACCTTGAGTTGCTCCATTTGTGTTTTGGCTCTCTTGGTGGTTGTTCAGGAATACTGAACAATCACAAAACAAAGTTTCGCTTTGTATTATGAAATTGAGGTTGCTCTTCCCTTGCAATTCACTATTGGTCTTTTGCAAATTGTAAGATTATTCTTTTGGAAAGCAATTGAAATTTCTGTTTTTTCAGGGTTTCTTTGTGTAGGAGAAGGGCTCCAAAATCGGTGCCTTCCAGGTTTCCTTGCCTAAGGATCTTAGGCTCCCTCATATCCCAGAAGCAGGAAGAGACAAGAGACCCATTTGTTAAGGGGCCTCAACTGCAACTCATATAATCAGGAGGGGACACATTTGCGTAAGGGCCTCACCTGCATTTCAAAGCAGGAATGGACTCATTTAGAAGCCTTCTCCCATACTTGTGGGAAATATTGGAACTGGGTGCCTTGTGTCTTTTGTCATTTGGGATTTATAAATGACTTGGGAGGAAGGAGGCTTGAATAGCATTAAACAAACCAACCAAGTTTCAACCCATTGCTGCTGATCTTGTGTGAAGATTGTGCTAAAACTAACCCATCTGTACAGTCATGGGTTAGAGAATTAGGATAAGAAAGACACAAAAATATATAGAGCCATTGGGCCTAGGTGCAAAAAAAAACCTTGGTGGTCAATGAGATTGCTCATGTTGGGAACTTGAATTGTCTCCAGTTTCCATCAAGTTTTCTGCTTTCTTGAGGGTTTTAGTTTCCATATGTTTGTTTTTGTCTCCATTAAACTCTCCACCTTCATTGCATGCTTTCATTCTACAACTTATCTCCTGTGCCTTGGGCTTTGCAATTTATTTCCATTGTCCAACCCTAAACAATTTGTTTCCATTGCACAACATCGATCCCCATCACCTCGTGTTTTGCAATTCATCTCCATTGTTAAGCATTGTGTAACTTGTCTTGAATATTTGCCTTTTGCATCAAATTTCCACCACCATGTTCTTTATTGCTTGTTTTCATCAAGGTGCATTTTGCAATTCATTTCCATCATCATGAGTTATTTTTTCTATAGTTATTTTTATTATATTATGTTCCACATCGAATTTTCATCACCTTGGACCTTGTTTAACTTACTTGCTTTGTTGTGTTTTTTTATAGCTCATCTCCATCTTCATTAGCAAGATTTTCCCATTGCTTTTGAGGTTTTGTTTTTTGTTTGATTCTTGTACCTCCATCTAGTTTTCCACCTAAGCCATTAGTGATTTATGAAATGTGTCTAGATCTTCCTCCATATTTATTTTCTTTTTGCCTCAACCATCAATGCTCTATGAGGTTTGTTTTGATCTTCTTCCATATTATTATTTTGCTTTGGCCATCAATGTTGTGTGGGACATGTCTTGATCTTCCTCCAAACATTTTATATGCTAGAGCACACTGGAGAGCAATACTACCATGTAAGTAAGAGAGCCACATTTGCTTTAAGGGACTCTAAACCTTTTTCCAAGTGTTTGAATTGCACCAAAAACATGATTCTCTCTCCACCATCGAAAATGCCATTCTTCTCTTGATGTCTTTATCTAAGCTTGGTATCTTTTCAAATGGTTTTGAGTAGAAGAGCAGATAACTGTTGTGTTGGTAGTTCTGTGATTTCTGACAACCGTTGAGGAGGAGGAGGATGTGGAAACTCTCATTGCTTGTTTCACTTCCACTTCCATCAACTCAGGAGTTTGTTTAGAGCAGTGGCTGGATGCTTGGTTGGTTTGGTTGGGAGCACTCATGGTGTTGCAGCAGTCTCTGCAGGTGGGTGGGCCCTACACAGTCTCACTCCACCTTTCCTTTGCAAGACAAAAAGTGCTAACATGAGGAAAACTCATGGTTTTCAAGCGCTCTGTATCTTGGGTCTCTCCCATCTCTTTTGTGTTTTTGTTGCACTTAATTTTGCACACAAATGGCAACCTCCACCACCATCAGTAGTAGTGCTGCTGCTGCTGCACTCTTCTTCTCACAGAAACCAGGATTGATGATGCTCACAGCAATTCAACCACAAGCTCGGTGGAGACCACCTCCGCCACCAAGCTCTCAGCGCCTCCATCTTCACCAAATCACTGTCTCATGCAGTGCAGAATCAGCAGCGTCCAAAAGCACTAATCAGAAGAGTGACAGTAATGAGAGGAATTCTTCTGCCGATGAGGAGGATGCCAATGGTCATAGGAGCAGGCGGCGGCAGCAGCAGGGTAGAGATTCTTCTGGGCAGCGACCAGACACTCGCATACACTGGGGAACCTCAACGGAAGGTTGGATTGGACTTGAGGATTCTGCTCTGCCATCTTCTTCTTCTTCGGCTGCCAGTGGTGCCGGTGGTGATGATGAAGGTGGTGGGAGGAACAGCAGTAGCGGGAGAAGGAGACCAGGCGTGACTGATTCTCTGCGAGGCTTGCTGGCTGCAGCTCCTGACAGCCATTACCGGTATGAAGTCTTCTCATATTTTCAGGGTTTTTTCCTTAGTTCTTTGCACATAAACGGAATTGAGGATTGTGGATTCGTGCTCAGATTTCTGGGTTGTGGGCGTTGTTTTTCTTCTTGGAAGAATTGAGAAAGTTGTGGGGGTTTTATTTATTTATTCCTGATTTCTGAAAGAATTGGGTGGGCCTTTTTTTTTCCTGAGAATATTGTGGTTTTTTTGCCTTAGCTCGCTGAAAGAATTGAGTGGGCCTTCCTGGGGTTCTTGTACAACAATCCCCTTCTTCTTTCCATCAGAGATTTTTGGAAAGAATTGTTGTGCTGCTGGAGCCTGAGCAGAACAATTCTCTTTGTGGCTGGCTGTAATCAGTGCAAAGTGGAGGAGGCATGGGTTGGTTTATTGGTGGGTTAGGGTTTAGGGTTAGACTGCCAAAACTGCAGCAACTTCAATTGTTTCAGTCGTCTTGCAAACAGTACTGAAATCATAAGAAAACAGACATGACTACCTACTGTCATAGCTAGCTAGCTAGCTGCTCTCATGTTAATTACCCCATTCTTATCTTCCTTTCCATGCTTGACTGCTTACCCTCCTCATGAGCTTGTTGCAGCTTGAATGACAATTACTACTGACAGTTAGTTTTTATTAGCTACTTCTCTTGAGTGCAAGTCAACAGCATGATGATGGAAAGAATCTTCTTCCTGTTTGCTTCCAGAAATACAACAGAAATTCAGGAACTCAATTCTGTAGAATGGTTTGTCCAGATTTTTGGCTGATTATTATTATCTACTTGTCTACTACACCCACCATCAGAAGCTGATGAAGTCAATGGGTAGTTGTGGCAGCTCATCACTGCTATTCATTCGTGATGATGGTGAGTGATTCCATAAGGTCATGACTACACCCATTGTCATGTTACCTTTTTTGAATTGCTGTTTGTGGAGATTTGTCTGCAATTTCATGTGTGTATGTGTGTGTGTGTGTGTTGACTGCTCACAACTACAGCAGATTCTTTCTGGGGCCACCTTGTGCAGGTATCTAGGAGTTTCAGCAGATGCAGAGTTGGAGGAGATAAAGGCTGCATACAGGCGTCTGTCAAAGGAATACCACCCTGATAGCACCTCCCTCCCATTAGAAGTAGCTGCTGAGAAATTTTTGCGACTGAAGGTGAGTTTTGTGCTACCAAGTATACACAAAGTTCCAAGATATCAAAAGCAGTAGATAATAGATCTGATCAAATTGGATGGGGGAGAGGGTTGAAGGAAAGAGGAGTAGAATTTTCTTTCAGTAATGGGAAACTCAAGATCTTGTCTGCTGTTTGGTGGGATGGGTAATTGTTTTAGTTGTTAAGAAATTCTGTAGGTACAGGTGTTGTGTCACACATTCCATGTTCACCTGGTGAAAACATATGCTAACGTCAGTATCTTAGTGGCATTTTTTGATCTGTGCAGAAGGCATATGATGTTCTTAGTAGCGAGGAAGAGAGAAGGTTATATGACTGGCAATTAGCACAAATGTATTCATCAGTACAGGGTGGGCGTTTTATCTGGCCATATGAGGCCGACCGCACCCAACGAGGCTATGGTTCCCGGCCACCCCCAACTGTGAGGCAGGAACCTGTAAACGCTGATACACTAGGAGGCCGCAACATGCCTCTCAGTGGCCAAGCACAGACAGCACTCGCCTTTGATGTTTTTGCATTGTTTGTTTCTCTTTTGGCAATCATATATGCCTCATTTTTTAAACAACCACCTGGTCAATGAATAGGGAAGGGCTTTTCTATCATTTTTCCCAGACTTACCATCAGAGAGATGATGTGCTTAGTAGTAGAGAAGGTAATACTCCACAGTTGAGCAAAGTCAATGTTCCCATAGGTTTCCAACCAAACTTTGCAGGTTATTTGTCTGATTAATTTGAGGACAATCAGCACAAACATTAGCAAAAGCCATCTATTGATATTGTTAAGTAGCTCAGATGCATTCTGGTGGTCCAAAGTCCAAAGCCCCTAAGGTTTTCACACAAAAAATGAGCGTGCACCCACCTAGAGAGCCCAACATTGGATGCATATTATTTTGAGGGTTTTGTGGGTAGTTCTTGCTGCATTTCTCAACTATTCCTTGGAACAAACAGGAGACATCAAATTCACTTCATTCTCATTTTGTTGGTACTTATCATGTTGTGTTGTGTGGTGCTGCTCTCCATGTTTTTTGTCAAGAGGATATCATCACTCTATTCAACTCTCACAAGGATTGTATGTATGAAGTTTTGTGTTTGCATTTCCAGTATCAAAAGAAAGCATCCATTGACACGATTTCTTTACTTTTCTTAGCGCTTGTTTTACATATTTTTCTACGTACCATACACATTCAAGGATATGAATCAAAATTTCTTTCAAACTTTTCATTCGAATCAACGAGACCTACAGATTGATTCACAAACCAGAAAAGGAAACAAGGATGGATGGTGCTTTATGTTGGTGAAGCTTTTTGACCTACATTATTGTACACAATGGGCTTCACATTATCGATACTTGATCTACATGTTAACTCACGTTTCAAACCGGGATCAAAATGTAACCCCACACTCCTTTTGTTTGGGTGAGATCCCTTCACAAATCTTCTCCATCTTGAGTTAATGGTTTTTAAGGATGTGCATAGAAAATTTACATAAATTTATAAATGTTAGAAAAATCTTGGAGCAAACTCACTACAATATCCTCAACATTGTAAACATGTTTTTCTTCCCAAATAGTTTTACCTTAAGATGATGATATGACAATAAATACTTCACTTCCAATTATTTTTTTGATAAATCTGTTTTGAAAATGAACTATGTTAAGATTCAACATTTAGTTTTTATGTTCAATTTTGCAAGGACTTCAAACTTGGGGAAAATCATAATGAATTTGAATTAGAGGGGGAAAATTTACATTTGCATATTAGGATAGGTATTTGTTTTGTTCTGTTTTGTGATCACACCTTAACCCTCCTAAACCATGGGGTCCCTCGTTGTGCTTTTGGTATGGTCACAAAGTCCTCAATGTCATGGTGTGCAAGTATGTTGCTTTGCTATTTTCAGATCAACAAAGCAAAAATTAATGATTTTCACCTCTAGAAATTAATCGAAAACAATTAATATTTTTTCATGATTTGGTTTTTGAAAAGTCATGTCTCTTAAAGCGTTGAAGAGGCTTGTCTTGGAATTCATGTGTGTGTATATATATATATATATATATATAGAATATTTATTTATTTATTTATAATTGATTCTTTCATAGAACTTTGAAGCTAAGACTTCGAAAGTTCACTTTGACAATAATAATATTGGGATTACAAGAAGTTTAAGGGTCCACCGTCATTTTATTTTTTAAATGAAATTTCTTCCAAATGTGAAAAATATAATTTAAAATGGGAATATTCTGTCACAATATGCTAAATCCCTCTTGGGATTCTAGCCAACGACAAAACATCAAAAAATAGAAAAAATATAGATCACTAGGCCCCACTAGTAGTCCAAATAAAAATTCTATTTCTTTTCAAATTTGGACACAAATACACCTCCAAAACATCTCCTTTTTCAGTTTCGAAAATGAAAAAAATTTAAATTTAAATTTTTATAAATTTAAAAAAAAAACTTATTTCAAAGATACCAAGTGTGTTATATGAAAATAAAATTTTTAAATTAAAAAAATTCAATCAAATATTGAATTGGAAAATTGGCAAAAAAACACAAACAAGATGTATAAATCCATATTGTTGTACATAGAATTAGAACTATATTAACACTTGTGTGCATACTACATATGCTTCCAAAGGTTAAAGCTAAATTCCAAAGGAGGAAGAGTATGTATTATGACTTGAAACCTCTTTCCCTAGGGTGGCCAAAAGTATTAGGTACCTACATGTAAAAGCCTATCTTGGGGAGGCACCTATCCCAACCTCTTATTTTGCATGGGCCACTTAATTTAAGGGTAAGGTAAGGCCCCAATGTGGGGTCATCCCCCATGCATGCTTACCATGACATGGTAAGTTCAGTCTAGCCAAGCATTTGGGAATATGTATCTCCCCAACATGGGCCTTCCTTACTTGTCATGACTCCTGATTTGGTGGCCGGCATAATGAACCTAACCATGGTGGTTACCTCAATTGCTTTTCTCCAACACTTACCCACCTACTAATATTATTATTTCTAATGAAAATGTAATTTCCTTCCATATAGGTGGGAGGCCTGCCCTAGAAGCCCACCTCATGGGAGGGCTTTTTGAAAAAAAAAAAGAAAATCCTTACTTGCCAAGGAGGCTACACTTTGAAGGGCAATGCCCAAGTCGGGGGGAATTAAATAATACCTATTGGAGGGTATTAATCCTGATATTATGGTATTATCAGGGAGGTTCCTGATAATAGGCAAAACGCCCACAATAGGCAAAACATATGGGATTAAAACAAGCTGTTATTGAGAGCGCCCTTTGGAACACATTGGGAATTTTAGGAACATATTGGGAACTTGATGGGAACCCATTGGGAACTTGAAAAGAACATGTTGGGAACAAAGGAAAAAAAAAAAAAAAAACCCCCACCCCCCCTCGCCCCCCTCCCCCTCAAAAACTTATTAGAAAAAAAATCAAGGCACTTTTAGTGCATGCTAAACCTTCCCATTAGCTCCATGAAATTTCTATTTCCAAAACCGTTTGTCACCATTAAATACATGGCTTGATTTGGACAATCAAGTTTTTTTTACTATTGGAGAGTATTAATCCTGGTATTATGGGCATTGTGGGTTATCAAGAACCTCCCGACTGCGATTCCTGATAACCCACAACGCCCACAACCCAGAAATGGGACCAATAGTGAATTGCAAGGGAAGAGCAACCTCAATTTCATAATACAAAACGAAACTTTGTTTTGTGATTGTTCAGTATTCCTGAAGAACCACCAAGAGAGCCAAAACACAAATGGAGCAACTCAAGGTGGATTTGATTTGTATAAATTTGACAGTTGGGGTGTTTATGAAGGTGTGTGTACAAATTTGAGCCAAAGAGTTGCATCAATGGCATGCATATTCAACGGTATCCTAAACCTTTTCAAAGGGATCAAATGGCCTCTCTAAACTGGACTCTAGTTTCTCTTGCCATGCCACAAAACGCAGCTAGGTAACCACTAACCACCATGTATACACATCACAGAATGTGACCACCTGTGCAATTTGGAAGGTAAATTGTGAGGCCAGAGGTATCATTAGAATGAGGGCCCCTGAGGTAGGCCTGATTCCAGTGATGCCCCCCGCTGAGGGTGTTACAGAGTATAAAAAATGATGATTTTTATTTTAAAAATTTCCATGATACCCACTACGGTATCATCCACTGGGGTATCATGGAAAAAATTGGAAGTTCCAGGCGTTGAGAACCTCCATCAGGGAGGTTCCTGATAACCCAGAACGCTCACAACCCAAAAATCTGAGCACAAATCCACAATCCTCAATTCCGTTTATGTGCAAAGAACTAAGGAAAAAACCTTGAAAATATGAGAAAACTTCATATCGATAATGGCTGTCACGAGCTGCAGCCAGCAAGCCTCGCAGAGAATCAGTCACGCCTGGTCTCCTTCTCCCGCTACTGCTGTTCCTCCCACCACCTTCATCATCACCACCGGCACCACTGGCAGCCGAAGAAGAAGAAGAAGAAGATGGCAGAGCAGAATCCTCAAGTCCAATCCAACCTTCCGTTGAGGTTCCCCAGTGTATGCGAGTGTCTGGTCGCTGCCCAGAAAAATCTCTACCCTGCTGCTGCTGCCGTCTGCTCCTATGACCATTGGCATCGTCCTCATCGGCAGAAGAATTCCTCCCATTACTGTCACTCTTCTGATTAGTGCTTTTGGACGCTGCTGATTCTGCATTGCATGAGACAGTGATTTGGTGAAGATGGAGGCGCTGAGAGCTTGGTGGCGGAGATGGTCTCCACCGAGCTTGTGGTTGAATTGCTGTGAGCATCATCAATCCTGGTTTCAGTGAGAAGAAGAGTGCAGCAGCAGCAGCACTACTACTGATGGTGGTGGAGGTTGCCATTTGTGTGCAAAATTAAGTGCAACAAAAACACAAAAGAGATGGGAGAGACCCAAGATACAGAGCGCTTGAAAACCATGAGTTTTCCTCATGTTAGCACTTTTTGTCTTGCAAAGGAAAGGTGGAGTGAGACTGTGTAGGGCCCACCCACCTGCAGAGACTGCTGCAACACCATGAGTGCTCCCAACCAAACCAACCAAGCATCCAGCCACTGCTCTAAACAAACTCCTGAGTTGATGGAAGTGGAAGTGAAACAAGCAATGAGAGTTTCCACATCCTCCTCCTCCTCAACGGTTGTCAGAAATCACAGAACTACCAACACAACAGTTATCTGCTCTTCTACTCAAAACCATTTGAAAAGATACCAAGCTTAGATAAAGACATCAAGAGAAGAATGGCATTTTCGATGGTGGAGAGAGAATCATGTTTTTGGTGCAATTCAAACACTTGGAAAAAGGTTTAGAGTCCCTTAAAGCAAATGTGGCTCTCTTACTTACATGGTAGTATTGCTCTCCAGTGTGCTCTAGCATATAAAATGTTTCATTGTGTAAATCATCCATCTCCTAAAATTAGTACAAAAATAACAAAAATGGCCAACACAAACCTTTGATAAGTAAAAACAAACAAACTACAAACACAAAAAAAGTAAAAAAGTTTGGAGGAAGATCAAGACATGTCCCACACAACATTGATGGCCAAAGCAAAATAATAATATGGAAGAAGATCAAAACAAACCTCATAGAGCATTGATGGTTGAGGCAAAAAGAAAATAAATATGGAGGAAGATCTAGACACATTTCATAAATCACTAATGGCTTAGGTGGAAAACTAGATGGAGGCACAAGAATCAAACAAAAAACAAAACCTCAAAAGCAATGGGAAAACCTTGCTAATGAAGATGGAGATGAGCTATAAAAAAACACAACAATGGGAGGTTCATCACTGTCTCATGCAGTGCAGAACCACTATCAAAACCACAAAAGACCAATAGTGAATTGGAGGGTATCAATTGGAGGGTTCCTCCCATTGTGGTTCATGAATCATCACTGTCTCATGCAGTGCAGAATCAGCAGCGTCCAAAAGCACTAATCAGAAGAGTGACAGTAATGAGAGGAATTCTTCTGCTGATGAGGACGATGCCAATGGTCATAGGAGCAAGCGGCAGCAGCTGGGTAGAGATTCTTCTGGGCAGCGACCAGACACTCGCATACACTGGGAACCTCAATGGAAAGTTGGATTGGACTTGAGGATTCTGCTCTGCCATCTTCTTCTTTTTCTTCTTCTTCGCATGCCAGCGGTGCCGGTGGTGATGATGAAGGTGGTGGGAGGAACAGCAGTAGCGGGAGAAGGAGACCAGGCGTGACTGATTCTCTACGAGGCTTGCTGGCTGCAGCTCCTGACAGCCATTACCGGTATGAAGTTTTCTCATATTTTCAGGGTTTTTTCCTTAGTTCTTTGCACATAAACGGAATTGAGGATTGTGTATTTGTGCTCAGATTTCTGGGTTGTGGGCGTTGTGGGTTATCAGGAACCTCCCTGATGGAGGTTCTCAACGCCCACAATAGGCAAAACATATGGGATTAAAACAAGGTGTTATTGAGAGCGCCCTTTGGAACACATTGGGAATTTTAGGAACATATTGGGAACTTGATGGGAACCCATTGGGAACTTGAAAAGAACATGTTGGGAACAAAGGAAGAAAGAAAAAAAAACCCCCACCCCCCCTCACCCCCCTCCCCCTCAAAAACTTATTAGAAAAAAAATCAAGGCACTTTTTGTGCATGCTAAACCTTCCCATTAGCTCCATGAAATTTGTATTTCCAAAACCGTTTGTCACCATTAAATACATGGCTTGATTTGGACAATGAAGTTTTTTTTACTATTGGAGGGTATTAATCCTGGTATTATGGGCGTTGTGGGTTATCAGGAACCTCCCTGATGCCCAGAAAGGGTTTGGTGCATTTTCTAATACCTGACCAACACTGAAATATACCTCCTTGTGCATTAAGTTCTGAATGAAGCATAAGGTTCGTTGAACACCTTTACATTGTGATATGCCCCGGACAAGATTTGCAGTGTATTTGAAGGGACATTTAGTGGCTTAAAAACCTGTCATTCACACATTGATTTTTTCCCATGATACCCCAGTGGATGATACCATTGTGGGTATCATGGAATTTTTTTAAATAAAAATCATCAATTTTTACACTCTGTAACACCCTCAGCGGTGGGCATCACCAGAATCAGGCCCACCTCAGGGGCCCTCATTCTGATGATACCTCTGGCCTCACAATTTACCTTCCAAATTGCACAGGTGGTCACATTCTGGGATGTGTATACATGGTGGTTAGTGGTTACCTGGCTGCGTTCTGTGGCATGGCAAGAGAAACTAGAGTCCAGTTTAGAGAGGCCACTTGATCCCTTCGAAAAGGTCTGGGATACCGTTGAATATGCATGCCACTGATGCAACTCTTTGGCTCAAATTTGTACACACACCTTCATAAACACCCCAACTGTCAAATTTATACAAATCAAATCCACCTTGAGTTGCTCCATTTGTGTTTTGGCTCTCTTGGTGGTTGTTCAGGAATACTGAACAATCACAAAACAAAGTTTCGCTTTGTATTATGAAATTGAGGTTGCTCTTCCCTTGCAATTCACTATTGGTCTTTTGCAAATTGTAAGATTATTCTTTTTGAAAGAAATTGAAATTTCTGTTTTTTCAGGGTTTCTTTGTGTAGGAGAAGGGCTCCAAAATCGGTGCCTTCCAGGTTTCCTTGCCTAAGGATCTTAGGCTCCCTCATATCCCAGAAGCAGGAAGAGACAAGAGACCCATTTGTTAAGGGGCCTCAACTGCAACTCATATAATCAGGAGGGGACACATTTGCGTAAGGGCCTCACCTGCATTTCAAAGCAGGAATGGACTCATTTAGAAGCCTTCTCCCATACTTGTGGGAAATATTGGAACTGGGTGCCTTGTGTCTTTTGTTGTTTGGGATTTTTAAATGACTTGGGAGGAAGGAGGCTTGAAAAGCATTAAACAAACCAACCAAGTTTCAACCCATTGCTGCTGATCTTGTGTGAAGATTGTGCTAAAACTAACCCATCTGTACAGTCATGGGTTAGAGAATTAGGATAAGAAAGACACAAAAATATATAGAGCCATTGGGCCTAGGTGCAAAAAAAACCTTGGTGGTCAATGAGATTGCTCATGTTGGGAACTTGAATTGTCTCCAGTTTCCATCAAGTTTTCTGCTTTCTTGAGGGTTTTAGTTTCCATATGTTTGTTTTTGTCTCCATTAAACTCTCCACCTTCATTGCATGCTTTCACTCTACAACTTATCTCCTGTGCCTTGGGCTTTGCAATTTATTTCCATTGTCCAACCCTAAACAATTTGTTTCCATTGCACAACATAGATCCCCATCACCTCCTGCTTTGCATTTCATCTCCATTGTGAAGCATCATGTAACTTGTCTTGAATATTTTGCCTTTCGCATCAAATTTCCACCGCCATGTTCTTTATTGCTTGTTTTCATCAAGGTGCATTTTGCAATTCATTTCCATCGTCATGAGATTTTTTTCTATAGTTTTTTTTAATTATATTATGTTCCACATCAAATTTTCATCACCTTGCACCTTGTTTAACTTACTTGCTTTGTTGTGTTTTTAATAGCTCCCAAATTGTGCCCACCAATGGCCAAAGGAATTATTTTATAGACAGATTCAAAATAGAAACTATAGAAAAACTAACATTTGATATTTAGCTACTCAAAAATTTTGGAGTACTAATGAACTCAATTGACCCATTAACTCTATCTAAAATCTAGACAAAGTGTGAGTTATGGAACAAGGTATGAGACCTATAGATTCATAAGCCATTGCAATAACTATGGAATCTTTGGAATTTATAGATTAAAAAAAATAAGAAGGAGGTTCCCCCCATTTCAAAGGAAGAAGCAGAAAGGGAATAGTATTGTTTCCAAGTATCTAAATCATTTGGGGTTGCTTCAATCCAAGGTAATTTTTTATTAGCTTCCTCTTCGTTAGCAAGATTTTCCCATTGCTTTTGAGGTTTTTTTTTTGTTTGATTCTTATGCCTCCATCTAGTTTTCCACCTTGGCCATTAGTGATTTATGGAATGTGTCTAGATCTTCCTCCATATTTATTTTCTTTTTACCTCAACCATTAGTACTCTATGAGGTTTGTCTCGATTTTCTTCCATATTTTGTCTTTTGCTTTGGCCATCAATGTTGTGTGGGACATGTTTTGATCTTCCTCCAAACTTTTTTACTTTTTTTGTGTTTGTAGTTTGTTTGTTTTTACTTATCAAAGGTTTGGTGTTGGCCATTTTTGTACTAGTTTTAGGAGATGGATGATTTACACAATGAAACATTGAGGATCCCCCAAGTTCATGTTGTGGTTGATTTTTATGATGAATTTGTAAACATGTCAAATCCTTTATGTGATCTAAATTTTTATTATTTAACCTTTGCATCAACCTGTTTTGGTTATACAAATAGTCTTAATATTACTATAAATGAAAATCTATCTACCGCAATTATAATTGATGAGCCTCTATGGTTAACAATGGCAAAACAAAAATACTTCTAGAAACCAAAGAGTCATAATGCCACAACCAATCATGCAACAAACATGTTTTAGTCATTCTTTAAGAGGTAAGTTCAACCTATCCTAAACTTGAGCAATTGAGTTGTGTATTGTGTTATCCTATTGTTGATTTGTAAGATTAAGAAAAACATCATTAACTACAAGTTGTCAATGGAATTTCAACATTCCCAAAACATTTGGAGATGATTCACCAAAAAAAAAAAAACTGAATGGATTGAATGAGAAAAGTTTGTTGGATTCAAAGATAAAAGATTAGCAAAAAAGAAGTGTGGCCCCATCCCATCCAACATTGCATCTTTCTTTGGTTGTACCATTCCTTATAGTAAAAATGATCCCCATCAAATTCAATTTGAAAAAGATCTTGTGTTATTCATTGTTAAAAAACTAATCCCTTTGTCTTTTGTTGAGTCACCATTCCTTAGAAGATTATTTTTGAAGCAGAATCCCTATGTGAGCTTTCCATCAGCATCAATTGATGAATTAAATTCTACTGAGGTGGGTTGCATCATTGTTTCTAATATATTTGGGCATGTAGTTAACCAATGTGATGTTAACCAAAGCTGAGGCTATTGGGTATTGTTTGATGCACTTGTTACAAATTTTTTGGTCATCAAAATGCAATTACAATGTTTGGCACCTAATTTTTTGGAAAATCAAGATTTTGATACAAAATTTTAAGTTTTGCAACAACATATGCAAAAGCAAATGGTAACATTCTTATAACCTTTCCTTCCTTTTATTTAATTTTTTGAGGAATGTAAAATTCATAACTTGTTGAATATGATGTTGGACCCATGTTTTAGAGGTTTAAGGTTGGTCATACAATACGTTGGGAAAGAGAAAGTCCATTTGATTATAGGTGAATATGATAGGTATGATTTATTTCCATTATTGGTTCATGCTTATAAGGTTTGAACTCATTTATTGTAAGTGAAGTTGTCGTTGTTACTTTTGTGTTGAAAAAATTAAATTGAGCAATGTTGAAATGAACAATTATGAAGGTGCATATTTGTATGACACAATGGAAATTGATGAAGAAATGGTTTTATCAATGGTTAAGGAACAACTAAACCATTACAAAATAAGATAGGTAAATGCTAGAAAATGCAAAAACTCACTTGCATCATGGAAAGCTCATGAATAACAATTTTCAATGTTTTTTTTGGCCACTTGACAAACTTTATAAATTGTTAGGTCACAAATTGAAGTAAAAAATGTATTCAACATTGTAAGCATATGCATAAACATATGATGTTTCTGATTTGGCATAAAAAATTTGGAAATGTTTGACAACATTAATAAAAATTGGCTAGATGATGTTCAAGTGGGTACAATGTCCATGGAAGAGTTTATGGAAATGGGAGCCCAAATTCTTTAAGGCATACCACTAAAGACCAAAAAAAATTAGTATTTAATGGAACCTTTTTCTTGTCCTATATTTTGATCCCCATCAATATTAATGAATCAAAATGTGTCAAATATTTCATAGGTACCATATTTTAAACCACTACAATTTTAGATTCGATCAATCTCATTCATTTTGTGTTTTTACATGGTCAAATAGGATTATGTAAAGGAATACATAAAAGGTAATAACATGATAAATATTTTGGTACTCCTTAAGGAATTTGGACCCATGGAAGAAACATTTATGGAAGAAAATGAAAACAATATGGTTAAGATTGGGCTTTTGGATATGCTTGATAACATTGTCAAACTTTAAGTTTTTTATTTATAACTATGATGAAGAGGTGTAGTATCTAATTGTTGATTGATGGAATGGAACTTTTCATGTTTTTCTTATTGTTTATGTTGCATTGTACATTAACCTAAAGGTGCACATTTGGAAATGATGAAACATAAAGGCATGCAAAGTTTGTCACAATAATGTTGAGTTTAGTTCACCAAGTTGAAATTTGTTGGTTTCAATTCTTGGGTGTGACACGAGGACTATTGCAATCCAAAGTGTATGATAGTAAACTTCTATGATGTTTGGGGATTTTTAAAAGGATTATTTGGGATTTTATGGTGTTTGAGAATCTTAAAATGAGTTTATGGAATTTTGTGATCTTTGTTGAACAAGGATATGATTGCATAATGAGTGTGATAAACTTTTTTTTACTAGGTATATTTGATTTAGATTATCCATCATTTCTTTTTTGGAGGTTGTGAATTGGAGGTGAAACTTAAGGAAAAGACAAGTGATGAAAGAAACATGCCAATTGGGGGTCAACTATTTGATCCAAATGACACACCATTTTTTTTAAGGTTTTGAATTGGGCACCAAACTTAAGGAAAAACAAGTAAATAAATCAACTTTTTGCTAATGGAAGGATTGTATGATTTAAATGATCCAACATTTTTTCTTTGAAGGTTTTGAGGTATGAATTGGGTACCAGGTTGTAAGAAAAAAATGTGATGAGGGAAGCTTTTTTCCAATTGGAGGACTATCTAATCTAGATGACTCACCACATTTTTTTCAAGGTTTTAGAGTTGAATGACAAGCTAAGAAAATAATATGTGATGAAGGAAGGTTTTTTGCTAATGAAACTGGGTCTAACGTATGATCTAGATGACTCGCTAAATCTTATGTAAATTGTAATGTAAAAGTATCAAATGTTTTCATATTGTTGTTTTGGGCACATGCGAGATTGGTTGTAAGTTATGTTGCAATAAAAAAATTGTACCCTTAGTTTTTCAAGAACACATTGAAATTGAGTTCATGTTTTTAATATTTCCTTGCATCCAAGCAATGAAAATTTGATACTTGTTTATCAAATTGGACCTTAATCAACAATTAACCAAAACCTATCCCAACTTAACCGCTAATCAACATACTTAAACATAACCATTAATTGGGAACCAGAACAAGCATTAATTACTATAAAAAATCAAATTAAAAAATGACCTACCTAAACATAACCACTAACCGAAATCCAAGACAAGCATTAAAATGAAAAAAATCAAATCTGGAGTCATCCAATATTTAAAAACTTAAATTAGAACCAGATGACTGTATTGCCATTTTGAACTAATGCAATCGAAATCGAAATCGAAACTTGTCTGTTGATTAATGAAACAACTGATTTGACCCAAGGTTCTTAAATTTCAAATATCCCAACCTAACTCAGAACCGTCCTCTATGGTAGGTTGCATTGATTAATCAAGAACCGCCCAACACTGGTTAAAACCTTGCAATAAACTTAGGTGTAATGTTTTTTTTTAAAAACACCTTTTGTCGTCAATAAGATTGTTAGAATTGGAGCGTTGAATTGCTTTCACGAGTACGCATGAGTAGGTATACTGACATTTAAATGTTGTAATCAGCTTTCATTGGGGGAGTGAAATGACTCCAAAGGAGTTTAATACAAAAGAGAATTGGTGGGACTTATTTTTTAAAGTGTTAACAAGTATTAAAGTGCAGCAACAAAGCATGAGAATTGTTCACTTACGCATGCGATTGTAGAAATTCAAAACCCAGCCTTCGGCAGAGACGCCAGGGAAACTGCTGCTTCCTAAAACCCCGCCTCGAAAATGAAAAACTATGTCAGGATATTGTCAGTGCAATAAGCACCAAGGATTTCTCCAAAATACACTGACGTTTCCTACATTCAATTCAGCCACTCCATTGCAATTACTGTTTTGGAGGCAAGAGTTATTCACAATCCTGGAGGGAAGAAGACGCAACGAATCAGTCCATCCATCATGTTCCTCTTCCTTGCAGTCCAACAAGCTTTTCTTCTTCTTCTTCTTCTGTTTGATCTTCTTATGCATCACTCTGTTTCAAGGTCTATCAAGTTCTTATAATTTTGTGTAACGATCCCGTTATTGTTCCGCATTTCCCCCTCTCCTCTCCCCACCCCCCAACTTTTAGTTCAAGAATCAACTTTTGTATCTCTTTTTCGTGATGCTTTCACTTTCTTTCAAGTTCACTTAATTTGATGTGAAGTTTCCGTTTTTATTTTGCTGTTTACTCCAAAATCCTTGGAAGGAATCACCTTTTGCAGCACTTGATCTTGTTCGTGATTGATTCAACAAACACTTCTTGTTCGTCACGCAACAAGCTGTTCTTATCGTTCGTTATATAAAAAGCTCTTCTTCTTTTTTCTTCTTCTCGTTTGTGATGCAATAAGCTCTTTCGAGTTCTTTCGACTTCCTTCAATTTGGTGCAAAGGTCCCGCTTTCATTTCTCTGTTTGCTCTAAAATTACCGTGCAAGAATCGACTTTTGCAGCTTACAAGTGTTGTTGCGGTATACAGTCCATGGTTGAAACGCAAGTTCTCAAGCGTTTGTAATTCCTTGATCTCGCGTTTTGTGGAAAGGGAACTACTATTACTATTACTACCACTACAATCTTGGCGAAGAGGGTCTGAAGAGATGAAGAACCTATTCAAAAACATACTTGCCAAGTTTCATTGTTGAAGCATTTTCAAATAAATGTTTAGTTCAATAATTGTACTCGGAGTTTTATGGGTAGCATTGTCGTCGAACGTGGTACTAGGCGAATAGGCTCGTCGCAGATGTGACACAATGCTCGGGAAACTAGTGGAGAACCTCCTCTTTGGGGTTCTTCTTCTTGGAGTTATCAGTGTCCAGTTCCACCATCAGCAGGTGCATGCAACAGCATCGGAAGGTACGCATTCCTACATCACTCTATAAAAACCCTCTCTCTCTCTCTGTATCGATAACGAGACATGGATTGAGGATCGAGAGAGATGAGATCGCTTTTCAATCATTCTTGCCAAGCTCTTCAGTATGTGTAATTTGTGCAAGGAGCTGTTACATTTGTTCTTGTGACTTTTCAGCAGCGGACTTTCCGAGGAATCTATGGCCCTCTTCTGAGAGAGGTCTCCTGTCACTTCCGAAGAATCTTGTTCAGAAATTTCTCTGTTGAAACATGTGTTTTTTTTGAGCTTCAAAACGAAGCCATCTGCTGCAAGGAGATGATGCTCATTAGATTCATAACCTTTGGGCGACTGTGTGGACGTAGATGCCGTGCTGGAACAACTCAAGCTGCTCTGGAGGAAAGCAACCTGTAACCAGTTGAAGGAATGGATGGTCTCTGTGAATCCATGCAGTGGGCCGTGGCCTGGTGTTGCATGTGCCCTGAGAGATGGCATACCAGGAGATGCCACTCACCAAGTTCCTTGCTCCATCAACAACTCTAATTGCACAGTGATCGCATTGTAAGTAACCCCTCTTTCACCTCAATTCTCCACCTGTCTCGCTGAGCAGATTTTGCAAGAGATGATGGTGACATTGCCAGTAAATTGTTCTTCTTAAGACTAATGGAAGTACTTGTGAATTCAGGAGGCTACCAAATTGTGGCCTGGTGGGTGAGATTCCCTTCATCCTTGCAGGTTTGCCAAACCTTCAAGCACTGTAAGCCAGAAATCTAAACCCAGAACCTCATCTCTGCAAAACAACCTTCATGGTCCTTTTGATGATTTTTTCCCAGTGATTGGTTTTGTCTCAAAGCTCTTGGGCACAATTGATGATACAAGTGAGTCCTTGCAAATAGAAGTTGGAACCCATTGTTTCTGAGTTTCTCATAGGCATGTGATCTGTGGCACTGACATGATTTGGACACTGGGCTCCTTTGCAATGACACTCTTCAGGGATCTGCATGGAAACTTTCTGGTGGGGGAGATAACCTCAGAGCTTCTGAACACCTTTGCAAACCTCACATACCTCGACCTGTCATCAAATTACCTAAATGGCACTATTCCACAGATGGACAATCAAGCCCTTGTTGTTTCCTGGGAATCAAATTGCTTCTTGTCGAACATAGGTAATTGTCACCTTGATGCAGGCATGCGAGAGCTGTTGAATTGTCGAAACCACACTTCAATTTCACTTCAACCATGCAAATCCTGGGCACGGCAACATTTTCTTGTGCTTGTAGTTCTTCTCCTTGTATGCCCATTCGCAACCATAATCCTTGTTTCACTGCTAATCCTGGGGTATTATTGGCGAGCTCAAGAGTTTTTGCCTCAAGCTACAACAAACTTCCGTCACTTAAATTCACAGATCCGTGGTGAAACTCGATCTGATCCAACATCGAATTATGGTGTGCAACCTCAATTGGTACACAAAAAACTCTTGTTCTTTGAAGTCTTCCCTTTTTCCTAGACTGCATCTTACATTTTAAAAGCCTTTATTGGCAATGGAATTTTGCAGAGTTTGGTTTAGATTTTGGAAGTGTATATTCTAAGCACCATAGACTCTGATGGTCTTCATTCATTTTCTTAAGTAAATATGAAGATTGAAGGGACACTAGCCATCTCTGCAATGCAGTCCAAAAAACCAAAACGCACCATTGTAGAGTTCTTTTGCAAGGATCTGCCTTCAATACTTGGTCTCATGGAGAATGAAGTCCTTACACTGCTCTACTCCCTCTGCCCCTCTTTTTCTTTTGTATGCAGTTGATGCGATTTACATACCAGGAGCTTGAGATTGCAACAGATCGTTTCCATGAGAGCCGGCTACTTGGATGTGGATCTGGAGCATCTGGATCATTAATTTACCATGGTTTGCTTGATGATGGTACATATGTTGCAGTGAAGAAGATCCAAAGAGATTCAATCCATGATTTCAGTGCTGAGTTCTGGCATGACATTAAAGTCCGTGAGAAGGTTCACCACCCCAATGTGGTTAACATGCGAGGTTACTGTGAAGGTGGTGGTAAAGGGCCTGATGGACCACCTATTTTGTTGGTTTTTGATTACATGCCAAATGGCTCAGTTCTAGATGCACTTCTCAGTGATGATGACTCACTGTTGTCATGGGATCGGAGATTCAGTATAGCACTTGGAGTTGTCATGGGGCTTGAGTATCTCCATGAGCATAATATTCCTCCAATCACCCATGGCAAGATCAAGCCAAGCAATATCCTTCTGGATAGGTATGTAATTCTCCATCTGCCATGTTTTTCCTTCCTTGCAACTGAATGCTCATATGGGAATGTTGATGGGTATCTTGAAGCCCTAATTACCTGTTCCAGTGTTTGCGGATGCATAAACCTATGATGTTTGCTTAGCTTAAGAACTCCTTAACATGTGTATGCTGGGCTAATCAAGAATCAGTGATGAAATCCTGAAATTTCTTTTGAGCCCAAATGTATGACTTTGAATTTGAGGGGTTTGAGATCAATGTAGTCTTAAGCATGGGTAGAAGATTGAGTATCTATTTCTTACAGAAGATTCTTCTATGTGCCTTTGCTGCAGTGATTTCAATGCCCAACTTGGTGATTTTGGAGCAGCTAGAGTCGGATTCATTTCAGATAGATCAGCCCTTGTTGGAACTCCAGGGTTTGTGGACCCAGAGTATGCAATCACAGGAAGGTTCACTGAGAAGAGTGATGTCTTCAGCTTCGGCATGCTAATGCTGGTTCTCATCAGTGGCTGCAGGATGATGGAATCTCACTCTTCAGGTACTTTTTTACTAGCAATTTCCGAAGTTTCACAGGACTGGATTGCAAGTTCTCATTCAATTGAAGGACAGTAAATCAATACACCAACTAATCATCAATTCTTGACTAGTTTACAGTGGTATCATCAAACCTTGAATTGGACAGAACAAACTCCTACATTACATTTCTATAGAAGTAACTTGCCTAAAATTGATGTAAAAACAGACAGTTAAGGTATGGAATCCAGATAGTACCAGTATTAAAGGCTTCAATTTGGGCAATTGCAGGAAAGGCACAGCTCATGTCATGGATGCAAGTCCTGGCCAAGGGAGAGCTATCAGATTTGGTGGATCCAAGATTGCAGAGCACATATGACAAGCATCAAGTTAGTCTATGTGCACAAATAGTTCTCTTGTGCACTCGGATTCAACCTGAGCTGAGGCCTTGTATGTCTGAGATCAGGAACCTACTGGAAGGCAATGCCAAAGTGCCAATTTCAGGGAGCTTGGTGGAAAGCCCTAGCTCATCATCAAGAACCTATAGCTTTGTCTCAGTTGGGTACACTCAATCATCTGGTAGTAGCTTCTATGGCACCAGTGAAAGTCTCTGAATTTTTCCTGGTTCATTTGGGTGATCCTTTGAAGTTTGAAATTTGCACACTCGATTATCCTAATTTGATTCTTTGAGAAATGGAATTTTGCTCAAGATTTAAAATTTGTGAGATTGAACAATCTTTGTAGATAAAATATCTCTTCATAACTATGGACCTTACCCTGGGGCAAGTTTTGTCAGTTAATAAGTAATCCATCAAGAATTTTTGCAAAAAAAATATGACAGATGATGAACATTATCAATATAATAGAAGATGGCATGAATGATCTTGTTTAATTACTCAACTGTCATTACTATAGTAAATCTACAGTATGCAGTGGAAAATCTAATAATTCCAAATTTTGAAAGATAATTGGGTTTTCGAAAAGTTGAATGATTATTTGTTTACCAGTATGGGAGCAATATTGCTCTAGGGGGTACATGAGCTAATTAACATTTTTCAGAAAGTTTATCCTCATTCTTATAAGGTAAGTTATAGGGTGAAGATACATATTCTCTTGCCTTCCTCGGCTCTGGAAAGAGAGAAACTACACAAAATTCCAAAAATAAAAAATGAAATTCAGTACTTATAATCATGTCAGAGTCTCAGACCGATTAATAAATTTAATTTAATGAATGTCTTTAAAGGAAAGTACGAATTGGACAGTGAAAAGAGGACCCAATAAATCATATCATAAAACTTGGCAGTTTGACTAGCATTGAGTACAGCTTGAATTGCAATCATTTTGTTCTAACTCCTCTTCTATAATGTAAACGGTGAGTTTGTGGTAGCATTTCCTTTCACCCACTTACTGGCATACATGCTAACTTCGAACTGCTTACATCACCATCACATTAATTCATGATATTTTCACACTTACATGGATGGTTACCTAGGTAGTGTGAGGTGGAGCCTTGGTAACCTTGCAATGGGTTTCCAATGGATGATGCACTGGGTCACAGAATTTTAGTTGGTTGTGCTTTTTAATTTCCTCAAGGGAGAAGTGAATTTGAGAGGTGACTAGGAAAGCAAAGCCCAAACAAGGATGGGTGCAAAAATTAACCTTGGGGGAATGGCAGCTTTTCAAGTCAAATGGGGGAAGTTCATTTGTAGCATTTTTTACTCAAACATTCATGACTTCATGTTTTAAAACATTGAAGGTGTTTTTAATATGATTTTCATCCTGATTACACCTTCCTGAATCCTGCCCCTTTTTTAATGGATTTTGTTTCTTTGTGGCTTGAGCTTGAACTTGATCACTTCTTATTTCACTCAGATCAAAAACTCTTTGGACATATGCTATTTTGAACTGAATGGGTATAACTTTCGCTAACCACATTCCACATATATAAACAATACTGGCAAACAACATTATTCCAGTCCTTGATGTGAAGAGCCACACTAAGCAGTTGATGATGCCTTCTGGCACAGTCAGGGGACTCATGCATTTCAAAAACAACTTCCCCCTACTTTCCTGGAGCTGCAGCCAAAAACATTGCCGATGTTTGTGATAATCAGAGTCACAGATGTAAGATTTTCATGATTAATTTAACAGTAGAAGAAGAGCTTTCTAGGAGGGGGCTAGGAAGAGATAAAAAGACCTAAAAAAATTCATGATTAATGTAACAGTAAGAGAAGTGCTTTCTGGCAGGGCCTAGGAAGAGATAAAAGAGAGAAGTTAACAGGTGAGTTGAGCCCCTATCATTAGTCTCCTGTGTAAACTGATGTTGGCCAGTTGTTGGTTTTGAACAGAACCTTCCATCAGTTCTGCTAGTGTTTAAATTTTTTTTAAGAACCATCAAGTTCAACTTCTGGCTCATTTTTTCAAAATTTTGATCGAACTTTCACTGTCTGTTATGATTAGGGTATTTGGGTTTCCAGTGTTTTCCAGAAGAATTTTCAAACCCAATTAGGTCCAGTTTTACACATAGCCCCCAAGATCAAAAATAATTGTTTTGTATCAATGTTAATTGTCAGACCAATGAGAATTGAACGAATTGAGGCCATGGATCCTGTGGAATTATGCATATTTGTGGATGAATATGATTGAGAGACCAAGTAAATAGGTCCTTGAGTAAAAAGGTCTAGACTTATATAACCTATCTATTTCTAGATATAACCAATGTGGGGTGGGTATTTGATTTTTTGGATAATAATTGGGTACGATTTTTTAAAGAAAAATACTTTAAAGAATCGATCAGGTCCAATTAATTGAATTTTGATTTTTTTTGAAAATCACTCAAGGCAATTCTTTCACAATTGGGGCTTGACGGGTATACGCCAAGGGCAGGGGTTCGGATATCAATTTAAATACATGTAACTAGGTTATTTAACAAAAACCTGGGCTTTTTTAATAAGTACATTTTAAGGTTCTTTGGGGTCTTTGATGGAACCCCGACCAAGTATATTATGTGTGTTGATAGGTAACTTAGGTATTCTTTAAGGTTCTTTAATAAATATCCAGTAAGATGAAATACTCAAGCATCGGTTCCTAAAATTCAAGACCCAACACAAAAAAGAAGAAACCTTTAAGTCTACCTATTAACAAAAATATTCACAAACATATCAAAGTGGTGCAACTTGAAAAGTTAAACTGTTCTTTCGCATATTGCAAGTTTCAATTTTCATTCCCCATACTCACACCCCTCAAACAACAAAGAAGCAAGAAAACAATTAGACCAAAACTTCACACATTATGTTCCAAATTCCTTAGATTCCATCCCCGTACTCACATCCCTTTAAACAACTAACAATATAATAGCAAGACACAAAGAAAAAAACATATATAGCTAAAGATCAAAAATTGTTTCAAACCCAATGCACTTGATAAAAACTAGAAACCAAAGACCCAATGCAAGCAACAAAATCATGATTTAACACACAAAAACCCAAGACGCAATGCAACAAACAAAAACCATAAACCTAGAAAATAAGCAGAACTCAAAAACCCAACAAAAGAAACCCAAATTTCAAGATGCAAAAAATAAAAAACCAATGCAAAAAGATGATAGATGAGCAAAGGATGGGCAAGAGAAGCAGCAAGACACCAATAGACATAACATAAGATGGATAGAAGATACAAGACAATAACAAACCAATATGAAACCTTGTAGAAAATTAAAAACGCCAATAACAAGTTACATAGTAAATATTAAACATTAAAACTCTAGTTGAAAAAAGGCAAAGTATTCATAAAACCAGATTAAGCCAACATATGACACATAGAATACACACCACACAAATAAAAACCACATCAAGGAATCATTGTCTAGATTGGAATCATTACATAGAAGAAGTTTTACCTTTAAAATCATGACATAAAGCCTATTTCATCATCTTCACTTTTATAGAGTTCGTGATAAAATTACATCCATCATTTTGATCAAGATAGTAAAAATTTCAGCTTCTAAATTATATTACATGATGATTGTCCATGAGAGTCATCCATACAATCACCAAAACCAACATCCCATCTTTAACTCCACATCATAACATGAGTTATAGACTTGAGAATTTTGCAACACTAGAAAAAACATTCAATTTGGTGAACCAGATCACACTACCACATCTTCCAACCATCTTAAGCCTTTGGAAATTCTTTGCATTACACTTCATTGGTAAATTCAACATCCAACTCCTTAATCAAATATGATTATACTTCACTTACAAATGCAAAGTCAAAAAACTTAGGACACCCAACACATGGATCATGCGGCCAATTTTTGTTTTAAAAAATTAGCTTGTCAAGATTTTCTATTTGAAGTTGAAGTCTAAAAAATGGAATCATGATTCCACCAATGGAAAAAATCCTTTCTATTTGAATTTGGGAGGCCATGATGCCCAAAATTTGTCACATTTATGTTCTTTTGTGTGCTACCAGGTCAAGGCATAATTGCAACTATCTCCAACAACAAGATGCCGATAGTAAATGTATAATTCTCTTCCAACAAGGCCCCCCAAAGTGTATGTAGTTGTGTCTATGATGCAAAACAAATTTTCATTTCCAATCCCTAACTAGATCAAGTTCTTCAACAATAACTAACATTGACAACTTATAAACCTCCATCAACAAAGGCAACAACAATTCCTGGTCATATTTAGCAACCAAAGTTGTAACATTATCTAGACCCACACAAATCATGATTAGGTGCATAGATTTGTATATGGGATCCAACATTAATGTTGACATATTGTGACCTTTTTTTTCACATGTGTGTAAAATAGAAAGGAAAGGGTTCAAGACTTCGAAAACCTAACGCTTCATGTAGCACACAAGTTCTTCCAACTTTTGGTAAAAATGGAAGACCTAGCTATCATGAATAACCACAGTAGAAAGCTTTTCACAAAAAGTGTGTATGTACAAATGATGAAATGTAAAGAATATTAAAGGAATCAATATTCCCCACTCTAATTCATAACACATCTAGTTACTATAGGTGATAACTTCACCACCATTTTGCAAATTGCCCAAGTTCTTGGGGAAGGTATGCAACTTTGCAATGCCACATTTTGATGATTATAACATAAAGCAATAGCTGCTCAAAATGTCAATGCATCCTAAAATTGCAAAACCTAGTTTGCAAACTTGCAACATTGAAAATCATAAATTCATGTACATCCAAGGTTTTTTTTTAAATACTGGATTTTGAGAACAAAAAAAAAATCCCAAAATACACAAGATTTACAAAACATAAAAAGAAGATTTGCAAGGGAAATCCACCAAAAAAAAATAGAATTAAAAACAAAAAAAGTGGAAAAACAAATCACATACCTTGTTTTCACAAGTGTGTTTAATTTCCTAGGCCTCAATCTAGCATTTATGCATGCTTGTTCCTAAGCTAGTTTTGCCTTGCCCAAGATTTTTGGCCAAGTAATGCATTTTTGAATGTTAGCTTGCACACCCTTTGTAGATGCACAAGTTAATCCTTGAGAATTTTTTTCTTTTGTAGTGACATACTGGCACATCTTGGATAGAACATGCCCAAAACAAGAACCATGAAAAGGTTCCAACGTGCTCCAACTCTTACAAGAAACCACTAAATTCAAGGCAATTGCATAAGATTATAAATTGGAGCCCTCATATTTAATGTATGTTTTGTGTATGTGTGTGTGTGTGTGTGTAGGAAAACTTGTCAAGGAGTGCCCGTAGGTTAACAACCATGGTTGCCCCACTAGTTTTAGTAGTCTTGAACAAATTAATCGTCACATGTTTAGGTTCCAAGTTGTTGGACAAGAAATTGATAACAAAAGCATGCACCCCTATAAACATCCATGGTTGCCCCACTAGTTTTAGTAGTCTTGAACAAACTAATCGTCACTATGTTTAGGTTCCAAGTTGTTGGACAAGAAATTGATAACCCTATAAACATCCATAGATCAAAAGTACATGTGGCGTAGCCAATGCATGTTGTACATGTGTCACCAAAGTCTTCTACATTAAAGCAAGCAAAACCTCTTCCACAATCACTTTCTTTGATGGGAGAACAACCTTTGAGCATAACCTATAAGCAATTTAGTGCAACCAAATGGATTCAATGGTTCTAATTGGCAAAAAACCTTTTATAACATACAACATTACATCTTCTAGGAAAGCAATTTGAATCTCATGGTCTTTTTAAAACTAGTTTGTAGAGGAAAAAGATCCAAAAATTGCAATTGGGGTAACATGAGAGCATTTAGTGGTTAGCTCACACTTTCAAATGAAGGTCTAGGACAGTTGTTTACCTTTTCCACATACCTTTTCAACAAGGCACCATGTTTTGTATCCACATGTTTTTTCATGACAATTATGCCATTAGATGTGGGAAACAATAACCTCTTGTGGCATCTAATGCATAAATCTAATATTTCAGGACGAACAAATTGGTTATGACAAATAATACATTGTATTATTTGGTTCTAAGTAAGATCAGTAGGCTAATAGTTATTCACCTAGTAAAAGGCCCATGTGGAGGTGTTGCAATTATGAAGCTTCCATATAACAACCTATTTTTTCATATTTGTCAAATGCACTTCAAGAACCCACTCTTCTTCAATTGCATGTTCCTAACCTTCAACATTGGTAGATCGTGCAATCTTTCATGGGGGACTAAATTCATGCACGTTAAAACTAAAACCTTGCATTTATCAACCAAATTGTTTAGATAATTCATCAAACTTGTTAAAACAATCTATGAGAGAAAGGTTGAAGTGAATAAACAACAATGGAAGCACTTTGAAAGCTTTCAACAAGCTTGAAATAACAAATTATGTAATCAATGAAACTCTTGTCAAGGAATGAGATAATGAACATGCCACACAATGCAAAATTACACCATTTGGTGAAGCTTTAATTTTGACAATTTTAATAAATTAGCAGCTTGGAAATTCCAACATTCTTGAATGGAACTAATGAAGCTTTTGACAACTATAAGCAACATATAGAACTATAAGAAATCAAAACCTTTCAAAAAACCTTTTAACATTGTTTGATTTTTAGCAAACTTAACAATGAACACCTTGCAAATTCCAACAACCTTGAATGTAGGAGGTTTTGGTGAAACTTTCAACAATCATGACCAATAGATAGAACACCAAGAAAACACAAGCTTTTGGAAAAAAATTCGATAATCATAATCAACATACATAACAACAACTAAAGGTAAAAGATTTGGCAAGTAGACTAAAAGCTTGAAATGGTAAATCATGAACCAACATTGATATGCTTGAGAAAAAATAACAATGTGCACAAAATCAACACAACAAAACCACGAACAAGTTTACACCAGCCTTGAATGCACAAGGTTCTCAAATGATTTACCTTTTTCAATTGTAAATTTATTTTCCATTTCCATAGCCTTCAACAATCTCTTTTCACTGCCAACACCATTAAACCGTTGAAAGTTTATTCCATCGTCGTGACAAGTAACAATGGTAACCACTAATCACTAAACACACAACACACGCAAAGAAAGGTTGCAAGTTACAACCTTAGCCATCTCAAGTTTGAAAAGTATCTCAATTCTTGTTTCCTACACCCTACACCCTAAACCCATCACTCTAGGTATGAAAAGGGTATTGAACCCAATTTTTTTGTCAAATACCCTCATGAATTATTTGCAATAGGTCAAAGGTGGTGGCAGTATTGAAAATGGGATTATGCTAGGGATGGGGGTGGGGGTGAATCTACTAAAATGGAAAACCACAAATAGGAAGTGGGCTTCAAGTCTTTAATATTGTGAACTCCGATTATTGTATACATGTATACCTAGGTCCTATTCAAAGACCCAATGAATATTTGGTCTTTAGTTTCAACATGCCCCACATGGGATAAACCTATAACCTAACCCTAAATATAACCATAAAACCTAATTATTCCATTTGGAACTAACTATCTATTTCATGTTTATGATGTGATTGCTCACTTGTTATTTTTAGCTACACTTTTCTTTCCAATATAAGCAATGTCGGTGTTCTTGTATTTTTTTAAAACTTCCACAATCATTTGTGGTTTATGATCATTGAAGTTCTCTCAAGTTTTGATGCCTCAATGCACATATGTTGAACAAGTGATTATTGTCACTAGTTTGTTCAAGTGATCATTGTGAAATTAGTCACAAGTTTCACATTTCACCACTTACAAGAAATATGCATCATTGTTGTTCACGATTATGTGTTTTTAAAGCTTTATGCAATTACATATGCAACCACCTCCAAGTGTGCAATTTTGATAACATTGACATCCAACATGCATCTTGATTTTAAAGGTAAGGTTATCATTCATGTTCCTTACCATTTCTGGAATTTGTTGTTGCACGAAACGCTTGCCATTTGTAGTCATTATTTGTATGTTGTAGTTTTTCATGCCATTTTCCAATTCATTTTGAAATGAACATGTCAATTGAACCTTCATTTCTTGAAAATTTCACTATTCAACCTCTTCGAGATAAAAGTGACATGTTGTCACCACCAAACATTGTTGTTATGAATTCTTCCTATGGCATGTCTATCACCATGATTGCACTAAAAGCTTGTGAGGTTGAACTCCAAAATCAAATGGCTACTCTACATCAACAGTCATTGTTTTGGATTCCCTACGACCCAAGTTTGGTCCATGGGCACTCTATAAATAAAATGTGACAAACCTATTATGCTTGAAATGAAAAGGTTTTTCATTGTATCCTTTGCCATTCTTTTATTTCGGGTGGTAGTGTTTTAAGATCAAAAGTTTGAAGTAAAAAGGTTTTAATCTTTTACAAAACAAACAATGGGACTTCAACCATGAAAAAACATGTTGAATTTGAGCATTATGACATTGTTCATATGCATTTCAACAAGGTTACACAAGAACACTCAACATTATTAGAGCTCTTTGAGAGGTAAGGTTCCAAGCTCCGCAAAGTTGTCAATCCAACTTCCAAATTTCATTTTGCAAATTTTTGGTGGTATTTCATTAGACAAAAAATGTGAAAAACCACTAGAATTTTGCATTGATAATCTTTTGTTGCTTGTTGTGAATGAGTTACTCCCTTTGAGCATGATTGAAAACATATGGATGAAGCAATGGGTACGATGCACTATGGTGGTCTTCTTTTAAGAACTTTTTGTTCTAGTATGATAATATGTAAAGTATAAATGCTCCAAAAATTTGGCACATTGGGTGCAAGTACATAGAAAAGAGTGAACAAGATTACTTTACAAAAGGATTGTGAGTTTTTTTAAGTCATTTTTCACTTTTTCATATAAAAGAATTTTTGAATGAAATCTTTTGCAATTTGTTAATAAAAATACACATAGTTGCACCAATAAATCACATGTTTCGTGTTAATAATTGTTGAATAAATATGATTTTTTCAAAGTGTGTAAATTCTGCTAGATTATGCATTTCATTTTGAAAATTAATCATAATTTTGAATCATACCAAATATGTTAATTACTTTAGGTTTTTGTTTTTTGTATCATAAACTACAACTTTGTTTTGTATGTCATGCACATTACACCCCATTGACATGTGGTAAAGCACTCTTGAAAATTCAAAAATTTGAAAAATTCTTTGAGTTTTTAATTTTTTAAAAATTCCATATCTTTTAAATGGGTAGTAGGTTGTTGTCATTTTATTTATTTTTACCATCAAAATCATGTTATTACAATAGTCATTTACCTAGTCCTTTGGAAAATTAATCACATTCGATGCAACACCTATTCAAGTTCAAACGTCCTTTTAAAAAACCAAAACCCAAAATTTAATTTAACGAATTTCTAATTTGAATTCCTCAACTTTCATATTAGTCACTTAGTACAACTTGGAATGATTGACATAACTTTAAAATGTCACAAGAAAAAATTATGTAAATAAGCTCATAGTTTTCACCACTATCTGACATGGTTTTTGGCTCCTTTCTTTGTACTCACACCCCATTTAGTTTTGAGTTTTGGTGTTTACGGGTTATAATTTGAAGTTTCATGGAGTTGTTGGCATCTAATATTATTTGGAAAAATCATAATAATGAAATTAAAATAACCATGGGTATATTTATATTGCACAAATATACCGAAGCTCATTTCTCATTTTAAACCACATTAATATTTAATTTCTTTACTAAGCATTTGAATATTTTTTTAAGTATACTCTTTTCACAATACTTTCACCTTGCATTTGAGGTAATTGATATGTCAATTTACCACATATTTATGGTCCATGCCTTTAAAAAACCCCATTTATGACATGAAAATTACCAAACGATTCACAAACATGGTTCAAATTATGTGGAATCACATGTGAAATGGATATTAAAAATTCAATAAAACTTTAAAATAATTTCAGTCACTTTTCGAGGATATTTCCATTTTTTAATACATAATTACAAGTTTTTTTTGGTACAAATATATTCCAACTCAGCATAATATAAACATTTTAAAAATTATTATGTTGTTTGGGTTATGTTCTACCATGGAAGGAGCAAAAACATTGTGAAACTTTTTAATTTTGACATAATTCAAGTTCAAATATGCACGATCCCCAAATATGTGTGTGTGTGTGTGATTACTTAAAAGGGCCATTGTATTGTGTTTTCACCTTAATTTGTTTTGAGGAAGGACCCTCACATGGTATTTCCATTAGACAAAAATTTAACTAAAAAGGTATTACCTTCTATGATGAAACGCACACTTGAAATGATTTTTTGCCTTATGTGAATGTGTCAACTTTTATCATAGCTATATTCAACCTTTGGGTGAGCAAAGGTGGATTGATACTCTTCATTGTTGTTATTAATTTTCTAACTTTGGATTGGGAACCAAAACACATAACAATTGGTCTCTTTGAGATGAAAGGAATTATTAGAATTGGTTTTGCTAGACCCAATTATAGGTTTTAAAAAAAATGTATGGTCTTACAAGCAAAATCATATGATATTTATGAAAGATGAAAAGACAAATTTGCCTACAACACCAAATGCAATGTAGATTGTGAGTTGTGATGATTTAGGGATTTAGGAACCATTTCAAGGTGTTTTTTAAGGCTTACCAATGTGCCATTATCAACAAACATGTCTACCACTGGTGAATTCTAAGACTACCCAACCTACAATTTAGGCTCATTATAACATCACCAAAAAATTAGGGCAAAGTCAAGGTGGGATTGACAATTGTTCATCATTTTACACCTTTCAATATACATTGTTTATAGAACAACTTTTCCCACTCCTAGAAGGTACAATGACTCCATAGGTAGTTCTCTTCTGACTTGAAGACTGAAATATAGTGTATATAAACATATTAATCATGGCTGCCTCTTGTCATTTTCCAGTAGCCTTGATGGCCTGCTTGAACATGTTTGTGTGAGCATATAGAATTAACCTATAGTTAAGGCACTGCAATAACCTCTCTAGAGGATTAACTTTGTCTGCCACACTAGACTAAAAGTATATACTACATGTCCTACAGTAGAATACATTAAGTGACCACCAAAAAATTGTGTTTTACTTGGACTAACATAGGGTAAAAAAAGAATGATATGATTGTTAGTCTCATTCTATTGTGGTACCCTAGTTGCAAATGTGCCCAGATGTTGGGTCCAATATATGATAAATATTTTTTAACATGTTTCAATATATGATTATATTACCTTAAAGTTTGAATTTGTATTGTTAAATTGTTAGGTATCACAACTTTCCCAATTGCTAGTTATCCTTCAATTTGGGTTACTTAATTTCACTAATTGCACTACACATCCCACTATCTGGTGGCTGTAAGTAGAGGATATAACCACTCAACACTAGTTTGTACCAGTGTTGGGCAGTATCTAGATTTGACATTTAACTCAAGGAAATAAGGATAGTTAAGGATATATGGAAGAAATGGATTTGATTTATCTTTCAGTTTTGGCTAGTTTAAACTATTGAAATAAAATATATTCAGGGTTATTTATAAGTGCATTGGTGGATTTCTAAAGTGGTCATGCATAAAATCTTTTTAATATCTAACAACATGTGCTAATGTTATGAAGCAGCTATATAAATAGTGACTCACAACCAGGTGGCTACACAATATAATGAGCATAATCAAGTGAATTTCATTGCATATATATGTCCCATATATATTGACCTCTGAATAAAAATTTGTACACAAGGTTCAATGACAAAAACCCTTCCTCACCATCATCTTATTAATCTATTAGCTTGTGTTCAAAATCATCCATACCTTAATGTCTCAATCGAATTAGTTTCTAAGTCTAAAAGCTCTTCCATGGTGTGAGGGTACAAATTCGTGCAACCATGGTAGGGCTTCACATCTTAGACATGGTAGGTGAACCACATAACCAGGTCCAATATATTTGGAAAAACACTAAATTGATATGTGAGATGGTTATGTTAAGTTGTCACTTATGCCAACTTTCCCAGTCACTTGCTATCCATTAATTTTGGTTATTAGATTTTGCCAATTGCAGTTATGGATCTGGTCATAATTGAATAAGTATAAAGCCACCCAACACTAATTTACACTAGTGTTGTTCAATTCTTGATTTGGAAAGGAACCAAATTCAACAATAGTTTTGATTTTGGTGGGGGGGGGGGGGGGGTGTGAGGTTTTAAATCAGGGCTTGAGTTGGACCTATATTATTTATGCTAGGTTAAAAAAAAGTGTTAGTGTGGCTCCCAACAATGCACCAACAAAGAAGAAATGACAATCCCCTAAAATTTCAACTAAAAACAAAATGGTGACACTTGTCAAAAGTGCAAGTAATCCTTAAGCTAGTTGCTACTAGAGTAGGTCTAGTCACCCATAAATATTGAAGCAACAAGGGCAATTATTAAGTGATGGATGAGTGATAAGGGAAATAATGAGATGACAAGGGTAGCTAGTGTAAAGCGTTATGACCCCTCCATCAAATCATAGGGAAAAACATACACAATTTAATTTGAAATTTTCTCAGGATTTCTGCAACCAAAAGAAAAGGGCCTAACTTACTAGGGCTATCTAGTGAAATTTTTGCCACCAAAACAAATGCCTTTTTAAAAATATTGTACTTGTATAACTAAAAAACATGCAGCTGCTTAAAATGCAACGACAACATGATCCAAGTTCAGGTTTCTATTCCAACACAAGGCTAGTTACCAGTGTCCAAATTTGAATCTAGTTCTAACAAAATTTTGGACCCCAGTCCAGATACCCTACCACCTGACTGGGAACCTAGACCTAAACCTCCCTAATGCTGAACTTGCCAACACTAGTTTCTGGCTTTGCAACTTAAGGTCCCATGCACATTAGTTTTGTCAAACTATTGGATAATCCACTTCTTGTTATGAGGTTTTTACAAGTAGGGCAAGTACACATACCCATGGACATAACCAGGTGAAAGTCTATGACCTAGGAAATCATTAATGATCAAATTCAACATGGTTTGCAAAGTCCAGGATTGATTACCTTTTGGTTTGCCAAAATCCATTGTAGTCACAATGCCTCTAGTGAATTTATCCATAATTAGTCACAAAAGAAATGTGTTGTTCAACGTTCATGCGCACACTTTCCTTGCCCAAAAAGGGCAAGGACAACAACATAAAAAAAACCTTTTAATCATAGTCTATGATAACAAGTTTTAAGTCGTGATTATTTGGATAGGTGGAACATTGGCACAATTTCTCAAAGAAGGGATTCAAACCATAAGTGGAAATTACCTATTTCAGTTTTTGAAATCACATAGGCATATGCAAACACAATGTGTAAGTATTCACATTGTCGGCCCAGATTACTTTCACTAATTTTTGCATTTTGAGCAATGGTAGATAATGCAATCCCTCCATAAACGAGGGCGACTTCTTGCCCAAAACGCCATATCTTCTCATGATACCATCTTTGTTTCTTTGTTGTGCCGTGTAAAAGGGAAAGTTCCCCCTACATCTTCTAATGATACCATCTTTGTTTCTTTGTTGTATGGTGTAAAAGTGAAAGTGGCCCCACATCTTTTCATAATACCATCTTTGTTTCTTTGTTGTATGGTGTAAAAGGGAAAGTGCCCACTCATTGTTGTCCTTCAATTCACATTGTGTAATTTGGTAAGACCAGTCATGGAGGTGTATTCCAAAAGTCAACACAAAATGCACATTGTAACATGAGAGCATTGTCCAAGGGATTTAAAAATTGTAATATCTTTCACACACTGAAAGGTGGTTTTGTTCTTGTTACATTATGGCATTGAAGTTGGGAAAGTTTATAATGTCCACCAAAAAGTGTTATGTTCATGATGCTACAAGAGTCTCAAATGTCAAGAGATTCAAATGATCTTCTCTATTCCACCTAGTCACTCAGTCAGGTGGTAAATATTTTTCATCAACAAAAGGCACCTTTAACCCCCTCACAATGCAACTTGTGAGGACGCAACTTGACATTCTGGAGAAAAAGAAGACTGAATCAACCACAAATTTTAGAGAGAAAGACTGAATAACTTGAGCATTAAGAGCTTGCAATCAATCACGAGTTGTTGAAAGCTTCTGGGTCATACAACTCATGAACTTCTACAACTGAGCAGGCAAAGAAGATAGATAAGTGGAGGAATCAGATAAAGAGAATTCCATGAACAGGAGGTAGTCAAGAAGCAAAAGCCACAAGAAGCAGGAGGCTCAGGTTTGCAAAAATCAAAATTTGACAGAGTCTAATGCAGGATTGCAGGCTGTCCATGAAACACCATTTGAGCATGAACGAAGAGGAAAAGATGTGAACTCAAATTGACAGGCTGTGGCAGCATGGTCCCAGTGCACATGCCAGGAGGTAACCATATTTGAAAGCACTTAAATCTCTCGAAAAGTTTCTTTTAGACTTAATCTCTACAGAAAACCAAAAAAATTGTTGATCTACAAAAATGGAGTCCAATTTTCATAAGAACTCAAAATATGAAAATGTCATTCCATCCACAGAAGATCCCCCATGTGGCTCAGCCAATGGGTTTTGTAAATTGGTAAATTTTCTGGCATGGCAGAACTTGCTATGACTTGGACATAAATTAGCACCAAGGAATAAAATGGAACACCTCAGGCTGGCCAGGATCTGATCTCAGCTACTTAGTGTCCACCAAAACTATAGTGGAGAACTAAATACAAAATCCATAGCTGGCAATTGCCAGCAGCCAAAGAAATATCAAAGGATCTTTCTTCAGTGCACGCCCAAAGAAGAGGGCTTTCTAATCACAACCTGTACAAGGGGGTAATGCCAAGGAGTTTGAAGCATTCCCGCATGATTGTTGCTGTTGCCTCACAGAGTAAGAGTCGGCTTGTTTCCTCATCAGAGTTTATGACCTGCTCCATAAATTCCATTACAAAGGCAAGAGAGTAATGTAATTCTGCACAAGCTACTGCTGGAAGGTAAACCTGAGCACAAGGTTTCACTGAATTTTTTAAGCTTGCTGTATTTTGCCTACCAGCTACTTATGAACTGGAGCAACAATGAATAATGAGGGAATGAGATAAACCTTGCAGTTTGTGTAGAATTCTGTGAACATTCCAGACAAACTGTAGAGGTACTCGCACAGAGTGTTGGGGAGGAGATCTGTCAAGGCATCTTCCACAAACTGACCCCAATAACCTCAGTGTCAGTCCACTATTCATGCCAACTTGCCATACAAAGCTCAGTGCCTAGAGGTTGTATTATTCAATCACCCCATAACCTTTCTTTGGTCAACCATTCACTTTTCAATTCAGTTTTAATTTTGATATGCTTGCATTTTGATTGCTGAAAATAAACTTAAGTGGGCAAAATGGGCATACTAACTACCTCACCAAAACGAACAAGCTGTAGGCCCAGTTGACGCTCAGATGGATGTGAGAGTTTCAGTGTTCCAGTCTGCCACAAGATTGACACTTTGTTTAGCATGTGGACAGAGTAAAGATGTCCTTGGTCCAGATATTAGTTACCTGTAGAACCATGACAAAGAGAACATTACAGAACTTACCTGCTTAAGTTCTTCAATGTCCTTTCCAGATTTTCGAATTATTGAGCATATTCGAGCATGTGCATATAGCAGATATACAGCTGTATTACCCTGAAGTCAGAATGGCAAGAGAAGTCAATTGATCACTGACTTGACAGTATTGTGACAAAGGGACATTACAATAGCAAAGAGAAATCTGCATGTAAAATGAGAGATCTCGGAAATGCAACATCCATTTAGGTGCACATCCATTCAGGCCCCTAAAGATAGGATGAGAAACATAAAGACCTGTGTCCAGAGATACCACATGTTACCGAATTCCTTATCAACAATATTGGGTTCATCTGTATGTAGGCAAACTACTTTGCTCCATGGTTTTGTTGAAAAGGTTCACCTAAGGAATATAAAGCAGGAGTCTTAAAATAAATAGAGCCAGCTCAAAACTATAAGATCCAATGGGTGATTTTGTCAATTTGTGCAATTACACAGAAAGAGACTGGGACCTTGCCACAACACATACTCATGTACTCAATCATTCTGTTAGTGTTTTTCAGCAGAAGTTCTTTGCAAATCAAGTCAATATACTAAATTCAACTTGGGCTTAAGGAAGTCCCAAAAGTTTGGCTTACCCGTATATCCAGCATTTGATCAAAGTTGAAAGTGTAATTAGTGGTCCTGTTGTTTTTCAAATCCGCATACCTGCAAACAAAACCCAAACAGAAATTTACCTTTCAAATAAATGGAAAGTCTTAACAAGAATAGCATAGAAGACAACATGGGATAAATAGTACTTGATAGCTCCATAGCCTAGGGCTTCCGAAGCATGCTCAAGCTCCTCTGGAGTCCACTCACCCTCCCTGCCTGTAAGAAGCAACAACCATCCAGAGTCAAATAGTCTGATATTGAATCATTTTGCTTTGAGCTTCAGTGGCCACATCACCTATGAGTAGGGTAAGAACTATAATCTGTCAACAAAAATTGATGAAACAGCAGATTCCTTGACAGAAAGACAATGTAATCAACATTATCTCTGTATCCAATGGTGCCCATTCAGATGCAACCATTTCAAAGCATGAACTTACACAAAGACCAATTTAGGAATAGAAAGCTAACCACGGTCAACAAGGCCCTGCTTGCTTCGGCTCTTGGCCTCATCCAGCAAATCCACCAGGCGAACAACCTCTGAGCTCCGAGTCCGAAACCGTTTACCATCAGTTCCCAATACCAGCCCAAAGCCCACATGCTTGACCTTGGGATACTTTGACTCATCTTCCGGCAGCCACCCAGCTCTCTTTGCTGCCTGCATACATGGTGACCATGCACTCTCTCACGTTGTGAAGCACAGACAGGTCACATACTGTGTCACAGGAAAATCCATCTGTGCAACACTTCAACAAGATAAACCCATGATGGAAACATTCTTCATTCCTTGTCAGCCATTGGTCAAAGTCGTTCACCAACCAGCAATGCTTGTGGTTTACATATTGTGATTTCAAAGGGAGGATATAATGTACTGTGTTAGGTTACACAGAGCATTCCATATATTCTTGCTCCCAACAACAGTCACCTGACGAATATTCTGATCCAGTTTTTCCATCCTGATATTATGGCCATTTACTTGTTCAGGGTCAAGAGCCTCTTAAGGGATTCTGTTCACAGGCTGATTAGCCTAGCTTCCATCAATCAGAAATGAAGGTTATATCTAGACTACAATTAGATATCAAATTTCAATCTGAAGATCCCAACAATCACACAGGAACACAAACTGAGGGCAACATAACACGAATACAACCACCCAGAATTTATCACCAGGCACCGACCTTGAAAAACATGTCAAAATGCTGAGACTGTCCCACATCAGTGACATATATTATCCACTGTGCAGCCTCCTCATTAAGCCGATACCTGCACACCAATATACCTTCAAGACATTTGTAGAGCAAGTGTATATTCACAACTACCCTGCATCTGTTCAACTTCATCTGCCATTAGAACTAAGAGCACTGTGCAGGTTTAAACAAAACCAATCCTACATGCCTATGTGCTACAATACAGCTTACTGAAAGAAAATGCCCACTTGCAGAGAACTTCAGATCTGCTCAATTGAACAGGCTCCTCTATCATCCAGATGACAATGATCAGCACATACCATAGAGCACTTAGATCTGTTGAAGCATAGTTGAAACCACCATCCCCTTTCACTACCAGCAATGGAATTGTATGCCCAGGAACTGTAATGACACGGGCACCCTCACTCTCCTCAATGAGATTTTTCTCTTCCAACTCCTTCAAGACACCTGCAATATACGGATGGTAGAAGCTCTCACCCTGATAAACAACAAACCAAGACAATACACAGAAAATGATTATCTCAATCGGACATCCAGATGAAAGGGGATGTAGCTAAATTTTACTAACTGACAATTTCCTGATGAAACAAAAACAGTTCTTAGCAGTCATGAAGTGATGCCATGTAAGGAGACAAACCTTTTCCTCAAGTGTGACATGTAGTCGTTCATAGACGACATTGAACTCTCTCCGGCTGCTGTTACAGATTTGTCTCCAAGCTAACACATACTTCTCCTCTCCACCCTAAAATCCAGATAATTTTCATTCACATCAAAACCTCTTGGCTGTGTATTCTTCTTCTACTGTTTGCTACACAGACAGTTTAGTACATACCTATACAAAGCAGAACCAACACCTTCTAGATCAAGAGCCAGAGCACTCTAGTTGGAACAAGTGCACCTACTGAATGAGTTTAGAACACAAATCAAGAAAGGTCCACATACAATGCAGTCTATACATCTTGTGACCTTGAGTCCCAAGTCTCCAGAATAGCATACAACAGAACTAAAGGTGAAGATGGTGACAATGGGTTAGGAAACACATGCCCTTGCAATACCTGGAGTGAAACAACAGCCTTCTGGGATCGCTTCTTGAACTCAGGATCAGCATCAAATTTTGCCTTTGCTTTTTTGTAAAACACCTATACACATTCTGCTGTATTAGTAATCACTGGACCATGGTGTGTATCAGAGTTGCATTCCCATAATGAAAACATGCTAATTTCCACAGCCCCCCCCCCAATCCAATCCACAGCAACATATCTCTGCAATTTCTAATCAAAGTGTAGGATTTTGGCATCAGTCCTTTTGGTGGTCATCTATGTGTCCAACCTGGGCCACACACAAATTCTGTGTGCACAGGACCTGACCCACAATACTTTCTCTACATTTCCAAAACAGAGTGGCGTACTAGCAACCAAGTCTCCCAGATCTTCATCCAAGAGCAAAATTCTAGCATCCAGACTCTTCCTGACATATAACACTCAATGCAAGCTCATGCACTCCATTTCACAAGTCAGAGGGCACATGTTTGGCATTCTATTAATCAACCCACACCAAATGTACCTGCAAGTCTCCTATAGCTTGTTCTTGAATTTCCTCCCAATCCGGAAATTCCTCAAAGAGATATTCAATAAGCATCCCAAACTGCCACCAACCACAATTGTCTTTTGATCAATCCAGAATCCAATCACATTTCAGCCCAGGAGAGACTTGTGCTACCATCATTGGAAGCACTTATCAACATCCAGGGCTGCTGATCCAAGTTACATAAATCCCTGAGAAATCATGAGAATGATTCAGCATTAGTTTCACACTTCAGTGTCATAGCAAGAGCCTGTACAGGTTTCAAAGCAGAAACCCTGCAACATCTAAAGTACCAATCAAAGGGGTTGCAGTTGACTCACACCTGAGTACCCCAGTCTCCAACATGATTGCGCCGGAGCACGGTTACATTACAATACTCCAGCATGGAGGCAATGCTGTCACCAATAATGGTGGACCGAAGATGACCAACATGCATTTCCTTGGCAATGTTTGGAGAAGAGAAATCAACTACAGCTCGTTCAACAGTAAGTACTGGTGCCCAACAACTCACACCATGCTTCAACATTTGATGAATCTTCTGCAATCCACCATCCACATTGCCATAACCACAGTTAAATGACAAGCTCCACATGCCCTCTAAACTGCAACTCCAAACACCATGTTCACTTAAAAACCCAGTTGTCATAATTTATTCTTTCGTGCATGACACAGTTGGATCTGCTCATTCTTCAGCAACAACAATCTGTGGGTTGATCATCAAGAGCAAGTTTGATAACAATGCCCTTTCTGCTCCAGCCACTGGGATCTGCTTGAAAGAGCTTACTCAATACCAATCAAAGCAAATGCAAAGAAGAATAAGATAACTACATTGCTGAAACACTCTCATGCCTGCCCACTTTCCAAATTAGACTGGAAAAAGAAAACGACCTCAGGAATGATGTCACGGGAAACCAAGGTGTCATCCATACCTGTTCAATCCAAAGTGTTGAAAGGACAACATTAAGAAAACCAGGCCCAGCAACACTGGTGCTCTCAACCACAGCAGACTCAGGAAGATTTCGTGCAAGTTGCTGCAGTTTTATCAACATGATCGACAAAATGTTAAACCCTTAGTAACTACATGGTTGTTCGGATGCACAACCTCACAAACCTCCATTTCTCAAGCATTGCAACAGGTCTATTGGAATCTTTGCAAGCAGCTATTTTCTATCAGGCTCTTGAAACTAACAAGAAATTTGGTGTTCATTTCAGGCCTGGCACAACCTGTCCGATAGCATTTGGGTTCTTAAACCTTGCATCCTTGCCTTTGATCTTCGCCCATATCCCCATGGCATTGTTGCTGCAACAAGAAACCACACGCTCTACTTTCTGAGGGACGGTCCATAAATCCCCAAGACACACTCGTAAACCCTTCACTGAGCAAAAGTGAATTCCAGACAAGGCGGTTTTCGTGATCACCCAATTCTGGCAACCAGGACAGATTCCTCTCTAGCTGCCGATGTAACGAGCACACCAATCCAACGGAACCCGAAAGAATGAGAATTTGCAATTCGCAACTCAGCTGATGAAACAAAGAGAGTTTGAGAATCACCATTGATAATCGCCATTCTTTGCGTTGTTGCAAGCTGATACAAGAGGTTCAACGTCAGCCAACTCTGGAACCGTCGCATTCAGCGATTCCTTCACCAACTTCGCAACTTGTTGTCGCACACTGCCACTTCCCACACCAACCTGGCCGAATTCCCAACCACAGCAACCAAAAGAAAAAACCCCCACGGTTCCGACATCGTCATCAACATTCACTCGGTCAGCAAGCTCCCACTTCGCCAGAAAAGAAAAAGAAAAACGACAAAACAACAAAATCAGAATCAGAAACCGACTACAAAGCAAGGCTGCAAATAGACACCTGCACATCCAGAGCAGCCATCATGCGCACGCTTTGTTGAGACGACTGGAAGAGGCAGGAAAAAACAGTATGCGGAGGAGGAGGAGGAGGAGACGACGACGATGACAAAGAAGCGATAGTCTTGCTGCTACGCAAGGCAGCAGTCACAGCTGCGACACGGCGACAGAAAACTGGAGGAGACGGAAGCAGCAGCGGCGAGTGAAAGAAGGTGAGCCGCCCTGAAGTGAGCAAGCTGGTGTGGTGCGCAAGGAACCTTGTGCTGCAACAACATCGATCCATGCTCCTCTTTCCGTGTTCTTAAATTTTAGGGTTCGCAGTCGCACCCCACGCACAGCCCCCGCCCAAACCTTTACCCCTCCTCTCGCACACCCACCCACCCCCGGCTCCCCTCCCTCACCGTCGCACTGTTTTCGATTTGCCGGGTCCCAGTGGGGACAGGTATCAACAGTAGTGGCAGAATCCGACGAGGTAAGTATATATCTATAGTGTTCTTGTCGCATTTTTGATGGACGAATGTTGTAAGAGTGGTAGAGTGGTAGTGGTCGGAAAGTGGTCTATGGACCCTTGCAAACAATTGTAAGCTTGTATTTTGTAGCATCTGATCATATGAACAAGCTCATGGTTTACTACCATGACTTGGTGTTTGATCTACTATCAACGGAACTTGGCTGCAAGCTCAAGGACTTTGGAAACATGCTCGAGGATGAAGCTCAAGTTCAAGAAGGATTTGGCCACAGGCTCAAGGATGGAGCTCCAGCTCAAGAAGGACTTTTGACACATGCACAAGGATGAATTGGCTGGAGCCTCTACACCTACCTCATTCTCCTTCTCCTCCTTTATGAGGTCTGTGCAGGTAAGATAATATGCAGGCTTGCAAGAATCGAACACCATGTCAAATATAGTGGTAATTTTCCATTCAATTTTGAACTGCATTGGATTCAATGTACAATAATACGATGCATGGTTGAATTCTGCATCTTTAGAATTTGTGCAGAGACCCATGACTGCTTACCAGAGTAATGTCCCATCAGAGAATATGCAAATCTACTGAAGAGGGTAATGGTGTTGTTTCAGGTCATGTATCTATGATCTTTTGCACTTCTCCTTCAATATTGTACACTCGAGGTAACATGTCTGTTGCATTTGTGATCTGGTAGTGGTAAGGCCCACCTCTTGACACTGTATACAAATGGGTACTGCAACAGAAACATGCAAGAAGAATATTGAGGTACTCATCTTCGTACTGCTTGGTTCTTGTCTCCTCTTTTTCCATGGTTGGTGGAAAGTCTTTCAGCTACCAACATGGTTCACAAGAGTTTGGGCTTACAGGACCAATCATCATGGTATTCAATGTACATATTGATATACTTTAGCACAGTGGTCATGAGCAAGAAAATATCAGTCAGGAAACCACTGATCCAATGCCTAATTCTCATCGTGAATGTATTGCATGATGAAGATGTGTTTTGCAGTGATGGCCCTGGTATTCAGTGATCACAACCAGATTCATACTCCTGACTTGAGTCCATGAACTTGCACCATCAGAATAGTCTCTGATGGATTGATTTTTTGTGGACAATAGTGATATTTGAAAATGTAAAACAAAATCTCAGCCAGATTATGAGAGTGGAGGCTCATACACATCTGGCTCAACAGATCTTGCATGAGAAACACATTGGGGTGAGGCGATCAACATGGGTCAGATGGGTCAAACATGCCTGATTTGTGTCTAAGCAGCAATGTCCAACAGGAGTTTCCAAGTAATCTGAAGTTACTTACTACACACATTCCTACTTTTTAACATTTCAGACTCAACATTCTTTCTCCTCACTCAAGAGGAGCGAGACAATTCAGGGTCGTAATGATCTGAGCCATCCTTAGCAGGTGTGCCTGGGGCTGTGTAGTTTGCACATGGTAAAGAGCTGCAACTGCATCAAGTATAGCTGACAACTTTTGCTTCATAATGGCATGTGCAAGCTGCAGTGGTGGGGGGGTGGGGGATCGGTTTCAACAGCAACTGTGTTTTAGTAAGGGAGGTAACTTAAGTCAATTGTTCCCAGTTTAAAGGTTCTGAATGAGGATATGGCCTGTCACCATGTGCCCAAAACTTCTTCCCTGCTTGTTCATGGTCTATGGTTTCTTTGAGCAGATTTTGAAACACATGAGGAGCTTATGAAATGCACATGGTCATGAGATGATTCGGCTGAAAAATGCCCACAGGATATTAGAACTGTGAACAGCACCCAGTTACATTAGCCACAAGGAGCAACGAACTGGGTGCTGTAGAAGCAAGGAATGTGTAAACAGGATCACAGGTAGGGTCCTTGAATGACTGGTGCCACTTACACATTGTTGCTAGTACCATTCAATTTGCACATGCTTCTGCTGTTTCAGCAATAGATAAATTAGTGTAGGGGAAGCAGGTGGTGCATAGCTAAAGAAGGTGGAGCTCTCAAAAAATGAAGGCAGATCCAGGATTTCTTATTAAATCACTTCTTTCTGAATGTGATTCCTTGCTGGTTCAATAGAAATGCAGATTCAAAAAATCCTGGGAGCTAGAAACGAACACAGACAGACAGACAGACAGACAGACAAGCAGATGCAAGAAATCCCTTCACAAAAGCCCTTCTTGAATTCCAAACTGTTAGGAGCCTTTCTCAATACGAGATCTCAAGGGTGCTAGATTTTCGTCTGCATCTGCGACAAACAAGTAAATCGATTATCTGTTCATCAAACATTTGAAAGAATAAACACAACATACTTACATACATGCACTGTAAATTCTCTGTTGAATTTTCCTGTTGCCGATCTCGCCATTCTTGTGAACCTTCGACACTTTGGGTGTGTGATCGTAGCGGACACTTGGGGTCTGATCTTCTACTCAAGGAGGTCCCACAAGTGTGCCTTGGTAAAGAACCAGGATTCGGGAGAGTATTGATAAGGGCATCTTCGAGTGGGGGTTCGCAATGGAGGATTGGAATGAAGGACTCGTCAGGACACACATCCATTTGCAAACGCAGCACAGGAGGGGAGCGTTGTTGTTGGTGGGGAAATTTCTTGTGCGTCGTATGCATGACGTTCGGATTTGGGTGTAACCTACGTCGCGTTTTGATCGAGGGAGAGCAGCAGCGGCAGAAGGAGTCGACTATTAGAAGAGCGACGAGCAAGTAACGACCAGCCAGAACCAAAGAGCAGGCACAAACCCTAAAAATCCATCGACGCAAGGACGCACGCGGTGTATGTACGTGGTGTGTTGTTCCGCCGTCCGCACCACAGACACTTTTCTCATCGTCCTTTCGCTTCACCAAACAAACGGCTCCAACCGCAGCAGCAACAACAGGAGGAGAAGGAGGTCGCGACGCCACCATTTTGTTCTGCTCTTTTGAATTATGTTTGCTCGTTTTTTCCCAACGCTTTTTTGCCGTGAATTTTTTCTTGCAATAGGGGGGTGTGATGACGTCTCCTGATTCTAGACTTGTTCTCGAGCAAAAGTCTTTGGAAAAAAGTGACATTGTATTTGTGAAACACACATGGAAGAATAAGGAATAGTGAAGGGATTGTGGAATCGGCTGACAGAATTTCATGAGAGAGAGAGAGAGAGAGAGAGAGGAGGGGGAGGGAGGCCGCGAGCGTCGTCTCCCTCGGGACCTTGGTGCTCTCTCTCTCTCCCTCTCGTTCTCTCTCTCACAGTCACCATCTGTGTCCTGTAGATTATGCTGTATTGCGTGGCCTGTTAGGGAATGAATCTCCTGAGCTGCTACGCCACAGTGGGGTTCCTCCTCCAGGAATTTTTCTTAGAGCAAGTGTGAGAAGTGAAATTGCTTTGCGGCAGTATGTTCTTGTGCTTGATTGCTCCCTGGGATATGTTTTTGAAGCTTAGAATGTGCACCCTTTTTCTAGGATGCACCCAGAGGATGAACGTTGAAGAAATACATTGTTGGCATCTCTTTGCCTTTGGCTTTGAATGTGGAATATGAATTGGTACTGGAATCAAATACTGGAATTCAATCTTGCTGCACTGGATGAACTTTTGTGTCTCCTGAGTTCTGATCTTCAACTGAGGGGTAGTTTTTGGCATTTGCATTTTGTGGGTTGTAGTGAGGCATTGTGGTTGCAGCAGGCACCAGGTTGCCAGATGTCTTTGCCTTCAGGTTTTGAGAACTCAGAGTAATGAAAAGGAGCAGTTCTGCAAAACCCAGGTATCTTCCTTCTCTTCTCTTCTGCTCCCCTTCTCCTTCCCTGAAAGATCAAGGATGCACATATCAATTTTAGGGCTTCCAGGAGGAAGTTTTGAATCCATGATTCTTTCTAGAATCTACTTGTGATCCAGAAAAATTGTTGCTTCAAGATGTCTAGACATTTCTGTAGCATGGAACTATGGGAGTTTTGTGGCTGATTGCTAGCCTGTACCCCAACGTTGTAGTGTTGGCAATGTTTAAACAATTCATGCTTGAACATTCAGCATTAAAAAGTGCAGTTGCCCAGCTCTTGGGAGATATCTCTTGTAACCCTGCTTGGTGCTTTATTGCAAATGAAAGAGTTTTTGTTGGGGTGTGTGGGATGCTTATGCATCTCTAAACAAAGAAACTTACCTCTAAAAGTAACAGCACTATAGGCTTCTTGAGAGTTCAAACTTTGTGAAATAAAGTTGCTCGAAATCAGAGAGTTGGTAAAACAATCTGTGGGGTGATGTCTTTTGTCCATCTCTGTGGAGCCATGCTAGAGTTGACCTTCTGTTGTACATTTGAACTTGCTGATATGCTTTGGACTGCTTGAGAGGAGTTTTTCTTTAGGAGTGAACTTTTAGAGCCTCCAGGGTTGTGGATCCTTTGCAAACAGATGTCCAGATATGAGGGGAGGGCTGACCTAGATCTATGTAGTTACATTCTTTGTGGCTTGATTCTTTTTATTCTCAACTATTAATTTTGTGTACATAGAAACTAATAGTGCCATGTGTGGATTCCCTTTGCAGAGTCCGAGTTGTATGGGATGAGGAAAATTTGGACTTTTTAGAGGCCAGCAAGACACCCAAGCAGAAGATTACTGAACCCAAGACTCCTTACTATGCCCCAAACACAATTGATGGTATGTGTGGCACTTGGTGTGTAGTAGCTTTACTCCATTTGGACTGTGTGCTTTATTTGTTATGTTGATTCTCTGTATTTGTGAGATGCCCTTTTTCCTACTATCTCATTTGCTAGTAATACTTTCAGGTCTTCTTGATTTCCAATGGAATCCCATGGTGTTGTGTTATTTTCTTGCAATCCTTCTGAGATCTTTGTCTTCTATTAAGGTGTAATACCAGTCTTCTGTTGTTGCTCATTAGGGGGGGGCATGGAGGGTGGGGAGAGCAGGGGTTGTTTCACCCACTCCAGATGATGAGAAGATTCCAATGGAAACAGCATTACATGCAGAGGCGATTAGACATGCTCTCTCTGAAGTTGCATCCAGCAGCAAAGCTAGCAGCAGTCGACAAAGTGGTGGCGGCTGGTCGTCAGGTGATGATGAACTTGATGATATGGAACAAGAAGGTACTCAGCCCCTGTTGTTTTCTAAGCTGCCTTAGTCTTTTGACAGAGCACCTTGTGCAAACATAAGAGAGTAGAGGTACACAATATAATCGAGGACCCACCAGTGGTTTGACTGGGAGAAGATTGATCTTGTGCAAAATAGCTCAATGAACCTAAAGAACATGATTCAGGCTTCAATACCCTGAAAGATCAATCTTATGCTGTCTGATTTGTGTCCATGTCAGTTAGTGAACCAATGTAGAATATTTATGGTTGAGATCATTTCTGTGCATTGCTTGGACAAGAGAACTGCCATGCATGGTGTTGGGGGAACAAATAATGGAGACACTTAGTTTGTCAACTACCTGTGACTGAGTGGCTCTTCACCTATAGTTTTACTTCTTCTGTTTTGAAGATTGTCACATTCAATTGTGCAACTCTCCCTGAAGTTTTGGCAAACATGAGTACACACATGATTTTGGGCAACTGGTTGATCTGATTGCCCCTACTATAGCATGATTGACTATAGTATGTACAATCCAGTAGTGAATTGATCACAATCACTTGCAAGGTGGCCATGAGTCTCAATGACCCAGTGCTGATTGTGGTAACCTTTTGACAAATTGGACATGCCAGAATGCTCCTGAATCTTCTGATTCTTTGGTTTAGAAGGGACCAACTGACTTCATGATGGTTTCTGAGAATGTTAGAGCTATTTACTGAGATTTTGTTGGGAAGAGTGCACAGGGTTAGAAAATGGCCGACGATGGAGCTTTGAAGAGCACAGACGTGTACACTATGATGAGTACCGGAAAGCAAAATGGTTGAAAGGCCACTCAGATGCTGAAGATGAAGATGATAGTGAGGAGAGGGAGGTGAAACAATCTGATGAGGGGGCCAGTGGCGGTGGTCCCATTTCCGTTTCTGGTTGTTCTGGGTCTCAGAAATCTTGCAGGGGCCTAGATTGTGATGCTTCACTTGACAAAGAGATGGGGAAGATTGATTTGCAAGAGAAGCCCTTGGTGTCATCTTTGTCAATTGGACTTTACGAAGCAGACCTTGTAGAACTCTAAACCCGGGCAGGAGGTATAATGCCCAGCAAAACATTGTGCATCTGGTCAGTATAAAGTTGGATCCAAATCCTCGGCTCCCTTTTTGGACAATGTTTGTTGACTACTATCTGCACTCAGCTGGTCTCAAGCTGAAGACTGGTATAGGTAGGAAGGCATTTGGTTCCATCTGACCCGGTAAAGAGAGTGGTGGTGTTGGTGTAAAAACACATCCAGAACTGATTTGGATGGCCAATGGCTGTAGTGTTTGAATGGGAGCAACTTAACTATTTCAACTGTGATTGGTGTGAAAAAAAATTCCTATCAAGAGGAAATATTGCAAGAGACAAGAGACCTGCAGAAGGTAACAAAGCTTTGTTGGCAGATGCTGCCACAAGCGTGAAAGGTACACAGAAACATAACCCTCCATAGCTAGGTGGACAACATGTTTTTTTTTCTTGCGCATTTTGCTTGTACATTTTAGTGGTTACCTGAGCTACAAGCTCAAGTTGGTGAGCCTCATAATGGGCAACCCTCTCCAGGATTAACTATCTGGTTTGGGGGACACAGCTATATCGATGTACAGAGATACACCCCTGTGGGAATCAGCTGAATCTAGGCCCTGCCAGCCCTACCATAATGTTATTTCACTCTAATTCATATTCCAAATTCCAATTAGAGTTATTATGCACTGTGGCCATGATGGTAGATAGCTGGTTAGATGTGCAAGAGTATAGTACATATGTTCAATTGACCTAAATTTTCATCCTCCTTTTCCTCCACCTGTATGTGATGTTCAACCTATTTTTCTTCTCCCATGTTGAGTTTTTGAGTTTTTTTTGGGATGTATACGTCTGAAGCCATGATAATTAGAATGGGGATTTTGCCTTCCTCAAAGTTGTGGTTTCACCAATTGGATTGTATGTTTTGTGATTCTCAATTTTGCTTTGCACTAGCCTGATGTTATGGTTCTATCATCTGTTTTGGAAACCATTTTCTTGAGTTAAAGCATTTCATTCTTTAGTATGTATGTGTGTAAGTATATGAATGTATACATGCAAGTACTGAGATCTTTTCTGTAATTGAACTCAACCCCAAGAGATTGATTGATTCTGTAAGAAGATTATAGAGTACTGAGATCTACCAGCATATGAGGAAACAAGAGAAAGAGTAATCCCAACCTTAAAAATGAAAGGGCTAAAAGAACAAAACTGGAGAGGAATTTATCTATGAAGCAAGGCAGTTGTCTTGTTTTGTTTTGTTTGTCATGCTGAGATCTTCCGATCCATGGTGCTTCATGTTGTGCTCTTGGTATCTTCAAAAAGCTTTCAACTTGGTTTCAGACTGTTTGGAGTTGCGGTGTGGAAGCTATTGATTATTGAACCACTTTCTCAATAAAAACTAAATAAAGTTGAAACTGAAAACTGTAATGGAATTTGGGGCCATTCTTGGTGCTGTTGGAAAGCCCTCAGTGAGTCAGATTTAATAGAGTTTATTTCACAATTTTCGAGCTAAGGTGTGAAAGATATTGATTTTTGAGTGAATTTGGTTGCTGGAAATTGAAACAAATTGCAAAAATTGGGCTTGGAAGGAAAAATCAGTTGAACCCTCCATGTGTTCACACTTGGGCCAACAGCACAGGCTACATTAGTATGAATGACAATAACAAATTCCACTATTAACAGCAACAAGTATGGGTATGGACCAACTACCATGGTGATGTTTGAACTTTTAATGTGAGCATTACTAACAAATTTTTGTGTGATTAAAGTATGTTTTGAGGCTCTACACAATTGGGAAGAGTCCTTTTCAATTATGCATGAATAGCTTCATACTATGGGACAACTGGACCCATAAAACCTTTATAGAATGTTGCTCCTATCTAAGGATTGTTTCCAAAAATTGGCATTTTTTTTAGACCTTTTAATGATGTGAGGATAATTTTAATGATGGAAGGAATCATTGTTTCAATTTTTCATTCCTTTTTAGGCCCTCTTTTGATTCATATTATCTTGATTCCCACCACACAAGCTTGAATCCAATAGGCAACAAATTCCTTATCAATGTGGATCATCTTCATCATCATCACCATGACTCATCTTGATGGGTGGTTCATTTTACAATTAATTTGTATTAACTGCAATTTTTCAAGTTGCTTGTTTTACTCAAGTAGCCAATAAGCATCCTCCACAAAAACAATTGAACAAATACATGCTAATGTTCTTGGTTGTTTGGCCTATTTTAGTTTGTGAAATTGGTCACTTCTCAAATACTTTGAAAATTAAACATATCGATTTTGAAAGATTTTGAGAGGTCAAGCAAAGCAAGCATGCATAAACATGTTCTCACACATATGAAGATTGCAATTTGCAGAAAAGTTAAATGCAAGGGATACAAAAATAGCATAATTGAACAAAAGGTCATAAGAGAATTGGGCCATACATGGTATCTTCATAGCCATGTGTTAGCATTTGAATGATGTTGTACAGAAGTATTCTAGCCCTAGTGTTACTCACAAAATGAAATTATTCTTGCTAATAATCCATCCATTTTGTTGGTGATACACTCCAAATTATTATTCACACTTTTTGGAGTTGTTTGTTCGACTATGATATAACCTATTATAGTCCTCCTAGCGGTGTAGTTGTTCATGAGAATCATGCTTATATTTATTAATACATTTAAAAATATTCATAATCATGCATTTTGAAAAGTTGCATCCTACTTTCCTCCCATCACTATTGGAATGAAATTCCATAATTAATTGACTTATGCATGATTATGAAACATGTGGACATTTGATGAGACAACACACCTTTAAAAAATATAACAACTTTGAACAAAGGAATTAGATGATCTTAGACATCGAGGATAAATAAGCAATGTTGCATTAAACATGGACTACTTTTCCTTTTTTGCAAAAAGAAAACGATTACAAGGATACTTTCAAAGCTTTGCAAATCATTATTGGCTCATCACAAATTAAACAATTATTGGTTTGAAAGTAAAGTGTACATGTAATAATAACTTGAGCATTGATAATTAAAAGTAATGGTGATTTTTAAAATGCTTGTTGTTGGAAAAAATTTTCAAACTTATGAAAATCATTGCAATAATTTTTGGAATGTATGAACATGTGGTTGTCATTTCAGCTATTTCCACGAGTTGAAGAAAAGTTTACATGCACACAATTTAAACAAGGCTAAACCATATTATCTTTATAACATTGTTAACTAATCCATATAAAATTCATGAAATGTTAAATGGAAGGTGATAAAAAAATTTGAATACTTGTAATGGAACAAATATTATGTCTTGTGATATTTTGGAAATGATAGTTTGGTGTATCAAGGGTACATTCACATTATGGTGCACCACAAATTGTAACTATTGTTTACATTAGTTGGAAAAGGTTAAAATGTAACTAATTGATTTGCGACTACATGCAACTAATTGTTACTTACAATTAACCTTAATTATTTTGCAACTACAAATCAATTACACATTTTTTAATCATATTTCTAATTAAGTTGCAACTATTAGCTTTTTCATTCGTCCAATGGAATGATTTTTTACACTATTTTCATCATAGAAGACCCTTGTATCAACCATTAACTACAAAAGTGACCAAAAAATGATTACTATTAATTATGTATACATTAAGTTTATGTATGTTTGTACTTTTGTATAGGGTAAATTATGTGTTTTATCTTATGGTAACTAACAACTCCATATAGTAGGCCTTATGTATACATTATTCATTCCACATTCACTAGGGTATATATTAGTGTTGTTTCCAAGGTTTAATTGGGCTTGGTTTAAAAATTACTAACATGTAATAGCCTCACATTAGGGTATATGTATTCGTGGCAATACATCAATCATACATAAATGTATATATGTATATCAAATTGTTATTAAATTGTATTTGAAATATACAAAAAATATATGAAAATCATATGAAAAGCTTATCTAAGGTTTATTATACTTACAAAATATCTATATATATATTATTATCATTTACTATTGATTAATATAGTTAATAGTACTTTAAAAAATGACATAATAAATAGATTAATAATAATACTATAATTAACCTCCCTATGCCATTTAGTCAAAATATTAATTCAATAATAATGATGATGATTATTATTATTTTGAATTCTTATTCAAAATATAATAATAATTTCAATTAGAATTTATTAAATTATGTTTCATTAATTTATTAATTTTATGTTTTACAATTATTATTATTATTATTATTACAATTATTATCACTAATAAAAAATATCAAATCTATGACTCATTCTATGATTGGAAATCCAGTCATATAGGACACCTATGATTAAAGGCCCCAAAGTCATTATGAACAAGTTGTTTAAAAGAAACTTAATCATTTATTGTCTAACATGGCACACTTCATCCACTAGTCATATGGACAATTTTTGTCATAATGGACTAAAGGTGCCACATAAGTGGGCCCACATAACATGTCAACAAAACCATCGATCCTATGTGGCAAGTTCAATTATTATTGTGGGGTCCACAACATGACCCAACATCCTACATGTCAAAAAAATCAACGACTCAAATATGATTATTAGATTTTCCTCAAAATATTTAACATGGCAAGTAGGGATTAGACCACATGCAAGCATGTACTTTATTTATATCCAACTAAATATGATAGCTCAATGACCACGATATTACTAGAATATTATGTCACATTGTATTATGTGGTTGGCATATATTTAAACACAAATACATATCCTAACCAACCATGTGTAATAATTACATTATTCGAAGTGGCTACATCTTGACCATGGACATCAAAGCTAATTTCAAAAACATAGTCAAACATTAGTCATTATAAAATAAATTATTATGTAAAAATGAACATACACTATGAGAAAAATGGATGCTCTACAACTAGGCTTGCAACTCAATTTTTGAGTTACACCACTCACTTGCAACTCATCTATATATTAGACTACCTGGGCAACTCCCTAGAACTCATTTGCAACTTAGATTAAAAAAATTAATTCACAACTATTTTGTAACTATATTACTGACATCATGTTGATGTCACTTTTCAACAAGTGACATCATAAGAATAATTATGTTGAATCTTTTTGCAACTTGTCTACAATTAATAATGTACTAAGTACATGTCTATTAGTTGGAACTAACTCACAACACATGCACAACTCACGTTTGTTCATTTTGATACTAATGAACAATTGTTGTTCTACTAAATATGTATTATGTGGGTGAAAGCATACTAAAGCTGAATCATTTTTGTTCAAAATTTTTATGTCTAACAAATATTATAGTACGTAATAAGCTAAAATTTTGATGACATCCTTTCGTTATTTTAAATACAAATAAAAAACTTTAGAATTTGCACAACAACATTTTTGAGTCAAAATGAATTTTGATCCAATATCATCCCCATTACCACCACCACACAACCGGACAAGAACTTCAACATATCTGCTATTAAAAAACATGAACTCAAAAGGCTCTACTATACCTTTGCCTTAGAATCCGAGGGGTGACACTTAGAGTGCACACATGAGGGCTTCGAACCCACAACCAGTTGCAAACTGGTCATGAGGCAAGTCAAAGAACTATGGCCCTATTGCATACCTACAACAAGAGTAAGCTGAGCAAGTTGCAAAAACAAATCAAACTGAATCCAAGCTCGAGAATGATGCAGGAGAGAGAGAGAGAGAGAGAGAGAGAAATTTACTTTTTGAACCTGGTTGTCAGAATTGACCATGAACAGCAGCAAAGATAGAGGACTCAGACAAAACAAAACACCCACCCGGCCAGGTATCCGTCGGTAGAAACGAGGAGTAAACTAGCTGGAATGCGATTGCAGAAAGCATAAGCATCTTCCATAGGCCTCGTTCTCCATCTCATCGTCGTCTGCCTACATCGCAACTCCTTTCACGAGACCGCTATTCTTTGAAGCTCTTCCTCAAGAAGACAAACGCGCAGCCACAAATCCGGCTCATGCAAATCCTCACAACAACAAAAACAGAGAGAAACCGTCTTCTTCATCACAGAAGGCGTACGCACATGAAGGCATTCTGTGATGAAGAAGACGGTTTCTGTGCCCGGAATTAACTTCTTAATCATCCACTAAAGTTTTAATTCTCAGTTAATTTCATAATCCTCATTTTCATCAAATTTCATTGACAATAAATTTCAACAAACTGCCATTTTATAGGGATAAATTATAATCCTAGTAGACCAGAGAAAACTAAACGAAAAAAATAAAAAAGAAAGCAAGGATTGAAAAAAAAATTCATTTAAAAAAATTTGAGTGATCAATGATTTCAACAAGTGTTTTTATTTTCAATTTGGTGGTTTCAAAACTTTGAGTAGTGAAGTTTTCTAAATTTATTTATTTAAATCAACACTAAAAGAACCAATTCTCCTTAAGAAAAAATTGGTTTAATTTTATTTAAATAAAGAACAAAGAGTTTCAATATTTTCAAAATCAATTAAAAATTAAAAATAAAATAAAATACTTGAACTAAATTCTTTAAATGGCACTTAAAACTTTTAAACCTCAAATTAACCCTAGTAGACTAAAGACAACTATAAGAAAAAAGGCCAAAAAATGAAAGCAAGCATTGGACCAAAAAAATGCATTAAAAAAAAATTGAGGGATTATTCTATCAAATGTTTTTATTTTCAATCTGATAGGCAGTGAGGTTTTCTAAATTTTTAAAAATTTATTTTTCAGATTAACACTAAAAGAACAAATTCTCCCAATTTTTTTTTGAGGTAATTTTATTCAAAACAAAGATTTGCAATATTTTTCAAATAATTTTGTGGCTATGGTGCAAATATTCTTCTATTGATTAATTTTCAACATTCCACTATGAACATAAAATATTCTCAAAATATTTCAAATAATTCTTGTTGATTGCCAATTTTGAAAAAAAAATTTATTTTGATAAAATAATATATACCACCGTGAAATGTTAACTTTTGAAATCATTTTATATTTTTAAAATCTGAAAAAAAATTGCATATGGTTGAATAGTTGTTGGCAGAAAACTTGGGTAAGGGGAGGGCAGCAAGCTAGTGTTCGCTGCTGGCTACTACATTTGGGCAATGCAAATGATATCCACTCCTGCACCAACATCATAAACGCATCTAAAAGAAAAGATGCTGGCATTCACCACCACCACCACTTCATTGTTCATGTGCGTGGTATAAGAGGTAACCAGACAAAACAACAACGAAGAAAGACGATGGGAGGCAAACCTGAACAATAAAATGAACTCTACCTCGAACAGGGCTAGAATGAACCAGCAGCCACCAATGCACCAATTGCGGATGAGCCCGTTGAGGCCGTTTTTCGGATGAACGAAAATCCCATCCTCTCTGCCCGCATATATATATTTTTTCCACCTCTTCTCTATTCCAAAATTTTCCCCCCTCCTACCTACCACCTACCAACCCCTCCCCTCCCTCACTCCATCGCTAGAGCTCCAGAGATGGCTCCATAGATGTTGAGTAAGAGCAAGCTTGGAGTTAGAGCCGGGGCTGTTGGAGCAGGAGCTTGGAACTGTCGAACTCCATCGCCAAAGCTCCGGAGACGTCGAGCAGGAGCGAGTTTGGAGCTGGAGCCAGGGCTGTTGGAGTAGGAGCTTACAACAGGAGTCTGGAGCTATCGAAGCTTGGAGCTGTTGTTAAAGCAAGGGAGCTGTGGCTGGAGCTGGAGCGAGACCCATGCGAGACCCAGGTAAGCCTTCTTCTTCCTCTTATTTTGCTGCGTTACAACACAACACACTGAAGAAGGCGACGGCAACGTTGCAATCGTCACCTTCTTCATTTTTGCAACAGCAATAGCATAAGAAACAAAAAAAGAAGGCGACGACAATGTTGTTGTCGTCACCTACTTCATTTTTGCAACAGTAGCAATAGAAGAAACAAAAAGAAGAAGGCGTTGCCTTCTTCTTCCTATTGTGGAGATGTGCTGCAGCGCAACGTAGCGAAGACTTTTGTGGAGCTGTGTTGCAGCGCAGCACAGCGAAAAAGGCGACGACAATCTTCTTCATCTTTTTTTTGCACCAAAAGACCTCCACTTCTTCCTCTTGTGGAACTACGCTGCAACACAATGCAGACTCCTGTGGAGCTCTGTTGTAGCGTAGCGAAGAAGGCGACGGTAGCAACGCTACTGTTGCCTTTTTTTTGCAGTAGCAATAGTAGAAGAAACAAAAAGAAGAAGGCGACAATAACAAAGCTTCCGTCGCCTTCTTCTTCCTCTTGTGGAGTTCTGTTACAGTGCAACGAAGAAGGCGATGACAACTTTGCTGCCGTCGCCTTTTTTTTGCAGCAACAACAGAAGAAACAAAAAGAAGAAGGTGATAACAACAAAGCTTTCATCGCCTTCTTCTTCCTCTTGCGGAGCTACGCAACAAAGAAGGCGATGGCAACCTCGCCTTTTTTTTTGCAACAATAGCAGAAGAAATAAAAAGAAAAAGGTGACGGTAGTTTTGTTGTCGTCGCCTTCTTCTTCCTCTTGTGGAGCTTTGTTGCAGCGCAACGAAGAAGGCGAGGGCAATGTTGTTGCTATCGCCTTTTTTTTGTAGTAGAAGAAACAAAAAGAAAAAGGCGACGGCAGCAAAGCTTGGGGTGTGAGCAGTGTGCCTCAAGATGCAGCATCACGGATGGAGAAGGATGAAGATTTACAAGGGATGATTCGATCCACCCGTTGTGTATATGCATGACAATTGAAGACGACATGGGATGTAAAAAATTGGGATCGAGAGTCAAGTAAAATAAGTTGGACAAAACAATTGGCAAATGTTTTGGATTTTCATGAATCTAGAATGATTCATGGAAGGTAAGAAACGATAATAATCAATGTTTATTATTTTTTTATTGCATTTCATCCAAGGTGTGTTAGGGTTTAACTTGGTGGGTTTTGGGTGTTTATAGGGTTCAGGGCCAAACACAAGAAGAGTTTGTTGCAACTACAATTCAGGTTGAGATGCAACGCCGCCACTTTTACATTACTCGTCATGCACAAAGGCTGCAAATGCAGTAGTTGCATACCGAGCTAAACACGGGATTGTAAATACTGATATGGGTTAGGGTTTCACTATATATAATTAATTAGGTTTTGTAGCCCTTTTATTTTTTGGACTACCCAATTTTGAATTTTGATCTTTTGATATGTTATAGAGAACTAACGTTTTTTTTTTCATTAGGTTCTTTAGTAATTTTTCATGCACCCATTTTTGTACATCTTTTATCAATATAATAGTATCTTCTACTCACACTTGTTTTATGGGTATATGGTTAAACATATGTCTTCTTTGTCATAATTTTCTTAATACTTGAGATGTAAGAATCAAACTAAAGATCAAAATGAATATTGTGCAATACTTACATATAATATAATAGGATTCACATCACCTGAAGAGTTTTAAAACAATACACACATTTTAAACATATAATACCTACATCATTTTCTATTATAAATTTCGTAAGGACATTTTCAAATATGCAATACCCGCATATGGGCCACAAATAGTTGCTGACATTCTTCATTCATTACAATACCAACATATCGATCCATGGTATTCGTTGGGTTTTTATAACATTCCTTGTAATAACTGCATATAGTTTCCATAATAGTCATTGGTTTTTTTTGGCATCTCTTGCAATACTCGCATATAGGTCCCATAATAGTTGTTGATTTTTTTTCATTCATTACAAAACTTACATTTTGTCATAAAATTAATTCAGAATAATAATTAATTTAGGTATATAAAAAGACATATTTTGGGTACCCATAGCACTTATTTGTTTTTTTGAAATGACGTTACATGCGGGTATTGCATCTAAGGTTTAGGGTCTTCACATAAGGTTTGTCTCAATCACCTATGGATTATTTTAATATGAACTTGCATGAAGGTATTGCATCTAGGCCTTGGTCTTCATTCAAAACCGCACCCAAACTACATATTAGGTATTTCAAAACGACCTTACATATGGGTATTACATTTAAGGTTGCCCTTTCATTGTAGGTTTTACCTTATTCACTTGTGGGTTATTTTGAAATGAACTTGAATATGGCTATTGCATTTAGGGTTAAGGTTTCGTATAATTTTGACCCACTATATGATTATTTTAACCAAGAATTTATTTACTATATATCAGAAAAATATATAATAAAATTTCAATCAAACATAGGATTAATATGTGGGAGAGATCATTTTTATTATTATGTGAAACATGAAAGAAAAAGTAGAAATTTATGTGCTTTGATTTTTTTTTAAACATAGTTTAAAATCTTATTAAATTAGAGACTTTATATTTATGTTTTTTAAAATAAGTATACAACTTTAATAGGGGGGAAGAAAAAATGAACATCTTTGAAGAAATTTTAAGCTTGAACTTTTTATTTTTTAATCTCAACAAACTTTGTATTGCATTCAGGGTTGGGTTTTCACATAAGGTTTGTTTCTTACCTTTGTGTGACAACTCCAACCTAATTTTCCCAATCTCTTTGAAGAAAATATAGAATGAGATTGTATTGTTTCACATATGGCTAAACCCAAAAATTTCCCCCCAATTTAATATAAAATATTTCTGATAATTTATGTATTATCAAGAAATTTTGTCATATAATTAAATAATTAATAGACCATTATTTCAGATAATTTAGATGAATAATTATCAAGAATTAGATAATCATTTATTTATTTGGAATAATTAACTAATCATTTGGCTTAATTTTATTTACTTGGATAATAAAATGTTGGATCTAAAAATCAGATTGATTAATTTGATATTTGATTAATTAACTTAAGTATATTTTTGTTTTAATAAGTTATTGAAATCACTATTTAAGATAATTATTCCATGTTATAGATTGTAAGTTCAGGTTTTTCATGAAAAATTCATACACCAAGATAAACTTGATCACAATTGTCATTGTATTATTTGTTCCACAAACAATACAGCCTTTTTTCAAATTCATGAAACAAAATAAGAATCATGGAACTCCTAATCAACAACCCTAACCTCTATACACACCTTTGTTAGCATATTAATTTGAAATTAATTAATTATTTTGGAGTGACCCAAAATGTAGGTATTACATTTAGGGTGGGATCTTCATTTAAAGAAGACTTAACCCCCACATGCGTATTTTTGGTGTGACCCAAAATGTAGGTATTGCATATAGGGTAGGATCTTCGTATAAATATGCTTAAACCCCACATGCATATTTTTTGTGTGCCCCAAAATGCAGGTATTGCATTTAGGGTAGGATCTTCATATAAAAAAGTTTAAACCCTACATGCGTTCTTTCGGAGTGGCCCAAATTACAGGTATTGCATTTAGGGTTGGGTTATTTCAAAGTGATTTTACATGTGCATATTGTGTTTAAGGCTAGGTCTTCACTTTAACGTATCCAAACCATTTAAATGGGTTTTTTTGAAACATGGGTATTGCATTTAGGCTTGTTTTTTCATTTCAACTTGAAATACCCAAACTTATACTTACCTCTACCAACTAGAATTTTGGGGTTTCATTGCAATACCTACACCCGTACTTACCTTTACCAATTGGAATTTTGGGGTATTACTTGCACTTGTATTTACTTTTACCAACTGGGATTTTGGGGCCTAATTATAATACCTGCATTTAACACTAATATTATCATTATCCTTGTGTTTTTTTATTTCACATTTTTTGTGTTTATTACTTGGAAACAATAATAAGCTTTGTGTCATATTAGACTTCATGTGTGTGTTGAATACATGATGTTCAAAGAATTTGAGCTATGGTTTCCTCCATACAAAATTGATTCTAAAATAAAAAATTTAGTGTCAATGGCAACAATCTTGATTAGTAATTGAGACATTTATTAAAATAAAATATTAGTTTTGAAATATATGAACCAAATTCCTATACATTAAATCATAAAGCATAACCCTACAAATCCAAATGATATTTTGCCATAAGCCTTATTACAACCCTAACTATACAAACCCTAACAAAAAAAAGATTTAGTGATATATGCCCTAAACCCAAAAAACTATACAAACTATACAAATCATATAATGCAAAATAAACAAATTTAAAAGAACATAGGAAAAAATTTAGAAACCAAAATTCAAAGGTTTTAAATTATAAATATTTATTAACTGAAAGAAAATACGTTAATCTTTAAAAATAATCAAATAAATTTTGTACAAAACAAAAAAAAAAGATATGTCTTTTACCTTTGTGTGATTTTCCAACCTAATTTTTCCACTCTTTTTGAAGAAGGTATAAAATGCAATTGTATTATTTCACATATGTGTAAACCCTAAAAATTTCCCCCCAAATTTAGCCTATTTTAAATTAATTACTATACATTTATGAAAAAATCATCAATTAATTTATGTGTCTCAACCTTAAACCTAATGGTTAAGTTAGTAGGGTATGTAATTAATAGAGTAGCTAGGTTAGTAGGATAGGTGGTTAGTACAGTAGCTTGGTTAGTGGTGTGCCCCAAAATGCAAGTATTGCATTTAGGGTATGATCTTCGTATAAAGATGCTTAAACCCCACATGTGTACTTTCAAAATGGCCCAAAATGCAGGTATTGCATTTAGAGTAGGATCTTCCTATAAAGAAGCTTGAACCCCACATGCGTACTTTCGAAATGGCCCAAAATGCAGGTATTGCATTTAGGGTAGGGTTTTTAGGGTAGGGTATGTAATTAATAGGGTAGCTAGGATAGTAGGGTAGGTGGTTAGTATAGTAGCTAGGTCAATAGGATAACTACTTATTAGGGTAGCTGTGTCAGTAGGGGATAATAAATAAGGTACCAAGGTTGGTATAATACTTATGAAGGTAGAAAAGTGAGCAGGGTAGCTATGTGTGAGGTCAGGTCTAGGGAAAAACGACCAAGAACAAAAAAAAAAAGAGTACAATGGTGAGCGGCAAAAAGAAATGGATTGTCATGAACCCCATCTGGCGCCCAATGAAAAAATGTAAGGCATCCAGTGGACAGAATGGCCAACTGGTGCATTGGTGGCTGCTGGTTCACTCTGGCCCTCGAACAGCACATTACAACTGAAATATGAAAAACAATTAAATGTCAAAACGTCCAGGGCGACAGTACCAAAAAGACCCCATAAACTAATTCCTCTAAGTTTTTGTCACTGCAATATACGGGAGTTGAACTTTGGGCAAACCATATGTGATAAACTGGAGGTGTTATTGAGAACATATTAGGAGCAACTTGGGAACTTGGGGAATCCCATGGGACAGGATGGGAGCACATTGGGAATATGGAAAGAAACCAAAAAAATCCCTTCCCTGCCCCTCCAAAAAGAAAAAACTGGACCCCTCTTGGGTGCATGTTGAGAGCCTTCTTCTCATTGGCTGCACGAATCTTTTATTTCCAAAACTGTTTGTCACCATTTTTGGCCTGGGCTAATGGCAGGATCGAAAATAATCAGTGTTGTCCAGTGCTAGGTTTTCTAAGGAAGCTTCAATTCTGGTTGTGGTTAGTCTTTTGACTTGATGTGGGGCACAGTCATGTTGAGCCATTTGGAGATTCATTAGGTTCGTCTAAATTTATGAACACTCTTTATTCTCTTTTGAATGTGAGTTTTATAGTGGTTGATGTTGTTACATTTTGGCACTCAATGTGAGGCCTACTACTTTTAAATTTTCAGCTCACCTTGCCAATCATTGTTTTTTCCTACACTTCACCAACTATCTCATTTGAATAATATCTTGGAAATCTTGGAAAGACTAACATTGAAATAACACACTTTGGTTCTATATTATCCTTTTTCCTCATTTTATCACATTTGTCACACAATTTTCTTTTGAAACATTGTTGCAACATTCCTCCAAACAAATGAGAAACTATGGACCATTCAAAATAGGGATGACACATTATTTTACCATTCTACTATGCAACATTTGATCTTTCAACAACGCAAGTTCGAGGAGAGAGGTTGCCAAGAAGGCATTGCAAGTTGTGAGTGATATTGTTTTTGCCAACTTCATAGTCTATCATAAAAATGTTCTCTACTCGTGCTTGTGGTAGAATTTTTGATTAATAAGTGAGGTGCTTGTTGCATAATTCTCATCATGTTGGCCAATGACCGATCACTTTGCTCAATGCAAAGAAATCTATGTACAAGAGCCTTTACCATCTATGACAAATTACACCAAACATATAATGACATAATGATCCATAACTTGTAAATATGGGTTACCTTTTTAAGCCATGGGATGAAGTATAGCTCTGCATCCTAACCAAAATATGAGCCCATGCCCTTCTACGTTTCCCTTAGAAACTTCCAAAATAATAGCATAACTGCTTCAAAGAAATTTATTGGTAAACAAATAATAAATCTCCTCTATACGAGATGCAACCATTTGTTACATTTTCAACTTTTGAACACCTATCAGACCAAACATCAATTGGATTATTGAATCTATTTGCACAATCCGCATGGAAGCAGCAAATTTTCTTGTATTCACCCTCATCTACCTTGTCAATGCTGACATAGTAGAAACATTTCGGCAATTTTTTAATTTTTTTTTCGGGTCTTTCCTACAATTAGGTGGCAATTAAATTCAGAAATGGAACAACAAAAAGGAACCTAGGAAAAATGTTTTCCCTCAAACAAGACTTCACTAAACTTTCTGATTGAAATCCCAAGAAATAAATGATTGATTTCAATGAGACCACCACATATTCACAGATGAATCACAGCAAATGGGTCAAATCTAATGTGAATCAAAACAATGAGCAGGGCTACCACTATCCAAAGACCTTCCATTGAAAGCTAAACATCTTTCATTCCAGCAACCACGAACCCTACAAAATTGGAAGCCAAATCTCAATTATTCACGTTGTACACCTGACAAAAATAGCACTCATCTGCATTGATGTTCTGTGGTTCACAAAAACATCTCAAATTTGTCCACAATGATTTTTCACAAATTTTACCTATTAAATGTTCACTGAAGTTCAAAATCCTGGTTCAATAAAAAGTTTTGACCTCTTTCTTGGATCGATATTCCAAAAGTCTTTCATAATGTTCTGAGGAATCACACATCTATTCCCAACAGTTTTATATTATTCCAAATCCTTTAGTTAAACATTGTTCCTTGAGTACCCAATCAGTCATGCAGGTCAAACTAACTAGGTGCTGTAGAAACAATACCTGTACAAAAACTAAGGAAACTATCTAGGCTGACTTCCTGCAATAAAAGTCCTATCAAAATTTGTAAAACATTCCCACATTGTCACAAGCAAGGTCATAATTATCCTACCTATCAAGTTGAAGTTAGATGCCATGCAATTTGACTTAAGAGACTCCCCTCAGCCATACACCATATCCAGAGAAACAGATAGGACTTGAGTAGCAAGGTTTACTCAGTGAGCACGGAAAAGGACATCAAGATGGAAAAGGTGACCCCGAACACGGTAGACATGGACAGTGTAGAGTGCAGCTGCTGTGAACACCACCATAAATGATATGCGAATGGAAGTTCCAAAGTCCTGAAAGAAAATCAAGATGAAATTGTTAGAAGATCAGTTTTGTGCTCACTGGGTCTGGGTCTTGTATGCTCCTCTAAGGAATATGTTTCTTTCTGTGGGCTGGCCAACACAGTTCACCTACAAAGAAGTTGTGTTATGCCTACACATATTGCAAGAGAACCTCCTGCAGTTCTACTCACATTCCCTACATGACTTGCACTCCCACAAAGACACATTGATCCTTTATGCTGTGTTATTTCTTGTGGTCCTGATAGCCACTTGTAATCCTGCAAGTATCTCCACCCTACATTGTAAGAAGACTGTCTATTTTGGTGTGAAGACAGAGAAAATAATTACAAGAAAATGGAAAGAGGTCTTGGGAGAGGTTGCTCCTCATAAGTGGTTTGAACAGACTGGAAACATGCAAAGAACCAAAGCAACTGTGGGGATATAGTAAAAAAAGAAAGGGAAAGAGGGTGTGCAGTGAGAGGTGGAGGAAGGGTAGGGGACATTCCCCTTGTATGAGCCACAACATTAAGTCTTTGGACATTTGACTGCCCCAATTAGATGTTCTTACCTTGGGGTTAGAAATGACCAGGCCAACAATGTATGTTAGCATGTCCATCAGAGATTGCAATGACTTCTGCACTCCACCAACAACTCCTCTTTCTGCCTCTGGTACAGACTCCTGTAAAATCAGATAGAAACACACATGCTGCCAGTTAGCTCAAAGATGCTTCTAGCCAATCCAACTAAAGTATTGCAACAAGTCTTCAGACAACCAGACAAGGAAGATGAGGGCTGGAGAAATTGCCTGCATTAGTTGGGTGACAGAGAGATCAAACATCCAGAGGCCAAGGCGTGAGGCTGCAACACCAGCAATCAGCATGATTGATGCCACCCTTGGGCTCTGGACCCATGTTGAGGCCACACATATTGACAGCAATGAACACTGTTTTTAAACCAAAAATAAACCCATCAAACTCCAGACAATAATCACTTCTGTGCTTGCTAGCCATAATAAACCCTCCAAAGGCATGCAACATGTTTATAAGTGTTAGAAATGTCTCAGCTATGAATGACAATTTGCATTGATAATGGAAAGGACATTTTCAACATCAACAAGAAACCTGTTTAGAGAACCTGTTTGTAGAGCAATGAACATCATCTACGAGCTAACAAGGACAACCATATTTACAATATTTCCTATCTGAGTGCCTCTTGGTTAGTTTGAAGCAGACATACCTGCAACCAAATTGACCAGACACCCGTGCGAACTGTTTGAAGATGAGCATGCACTGAGGGATAAACAACAGTTGCTAGAATTCCCACCAAGGCTGCCACTGCACGAGCAAGCCCCAAGACATATGGTGGTACACCTCTCCAATCAAGAACTGCAGTCATAAATGATCCAAAGCTGGTCCATTCCACACATAAATGCACACTGGGCAATCATGAATTGCTAAGATATTGTCCCAAGCACATCCACTTTGTAGAACCATGTATATTGTGATGGACTTATGGAACATCATCATTATCTTCCATGCATCTAAGCATGTGTAAGTACTGTTCACATCCTACATTTGCATTCCAATCATACATCTCTTGCCAAGCCAGAGCTGCAGTTCCAGTTAGTAAGGTCTGTGGTGGCTAGAACAAATATTCACCTAAGAACTGTGAAATACAGAAGAGCAAGGGCCAGCCCTGCCAGCATGGCCTCCTGGCGCATGTAAGTGAGCCACCCTTTAATGATAGGCAGATGCTGCAATGTGCCTTCCAATGTGATGGATTCATCTGTTTCTGCCTTTGCCATTGGTAGCAAGCCCACCTCTTCACTGTAAAAACCCTCCAACTTCAGCATGCATTCCAAAGTCCATCAGTATTCATGGAATACCTTATCACTCTCTTGTACAAGGATAGGCTTGTACCTTCCTCTTCTGATGTCTTGAAGGAGCTCCAGTCCCAATTCTAGATAAAAAAATGATACTCTAAACAATGACCCATAATCAGCAATTACTCCAGCAGAGGCTAATCAAAACAGCAGTCACAGCAATAAAAATTTCATTCCCTCGGGGTAGCAGAATACATTGGTAACCATACTACTGTGTACCAAAATGCAAAACAAGCAAAGAAGATGTGCACATCCAAAAACATGGGATAACTAGAATTGCACAGTGGACAAATTTCCAACCTCTGTCTGGACTTGTGCCTCTTGTGCAGTTGAATGCATCTCAATTTCTTTGGCCTCCAAATTTATAGCCAACTCCTCTGCATCTGGACTCTCCAGTTTTGTGTTTCTGCTTGGAGACTTCTGTTGTAAGATGGGCACTGCTGTGTAGACAATGTAAAGGAGCCCATATTCCAACCCCACAGAAGAAACATTCCAAACAGCAATCAAGACCGCACTAGCAAGCATTGAAGCATAACTCATAAGAAAGCCAACTGCCACAGGAGCCAAAAGCTTGCAGCTAAGGTCAATCCTCCTCATCACTGAATTTATATGGGTCAACGATCCTGGGGCCTGCTCAGCTATCACCACTACCCTGCAATACCACACACATAACCATTCTTTAGAAGTTAAAGTTGTCAAAAGCAAGGAATTACAGATTGTTTCTGTACTGCCTGTGTTAACAACACAACAGCAGGTAATGTAGCTCCATATGAACTTGGCCTTTGTCTATTGACACAAATCTAACAACCCAAGGGCTATCATCAGAATGGCATCATCAGAAACTTACCAATCACGCTCAACAACAACATCCATTGCAAGGCCTGATAGAGCACCACATGCACCAAAAGTGTTCACAAGAATCACTAGTGTGACAAAGGCACCAAAACCTCCAGGAACAGCACCTGGATGGAGCAAGAGAACCACTGTAGTTACTGCTGCCACTACAATAGAACCGTTTTGTACCCCCAAGGCTATCTGCACTACCTGTCTTCACCATGCCCACACCAGTCAGAACCTTTGCAAGGCCTCTTTTACCCAAATTCACACCACACATGCAACCATGCACGAATATCAAACACAGGCAAAATTTAGCAAATGCTGGAGGTAAAGAAACTTTAAGCAAGACTTTTGCAAAAGTTCATTAATCAGAATTCCCAAAGTAAAGAAAAGCTTCACCTTAAGGCGTGGGCATTTATCAACCAACTCTCCAATTACAACACCAAAGGCAGCCACTGATGCTGCTTCCACCAGGCCATAGACAGCAACCAACAGCAATGAATTGGGCCAAACATGCAGCATGAACAAGCTTACTGCAAATTCCCACATTCTGCACATTACCACCATTTCAAAGAAACATGAGCTTAGACATAATAACATCACAAATGTGATACTTTCTATTGCAATTCTTCATATGCTAAGCCATGAAGCCAGCAAGAGAAAGAACCAGCATCACTGAAACAAATTGCAGGGGTCAAGAAATCCTGCGGAGAAGAAGAAGAAGAAACCATCCAACGATTCTACTCCGAACTCTTTGCATGCTAATCCATACAGCCAGCAAGAGAAAGAACCAGCATCACTTGAAACTAGGCAGCAAACCAAACATTCAGAGAAGAAAAACAAGAAGAAGAACCTCAATTCAAGAACTAACCAAATGCGCACAGGATGAGCACGATTCCAAACAGTAAAAATGAACATCACCTGTCTCCCCACCGCGAGAGAAAATGGCTTCCATACAGACACCGAACCAGGCGATCGACTTCCTTACTATTGATGATGATCGCCCCTGTGTCGACATTGTTGAGACCTGAACTCTGCGGCTCGACACCGGAATCAAGCACTCCCGAAGAAGACCTGAATTCCACGCCACTTACCATCTCCTCCTCAATGTCGTAGCGAAGAGCATCTCCGTCTTGTGGTGACGTCCGAGGAGAGTCTCCACCTGGCACCTCCATTCTCATCAAGAGAGAGAGAGAGAGAGAGAGGAATTTTAACACTGCTCAACTGCTGCAACAACAACATCAACAAACCAGAGGCAGAAAAACAGAAGACGGAATTCACGGATTGCCATATCTCGTTTCCAATTCGGACACTACTACTGTGAGCTCTCTACCACGCGATTGGGTGCATGGGGCTTGTTGCATCTTTGTCTTTTGTGGAGGGAAACTAACGTCGTTCACTTCCGGCAATCCCTTCCCTTGTCTGAACGAGTGGAAGAAGTAGATATGCAACCCGGAGTTCAGGGAATGACAGGAGGTGTTTTGTTCGTCTACAATCCGAGTTCTGCGTGATCAGAGGACGGATTCCAGAACTGCGTTTTGGACGACACGATCGCTAACGTCATCGGTAATGAACTACGAAGAAGGAAGTAGACGGAGGAGAGGGCCCCCGCCCCCTGGTGTGTACGTGGGTACGTCGTCATCGCGAAATCGACCGTCGTCACCTGCAATCGAACACCGGAAGCCCTAAATCGTGAGCCCTCAGCCGGAACTCCTTCAACAGCGAGTTCGTCCCCTCCTCCTTCACGACCCCCAGGAGCCCCCAGATCTTCCTTCCCCACTGACGCTAGAACCTCGTCCTTCCCCTTCCCATACTGATGGCACACTTGCAAGTGCTCGTGCATTAGCCTGTGGTGGCCCACGGATTTCAAGGAGTGGCAGCTGGGCCAGATCTTGGGGTCTGCTTCTCAATTGCAAGAGGAGGTGCAGCAAGGGGGCGGGGGTGGGGGGGAGCCAGGGATGGCAAATCACCACGCATGGCAGCCGCAAGAGGAGGGCGTGAAGGAGATTTGTGGACTGCTTCTTGAGTCCAAGGTGCCCAGCGGCGATCAGAATCGAGTCTGGCAGCAGCTGCAACGATGCAATCGCTTCCCGGATTTCAATAATTATCTTGCCTTCATCCTGTGCCGAGCTGAGGTCCGAATTCTGCGACCCTTTTTTCTCTTTTCTCTCTCCTTCCTTTCCGAATGTGTCTCTCTCTTGTCTCTTTGATTGCGAGGAAGGGCTAAGTAAGCTATGTTTGTTATAGTCGTGTGCATGCTCTTCGGCATGGAAGGGTGGATATTGCACCTTCCAATCCTGGATTGGTTGCTCCTTGTTCCTACGGCTTCGTGGTTCTGCATTGGAATCTAGGTCTCTTGCCGTGGTAGACTGTCAAAGGCTGTTTGAAATCGTGATCGTTGTTGGTGATGTAGGATGTCAAAAAGAAGATGGTGATACATTGTGATCATCGGCAATCTGAGGATCGTTTTGTTTCCTCTGATTACCTTCAGCAAGCTCTTCCTTGGCTAGGTTTTGAACCATGGTATCACACTTTCGTGTTGTCTGTTGCAGGGGCAATCCTCAGAAGTGCGGCAAGCTGCAGGATTGATGTTGAAGAATAATTTGAAGTCCAGCTATCAGGCAATGCCTCTTGGCTATCAACAGTACATTAAGGCTGAATTGCGGCCACACCTGGGTGCAGCTGATAAACAAGTTCGTGCCACTGTTGCCATTGTTATTAGTGCGGTGGTTCAACAAGGCAATGGCCAGGACTGGCCTGAAATTTTCCAGGCGTTTGTCCAGTGTCTTGATAGCAATGACTACAACCACATGGAAGGTGCTTTGGATACACTTTCCAAGGTGCTCATTTCTTCCAGTCTGTCATGATTTCATCCTGTGTATCATGTGTACTCATGTGGTGTTTCTTGGGGCTCAATTTCCATCTGCCATGTATTCTTGGGTCAACCTGATCCATAGTGCTGCCACACCTGGGTGTCAACAAGACAATCTTGGAGAGACCTGCATATGGGATGTAGTGAGAGAGAACCTGTACAAATACATGCCCATTTACTTATTGCTTTCTTTGACAGGACTGTTTCCTCTTCATCATGAGAATGGAGATTTTTCTATTCTTATGAAAGATATTTCTTTGACAGGACTTCTGTTTTGGTCCTTAGATGCTATTGAAGAAAACCATGTATCAAGATTCTGATTGCAGAAGCTGTAGCAATATTGGCAAACTTTTAGGTCTTGGTGACTATGACAGTGCATAAGCACCTGCATTGTCTCTGTATTTTGCACCTTCTAAAGTGTCCTATGCAGGGCTACACATTGTGCTTTTTTATGAGGCTTGATTGCTTCAGAAACTTTGTTTCACCTCAGTTACATGTTTGGTGAAGAGGTTGTCTCATGGACTAGCTGATTGAGTAATTTGTGGTGCTGCCGCCAACAAGCAAACCTCTGAGGAACTGAGAGGGATAATAACAAAGAAGGGAGGAGGAGAATGTCAGTGGTTGTGACTCACCAAATTGAGGATCCAAGCTGATCAGCCAAGGATGCTGAATGGGTTCTTTGCTGAATTGGCAGATATGTGAGGATAAGCCTGAAGCATTGGACCAAGATGTGGTAGGTCTATCAGAGCGGCCAATCAATGTGTTCATACCAAGACTGCTACAGGTATTTTCTATGTTTGTACCAGGTACAATTAATGGTACTTTTTCTCAATCTTGACAGGATCAAGTCAAATGAAGATCTGATTCTTGCTGGGAATAGTTTCATAGCTGATAAACTCCCTGTGCTCTTACTCTTGTGACATTCCAACTTTTAAGATTATGTCTGGTTTGACCATGCAGTTTTTTGCCTCACCACATGCTGTACTGCGGAGAATTGCATTAAGTGCCGTCAATCAGTTTGTTGTCCTCTTTCCTCCTGTAAGATTTTGATACCCATGCTGCAAATGCAGATGTATATTGTAGATGGGTTTTGAGGGCAAGGGGGTTTTTACATTTACCTAAGGTTTGCATATGATGTTGTCAAATGCAGGCCTTGTTTGTGAACATGGACACTTACGTTCAGGGCTTGTTCTCCCTAGCTAATGATTCTGCAGCAGAAGTTCGGAAACTGGTAAAGTCATGCTGCAAAGTTTTCTGATAGTTTATGTTAATAGCAGTTTTAGGGACAAACTGAGTTTTGTGGTTTGTTTCTTTTCTGCAATTTGGAGACAAGTCTTTATGGGGTGTGACAGGGCCAAAAATAGCAGTTTAAAACTGGCTTCTGGTTGAATTGCAGGTTTGTGCTGGATTGGTGCAACTGCTAGAAGTTCAACCCAGTTACTTACAAGTATGCTCTCTGCCCAAGTTCTGTACAGATAGAGACTGTGATCTTGATGTGCATTACAAAATTGAGATTTTGTTCCAATATAAAATATGTCTGACGATCATGCTGATTTGCATCCTGATGTCTCGTCACTTGATATGATTCTATCTGGTAGCTTTTGGTTATTGTAAGAAGGCTCTATGTCTGACTTCAGAGGAATGTACTATTGCGAGCTATGCTGACAAGAGACCAAATTGGATTGCAGCCACATATGAGAAATGTGATTGAACATATGCTGCAAGCTAATTGTGATCCTGATGAGGATGTGTCACTTGAGTCCTGCGAGTTCTGGTAAGCTTGTATTAGTGAGATGGTGGGGTGAGATGACATGCTATGGATGGAACTTAGATTAGAAGCTGAAATATCAGGTTTCAGGTGTCTAATTCTGTCAGTACATGATGTGCCAGAAAATTGTAGCAGGGATTTTATTGGACATTGAATTTTGTTGTTTTTATTGGATTCTCTGATTTTGCAATGGCAGTACTTTGAATGACCTGGTACAAAGCTCTGCTTCATTGGTGCCTGCAACAGACTGTTCCTGGACTTGTCCGATCCTAACAATTATCAGTTTCTGTTCTTCTTCTTCCTTTCTTTCTCAGTGTAGATTACCTGAAAATATGAGTATGGTTTTATCTGCAATCACGTTGATACTTATGAGGTATTTGATATTTCTTGAATATAACCTTTTGGGTCGTCCATTTGGCTGAATAGGGGAAGCCTAGCTTTGTTTGATTCATTGTTTTCGGCTGCTGTTTCAGGTCCACATTCTGTGAAGCACACCTTCCACAAGAGATGCTGAGAGAGTTCTTGCCACGTCTTATAAGTGTAAGTTGTCACCTTGTAGTGTGTGGGATCCACTTTCTGACTGGTGTTGTAGGCTTGAATGCACATCACCTCCAATTGAAGTTGTTGTGTGTGATTTTTTATTGCTTATGTTTTTTGTGTTTTCAACACTTCTTCCTCCTGCAGTTTTTTGACAGGTCCATTTTGTTCTGAAATAAGATTCTGAGGACAATGTGTCTTCAGGGAGCCAGCTGCTGATGCAGTGCTCACTAAATTTGGTGAGCTTGGAGCTTTTTTGCAGATTATGGTCTAATTGTATGGAGGATTTTGTGTTCTTTAACACAAAAGTGATGGTTCTTTCCACAGGTACTATTGAATAATATGGTGTATGCTGATGATGATGAAGCTCTGCTTGAAGCTGAGGTAAATGTTTGTTCACTCTGACTAACCTCATCTGCATTATCCCACCATCTCGTTTTTTTCGAGAGTCTTCTTTGGGAGAAGTGAGGAACTACATAATGCTCCAAATAGAGAGCACAATAAGATGCTTGCAGAATGCAAGCTTGAAAAGATAACCTAGTTGTGGAAAAGATGATTAAACCCAGATGCAACTATATCCAGGGAGTTAATGGCCTTGTTTTGCTCTGTATCTGCTAATCTTATCATTTTGTTTCACTGCAGGATGATGAACATGCTCCTGATAGGGAACAGGTACAATCCAACTCTGTCTAACTCCAATTGGACCTTGTGTTGCGTCTGCCTTTCATTCACGTGTGTTACAGGTGGCTGATATAGATGGAGGACATTGCAGGACATCAAACCCAGATTTCATCAACCACGTGTACATGGTGCTGATGGAGCTGAAGAGGATGAGGTTTGTGGCTTTTATTTGGTAGCATGATTAGATTTATGTGTCTTCTGTTCATGGTACTTTTCTGATACTTTCTTTTGGGGATTACTGAGCATTGTATATGTTATTGTGATCATTATTGGGAGGAAACTGTGGAATCACTTGCATAATATACTCACTTTCCAGTTTTGTAGCATTTTGAAGTCAGTTCTGGATGCTGAATGCAGGAAGATGATGATCTAAGAAATTCTTGGAATTTGCGAAAGTGCAGTGCTGCTGGTCTGGATATTTTGTCAACTGTTTTTGGTGATGAGATTCTCCCAATCTTGATGCCACTTGTCCAGGTAGTTCTTATCTTGTTGTACATTCAGCAGTGATGTTGCCTCAGATGTTAAACCACAAATTGCAGGGTGCTGACAAGCAGGAGAACCCAGTATGTCTAATTCAAAAGTGTGGAAGAGTCCTATGAGCAGTCCCTGGGTTGGACATGGGAACTCATTCACCATTTGAGTTTTGATGTAACTTGTGCAGTAGCATGTCAGTGGTTGCCAGTCATAGTTTGCCTGACATACTTTGTGATCTGTCTTGCATAGTTTGTGATGCAGAGCTGTGTTGGTCAGTGTGACATGGGTGGTGGTTCTTGCAGGCCAGGCTATCAGCTACCACAGATTCAGCATGGAAAGAACGGGAGGCAGCAGTATTGGCACTGGGTGCAGTTGCTGAGGGATGCATCTTTGGTCTTCTTCCTCATCTGTCACAGGTACCCTCTTCTTGAACCCATTCCTATTTTGGAACCTGTCTCTGTAGCTTCTCCCTTCAGCAATCTTGCATCTGGATTTTTCCTGCATGTGCATAACCTTGATTCAGTCTGTTTCAAGGAAGGGCATTTGATCTTATGGATGGAATAGCTGAAAGGCAGCTGGTTTTTGCAGATTGTAGCATTTTTTGTACCTCTCTTGGAGGATAAACGTCCACTGGTACGAAGTATCACATGTTGGACACTCTCACGATACAGCAAGTGGATTGTCCAGGTGAATGGCATCCCATTCCTATCCTGGTTGCTAGTTGGCATAGTTGCTTAAGGCTCACTGTGTCAGAGACAGTTTTTGGATCTGTAGTGATAGGTGTCAGGGCACACAATGATTTCTAGATGACTAGTGACAAGGTGTTTGTTGCTTTTCTAAAGGCAATAGGACAGACCACAGATGGACAAGTCCATTTCGACACAGTGCTGACAGGTCTGCTCAGGCGTATACTAGACAGCAACAAGCGTGTGCAGGAGGCTGCATGTTCTGCATTTGCAACCCTTGAAGAGGTGACCTCCTTTTTGTTTTCTTTCACCAATTTCCCCTTATGCACATTCCCAAATGCAAGATGTTTTGTGAATTGCTCTGGATCCACACTTTATTTGGTGACAGAGGTCCTTCAAGTAACAGGACTTGTCATGTAAGTTCATGCATATGACCAAACAGTGTAGATGTGTAGAAGAACATGGAATGAGTGGACCATACAGGACTCTGAACCTGGCAGTTAACACCCATCACAGTAATATATGGGCTTCATGATCACCTGGGATCAATTCACACAATTAATGGGGACCAATTCACATTGTTGGTTCATTATGAAGATGCAAAGATATCCAATTCCAAGATCTACTTCTTCATGAAGGAAATCAACTAATGTTGAATAACCTGTTGTAGTGATGATACGAGTTAGGCGTATTGTTTTGTGAAACTGGTGGTTTCTGCATTTTTGCTACTGTATGACAGGAGGCAGCAGAAGAGTTGGCACCACGTCTGGAGCTCATTTTGCAGCATCTCATGTATGCTTTTGGAAAGTATCAGGTGATTAGCATCTTCCTCTCCGAGATGTGGATCAGCAGTTTGAAATTTCAGAGACATTTTGGAGCAAGTTTGACAACATCTTCTGGATATTTTCCCTTGCCACTGAAAGCTCCAAGTTTAGCAATTGCTGGTGTTAGGTTCTGATGACAGGTCTGTTATTCATTGTGTCTATGAAATTGGAGAGGTGATTGAATAAGCCATCTTTCGTTCTATATTCTTTTCATCTGTTTGTTAAACACCATGCCTTGGCATTTAGTGGGAGGAAGCTTCATGAGAGAGCTGTGGCTATCAAGTTTTCTGAATGTCATTCTAATTGTGGTATGGTGAATGGTTGTTCCTGCAGCAACAGAATCTGCGAATCCTGTATGATGCAATTGGCACACTGGCAGATGCTGTTGGCAATGAGCTAAATAATGTATGGTGAAACTTGTTTGGTCTGTTGTTTGAGTTCAGTTGATTAAAGTGAGATTCAGCCTGAATGATTGATTAAAATTCAGTTTTGTCTGTCTATCTCATTTGTTGTTTGATATGGGCTTCTTGTAGTGGTTGACATTTACATGCCACAAAATGGTAATATGCTGTAGATTCCATCAACAACAGTATGGATTAGTGTGAAAGTTTTGCAATACACTGTGAACTTCACATTTGGGACTTGGCATCAAGAGGTTGTGACCACAATTATGTAAAGAGGTAAGAGGTGTTATGTGGATATGTTCCATATCCCACAGTTCTCATATGATTGAGTAAGGTGACTTTGTGGTGTTTGCATATGGCTGCAGACAAAGTACTTGGAAATTTTGATGCCACCATTGATTGCAAAGTGGCATAAGTTGCCTGACTCAGATAAAGATTTATTTCCCTTGCTTGAATGTTTCACCTCAATAGCACAGGTATTGATGTTGTTTCTTGTCAGTCAAGCTGCATTCCTTTCAGCAGGCATGTCTACTGTCCTTGTGAGAATTGATTTGCTGATGGGTGTTGTACCAATATGAAGAGGAGCTGCTTGCAAATATAGACTAAAGATGAGGGCAGAAGCAAAACTGATTTTTGTCAGACTGATGGATGGGTTTGAATGGGGGGATGTGTACTATTTTCTCTTGAATTTGGATTGGATTATCTGGCTGTTTGTGTTCTGATTTTCTTTGTAATTCCTTGCAGAATGTTTTTCTTTCTCTGTATGGTATATCTATAGTGGCAAATTGATGGGTGCTTTCAGGCTTTAGGTCCAGGGTTCACAGAATATGCTGAACTGGTGTTTGTGAGGTGCATTAATCTTATTCATACACATGAAGTTGCCAAGGTATTCCTTTCCCTCAAACTTCCATTCCAGTCTACTGTCAGTGCATTTCTGATTGTGTTCATGGAGACTCCAGTTGTGTTTAAATGTTCATTAATCTGGCTCATTTGCTGACTACCACTGGTTATGTTTGTCAGCATGAGCATTCTTGATATCATGTGAGAGATGAAGAAAGTGATATGGGTTCTTGAGACCACTTATCTGATGTAGTATCTGGTGAAGTTAGCTAAGCAGAGATCTGTGGTGGTCATGGAGTTGCAATGGCTACTGATGTGAATTTGATGTTACATATATTGCAGGCAGATCCTGGAAGAGCAGGTGTAAACTATGACAAAGAATTCATTGTTTGCTCATTAGATTTGCTGTCAGGTCTCACAGAGGGGCTTGGCAGTAGCATTGAAAGCTTGGTTTGTACCTATCTTTTGCATATATTCTCATTCACTGTTTTGTATGGGTATGTGCAGTGAGCAACTTATATCTGAATCCTTATTCTGTTGCAAGAGTCTATTATGGCTATTTGGAGACTAATGTCACATCGTTTTGCAGGTATCAAGGAGTGACCTTTTTGACCTTCTTCTGCTCTGTTGTGCTGATGAAGCTCCAGATGTTCGCCAAAGTGCCCTGGCCTTGTTGGGTGACCTTGCCAAAGTAAACATTACGTTGCACTTAATGGATCGTCCATCTGACCTTGTTAAGGAGACTTTTCCAGGATTTTTCTCAAGTTACTCTATATCATTATGTTCATTGCAATAATGTGTGGGGGGCTGTGATGATGTGACAGGATTGTGCAGTGTATTTGCAGCCTCGGTTGGCAGATTTTTTGAACCTTGCAGCCAAACAGCTGGTAGGCCTTTATCTTTCTCACATGTTTTGTGGAACTGTTGTTAGATCTTGATGGTTGTTCTGCAGGCAAATGTGGTAAAGGGAGGGGGGATCTTGCATGGAGCACAGCAGGGACATGAAGCAAAGGAGAATGTGTCTGTGGCCAACAATGCTTGCTGGGCTATTGGTGAAGTGGCAGTCAAGGTACTCTTCTGAGTTCTAATTTTTTCATCAAGTTGGGTTTCACCAATTACACCTCTCAGTGTCTGCATTCTTTCTGCTGACCAATCAGCATTTTGATGTAGATTTGTTGTTTACAAGTGCCTTGCAGGTCAAGCAAGATATTTCTCCGATTGTCATGAATGTCATCTCATGTCTGGTTCCCATTCTCTCCAATAGTGAGGTATGCAATAGGGTTGAGATTATTGTGCTTGGATGATTAGTGAGGGGGGTTATGAGTGTTAGAAGTCATGGAGCAAGGGGTTGTTCTCAAACATTGTGCAAAGAGAGCTTATGTAATGTGCAGCTCATCCAGGAAATTGATGCAAAAGGAGGGGTTGCAGGGTTTAAATAAGTCACTCCTGGAGAACAGTGCAATCACCCTGGGCAGACTGGGATGGGTGTGCCCAGAGCTGGTGGCTCCACACATGGATCACTTCATGCAACCTTGGTGTTATGCACTTCGCATGTAAGGAGTTTTAAGGAAGGTCTAAGGATTTGTTAGATGTTTGCATGCCTATGAGTGATGTCTAGGATCATTCTAGTCTATATGGTTGCTTGGAAGGTTACCATGCTCTGCACTCTGCATGTTTTGTTGCAGTCTGTGTGGAAAATCTGATCTGCCCTTTACTTATCTGCATAGAATCTTGCAGATCCACCAGGGAAGAAGCAAGAGATGGGAATCAATATTGTTTGATGTTCCTCTTGTGATGATGTGTTGCCTTATTGCAGGATTCGTGATGATGTTGAGAAGGAGGATGCATTCCGAGGGCTCTGTGCAATGGTGAATTTCCAGTTTCCCACTGTCATTGCTGCACATTTAATTTCTTTGGTGGTGATTAGCTTCAGCATGGTGCACTTATTAGTTCACAAACTCCTTGTTTTAAGTACTATGTTGCTCTTGTCTCCTGCTATTTGTCTCAGTGACTGTCTTTATTATTGGGGATCAATAGGTTCGGTTAAATCCAGGAGGGGCTGTAAGCGCTTTTGTGCCAATGTGTGAAGCAATCAGGAGTTGGCATGTGAGTCAGCCTTATGTTCAGATGAACTTTTTGTGAAGTATTTTCTTCCCTTTGTTATGCCTGGATTCTGGCATTTGCAGACTTTGCTTTTAAGCAGGTTGTGGAGTGCAACATTTGACACATGGAGTGGTCTAGGTGCTGACAGCTCCAAATATGATGAATATTGTTTCAGGAAATTCGTAGTGCAGAACTTCGAACAGATATAACACAAGTTTTACATGGATATAAGCAGGTATGTAGACAAGAGGGTCTTGCTTGCTTTTGTTTCTGACTCAGTATGAAACCAAAGATGCAGGAGTATCTGACTTTGATAATCTCCTCATTTTCCTGATTGCTGACGTGAAGCACTGGTTTGGCAGCTGCTTGCAGGAAGCTGGGAACAGTATCTAGCAGCTCTTGATATCCAACTGCGGGAAGAGTTGGTAAATAAGTACGGCCTGTAGACAGCAGGTTCCCACCTTATTTGGTCTAGCTCCTGTCACACAATCTACTGTTGTCGACTGTGTGCAACCTCATGTTTCTGCCTGTTACAACAAGCTCCTTGCCACCATGTCAGAGAATATTCAGATGAGCTCTCAATCTTTGCAACTTCTTGCAAGGTCCTTGGCTCACAGGTTCTTGAGATCCTAGGCCTCTGGATTCTTGATATCACTGAGCTCTACAAGCAACTGATGTGGGACCTGGAAGACTCCTCCATAGATGGTCTACCCTTGTCATACCATCATGGTTCTGCAAGGTGTGTGAATGCTTGACAGCTTTGATGTGTAAGCCAACTCTGCAAGGTCCTGACATTGAGGCATGGAAATGTTGTGGTGCCGGTGAAAGGATTTTAAATTTGCTAGTTGTGGCCAGCATAGTGGTTGGTGCTTAGCAGGTGATATATGCTGGCTGGGCCTAGTCCCTCATCAAGGGGGCGACCTAGAGGAGAGGCACCATGTTTTGGAGCTTGGTCTTAGCAATACACAAATTTTCAGTGTAATTAAGTAAAGATGGACAGGGAGGTTGTAGTCTAGTCAAGTGTACAGTCTTGGCGAGCTTTTTCCATTATAGCTGTACTGTCCATAAAGGGTGGTCCTGCCTTTCATGGTAAGTGGTGGATCTGTTTGAGTCTGCACTAGGTTCTCTACCTGATGTCAGGAGACTTGAGAGCTGCTGTCTGTGTATTCTGGTAGCAGAATGGGCTACTCCAAATTGTCTGTGCTAGGTAAGTACAGCCTTCCAGGTGGGAGGATCAATTGTTGTGCTACAGTGACTTGTCTATCAATGTGGACAAATAGAGAATCCAGATCAATATGGGTTCATGAAGAGAAAGTATGAGTCAGATCAGATGAATTTCAGATATATACTGCAATCTCTGACCTGATCTTTTGACAAAATATAAATTCACTTGAGCCCTTATATTTTGGGCAGTATTGATGATGAATGTTGTGAAATGTAAGTTTTTGAGCTTGAACCTAATATTCTGAAGTTCTGGAAAGACACAGCTTGGTCACTTCAGCTAAATTCAGGAGTTCAATTGCAAGAAGCCCTATAGAATATATTGCTTTCTCTGCCAGTTTGCTCTGGTCCGTACACTCTTTTCCTGCACCAGTCTGTACCATACTTCTCCCTCCCTCTCTCTCTCTCTGTGCTGCCTCTAAAGCTACAAAGTGACACCTTAAGTTGAATGAATCAAACTCATGACCCAAATACACACTAATGATTGATTCAATGAGCAATGGTAGCAATTAGTGTGTGCCATTCAATGAAAAAACAAACAAATCTATATTTCAACGTCCGATAGGCCAATAATAAGTCTAGCCATTATTTTTTATCTTTCCTTCTGGAAAAGTCATATCCTTGTCACAAGGATTGGAAATCTGACAATGCCATCAAGAGCAAAATAGAGGATTCAATGAAGCAAAATTTCTGCAGCAGACTACAGAAACTGATCATGCTGTGCAAAAACCAAACCATTGATATTACTTCTATGCTGGGGAGGAAAGGTAGCACACACTATATGAATCCAATCAAATTTGATTGCTGACTACAAACTGTTGAACAAAGAGATATCCTAGATTGGATAGGAACTTGACAAACAGTTCTTTCACACTTCCTGATTCTTTCGCTTCTGTGGATTGAGAGGAGACTAATACAAAATGTCAGATGATCAGTCCCAAACAAGTTACAGGTGTACAATCCACACTATCACACTCCAAATAATGGTAACCCAATCTTGACAAAGGAGTACACCAGAGCGCCTGTGAAGACGTAACTGTCAACTCGATCCAGAATGCCTCCTGCAAACAAGCATCAGCATTACTTTTAATACTATGATCATCAGACAAAATATATTGATTGTATGTCAGTCTTTCACATCCAACATGTTAAAGAGCATGATGAACACATGAAGACCAAGGTGAGAAGGATAACCATGCCCAGGGATTAGTTTGCCCGAGTCTTTCACACCAGCATCCCGTTTGATCATGGACTCCGTTAAGTCACCAAAGAGAGATCCCATAAAAACCAATATTGCCAATGCTGCCGCACTTGTGATAAAATGCATCCAACAACAAACTGTCAGTTGTGCAGTCCAGAAAAATAGATATGGGTCTTCCTAAATTGTCATGTCACTATAGACATTGAATCCAATTACTCTCTGCACAGCACAAGATACCATTGAAATAACATCACTGGGAGATGAGTCAACCTTGTGAGGGACAAGGGCCACTGAAGCAAGTGTGCAAGCACCACAGCAACAGTGACTGCAGAGCTCAGACCAACTGCTGCACCTTCCAGAGTTTTCTTAGGGCTCACTTCATTGAGAGGGGTTCTGCCAAGTGCCTGGAACAAGGACACCAAAAAAATAGTCTATTTACTGCTCTGTGAGCCAATATTTGTCTGTAATGAAACATGCCTGGTGCAATGGATTCCTTGGTGGTCAAATACATCACAAGTTGAAGAGTAAGAAAACATTTCAACTAGAGGGTAGGCAGAAAAACAGGCATTGCACACACCTACCAACAAATCCAAAAGCATCTACATGCCCATATCAAACAAAGCACAGAAAATGAAGATGAGCTCTACTGACTTGTGTTGTGTCAGAGAATTGGAGGGAAAATGGGAAGGGTGAGAATAAACATACCCTGCCACCGAGAAAGGCACCAGTATCAGCTGCAATGATAGTACTGATGGCAATGATAGTAGCTAGGAGCCCTACTGTCCACTGAGCTTGCCCTCCCAGCAATACTGGCCAACTTGCAGCTAGTTCTGGCCCAAACCAAGACAGCAGTACTTTGATATGAACAGCATGGACAAGCCCTGACTATAGCAGGACATCTGCACATATTCAGTGTCTCACATCTCAACAAAAGTTGTACTACAGCAACATTAGGCCTTAGTTTCAGCAGTGAAACTGAAGCACATAGAAAGCCATAGGACTCTGTTCATGGTGTTTGCAAAGAATTGCAATGATTGACTAAGACCATCTCTGAAGAGGTAGACAAATTTGCTTTAACTCTTTTAGTCTGGCATCTGTGACCTGGGGAATTCTGCTGCCTCATGCTCCTCATCCAATATGTGGTACTCTACCTTCGATCACTGCATCTGTTTACTGGTTTTTAGATATCCTTCTGTAAGTTTAAGCTCTAATCTAGAGCTAAGCATATGAAGGGCCTTCAGTAAACCCCATCAAATCCTCCCCATACCCACATCTTCAGTTGGAAACAAGTTTGGGGACATTCTCCAAGAATATCTTTCATAAGAATAGGGAAATCTCCATTCTCATGATGAAGAAAAAACACGCAGCAAGGTTAACACTTCATGAAGCCACAGAAAGATGCAAACTAGGAAAGACAAAAACAAACAAAAAACAAAAAGCAGCGGTATGAACAAAAGTGCCAGTCTCACACTTGTTTAGGGACCATCAACAGTAGTATGTATGATAGTGACTTAACTACCACAATGCGTTCATTTGTCCAATGGACGTTCTCCAAGAATGCAGAAGCACAGAGGGAGAGATGTGCTCAATCATTAGCCTGCACAGAGAAATTGAACAAAGACTAACTTACTGGTGTTAATGGCAGGGACAGCAAGGCCACACCGAAGCTTGATCCAAAAACAAGGGAGATAGCCACAGTAGAAGAGGCCAAAAATAGCACTGGAGAGCTGAGAGAAGCGTGGGCCTTGCTGAAGCAGCAGTACAGTGGCCAATAGGAAGGATGCTGTGGTCACAGCCACTCCTACTCGACCACCAAAATATCTGCAATCAAAAGCATCTTTGGAGATGTTATTACCAAAGGATAGAGAAACAAACAATGTTCCAAACCTAATGGAAGTTGTCCTGTAAGTCCCTTGACATGTCCAGTGCTGCTTTTAATGCTTCTGAATCTCTTAACACAACTCTCCACTGATTGGTATTTCAACATAAATTCTCAGAGCGCTGAAAACAGAACCATGCTGCTTAGGTACATTACAATCTTAGAGGAATTGAACAGTTCATTTGTCCAAAACCACTGCAAGTAAGCATCAGAATCTTTAGACCCAACTGGTGAAATGTACAGAAATTGAGAAAGACGTACAGTGTCATTAGAGGCATTGCTGAGCAGATTGCAGAGCACACTTTTGTTGCGACTGGTGGTGGGGGTGGCATTCCTTGTGTAATGCCTTTGCTCTGCACCAGATCAAAATACTCACCTGTTGCTACCCAGATTATTGCAGCCACAATGACAGTGAACACCCAGCCTCCAGCCAGCACCACACCCAATGCAGTCAGCCCAATGAGCAGGCCAAATACTACACGATTTCTCAGCTGTCCTTTTTGAGGTGGTTGGTATGTAGGTGGGTTCAGAAATATGCTCTGTGATGAGTCCTCCCCTTCTGGACTTTCATACACCTGTGATGCAAGATAAAGTCTGATGAGTAGACTTACTACATGAGGCCATCAGATAGCATCTTGGAGTAGCCTGAACTTGCAGGGGGATGCATCACCTGAAGACAGTCTGCATGAATATTTGTGATTCTAATTTTTTACACACATAGGGTTCAGACCTTGAGCTAAAATGTACAGAGGAGAGATAAAATGAGAAAGCATGAAACTGGAAACAAGGTGGTTAGCACATGCCGTAGTGAATGGTTCCAGATGAGATTTCCAGCAACAACATATTTCATTTGCATTTTTCCACAGGAAGTTCAGCAAGCTGCTGTGGAACAAGTAGGATGCACAAGCTTTTGCAGAGGAACATCAAGGGACTGGAAGACAAGTACCTCAAGAGGAATTTCCCCACCATTCACCTGATCAGCATCAGCATTCACAACTCTGCATAACACTGGCCTCTTGTGTGTCCGTTCAACCCTCTCGTGCCTTGTTGCCTGCATGATTGGAAGCCTTCTCAATAACCTTGGCTGTTGGAATGTTTGCTGCCTTGAGAAAGCAGCAGGTTGCAAACATGGCAGAGAAGAATTAAGCCTAGAGTTGGGACCATTGGAGATGCTGAGTTGAGATAGTGGCCAAACAGCAGCACAACCACCAGGTGACGACGATGATGATACGTTTGGCTTTGCAGAGCGAGTTCCCGTGTACTGCAGGTGAATCCTACTTTGGCGAAACTCAGAAAAGACTGGGGGAGGTGCAGCTGGGCATGGGTAGCAAAGCATCCATGAAGAATAGAGAGAAGACAGCGGCGATGACGAAGGGAAGGACGCCATCTGGTCTACCCCAGTATTAGGTCGAACAGTGCAAGCAGCACCCGAGGCTCCATACATGGCCGCAAGCAATCTATTTCTCGATGCTCGGCCACATGGGTTTTGCCGAACGTTCTTGCTTACTAGAGAACATGTTCATCACCTAACAGCAGAATCTCACTGATTGCTTCCGAACTCCAAGTTGCGATTCTGAAGGTTGGCTTTTCTGTTCTTGCTTCTTTTCCTCCGTCTTCCATGGTTTTTCCAGAGAAACACTACTACTGTGCCAAACCGCAACGGCAGGGAATTCTCTCCAGGAATCTCTATCTGAACTTGCATATGCAAAATGCTACCACCTTACCTCACGTCCATTTCTACTCTATTTAAGCATTTCCAAGAGCAGAAATGCCTGATTGCCCCACAAACCCGCACTTCTCTGGACCTCTGCTCCGCTACTTCAAGTTCCAGAGGCGCGAGAATTGCGCTCGAGCTGATTTAGGAAACAAGGCATAAAGCTGAGTAGGAGTTATCGATACCCTTTTTCCTTCTGAACAAAAATCACCGGCACGGCACCGAAGAACGAACGGCTCCAAACGGCAGTTTACAATCCAAGGAAAAGTCGAAGACTGCAGCAAGCAAGCACACGAGCTTTGCACAGAGTACGAAACAAAAGCTTTCTGGCAACAATCGACGCCGACTTCCAAACCCCAAAACTTCTCTTCGCCAAGCGGAAAACAGATTCAAGAAACAGAATTTCGCCTGCATGAATGAAAATAGGTTTGGGAACCAAATCCGATTTGAGGGTTGTCTGTCTAATCCAGAATATGAAATATCGGTGCGGGAAAAGCACACAAAGAAATGGCTCTGCAACAGCACTGCACGGAGAGAGAGAAAGAAACCAACAATCAATAAACTCGACGGCCGACTCTGCAGAATCTGTAGAATCTACACAACCCAATAACCAAACTTTTACGGTGCGCAACCTGAATCCGAAGCGCAACCGTACTGCAAATGGTGGGCGATGATTCTGGACGGATCGAGGAAGGGGGAAGGAGTGGTGGTAAAAACAGCGGATAAGCTTAAATGCGCGCCTGCACTAGATTCTAATAAGCCACCTGGCTGTAGCAATACTTTTTTCGAAGAATCTCTGATCTGTCTGAAAGTGGTCCATAACCTTTTCCTTTCCGGACGGCTACTGTTTCCTCTTTCCTCTGCTTCTTAATCCAGACACTGGTTGGAAATCCAGACGACAACTCTGCTCCCTTTTGAATCCTCTTTTGTGATGAGTACCAGTGACTTGCAATGTTTGATTTGTTCATATATGCAAGAATTCTGACAACAAACTATGAAGATGCTAGTGTGCTTTATGATCTTTGCTTTTTCTCTATCTGTGCCATCATGCTCTTTCCAATTGAGCTTTTGAATGGTCTTTCATTTCAACTACCTGCCAGTGGTGCATAACAATCAATGATTTGTTTTGCACTACAGCTGTTGTCCAGCAGTGTGTGAGGTGCAACAGTGGGTTGAATGCCATCCTGGAACTTCAATACACAGTGGAGAGGTGGAGCAAATAGTGTATGGAGGCAGAAATGGGATGCATAGATGTTCGGTAAACATGTTTACTGGAGAAATTTGAGTGGCTAGCCAGTACATGAATTGCTACTAAGCACACTTGCTTCCTAGCTGTAACAAATGCAGGGCTGACATTGAAATGCTGGGCTGACATTGAAATGCTTTGAAGGTTTGCTGTGAATGAACAAAACAGAGTATTTTCTTCAACAGCACCTTAAGGTACAACCAATGTTTGTGGGCATCAGGGAAATGCAAAGGGCCTTATGCAAAACAAGTGCAAGACATCCCAACACTAATCAGTGTTGTGTGATTAAAGTCAGGTTATTAAAGTGCTGCAGTGTTATAGAATCAATACCTCTGTTCTGGGATTGCCTTCTCCATATCCCTTCTATGATCCATCTAGCTGTTGTGCCTGCGTCAAATGATTTGCGATTCCATTTCATCACCACAAGGTATGGACACCTTAAACCCTTGACCAAAACCAAACATGGGTTGGCACCTATCATAACTGCAGCACACCCATTAATTGAAATTCTTCACAGGTGGCACTGTGTTTGAGAAGCTTGGTGTTGGTCTGCAATCAAAGCAAGATCTGCAAAAGTGTGAAGATTTGCACAAGTCGCCATTGCATGAAGGCCTACAACCAGAAACCCCAGTAGGCATAGAAAACATTGGGAATGAGGCAGATGGGGTGCAGAATAATGAGGCTGCTATGGCCTTAAACCAAACCCACCCGCATGATGGCAAGGACAGCAATATTAGTCCAAGCAGAACAAGTAGGGGAATAATTTCAGGTTTTTTACAAGCAATATTAGTCCAAGCAGAACAAGTAGGCGAACAATTTCAGGTTTTTTACAAGTGTTACACGAGGTACCTACCTAAACCGTATGTGAAAAACATGTGTGCTACCTAATGGCAAAATTGTAAATTCTGCATGAATGGATTGCATGAACCCTTATACAAAATGTTATATGTAATTTGCTGTGTGCAGGCCCCTGCAGGTAATCCCTACATCTCAGGAGCCAGCAGTTGTAGTACAAGATTCCTTGAGGTCAACCACAATGGAGGTAAACTGATCAACTTCAAAACCATCAATTTGTAACCTGTTTGATTTTATTTTTTCTATCCTGCTAGTGTGGTCCCATGCTCAATTGTGCAAGGCCTCAGCTGGTGCACTTTTTGTGAATGTGGAGCTGTAGGGTTTATCTTGTGAAGATGAGCATGGATCAAAATATGCATTTTCAGTACATGTGATTTATTTTGCTTATATGTAGGACCAACTCCAGAGTCCATCCAAAATGACATTGCCCCTGGGTTCCGCAGCAGCCAATGTGAAATTCAATGCAAATGGGGTACCAAATTTCCCCAACACCTATGTGCATTCATTCTTCCAATACAAGTGTACAACCATAGTCTTGTCCATTCTGGGGTGACCCTAGCCCAACTGGTGTGCTCTACTTCCATAGAATTTGCTGAAATATTGATGTAGGGGTTCTGCATGAGACCAGGTTGGATTAGCCCTTATTCATCTACAATTTGTCTACATGCAGGACTTGGCAAGTAATCCCTCCCCCCCCCCCCCTACATCAGTTGGGGCTCCATTGGTGGCATCAGACAAACCTGGGATATTCACAACACAGGTATAGTCATGATTATGGCAACTGAGTGAGCTTCAAAATCTGTAGTTTCTAACATGGATGATTATCCTGTCTATGTTGCTAGTTGGGTCCAAGCTATATTTGCAGGTGTAAGGGACCCTATATCTAGATGAAATGCTGGCACATGAATGATATGTGGGCTGGTGGCGGATTCATTGGTGAGAGGCAAATACCATGTGACTATGTGGCTGTTGTCATATGGGAGGTGTTTATTGTTGAGAATTCTGTGAGTATGACACTACTATAAGATCTTGATGGCTATCAGAATTGTAGGAATTTAATGCATTTGAATCAAGGTGGGTTAAACATTATAAGTCGACTATTGTAGAGTCTATTGAATTGTGATTGTGAACTGAGATTGTCAGGATGTTTTGGACCTTGTTGTCTAAAAGCCAACATTAAACACCTAATGCAATTTACACCTTGCTCCTTGTTGGCATTATATCAGAGCGCAATCCTTGTCTTTGGTTGTGGAGGTTAGTCTTGTTTTGAGGTAATTTATTTAGTCATAATCAACTTGCTTATAGAAGGCATGTATACCATTTTGCAGAAATTGTTTTATTGTCATTCTTCTACATGATAAACCCTCTATACATAAAACAAAAACCTTGAGATAAGAATCTTGGAAATCCTATAAGAAAAAACCCTAAAAAAAAACCTAAATAAACCCATTTGAACATTGATCATTGACAGAAATTGACACTTGGTAGTCTTCAAAGGCCAAACTCACTACCATGTGTCAATAATTGATTTGTTAAGAGTATTTCACATGTCACCTATTGATATTCTCTAAACCTTAAATTAAAACCCTAAAAGAAACCCTAAACTAGGTGATTGTTGACCAACAATTAGCAATTGTCCATGTAAATTACATGTGGCAACCCATGATTGGTTTGTACTATGCTAAATGTCAACATCTCATTAGTCCAAAAAGCTTATTCTTATTTTGCAAGTTCAACCTTAAACATACAACAATAAAACATGTGGTGGAATGTGGTTAATTGTTATCATGCCACATGTTTATGTGTGACATGATAAGAGGATGAGACATTTGCATGTTGTGAATGCATTTGTAATTGCCATGTGTTCACATTGGATCAGTTGAAAATATATTTATTTCATATTTAGTGCATTTGATCTAATGATTAGAATTGTTAAATCCTTTATCAAGGTGATGTCCTCCATGATTGAGTCACAGAAGTCATAATCATATTCAAATTTGTGACTAGGTCACAATAGTGACTAGGTGTCCTAAGCAATGTATCTTATTTGATTAGGCAGTCATATAGTCATGGATGTCCTACCAACAACCCAATCATGGATGTAGTCATGGATTGACATTATGATGATTTTTTTCTAATGTAGTCTTACAAACCCAATTTAACTATAATAAATAATGTCCAAGTACCATTTGGATAATCTGTAACTATTTTTGACAATGGACATTCAAAACACAATTCAAATTCATGACTTGTAAGTGTTTGATGGTAGCAACCAAGTGAAAATCAAAAGCAAGAAAAAAAGTTGTTATGGACTTAAAACTACATGTGTGGGCGCCAAGTTCTTTTCTCTTCAAGATTGATCCTTTGAGTGTTAAAACCATCAATTGTTCTTGGTTTATTCAATTTGACACAACCCCACCACATGGAATGCATCTCTATTTCACATTCCTTCAAAATGCATTTAGTAGATTTATCAAAGTGGTAGGTCGAACATTAGTCATGATACATATGCTTTGTAAGATGACATCTAGGCAACTCACATTGGAGCAAACCCTAATCCACAAAAGACACATTTTTTTATAGGAAACCACTCAAACTCTATAACAACGTGCAATTCAAAATTAGGTTGTGGTGGTGTCCTCCTCAAAAGAAAACCTCAAAAACTTTGATTAACAAGATCTTTAATGACACATTCATGTCACTTACAAACCAAAACTTGATTTTCCAACGTAGCAAGTGTGGTAGACAAATCAATTGTGCTTTTGTGCATGTGGAAAACAAAGCCTTTCACTCCACAATTAATTTTTTACACATCTCAACGATACCCCTTTGAACATCAATATGTTTATTCCAAGCTTCAATTTTGGAATCATGTGTAAGATCAAGGAACCTAAATGTGTGATGATTGGAGCTTGTAAATCATCTATTGCCACATCACTTGTTGCCACCTCATTTGATGCTACCATGCTTATAACTTCTTGTGGGTGAAAGCATAGTGCGATGGACCAAAAGTGGCACATGCAAAGTCCACACAAAAGTACATAATTTTTTCAATCCCTTTGTTAGCCCTTTCACAATTCCAACATTTTTGTTATACTCATTTTTGAAAGTTCATAACTTTTTCTTAAATGCTTCAATCACCTTGGTCTAGAACTTATTTTCTTCTTATATAAGTCTACTAGGATGGTTAATATCAATGCGGATTTTTTTTTTACATTTCATTTATTTATTTATTTTTCCAATCATAGTTATGTATAAATAAGAAAATTGTTAGATGTTCATCATACCTTGGGCCTTATTGAATGTGATTATTGGCTTCACACCATTTTTCATATTCATAATGCAAACAAATTGATCCTAGATAATTTTTTCCAATTCTTCATTTTTATGTCTATTATGGACCTTTAATAATATCTCAATTCAAAGTGCACACAAAAATAAAATAAAATATTTTTTCTTGAATTTTGGTTTCCACGTGCCATATATAATATGTTTGATCAAGTCACATGATTGAAATCAATGCACAAGTGAATGCGTTAGATGAAGTACCATAGTCATACTCACATCAAGGGAATTTAGAGTTGGATCAACCAAGGTATACAACCAAAACACGGGATCATGAATTTGTGGATTCGAAAATTACTTTCAAGGGTTTGTGCATTTTATGAGGAAGAAGGACATGGAATCATGGATTGTCCTTTTGTGCCTTTTCACATCAAAGCGTGTATTGCTAAGCATGTGGAGTTACAGAATGTGGCAAGAGCGTTAATGAATCAACCATAGGAATATGAATTAAGAATTCATGTAGTTTAGAATAGATTTAAAGGCATGGAGTTGTGAAGATAATTGGGACTACACATTCGACAAATTCAAGGGAATCTCATGAAAAACCCTTAAGTTTTGCTTCGTCAAAAGACCTAAACTAGTTTAATTGATGAAGCCTTCATTTGGGAGGCAGTTGTTCAATCCTTTCCTTCATGAAGAACTTAAGCCAAGTCTAATCTTGACCTAAGTTATTTGGCATGACTCCTTTCCCAACCTTGCGCTTCGATCACAATAATTAAACCTAATTAAAGGTATGCCTATCAATGTACGAGAAGCAACGTTTAAGCTTCATGAAAACCTAAGTCCCAAACGCGAGCATAGTACACAAATGGGGTCATGACTTCCCGCGTTGGCTGCCACTACCAACCAACCCTTTGGGATGCACTTTAAGCATGTGCATGTACCCGTAAGTTCACCTTGCTTACCCCCTCTTTTGGGGCCAAGGTTTCTTTTAGCCCCAAAGTGGGAATTCAATTTTGATTTGGGCTTACACAAGAAAGTTCCATTTGTCCATGCCATTTGACGACTCTTTTAGTAATATTCATTATGTTCCTAATGCAATTTCTTAAAAGTCTTTAACCTTTATTTCACTTGCAACTTTGTGACGCACTCCCCAAGCTCCTTGATGGACTCAACTGGAGTCCAAATATGAAAATAACGAAAGGAAAAAAAAATTGGGGTGCGTTCCTTGGCTCATAGCACTTTGGGGGTAGAAGGGTGTGCTGGAGCTCCGGGATGGGACTAGGAAGATTGACAAACAATTCACTTATTCACATGGACCTACAAAACCTAAATCACAAGTTGGTTAATGCATAATTGGAGCAATTTTGGTGTTAGGATGAACCACAAACAAACTCAGATTCACAAGACTCACCATGGCCCGAACTTAGGGGAAGCCACCACCTTCCCCCTTATAGTATACTCTGTGCCTGGCCATGGGGCTAGCATCCAAATGTCACTTTGTCCCGGGACTCTGAAGTGAGAGTCTTGAAATTCCCAAAGTTGGGATTCTCGTAACTTTGAGGCCCCATAACTTTGTTTGAAGACCTCAGATTGAGATGAGGTATGAAGCAAAGTTGTAGCCCTTGTCAAGAACTTTCCAAAGGTATGTGGCACGCCACTTGCACCCAAGGAAATTGGGGCGATTCTCGACTTTTAACGGTTGGGAGTCAAATTGCCATTTTGATTCCCAACCCTTTTTTTGGCCATAACTTGTGTAAACACAAAATTAACTAAATAATGACATGTGTCCACAAGCTAGTTGGAAGGAGAGTTGCACATAAGATGCAACTACATTTGGATTAATATGTATGGATGAGCATGTATATTAACACCGGATATACTTGTTACATACGTAGTGTCGCATGCAACTAAATGTCATGTGCAACTTGTCTTAGGCAACTAAACAAATTTGCAGTTGCATGTGTTGCATGCAACTGAATTTTAATTGTAAATGACAGTTGCAAAACCCAAAATTTCTAGTTTTGGATTAATTGTGAAAGGATGAAAAAAGTAGCCATGGGTGCCAAGGCCCCAATCCTTCCCAAGCGCTAGCCCTAGAAAATAATAACACTTGCCCTACCATCATTAGCTAGGACTTCAAAAAAATAAAAAATAAAATCCACAATTTTAAAGTTTCGCCTGTAGGGAATTTGTGTAGGAAGAAGGATGAAAAAAATTTAAATGGATGACAATGAATGTTTGAAAAACATTTATTTGCGTGTGCCTAGTTTATTATTGTCCTTCATAGCTCGGTAATCTAAGGTTCATCATCACACTCTTCATGTAATCTCTCAAACTTTGCATGTGTGAGTTCCCAACTTCATTTGCAATAGACAAGCTTTGCGTGTTTTTCTTTCTTCACGCAAGTGTTAGTGTTCTTACATGTAGTTAAAATTATGAACATAACTTTAAGGTTATGATTTAATAATTCATATTTGTTGAAGCACGGGTAGGGGCTTTGCAAAGTGGTTGGAATTCGACTTGGAAAGAAGAAGTGCCAAAAGCTTTCGACTTGGAAAGAAGAAGTGCCAAAAGCTTTCGACTCTCCTCACTAGCAGTTTCATCACCAAATATCATCACATTTCAAACGCAGGTATGTCAAAAATGTTTTTTATGTACATTGTGGCTAAGGTTGTGTCGCAACCCTACTTTGGCCAAGTGTGGGGGTGAAGCCCAACACTTGGAAAAGTTGGGGATTTGGAGTCCTCCGGGACTCCCGAATGTTCAGAGCTCGACAGCAAGGGGCAAAACACCTCGAATTGGGTTGTTCTTGGTATCCTTGGAATGGTCTTGAAACGTAGATATCGAAAATGCCCTCGCATTGGCAATTCGGGCATCTTCAGCCCAAGTTATGGGCAAAAGAAGGGCCGGGAGTCGAACTGGCAGTTTGACTCCCGACCATTAAAAAGTCGGGAATCGATGTCTTCCCGATGTCCGATTCGGGAGTGCGATACGCCGTTGAAAAGATCTCGACGAGGGCTACAACTTTGATTCAGACATCGTTGCGATCCAATTCTGCAGTCGGGAGTTATGGCGGTTCAAAGTTCCGAGAGTCCCGCCGGGACAATTTCGGGACTCCATTTCGGGAGTCCCGAGAATTTGTGCCATTTGGATGTAGTCCCCACGACGAGCTGCAGAGAATACTATAGGGAGTAAGGTGGTGGCTTACTCTCGAGTCCGGGCCGTGGTGAGTCTTGTGTGTCCAAGTGCCCGTGGCAAGTCCCAACACCCAAGGGTGTCCCGAATGCTAAACTAACCTCCCGTGGTTGGTTTTTTTGGATGCAGATTCAAGCTTGATCTTCTAGTCCCTCTTCTTAGTCTAATCCCGGGGCTCCCAACTCGACCCTCTACCCCTTTCTAGAGTTGGAAGCCGGGAGCGTGCCCTCGGTCCCAACTTTCCGCAACTTGACATTTGGTGAACCCTCAAGTGGGTTCACCCCGGGACCAAGGAGCGCGTCAGGTTGTTTGTTATCTTTCGAAAGAACAAAAAGTTGTTGACTACAAGGATCAACACCATGTGGTGGTTGGTTGTTGCCCCTAGGTTTAGGGTTTATGTTATTTTCAAGGTGTATTGTCTACAAGGTTCTCCAAGAGTAGTTGCAACCTGGACCTTTTTCCTACACTGAAATTTTGAAATCTATTTCTCTACTAGCAATTCATCAACACATTTTGGCCTAGACCCAAACTCTTCCACTCCATGGGGTCATCATCAATGGAACTCATGTAGATTGTTGTTGAACCACTTGTTGGTAGTGAAAACTTTTGCTTACTATCTTTGAATGATATTTTTCTATAATGGCCATTCCTTGTGGCATTAGAGCATTGGTTTGGGCACAATACAAGTGCAATTTTTTTGCACTATGAGCAACCCATATTATTTCTTTTGAAAAGAATATTGCAACAATTTCACTACCTTTCCTATCTTGATTTCCTCTTCAATTTCATCCTTAAATCTCTTTGTTGGTTTTGCTTGAACAAATATGCAAAATGTCCCAATTATATCATTAAAAAAGGGTTTGAGATTTTCCTTGTTGCAAGTGTTATTGGGGTTTGACTGTCAAGGTTTATCTAAATTAAGTTATTTGTTATAGATTTGGAGTTCAATAAGGGTTTTAATAGACTTAACACCTATTACACTAGATGTTTCAAACATAATAATCTTAGCTTTTAATTCCAACATGTCAAATTTGTTATATTGAAATTTTTTACAATGTTCACCTATTTTGATTTCATTTGCACAACAAGGATTTGCACTAGAAGAAAAGTAGACTTTTTTTACTGGTCCTTGTGATTGTTTTTTAATCACAGGCAACATCTACAACTAAAAGTTGTGTAGTCGCGTTGGACAAGTCGCAGTCATCCTTAGTCGTAGGCGACAACGGGGTTGGATGGAAACTGTTCAACGTACAAATACCAGTTCATGACAAAATATGAGTATACATATGTGGTGCCAATATTCAACAATTATTTTGGTTATTATTTTCCACTAATGCCCAAAGACCACGTGGTATATTGGATATTTGATTTAAAAATTCTTCATGACATCTAATAATACTACCCGTCCAATTCAAGCACTAGGATTATGACATGTGGCTTTTAATATGGTATTTACTCTATTATTAAATAATTACAATATATATGGACCGTTCGATTTTACTCATAATGATTATGACATGTGGCAATTAGTTTTTTATTTTAGTTTTAAATAATGCATTTATTTACAGATAATGCATGATTTTTTTTATCGTCCAATTTCATGTTACACACAGTAGATCCTAAGTGTTTATGGCTTTGCCTAATATTTATAATAAACACAATATATACTTCAGTTGAGTTTTGAAACCCAATGGTAGGAGCATTTATAAATTGCCTACAATTCCAAAAATTTAAGCACCCAAGGTAAAATTACATAAGAATTTGGTAGTTTAAGCTTGACATGCCAATTTGCTTGGCCTCCCACCAAAACCAGGATAGATTTTATTACTATGGCAATGGGTTACAAGTTCTTACACTCATAAGTCTAATTACACATGAACTATTCCAAGCATTTGAATAGCCCACATGGGTTCACTGGGGGAAAATTGGACATACATAACATTGAGTTCACCTTTCTGCCTGCAAGGTCCCTGGTGCAGCAACCCAATCTTAGCCCACATCTTCCAATGTAAGTAAATATATTCAAAACTTGGCAGTGCCTAGATTGCTACATTCGGCTATAACCACATCCACGCCCTCATGGGTCCTCTTATTACCTCTACATGCTCCTTGACCTGCACCATTGTTGCCATGATCAACAATATTCCAAACAACAATCCTGCTGCTTAACATCAAACAGACCAACCAGGGTCTAGTGCCATCGTCCATTCCTACGCAAATTGCCACAAATCACATGTTTGGGCCCAACATTGAAAGAATTTTCTTAGTACAAATCTATGGGAAGTAAATAGTCAGCCCACCTAATGACTAAATTTAGAGGCCAACTCTATAGTAAGGCTACTCCTTTTGGGTGTCCCATCATAACATGTGTCACTGTGTGCAACCCCATGATGGTGTTAGCTACATACAAATACAAATTATGCCAGAGGATCAAGAATAGAACCCACTTTACATGACAGACCTACCATGCCAAATCACACCCATCATCAAGTACACTTCAGGCTTGGGACTACCTGGTCTGATGGTTGTTATAAAGTTCACTTCACTACTAGGAGATGTGGCCAAGTTCACCTTGTATTTCACTAAGATTTGAGTGAACTAGCATAGATTCACTATAGGAAATCATGGTAAAACATGTTAACCCCCCAGTGACTGGGGACCAGTTGCTACGGATAGGTCAATTAAGCTAGTTCCAGTTGTGTTGTAAATCAATGATAGGGTTCGCTCCTGTGATGTGAATCAACTACAGGGCACACTAGTTACACTTTGGAATAGGCCTTGTTTAGACCATTACAACCTAACAGAATGGCACTGACCTTATTGTGTTTGACGCGTTCTTAGTTGGGCATGTTCCATCATATTTTTAAAAGCAGTATTCCGCATGAAAGACAACCGAATTTCCTTCGTGTTTAATCAGTAGATTATTTGTCCATAGTGGTGCCGTGCCATTCTTGATACATCATTTTTTCAAAACTCAAAAGGAAAAAGGTTACCACAGATGCTGGAACATAATTTTGCAATGGACGTAGGTGATATTAACCAATAAAACCAGCACAAAAAAAATATTGATTTGTGTTGCTAAAAATGGTAATTTTTTGGATGAAAAAAGGAAGTAGGTTAGCCATAGTAGTGACATACAAAATACGCGTATTTTTCAAAGGTGTTCAAAAACAAGTATTTTCAAGTATTTTAAAATTTGAAAATGTGAATACGTGAAATACGTGAATACGATGAGCAAAACGATGTTCCCGCTCTAATCGTCGTTTGGCTCTTCTTCTTCCATCCAACTAACCATCTCTTCCTCAAACTCAATGTTGTTCAATTTATGTGCTAGGCGCAGGTCTGAGAAGACATGCACTAGATCCTGAGCTCTTTGCGGGGTCAACCTATTTCGCTTTTTCGAATGGATGAAATCGTAAGTGCTCCAATTGCGTTCGCACGCTGACGCTGCAGAACATTGGCTGAGGACCGTCACGCCTATTGTCTGAAGTTCTGGAACTTGCTGACCCCACTGTTGCCAAAATTTCCACCCGGGCATCACTTTCATGGCCGCTTGAATGCCGGGTCTGCCAAACAAACCTTCCTGGTTTCTAAACTGCGCCAATTGCTGCAGGACTTTTGCTTGATTGTCTACATCTAGGACGAGCTTCTCTAGGATGTTTAAAAACCCTTGCATCACTTCCGCATTCTGGTCTTGTCCATATTCTGCTAACTGGAACTCCAGTTCCAGAACAAACCCAACCGAATGCATATCTGAATGCACGTATTCCCAACACTTACGCCAAAGCCAACTGATCTGCCAAACAAACCTTCCTGGAAATTTGCAACAATATATGTCAAACTACCATGACCTTAACCTTAGGCTCATGACCAAAGCAAGGGGCGTGGAAAGGTGTGAACCAAAAGTGCAACCCGAGAATCACATTCACACTATTGGGAGTGTGACATAGTATGAGAGAATGAGTCCACACACTCCCAAGTGGAGTCCCACTTTGGGAGTTGGAATCCTTGTGGAATCCTTACAGAGTCCAGAATTTTTAAAGAGTGATTTCAAGGGTTGAAAATCATTGGATTGAAGACATCCTTATACCATGGAAAAGCTCTTGAGACATAAATGTATAAAATGAGCTTGCATGATCCATTTGAGTACTTACAACACAAGTTATGGTTGAAAGAAAAGCCGAAAATTAAAATGTCAAATTGACTTTTGACCACTAAAAGTCGGGAATCGCCCTAATTTAGGTGTGTTCAGGGGGCGTGCCACATATCATTGGAACGTTCTTGACAAGGGGTACAACTTTGCTTTAATTCTCACCAATTACATAAGAAGTTACAAGAAGTTATGGGCCTTTAAAAAGGTAAGGGTCCAATCTTGGGAATTTCCTAACTTGGGAATCTGAGGGAAAATGACATTTGGGTGCAACCCCCATGGCTAATCATTGAAAAAATTATGAGGAAGGTGGTGGCTTCCCTCAAGTTTGGGTTGTGGTGAGTATTATGAGTCTATGTATGCTCGTGGTTCATCCATGCACCAAAAGTGCTCCAATTATGCACTAACCAACTTGTTGTTTAGTTTGTATTTTCCTATGAATAATTAACTCGCTTTTCATTCGTCCTAATTCCCATCTCGAAGCTCCAACACACCCCTCTTACTGCCCCCCCAAAGTGCTATGAGTTAGGGAACATACCCCAACTCCTTTTTCTATTGTTCTTACCTTTAGACACACATTCAATTATTTCAAGGAGTTTGGGGGTGCATTAAAAACCCAAAAAATAAGCATTCCAAAAAAGTCCATCATAACATGCTTTTACCCTTCATGTGACACTTGGTGTTAATTTTCTTCTTCTAATTATAAAATTTAAAGGCTTCACATTTGCAAACATGTTTAAAGGTAAAAAAGATATAGCTATTAATAAGGGTGGAGTGAATGCAAATTCATGTATAAATTGGGCAAATTGGTAGTAAAGGGGGGAAATTGCAATTTGATTATACAAGTTGCCAGAATGGTGTTAGATGTAAGAGGTTGACATTGTGAATGATAATAACAAATAACTTGAAACGGTATAAATAATGTAAAGTGTTAGTCACTACATGGTATTGTTTCAATTCCTAATGGGCGCATATTTTTTCGTGGCGAATGGGTAATGTATGGATTGGCACATACCTACTAGTGGGCCAATAGGCTTGTAGTCAAGTATTGTGTCAATTTCTAATGTGCACATGCCTCTTGGTAATGAATGGGTAGTGTATGGATTGACACATACATATTGTTGGGTCAATAGGTTTATATGCCACTAAATGGATTTAGTTTAAAATTCTAAATGGTTTAGATGTTGAAGAAATTCATATTAAGAAAATATGAAGTATAACTTGAAGTATTGCATCAACATTTCATGTATTGTATTTTTCAAAATAAAACCAACATGAAATTATTTCGTCCTTTATGAATGAGATAATGGGTCATCCATGATTTCTCATAAGTTTGGCATCCATCCTTTATAAAAGTTCATCCATTTTTTCATCCAAGAATATTGTTCATCCATGACATGTGGTAGAATATTTTTCCATGTCACAAATATTTTATCCTATGTGTCAAAAATATTCCATCAATGTTAGCAAAATATTCCTGAAAAGATTTGCTTGGGCTCACTTGTTCATGTTCACATGCTCACCACTCATGCTTACATACTCACAAAATAACATCCCTAAGCTTGCCATTTCAAGTTGCCTTTGATCTCAAGCTTGGGTTTGATGTTTAATGTTGACTTATTTTCAAATCACATAGATCCTTCTCCTCTTGCATTGAAATCTGAAACCTCCAAACTTCCACTCTTGAGTCTCCCCACTTCTTTCCTCTAAACCTTCTCTTTTATTGTCAATGCTACTGATTTCACCCAATTAATCTCATATCCCTTTTCTTGCATCAGATGTACCCCTTCATTAACCATAATATAAAGTCATTGTTGGTCAGAAGGTACACCATAGATCTGCCAATGAAACATCTTCAAATCTTAATTTTTTCCAACGTGAAGAGGTGGGATTGTTAGCTTGAAGTTGCACTTTGGTCCAAAAACCTCTAACAAATCTTCTTCATAGACATGAACATTGGTAAGCTTTCTTTTTGGATTTAACCCTTGTTACTTAAACACCTAATTGTTGTGAAATACTCTTCCATTTGGGGCCAATAATTTATAACTTCCCATGGTGCATTAGTAGAAAAAAATTTTTTTTTAACCAAAAGTTTTCAATTACACAACACTTGTAACTATGTTTGAACTTATTTTTTTTATTTTTTTAATAAAATCATGGAAATACCAATTAAAACAACATGTCTACTATATTGGAATATAGTTGAAAACAATTTTCAATTGGGTGGTCATTTTGTTGAATATCCCCAACATCAACAATGTCTCCAAGTTGAATGCCCAACTATGTTGGTAAATAATGTGAAACATGTTTCAACTAAGGGGCCATTTTCAAAATATTCTTAACATCTAAGGCTCTTTAGTTGGCACATAGTCTTGAGACATTGACTAGTGTTCAACTATTTTGGTGACACCATCAACACACATATATGGATGATAAAATGTACTAGAGGATGGATGAAATACAATCTTGTTTGCAACTTCGTTGCAACTATCTCTTTCAACTGGGTTAAACAATTAATATGCAATTTTAATTTTAATATGTATTTAAAATTATGATAACATAACTTACATGTTTATTTGTACAAATGAATGGTTTTTCCTATGCATATAAATATATAAACTTTGATTTCAAAATAAATTTTATCTAAAATATATGTTAGTAATAATGTTTACCTTCAATACACATGTAATTTATTATTTTTATGTAGATCATTACAAACATATCAAGTAATGATACATAATTAATATTATAGTACAACTCTAATTTATTCATTTTTATACACATGATATCTTATGTTTGTTTTAAGTTATTGTTGAAGTGAAAAAGAGTAATCGAAACTGATTTTATAACCAAATCTGGTAGAATCTTAACTAAGGCAATGTAATCAAAACCGGTTTTATGTAACCAAAATCGAATTTGGGTAATTGAAACCAAATTTATGGAACCAAAATCAAATTTGTTTTAACCAAAACTGGATTTAGATGGTTATTTTTAGCACCAAAAATCTAGAAATTATTAGTTGGACTAGTAGTTAAGATTTTTTTCAATAAGGTTTGGAAAGCATATATCTAGGGGATTTTTAGTTTTTCTCTTGAAAGAAAAGAAGATTGTACAAAGTTTTTTCAAGACTGCTATTGGAGAAAGTTCAAACCTTTTAAGGTTTGTACTTTCTTTTAAAACAATTAGTGTTTTTTTGCCAAATTGGTATTTCTCCACAAGGTTTTATGTTTTCAAGTATGTTCATTCAATGTGCGTGTTTTTCCATGGTTATCTTATTGTTGTCACATGAGTTTTAGGTTTGTGTTTTGATATCTAAGGTGGTTGCAAGTGTCTGCCCCCACTTCAAATTTGATAGTGTGATTCCCCTACCGAAAAACTACTATATTTTAGAAATCTATTTGATTTATTGATAGTTGAATTTTGGTGGTTTCAAAGATCACACCCCTTGGACGGAAATTTATCAAATTTTTATTTCACTTACAAACCCAGTTATTTACCAAGTGGCCTTAACATTTCGCGACCAAACCGTAGATACAAAACCAAAAAACCTGGTTCCATAACTATAAGTTTGGCATAGGGATAAAGCTATTTGACTTTATTTAACATTAGTTTTTTTGGCTTGATATCACTAAGTGGTTTTGCTATTTGTTTTCCATTCAGTGTTTTTGTTTTAGCACAATTTGGAGCATATAAGTAACGAGCTTGGGGAAGGCAACCCCAACCGTTTCTTTAAATCCTTAGTGATAATGTTGGCTCCAGAACTTCTATTTAGTAACAAATCATCTACCAAATTTTGCCCAACATGTATTTTGGATAACTACCATGTGAGGATCGATGGTGATTAAAACCACTGGCGGAATCAGTGGTAAAGTGGGAATCGATTATTGTTCCGAAAAGATTTTAGAGAAAAAATTGAAGTTTAGTGTAAGTTAAAAGAGTTGCTTGAGGGTTAGCATTTATTTCCTTTTGAGTAACTGGCCTCCAATAGCCTACTAAATTGGAAATAATTCCTTTGCGGCTTTCAATACGTCAATTTTCATTTTCGAACTAGGATTGATTGGTATGGCATCCTTTGTTTGCTTAGTGCTTGTTTGTTCCTATAAATAACCTAAGTGATTTCTAATGTTGGGAGTTGTAATGGTGGTTCCTCCTCCTATAGTTGTTCGATATCATCTTTAAATGATTTTTGAAGTTGTTATTCCTCTTACCAATTTGTTGCAGTCTTGTTTCACTTTCTCCTTTTCCTTGAATGCATCAGTTTCGGATATTTGACTTCTAGTCGTTATGTCCAACACCATGTTAACTCCCACATTTTTCTTTTTTGGAATTTGCTTTCTTATTTTTGAACGTCTCCAAGGTCCCTTATTGGTGCAAGCAATCAAAAATCTTATGATTAGGACCACCACAAATGAAACAGGAATACTGAGTGGTAGTATTATTGGTTTGGTTATTTAGGGTTTCTCTCATAAGGATTTTCAATTATTTTCAACTAAGCAGACACTTCATTCACATGTACCTCATTTTTCTCCTTTAATCGATTGTTCAAGTTTTTAAGGTTCCAGTGGCAATGCTCTTGGGTATAACCTGATTTTTCGCACTAACTACATACTAACTCGCTTTTTTTGGAATTTGCAATTTTTTCCAGCTTTGGTGGAGGTTCTAATAATTTTCAGTATTCATTGGCATCATCCATGTTCTCTTCACATGTCACTACAATTTCTTTGTGAAGAAACAAAGTATTTCATTTCATCCTAGCAGTGGCTACTTGCAAATAGGGTACCAACCTAACTTGGAAGAATGTTGTAAGAAGATTATCATCCACTTTGTGATTTAAACAATTTGCCAATTTCAATATATGTTCATAATATGCCTCCACTTTTCGTCAAGTGCTTGTTTGATGATTCTCAAAGCGATATACACATGTTTGTTTATTTACTGGTAACGTTTGCAAAAAGTTGCCTCTAGTTCGATAAACGTGCATTTGGGGTGAGATTGCATGAAAATTTCCCCCCATTTTGAAATTACATCCTTCAAAGTGAAGCAAAATAGGTTGATTATGTCCGGATGATTCCTCTCCCCATTGGCTTGGATGGCCTTCTAAAACATTGAACATGGGCATCAAGGTCTATCCCCACATTATAAATGGGGTAAGGAAGTGATTTCCAGTTGGTAGGTGCCACTAGAGATAGACTGGGTGCCAATGGGTACCAAGGAGGGTACCATGTCATCCACATTAGGCCCATCCAAGGTCCCCCTATAGTTGTGATAATGGTTAAAATCGACCATCTTCGGGGTTCTCCTCCACCCCCCTATTGATTCAATGCCCGCTCTCACGCTTTTCAGATTAAAATCTTTTCACGATACTTGCTTGCGTGCCTCGGTTGAATGACCGGGTCCTTTGGGTTGTCCGTTGTTGGAAGGTTTGGAAGATCCTTTGCCTGCATTTGGTGGGCCTCCACCACTAGCCCTGACCATGGTCGTTACAGGCGTAGCCATGTTATCTCCTATCCAACCCAATCCTAATGTTGCAACCAATTTCCCCCCTTGATAAGGTTGCATGGAAGTCGATGCTAGAAAAGAACCATAGCCCTTTGGGGAAGGAAAATAATTTCCTATGGGATTTGGAAATCCTAGAAATTCACCTCTATCTCCATTGATATCCAAGTATGAACTAAAATTTCTTAATACAATATTTGGGTAATGAGGGACTATAGTTATGGGAGGATTTCTAGAGGAAGTGCAGCTACCAATCTTAACTAAACTTCAACTCAATTAGATCTATAGGGACAAACTAGCTAACAAATGCCCAAACCCATGACAAAATGAACACACATGAAGGGAAACTTCCACATTGAAAACAAAAGTTACTAGATTCACCATGTGCGGTTCATCCTTGCTCATGAGATTCATTCTTGATGAATGACCACTGCGGTTATCTTCCAAGATATCTTTCTCTTGAAAGTGTTTTACCTCCTCCAAATGCCCTCGAGTTTGATTGAAATTGGTCTTTGGAACGACTAAGGTAGGTTGCATTCTTTCATGGTACCAAAAAGTTAAATTTTTGATAGGTTCCCAAGATATTCCTTATTGTAATGTATCATGGGAAAGGTAAAGCAATGTAGCCTTGGGAGAGGTTCCCCCATCAATTTCGATAATTGAACTGTTCTAGTGTCCGGTTCTATTTTTGATTGTTGTTTCCAATGCATCACTACTACGAATGCAGTGACAATTTTGTTGTCCACTCTAGATAGATTTCATTCAAAAATTGATGGGCCATTTTTTACACTTTCCTGCAAGACTTCATCCAATGATTAAAAAGGACAACAAAAAATAGAGATGAGGGAGAGTGCTGAAAGTAGAAATGAACATGGACTTTTTAAAAAATGATGTATTTTTTGTTTGGGAATAAAGATGTTGAATTTTGATATGAATAGTGGCTAAATTTGTAGACATTCTTACATTGTTATCTTGAATTTGAAGCCTAGTTAGTAAATTGCTTCTGTTGGATTAAGATTTCATTTGGATTTATGATATGTGCACAATTAATTTATTTGTTAGGATTTGTAACTATAAATAAATAATCATTTAAATGGTTTGAGATAAGATGGGAAAACATTAGGTTCATCAAACAAGTTGGGAAAAATGGAACCAATAATGAAGGCTATAAGAAAAAATTAGAGTTTAAAGGAACCTATTATACATCTTCATCTTCAATGTAGTGCAAAACAAAACTACTATATCTACGACATTTTGTCTATACAACTGGAAAAATGATGAGCTATAACCTTTGAATATTTTTGCAATGAAAGACTTGATGGTGGGCTGGGTAAAAGTTCCTCACAAGGAAAAAAAAATTGTTTTCTGCCTTGGAGGTGACCAATCTCTATGTCAAGTACTGGAATGTAATTATCAAGATTTGGCCAAAAACCCCCATTAAATACTTGAAATTGTGAAGGTTACTTACTCACAATCAATATCGAATCTTGATTTCTTCTAAACAGGAGCATCTGGGTCACTATTTTCCTCCTCCACAACATCAATTTGCTCCTCAATAACATCCAACAGATTTTACAAAAGCTCAAGATAAACATTTTGATTTAGCTCAAGTGGAAAAACATGTCTTCCAAGATTTTGACATGTTTTCAAGCAATTACCTACTTCAAGGAGAACCTCTTAATGAGATTTGCAATACAAAATGAGAAAAACAAAAAATAGCAAAAAAAGAGATGAAATTGGACAAAGTTGAACACAAAGGGAATTGAAAGAGACTTGTGCAAGCATTGATGTCCACCACCAGACTCCTAGGAAATGACAAGGTAGGGAGAAACAATTGGAAATTGTGAAGGTGGATCTTGTGTTTAGCTCTAAAAAGCAAGCCACTACTTGACATTGTCAGTATATCTTAAGTGGTCCAGTTAAAGAACACATCATCATCTTGAATGCCTCCTTGCTACATATCCTTTGAAAAAAAAAACTCCCATTCTCATGCACATGGAGAAGAGCCTTGCTCATGAAAATTTGCATAGTAGTGACATACGAAATACGCGTATTTTTCAAAGGTGCTCAAAAAAAGTATTTTCAAGTATTTTAAAATTTGAAAATGTGAATATGTGAAATACGTGAATATGATGAGCAAAATGATGTTCCTGTTCTAATCGTCGTTTGGCTCTTCTTCTTCCATCCAACTAACCATCTCTTCCTCAAACTCAATGTTGTTCACTTTATGTGCTAGGCGCAGGTCTGAGAAGACATGCACTAGATCCTGAGCTCTTTGCGGGGTCAACCTATTTCGCTTTTCGAATGGATGAAATCGTAAGTGCTCCAGTTGCGTTCGCACGCTGAGGCTGCAGAACATTGGCTGAGGACCGTCACGCCTACTGTTTGAAGCTCTGGAACTTGTTGATCCCATTGTTGCCAAAATTTCCACCCGAGCATCGCTCTCATGGCCGCTTGAATGTCGGGTCTGCCAAACAAACCTTCCTGGTTTCTAAACTATGCCAATTGCTGCAGGACTTTTGCTTGATCGTCTACATCTGGGACGAGCTTTTCTAGGATGTTTAAAAACCCTTGCATCACTTCCGCATTCTGGTCTTGTCCATATTCTGCTAACTGGAACTCCGGTTCCAGAACAAACCCAACCGAGTGCATATCTGAATGCAAGTATTCCCAGCGCTTGCGCCAAAGCCAGCTGATCTGCTCATACTTGACAGCAAAAAGCTTCACCCCCGGATGCTGCTCACTGGTACCCTCCTTGAGCGCCCCCAGCTCCTCGCCAATCAAGAACATGGCATAGTAAACCTTTCCCACAACTGGAATACCCTTGTCACACTGGCGCAAAAGGCAGACTATCGATTCTGAAACAGCCAACAACTCCTTCACACCCTTCCAGAACGCAGCGGAAGTCAGGATGTCGTGCACCTCCTTTCCCTCCATCTCATGCGACGACTTCTGGTTCCACTCCCCCTGACGCGCTCCTTGGTCCCGGGGTGAACCCACTTGAGGGTTCACCAAATGTCAAGTTGCGGAAAGTTGGGATTGAGGGCACGCTCCCGGCTTCCAACTCTAGAAAGGGGTACAGGGTCGAGTTGGGAGCCCCGGGATTAGACTAGGAAGAGGGACTAGAAGATCAAGCTTGAATCTGCATCAAAAAACCAACCACGGGAGGCTAGTTTTACATTCGGGACACCCTTGGGTGTTGGGACTTGCCACGGGCACTTGGACACACAAGACTCACCACGGCCCGAACTCGGGAGTAAGCCACCACCTTACTCCCCTTATAGTATTCTCTGCAGCTCGTCGTGAGGACTACATCCAAATGGCACAAAAATCCCGGGACTCCCGAAATGGAGTCCCGAAATTGTCCCAACGGGACTCCCGGAACTTTGAACCGCCATAACTCCCGACTGCAGAGTTGGATCGCGACGAGGTCTGAACCAAAGTTTTAACCCTTGTCGAGACCTTTCCAACGCCATGTGGCACACTCAAATCGGGCGTCGGGAAGAGGTCGATTCCTGACTTTTAGTGGTCGGGAGTCAAACTGCCAGTTCGACTCCCGGCCTTTCTTTTGCCCATAACTTGGGCTGCAGATGTCCGAATTGCCAATGCGAGGGCATTTTCGACATCTACCTTTCAAGACCTTTCCAACGACACCAAGAACAACCCAATGCGAGGTGTTTTTCCCCTTGCTGTCGAGCTATGAACATTCGGGAGTCCCGGAGGACTCCAAATTCCTAACTTTTCCAAGTGTTGGGCTTCACCCCCACACTTGGCCAAGTTAGGGTTGCGACACCCCCCAAGCGTCGCTGACCACAAGCTGCTACAGTGATGCCTTCACCTCATGCATGCGTTGTAGCATGATGAAGTTGGTGGCAAATCTGGTCTCCCCTGGTTTCAAGAGCTCTAGCTTGGACAGGCTCCTAAAGAGAGCTAGACTCTTATGATGGTTTGTGATGAACTTCAGCGCTATTCTTGCCTTGGCTATGACGGAGGAGACCCAATCCAGCTTGCCCATGTCCTCGAGCAACAGATCTAGGCAGTGCTGGGTGCAAGGAGTAAATGTGATATGGGGAAAGTGGACTTCTAGCTTGCGACCTGCAACCTTGCAAACTGCTGCACTGTCCATGCACACCTGGACCACAATCTCTGCCCCCACATCCTCGATTGCCTTGCCAACAACCTGCGCAATGAAGTCTACATCCTTGGTATCCCCACTTGTGTCTACATTTTCAAGAAACCTCTCGCCCTTGGGTGTGACCATCAAAAGATTGAGAAGAGGCCTATTCTGAGTGTCTGACCACCCATCGCTAGTTGTGGTTGCCTTGTTGCTCCGCGCTGACGCCATAAATGATTTGAGTTCTGCTGCCACTGATACCTTTTCCTTGTCTAGCAGGGTGGTACGAAGAGATACAAGACTTGGCAACTTGTAGTTCTTGCCAAAATCAACGGTAGCTTCAATGGCTGCCTTGAAATGAGGGTCATTGATCAGGCGGAAAGAAAGACCATTGCCATAAAAGGCACGACCCCACAGAGCATCTACTTTAGACTTATCTTGCTTTCCAAAGGCAGCTTTGAGAGTGCTCTGCTTTTTGGTGGGGCCTTGCGGGAGAGCAGCTGCATCTAGATCTTGCACCTTCCGTTTTTGCGTTTCCTGTTCTCTTTTCGCCTGATCAATATCCTGAAGCTATTTTTTGAGGGCTTGGGGGCATTTGGTGCACTTCTTGACTCCACAAGCCACCTGACCCAAGAAGTGGCCCCAGATTCTTGTGGCACCCCCCCAAAACACGAGCTGACAGTGCCCACACTTGACTTGAAAGTTCCCCCCCGCTTTTTCAGGTTCCTGGAGGATGGTGACCTTGGTCCACTTGGGTCCTTTCTCCTTCCCCATTCCAAAGGTTGCCCTGCTCGATTGTAGCATGAAAGAAAGTTGAAGTTATTACTTAGTATCAGATCTAGACTTGCAAGTTGCAACACTCTGATTCCGAATGTTGTCAGTGTCATGGTTGAACCATCCGAGTCATGGCCAATCTTTCTTAAGAGACTCTGATTAGTGCCAAAGAGAATGTCTTATCAGGAAGGGAAGGAGAGAGAGATAGAGACAGAGAGTGACAGGGAGCAGGAAGAATCAAACTAGCTTTTCTTCCAAGAGGGTATGCTTTAGTGCTTCATAGCACATGAAGGAGAGACCTGTTGCTGGCATGAGCTTAAGGCAACTGGGGCTTAAACCTCTATACAAACCCTTCAAGCCTCGCTCTTTTGCAATTCCCCTAAATGCATCTAATGTGCTTTTATACACTACCCTCCCCTTCAATGCCCCTACTTGCACAAAAGAATCAAACCCCAAAGTTTCAACATAATGTCTCTTAGGTGGAAGGTGATAACCCCAAATTGTTTTCTAGTTTTCCAACCTGAGCAGTTCTCTGTTCTCTGCACCTTCCAGAAGGTCCTACAAAAGACTCATCCACTCCTTGGCTTGTTTTCTCTCTAGGGAACAGATGTTCAAAGGACATGACTTCCTGTTTGAGTTTCAATTATGAGGTACTAACCCATACAGATCACATTTTCAGAGCTTTGCTTTGATCCCCAAAATTGTTCCATGAATTTTGTAGCTTGCTTGGTTGTAATAAACAAGCTAGGCCTTGAATCGAAGCACCATCCATGAAACAAATCATGCTAGAAACAAGGTTCATTCAAACATACACATGTGGAAAGGGATTAGGGTTCTAAGGTTGATGAAGCAATACATGTTCACAGGGTGGATATGGATGACTCCAAAATGCTTGAAATCTTAGGTTATAAAAAATCTTTGATGAAATTGATGTGACACACATGATTTGTTGAGGCTGTAGTAGAGTCTAATTGTGGAAGATGGGGTCAGTGTAGAGATCCTGACATGCATGTGCTTGCGCGCCACTTCTAGAGGAAATGTGCTCGTGCTGGCTATTGCTCCAGCAAGCGAACCAATCAGCAATGTCTATATGTTCCCAACCTTGTGTGTCTTACTGCATCTCTTGTAAAGAGAACGCAATGAACCATACACAAAATAATTGACACCAGCATACGGGGTCACCCCAATGACACTTGGAGCAAGGCCTCGATAAAGCTCCAAAACACCTTCTTCAGATACTATCCTCCAAAGAGCATGCAAAATGCCTCGATACTCATCAGGCTGATTAATCACAAAACCAAAAGAGATTTCAGTTCAATTTCCTTCCATGAGAAATTGTGTTTGTTGAACCCTTTAAAACTTCTTCAAGCAACATGTTTTTCTCTTTCTGCTTTTGCTTCTGTTGTTCAGATCTAAAGGTTCCATGTTTGAGGGTAACAATTCAGCACACCAATGCTATTGAGATTTCATTGCTATATTTTATGTGACGCGCTCCTTGGTCCCGAGGTGAACCCACTTGAGGGTTCACCAAAGTAAAGTTGCGGAAAGTTGGGACCAAAAGGCACGCTCCCGGCTTCTAACTCTAAAAAGGGGTAGAGGGTCGAGTTGGGAGCCCAGGGATTAGACTAAGAAGAGGGACTAGCTTAGCTTGTGTGATTCTGCATCCAAAAACTAACCACGGGAGGTTAGTTTAGCATTTGGGACACCCTTGGGTGTTGGGACAAGCCACGGGCACTTGGACACACAAGACTCACCACGGCCCGGACTCAGGGGAAGCCACCACCTTCCCCCATATAGTATTCTCTGCAGCTCGCAGTGGAGGCTACATCCAAATGGCACAAATTCCCGGGACTCCCGAAATGGAGTCCCGAAATTGTCCCGGCGGGACTCTCGGAACTTTGAACGGCCATAACTCCCGACTGCAGAGTTGGATCGCGACGAGGTCTGAACCAAAGGTGTAGCCCTCGTCGAGATCTTTCCAACGTCATGTCGCACACTCAAATCGGATGTCAGAAAGAGGTCGATTCCAGACTTTTAGTGGTCGGGAGTCAAACTGCCAGTTTGACTCCCGGCCCTTATTTTGCCCATAACTTGGGCTATAGATGTCCAAATGACCAATGCGAGGCCATTTTCGATATCTACGTTTTAAGACCTTTCCAACGACACCAAGAACACCCCAATGCGAGGTGTTTTGCCCCTTGCTGTTGAGCCCTGAACATTGGGGAGTCCCGGAGGACTCCAAATCCCCAACTTTTCCAAGTGTTGGGCTTCACCCCCACACTTGGCCAAAGTAGGGTTGCGACATTATGTGTTCTAGGGATTCCATGTACAAGGTCATGGGCATCACTGAATCCCTGATGTTCTTTTGAGAGATTTAAACTTTGGGCAAGTTTTCAAACCAGCAAGTTGGAAACACTATGAATTGGAAAATACCTACTTGAATTGTGAGGCGAGTTTTGAGAAGCTCAAGTGGGTACATACACACAGTTGATGAAATGCCCGCACAGGAGCCTGCAATTGGTGATACTAGCAAAAATGCAAGCTTGCCTGGTGTCCCGTCCTTTGGACTCAGGTATGCCTTCACAAAATCATATGCAAAGAGCTGCAAAGAACATATTAAGGCACAATCTCCCATCAGAAGCTCCACTTTTGTTCAAGAGAAAAGAAAACAAACAGAGATACAATCTCCAATCAGAAACTCAACTTTTGTTCAGAAGAAAAACACAAACAGATCCAGTTAGGGTTAGGAAGCTCAACTTTTGTTCAGAAGGAAAACAAACAAACAGATCCAGATAGCTTTTGCCTGCCCAAATTAGGTCAACTAGAAATGAGAAGCCACCCCCAGTGAATCTTCATTGAGGGGAGTCAGTTCTTCATTGCTTGATTATGGTGATCTAGCATGCGGGATCACACAGGATCACACATGTTATGTGGCAAAACAAGATTCAACAAGACTGAAAAATGTGGAATACATTTCCAAAAATACAGAAGATTACATATAGGTACATACCTTGCTCTTCTGTTTTGGAACCAGACTTCCACTTGCCGAGGTCGCAAGTTTAGTTGCTTTGCCAAGGCGCTCTTTTGCTTTTGCAGAGGGGAGCCAGCCACACAGATATCATCAGAGATAAGCAACAGAAGAAACGGTATAGAACCGACAATGACCTAAAGGAAAAACTCTGGACAAGAATCATGAGAACGGCAACAGAAGAGAGTCGGACATCCTTGTTCATACCGGGTTAAGAGTGCTATGATCTTTGAAACTTTCTTCTAGGAGAGCTGATTGTTCTTTGGAGAGACGAAGCTTCTTCCTCGTGGTTCCTCCTCCTCCCTCGTCTTCATCATCGCTACAACCTCTGGAGCTCAGATCGCACGCTCTTTCTCGATCCAGCAGTTGTTCGAACAACTGATCGTGCTGCTGAAGATGCCAACAGCAAAGGAGTTGAAAAACTACAAAGGAAGAAAAACTCTGCCAAATCTGAAGCTCACCCAAGAAAAAAATTTGTGAAAAACGTGAAGAAATGCGGTTTGCAATCTCGAGCTTGCTTGCTTGCTTGCTTTGCTCGTGGGTGAATACTTGTTTGAAGCTTTTCACTGGGGAATAGAAGTAATGAAAAAGAGAGAGAGAGTACCAATAACACTAACCTCGATGGCTTTGCTGGGGGCGACGCGAATGACATTGATGGCATTGCCACGAAAAAGCCCAGGCCATCCTTCATTGGTGATGATCCAGTGAAAGATTTCAGGGAGCGAATGGCCATGGTTGCCAACCATCAAATGCGTGCGGATGGTCTCGACTTTCTAATGGTGCCACTGTAGTTCTTGAAAAAGCTCCAGCTATGGCTCCGCTCAGTAACCTTCTGCCGTTGGGCCCTAGTTTCAGCTTGAAGCCCGATTTTCTTCTTCTCTCTTGTGCAGCTTGTTCTCTCTCACCCATTGCTATTGTGTCTTCAAAATCCTATTCTGAATCGTCGATTTTGGCGGCGAAAATGTAACTAGGTTGTTAACTACTGTAGAGTCTAGCAGACTGCAGTTTTTGCGGCCCGGTAATGGTTCTTTGCATAACCTTTATCACTTTGCGTATTTTGGGCTGTATTTTTTTTAAAAAAACAAAAAACGTATAATATGCATATGTTTGAATCAAATTGAGCGTATGTCACTACTATGAGGTTAGCAAAAACATTCTTGTGAGTATAAAGCTTATCGATGATGACAGAAGTAATTGACTAATCAGGAAGGAGTAACTTTTTTTTCTCATACAGTAGAACCTCTATAAACTGATCCCCCCAAATTTTATAACCTCTCAAATTTTATCACTCTGGCCCGGTCCATCAATGGGACTAGGTAAAAAATTTATATTCTTATAACTTATCACTTTTCCTCTTTCCCGACAATTTTATAATTTTATAAATTCGTTTATTTCTCGATCAGTTATGGTGGAAATAGCTAGTGATAGGCCTCTGTTTAGGACTATTCTGGTGGAGATGGCGTACTCTGTCATTCATCTTCACAATCGAGTCAACAAAAGTAGGATAACTGTCCTTTTGCTATGTCTAGAAAAGCTGGAGCTTGGAAAGCATCTCCGATGCCTCCCCCGATGTGACCACCGGAAGCTCCTGGTCGTCGTCGTCATCATCATTGTCCGCAGGCAGCGACGATGGCTGGAATTGTTCGATGATAGCCTTTGTAATGTCATCGTCGGTGGGCACACTGGCAACTGTCTCCTCGTCAAGATAGTTGAGAGGGTTGTGGATTTCCATGGGGTTGCGATAGTGGAACTCACGAATCTACTCTTCTAGTTCAACGACCAGTTCAGCAGGGGGTTCGATCTCCTGGGTGGTAGTCGCATCTGAGCGGTGTTGACGGTGCTGGAAACAGTTCTTGATGGTCGTTCACTGGACATCTTGCTTCCAGGCTGCGATGGCGTTTTGGATGTCGTCAAGGAGGTTGATCTTCTCCGGGTATGCGACGCTACTTTCAATCCTTGATAGCAGTTGGTTGTTGAATCGACGGTGATAATAGGCCTTGAATGTGCGAATGATTCCATCGTCGCACGGTTGAATTTTCGAGGTGGTGTTTGGCGGCAGGTAGAGCAGTGTTGTGTTCCTTAGCTAAATGTTGAGCTTCTCCAGATTAGCGTCTTTGATGTGCGCACTGTAATTGTCGAGGGGCAGTATCACCTTCCGTCCATCCATGCGCCGATCAAAAGCCGTTAGCCACAGTTTGAAAATGTTATGTGTCATCCAGGCATTTTTGTTGGCATGATACTTGTAGTCGAGGTTGTCAATGTTCATGTTCTTGAAGCAGCCGGGGCGAAACGACTTGCCGATGATCTAGAGTGGTAGTTTGTCAGACCCGTCAGCGTTGCAGCATACAGTGATGGTGATGCGCTCCTTGTTTTGCTTGCGGCCTTCGAGCTATCTGGTGGCAAGTGAGTTGTCGACTTGCATACGATAGAAAAGCCCAATTTCGTCCATGTTGTATATGTCAGCAAATGCATACTGGTCCAGGATTGTGCGGATGCGTGGTAGGGACTCCTCGATGATCTCCGTGTCCACAACACCACTCTCGCCAAATCGACGGTGCGACCGTATCTAATGCCATTGCTTGAATTTGGCCAGTCATCCGCTCGAGAACTCAAATTTTGGTGCGTCAGGATGCAGCCTCTCCAGGAATTGGGCAGCCTTTTGGCGGATCATCTCCTCACTAATGTTGATATTAGCCTAATACGCCTCCACCCACTGTGCCAAAGCTTCATCCACATCTTGATACATGACCGGTCGTCGGGTTTTAGTGTTCCCATTTACAGTTTCCTCCCGTGCCAGCAACTCCGCCGAATGTTACAGAGTGTTGCTGATTGTCGCATGCATCACCGTCACCTGGTGAATCTCTTCCAACCACTTCACCAGGGCCCTCTGACTGAGGGCTGGGTTGTCCCTCTTATATCGATAGAGGGCAATGCGCAGGGACTCCGTTAGATGGTTGTGGGCTGGTTTGGGGGACTTCGCCATTGTTGGTTGTTGGTGAAGAAAAAAAACGGGTCCTGCCTTGCTTTTATGCACAAGCAGTGTAACAAAGTCGATCTACAAGTCATTGTATTCGTTCGACAACTGAGCTACATATCTGGGGATACAATTCGAAGTAAAAACTGGTCATTTGTCGATTTTCCAGAATGTTCCCTGATGTTCCATCCCTACCGATTCATGTGGATTTGACCGGATTAATCAAGAACATATTGTATCGACAAGAAGGCTCCAAAACATTCCGTGACTTTCCAAGGGGTCTCCACGACCTTCTGCAGAGTGTAGCTCAAATCTGTACTATGTATATCTAATTTAGGGCAAAATGTGAAGTGCGCTGGAGGGACAATACTCCGGTTACAAGTAGGTTCGGAAAAAAAGTGCTGGACTTCAAATTTTTTCACCCTTTTTCTCTGCCAAAGACGGGTTGCCTTGATGATAAAAAATGCAAAGAAAATGGGAAAAAAGAGCAGCCTACAGCTTTTGAACCCTGCGCCTCACAGTTCCAAACTCTCCCATAATTTATAACCTCTCAAACTTTATCACTGGCTACCGATCCCTAGGTGATAAAATTATAGAGGTTCTATTGTACTAATGTACAAAACGTCAGTTGTTTGAACGGGTTCCAGTCGCAAATTCAACTCTGGTAGCAATTTTGGCATGTCGTGTAAGCAAATGCCACTCACTGATTGTTGAAAGCCAATTTCTCCTACCATTGAAGGTCAAAATTCATCTCCCAATTTTTGCCATTGAAGATCAAAATTAGTCTCCCTGAAAGATAGCTGAAAATATGTGAAGCATTTTAATGTATTGTTGTGACCCGAGATTAGGGTTGTGGATGAAACCTTATTTGGATGAAGTTGATCATGAATTGACAACTGCCAAAGGCCAGAAGGCTACAAACTTTCAAGCAATTGTTGGTAATGGGGAGAAGTCTTTTGGTCTGTTTGTTTTGCATTTTGTTATTATTTTGTTTCTTGTAGGTTATTGGAAACGACATTGTTATGGTGATTGTTGCTTTGACAACGCTCGGGATAGGTTTTGTCTTCTTGTTCTTGATGTTGGAAGATTTGGGGTTGTGTTTGAATTGTGCTGCATTGTTTTTGGGAGGATTGCAAGGAATGGAATGAAGGGGATGCTCAATATAAAATGGTAATTTGGAGACAATAGAGGGGAAAAAAACAGAACAAAGTTTTTTCTTATGTTTTGACTTGGTTTTCCATTGGTGTATGGATATCAAGGAGAAGCAATTAGGAATCATGGTGGATTGTTGGGGATGAATGCCCCTACTATCATGACCTTAATACTCTCTCCTTGAAGTTATTTATTTCCACTACACCATGAACTTCATAGAAAGAAATGTAGGTTTAGAAGCAGCATGTGAGCCATACCGACACAACCATGTGCAGTAGTCTCAGTTTTTAAGAGTTACATCAGGGTTATTTGAGTGGGGTGAGGTTATTATGGGCTTTTAGCGACTTCATAAAGAATCATGAATGTGTTTGGTGCAAAGGGGGGTTGTTTTCTTTTCTAAAGGGTATTGTTGGTGAATAAGGAATTAAATTAGTCCTCTTCTTCAACAAAGGCTAATAACCATAATTTTAGAACTCTGTTGCGTAATTAGGAGTGAGAATTCTCTAGAAGATTGGGGGTAGAATTAGGCACCAAAATTTGCGGTGTTCAACATAACATTAGTCTTGTTATGGTATTTAAGGAGTAGCAAAGATGTTAGAAATTCTTGAAATAGTGGAAGGGATGTTAATGGAAGGTTAATAGAGATAAACAAATCTTCAAGCCATTGAACATAACGTTAATTCGAAGCAATTCAATGATTAAATAGATAGTATGATAGTGAGCCAATGACGATAGGAGTCTGATGATAATTGAAACATTTATTTATAATAGGGATAAGCTCAGTAAGGAGCTGCGAGTACATGTAAAATCCTGAATTATGCCATAGTGATAGTTCACAACTGCAAGAAATCTAGGATGCGTTGGATGGTGCGAATTAGGTAGTCCGCCTTGCTATTGGGAGGCAGTCGACGAATCGGGCCGTGCAACCAACGATAGTGACCAACGCCGGGAACTGAAGACCATGCGAAGATAGAAGTATCTTTAGTTTCGTAACAACCTTCGCAAACGATCTCGGGTTCGTCACCAAAAGCGGGGTCGACTTGCAACAAGATCACCAGGGTGCGAGAGTTCGGAGAAATACGATGGTACCAGGCTCGAGGGGGTTCGACTTCAAGACGAGCACACACCTCTCGAGGTTCGGGTTCTTCATCACGAGGATGCTATGTTAGGGTAAGATCTAGAGACGACTCTAGAGGCGGTTCTTCATTCGCTTGTGCGGCTTGCAGCTCATAAGATGTGACCATGCGCAATACCATAAATTCAAAGAAAGGAAAAAAGTCAGATCTTCAATCAAAATCAAATTGACAATGAAGGTGTGAAAGACTTGTTACATTGAGGTGCACAATTGTAATTTATAGATCGAAGAAAAGGAAAGAAAGGCGTGAATAACGGCTTAGGACCATGGTAAAGTAAAACCATAAGGTCAAAGGAAAAAAATTGAAGGTTTAAAGTAAAGTTGTTAGGGGGAAATGGAAGAGGTGAAAAGGTGTTTTCCCTTCACATTCCATGACCACCAAGCATGGGATCTTCCATGACCACCAAGCATGGGATCTTCCATTGACCACCAAGCATGGGATCTTCCATTGACCACCAAGCATGGGATCTTCCATGGGCCACCAAGCATGGGATCTTCCATGGGCCACCAAGCATGGGATCTTCCATTGACCACCAAGCATGGGATCTTCCATTGACCACCAAGCATGGGATCTTCCATTGACCACCAAGCATGGAACCTTCCATTGACCACCAAGTTTTGGATCCACCTTCACCTCCCTATTCCTTCTCTTTAAAAGGCGGGCTTGGATGATTGGGGGCTCTTGCCTTGGAGATAATTTCCATGCAATCTTGAATACTTGTTCCCACAAGCTTCTCAAGGAGGCAAAGAATGATGAGTCTTAAGAGAGGGAGGAAGGAAAGAAGGTAGAGGAAAAATCTTGTAATAGTTTTAAAAATGGGGGTGAAAAATGATAGTGTTGGAAGGTCGGAACTTTAGAGAAACCTCACAAACCTTCTCGGGTTTCTTAGCATAACTTCTTGCTGGTTTAACTGCAAAGCCTAAGATTTGGTAGGTAGATGCGCCTTATAGTTAGCTTTCTAAGAAGCTAAGGCAAGCAAAATTTGGATAATGTATGTGTTAGAAACAATGTTTTAAGTGACTGATGGTCTGTAGCAAGGTTGAATTATCACTTTTGTAAAACCCTCTCGGGTTTTGTAGCATGATTTCTTGCAGGTTTAACTGTAGAGCCTAAGATTTGGTAGGTAGATGTGCCTTGTTGTTAGCTTTCTAATGAGCTAAGGCAAGCCAGATTTGAACAAGGTATGTGTTAGGAATGAGGTTTTTAGTGACTGAGGGTCTGCAGTCGAGTTGAACCGACTACCTTCACAAAAACCCTCTCGGGTTTGGTAGCGTAACTCCTTACTGGTCTAGATGCAAATCCTAAGATTTGGTAGGTTGGTGCGCCTTGTAGTTAGCTTTCTAAGAAGCTAAGGCAAGTAAGATTTGGATAATGTATGTGTTAGAAACAATGTTTTAAGTGATTAATGGTCTGCAGCAAGGTTGAATTATCACTTTTGTAAAACCCTCTCGGGTTTTGTAGCATGATTTCTTGCTGGTTTAGCTACAGAACCTAGAATTTGGTAGCAAGATGTGCCTTGTTATTAGTTTTCTAGAGAGTTATGGTAAATCAGCTTTGAATAACATATGTGTGAGAAACAACATTTTAAGTGACTAGTGGTCTGCAGCTATGTTGGACATGGTGTGAGTCTTAAAACATTGGTTTAAATGAATGTCAATTTGACGTGAAGCCCTAGGATGTGTAGTGTGCGAACTCGAAAAACTTGTATCTATTAGCTCTAATCATAAATGTTGCATAGAAGGTGGGCTACTTAATTTCAACTACAAACACAATCTAACATCTATAATTACATTTGCATTCTTCCCTTCACTAGTAGCATTTATGCTTTCAAGCATAATCACCTTGTAGAACCGGGAGTGAAGGGACGGAAAGTCACCTCACACAACATTTAGGGGTTTTGTGAACGGTTGGAATGGTAGTTCAAATTTGACATGTTTGAGTTTCTATGGAAATATCGAACGATATGTATAAGTTTTGTTGTTCTAGAAGAGAGTACCTATAATTGTGGGAGCTCCAAGGAAAAAGACTAGGTTTTGAAAAGAGGTCTAGGTCTGCGTTGAATATTTCTATTGATGACCAAGTTGGGACCTTGCTTCTTTTTCCTTGTTTAATTTCCTCTACAAATTGTGTGATGGATTCTATTATTTTACTTATTTTGGGGAGCAATTCCATGTGAGATGGGAATTCTTACAATTGTTGGGATTTGCCACAAAGATGACTAGTTGTCCCATAAAAATGAAATTGGATAATGTTGATACTTTAAGGCCCATAATCTTTATTTTTTGTGTTAACTAGGCTAAGCAGTAACCTTCCATTTAAATCAATGTCTTTGAATTTTTTTTGATATCAATATTTTCATTGTTTTTTAGGATTATGTTCCTCATTTTCTATTGATCAAACTTTGTAGCTAGAAAGAAAATATTCCCTTTCTTTCTTGGTGACAATATAATGTGTTGGAAGGTTTGTAAAGATTGTGACAATGTGACTTAAAAGGGACATGAAGGAAAAAAAAAAGGAAGAAAGTGTAACAAACTGTCCTAATCTGACACATAATTGTTAGTTTTGATCATTTACCATTGTGGTAAACGTAATTTGCTCCAAATAGGAATTGTTTGTTTGTTTAACATTATGTGAGCAGATGTCAACATTAATGAAAGTTGAAGAAAGGTGAATGCCTAGTTTGTTGTTTTGGTGATGTGAACTTGCATGATTATCAACATTGTTGTTTGCTCTTCATAGCAAATTGAAATACTTGGGCAACAATTGGCTTAAAAGATTTGGTGGTGGCGAGAAAGTTTGTAGAATGTTGGATTTAAAAAGTAGAAGAATGTTCGTATGGGATTGACCAAGGAAACTAAATTTCTAGACTTAAAGAGTTGTAAATGTCTATGGTTTTTCTAAGGCACTAATGAGATGAATGTTCTTGAGGTGTTTAACTTTGGTTTAACTAAATTTCCATTGCACTAAAGATTTAGTGTTTTATTAAGTAAAATGTTTAGGGATGGGCTAATGGTGAATGCCATGAAAAACTGAAGGGTTTTAAAAGTTGTCCATCATTAGTAAAAATCTTCAAATATGTGACTGAATTTATAATTAGTATTCCAATTATAAAAAACAAAAATGATTAATAGTCCCAAAGTTATTGTGCATAAGTTGTTTAAAACAATAGTCATTTAAAACACGATGTGGCACAATGATGTGATGAATATCATCCATTAGTCATAATGGACATATGTGAAATCATTAATGGTAATTTAATCATTTTATTATTATTTTATTATTATTATCAATTGAACCCAAAAACTTGGGGAACGTTATTCTCAAAATTTATAATATTTATTAATATAATATAAATAATAATTTTTTAATTCCAATTATTTTTAATCTTATTATTTTTCACCTATCAATTATTGACACATGTCACCACTTAACTTAAGTAGTCTAAGTAGGTATGGAATATTTGGTCAATATTTCAATGTTGACTACAGTGCATGTCATTTGTGAAATGTGATCCTTGGACTTCAAGGATGGAGTTCAACTCCTTTACACCAAACCACCCCATTTTTTATGAAAATAATCTAATGTTTATTCTATTTAAACCATACTTCACTTAAACATTACATCAAACTTCAAAATTAATAATTCATATATTATTGATAATTTGCCCAAATGAAAAATTTGAAAATTTATTCATAAATTTTCTTCAACAACGTAAACAACTATATAATTTATTTTTTACAAATGTAAATTCAGTTCAAAAAACATTTATTTGAATATTTTTATTGAATAACATTTCAATGATAATACTTTGGAAAATTTAAATTCAAACACATGATTTGTAAATGAAAAAACTTATGGCTAATACATGAATAAATAAAATATATTTTTCATATCTTAAACCTTCATTTGGTTGAGGAACTTATATTATACAATTTTGCTTCCAATATATCATAATTTTACTAATAAATTTTAATTTAGACATATGAATCCATATAATTTTTGCACATAAAATATTTATTAATAGGTCATTAATTAATTATATATATATATATTTTTAAATATTGATCATATTAAATATGAGGCATAAATTTAATCTAAATATTTTGATTTTATATGAATATTAATTAATTTATATTCAAATATTAACTAATTTTCTGCAATTATACATTTTATTCATTTTTACACATATAATCTAATATAATTTTGTACTAATATTTTTTTACACATGTAAATATTTATACATATAGTCCATAAATTTTTATCTAAATCTATTATAAAATTTCAATGTACAAGTAAATTATATATTTCCCACATCTTACATTTTTATTTTACTTTTAAATTAAAATATAAAAAATAATTTATAGTATATCATACTTTTACCATAAAAAATTATTTCAATTTATGATATTTAATTTAGTCGCATTGAATATTTAAATGGATTACATATCAAGTATATTTTTTAAATATGTAATAAAGGTTTTTATATTACCTATATGTATAATATTAATCAAAGTCAGTCCTTCCATGTAACACATATTTAATTAATTTAAGACTTTACAAAAATTTGAAAATGCACACATAAAATTTACAATGTTGGGTAAAAGTATGCAAACATAAGTTTAAACTTGCCTACTTTTCCTATTGCTTGGAAAGTAATCAAGATTTTACAATATTAATGTGGCACATTAGGATTTGTTAAAGGGGATGGATGAAAGCAAGGTCAATTTTGAACCCTAATGGCCAATTTTTTGAAATGGTATTCTTATCGCATGTGTGTTCTTAGTCAACAAGGTTCATCATGTGTTTTTTGAGTCTCAATAAGATTGGAACATGTGTGCAAGTTTCTTTCATGTCATAAAAATGTAAGTTAAGTTGATTTTCAAAACTCTTCTTGTTTGTGTGCAAAATCAAATTGAGTCTCCCACATTTGCTTTTAATTCATTACTAGAAATTTTGGGTTTTGCAACTGTCATTTGCAACTAAAATTCAGTTGCGTGCGACACATGCAATTGCAAATTTATGTAGTTGCCTAAGACAAGTTACACATGACATTCAATTGCATGCGACACTACGTATGCAACATGTATATACGGTGTTAATATACATGTTCATCCATACATATTAATCCAAATGTAGTTGCACCTTATGTGCAACTCTCCTTGCAACTGCAATGCAACTAATAAAAATATGACATGTGTTTAAAAATTGGACAACTAGTTTGTGGACACATGTCATTATTTAATTTTTTTGTTTTCAAAATTAAAAATTCATTCGATCAATTTCAATCATTAAAGTTTATGCCATTAAGATGATGACAAGTGGCACACCATGGAACCTTCATTGACCTTTTGGCATGTGTCTTTTTTAAACACCAATTATATGATGACACTGCAATTAAAGCCCACCTATTTTTTAATTTTAAAATATTAATTAATGAAATTTAAGTCATCAAATTTATGATTAATAAGATGTTGACACGTAGGTAGGCAGGTAATTATTAAGCCCTATTAAGTAGGTAGGTTTATTTAAGTATATAAGTAGGTTGGACATAGCTAAGTTTAGGCTACATAGGTAAAATTAGGATAATCCAATTTTATTTTTAAGATCAACCATTTCACAAAGGTCAAACTTTATTTATTTGCTCATCCCCAATGGCACTTGGTGTTTGGTTATTAGCAAGTTATTAATTTTAATTATATATTGAGCCAAATATAATTGGAAGCCAAAGGATATGGGATAAAAAATTCCATTGCAAACTTTATGAACCAACTTAATTGCACATTAGATGAAACTAATGTATTAGAATATAGCAACCAGATGAGGGCTTTGTCGTTTCTAGTGTCCAAACAAAACTTGAAACCCTCCTCTTGGCACATCTCAAACACTAAGAATCGTCTAAAACATATTAGAAATGAGAAAGTTATGGCCCCCCAAAGTAAAGGGGGTCAAAAACTCAGAAAAAAAACCATTGAACATTACAAAGGCCAATTCTTAAACACCCAGAAAGGTCCTTTTATGTTTTGTTTTGTTATTAAAGTTCTAACATGATTTGTATAACTTCAAATTACGTTCCTATAACATTTTAAATCATTTAAAATGAAAAAAAAGAAGAAAAGTCATGAGGTTTGAAAGTAGGAGGGGTCCAAAGAAAAAAAAAAAAAAAAAACATTTTGTAACCTGTAAACTTTTTTTTTTTTCTTGATAACTTTTCATTATTCCTTTTTTTTGCACTTCAAAGATGATTATAGAATTTTTTAAATTATTATTACCACTTAATGAAAATATGTTTTTAACATATTGCATAGCCTAAACTAGTAATTAGCTTAAGATGTTTGTGTAATTGTAAGTTAATTCATGTAGCCTATTTACATTGATATTTTAACATAAATAATACAATTTAATTATATAATACCTATTGATATATTATATATATGATTGATTATCATTATAATTATAATAAACATTTAATTGATAGTTATGAATATTTATTACAAATTTTAATATTATCATATTAGTTGATTTTGAATAATTTTTTTATTTAATCAAATTTAGATTTTCTTTAAAATATTCCAAATAAAATAAAATAAAATAATTTTACTTGCCAAAAAATATATTTAAATATATTTGAAAAATAAAATTTTAAAAATTGCAATATATATTTAAACCATGGTTTAGTTTAACTTAATTTAATTTAATATAATTTAGTTGAGTCATAATTAATTTATCCATTATTATATTTAGCTTAATTTATTTTAGCCATATTTATTTCATGCTAATTTAATTTAGCATAATTTTTTAGCCCTAATTAATTTGGCCTAACTTAATTTAGCCATATTTATTTTAGCCCAATTTATTTTAACCATAATTAAAATATTTTATTTTATTTTAGCCATAAGTAATCTAACCTAACTTAATTTAACCATAATTAGTTTGGCCTAACTTAATTTAACCATAGTTAATTTAGCATAATTTAATTTAACCATAATTAATTTAGCCTAATAAATATAGGCATGGTTAGTTTTAGTCTAATTTAATTTAGCCATAGATATTATAGCCTAATAAATTTAGCCATGGTTGATTTGAACCATAATTATTTTAGCTTAACTTAGTTTAAATTTGGTTAATTTAGCTTAATATAATTTAATCATGGTTTATTTAAGTTTTAAGTTCATTTAGCCTAGGTCAATTTAGCCATGGTTATTGTAACTTAGGTTAGTTTAGGTTAGCCTAAGTTAGCATGGGGTTAACCTTAATACTAGAGGCACATAATATTATTATACATAACCTATGTAAATATATTAAGTATAATCATTTAAGTATGTATAAATAGGCCATCGTTTTTATGACATGTGTCCATGTTGTACACATTTAGTTGCACACACAATCATATGGCTAAAAAACTATACAATATCAAATTTATAATAGTAAACATGACTGAGATAATTGCAAATGACAACTAGTTGCATGTGAATTACATAGTGACTAGTTGTAAACGACAACCAATTGCATGTCAATTACATAGTGACTAGTTGCAAACGACAACCAATTGCATGTCAATTACATAGTGACTAGTTGCAAACGACAACCAATTGCATGTCAATTACATAGTGACTAGTTGCAAACGACAACCAATTGCATGTCAATTACATAGTGACTAGTTGCAAACGACAACCAATTGCATGTCAATTACATAGTGACTAGTTGCAAACGACAAGATTTTTAGTAGTGATTGCTTCAGTGCTCAAATCTATCAAACTTAAATTATTCTTGTGTATTAAGGAGTCATATTTAGCATTTCGATCTTTGAAACTTAAGGTAGCTAGTTGTTTGTGTAAATGTTTAAACAGATTTGTGAATCAAAATGGTAAAAAAAAGTGCAAGATCAAAAAAAAGGATGTAAAATTCCCACCATTAGTAAAAAACCCCACTTTTACAACTAGTGTTTGACTATAAACCAAATAGAAAACTACATGGAAGACACCCCACCATAACATTTTGGTTGAATTTCTGAACAATTGGAAGTTGGATCGTGAACATAATAGAATCAAGGTTATGTTGGGGGACAAGCAAAGAATAATAGACAAGTATGTCTTGGCAAAAGTTTTTAAAATCTATCATATAGGAGAGATAAAGGTAGACCATGCAAAAATGTCTAATGCCAGAGTAGCATTAACAGATATAGCAGATAGGGTCCCTAACACTTACAATACTAATGAAGGGTGAATTGTGAAAAAAATGAGGTCAGAGTATGTTAATAGAATTATTGCCACTATGTTAATTATTTACCAAAAGGATAAGATGCAATATTTTAACAATAAGTATGTTATGATGATCTCTAGAGCAAATCATGGAGAGTCTTGTTAATTGGGCTACAATCATGTATTCTCAATTGGTTAAGGAATTGATTAGATGGGACAAGTGTCAAAAAAATATGATTGAGGGAACAATAAAAAGAGAACCAAAAAAAGATGTATGCCATTTTGCCATAGTCCAAGAATTTTTATTTTGGAAATGGTTTCTGTTAGAAGGAGCAGAATCATAGGAGAAGAAGAAACAGGCAAAGTAGCCTCAAGAGGACAAATGAAGAAGAAATAGTCCGAGGCAAAGGTTTTTAAGAATAAAAGGCCTTTGAACTCTACACACATCTCTTTTTAAAAAAAGAAATAGCCAAAGATTAAGACAACCAGAATAGTGGTTTTGATGTCTTCATCTAATGATGAGAGAGGGAGACTTTGCAAAAGAGGTAGAGAGGACATGAGGATACTACAATGAGAAGTAGTATTGATCTTGAACAAACAACATAATTACTGAGGAAGCAATAACATCAGAATTAGAGACAAAAAGAGAAATCTATATCTCCTAAATTTAATCCAAGACTACCAATTTCTCCCAAGTAGGAGCAAAGGCTAAATGGGCAGGAGCATCAAAGATGGCCCAAGAAGGAGCCAAAGTCTTAAGCTTAGCAATCAATAGATGAGCAAATACACGATTTTGACCAAGATTCATTAGAAATACAACAATATGTTCCATCACCACAAAATAATGGAGGTATGCTACCTTTAAGACCAAGTTATGCAATAGGCATGAATGTATTTAAAGAAGTTTGGACTACACATAGGAGTCTAGGTTCATCAAGTACAAGTTCCAAGGGTCAAACTCTTAGGTTTGTGAAAGGGATAGAAGCAAAATTGGATGAACACAAAAGAGTTGCTACCATGTTTCAATAAGGAGCAAAATAATGTATAAATGATAAATATTTTGTTTATACTTTCTCATATGGAGATCAAGAACAAGCAAATTATAGAGGAAAAGGATAGATATGTTCAAAATCTGCAAGGAGCTTTGGAGAACAAGCAGAAGCTGAAAGCAAAATTACATGATAGGAATAGTGAGAATAATCAAGTATTGGCAAAACTCCAAGCATTTAAACAAAAGATCAATAACATGGAGAAACAAAACAAGGATTTAGAAAACATTAGAATAGAAAGGGATTCTTTGTAGGCAACTTTAAAGTAGACAAATGCCAATTATTAGGGTTTAGAAATAGAGAAGGATACTCTAAATGTAGAACATAGCAAACGTCAGGGAGACTATAAGAACATGGTAGAAACTTTCTATTAAGGGGGTAGGATGAGTACATGATTTTGGATGAACAAGGCAACTAGGATAGGGAACTTTGTTAGTTTGAATTTTGAATTATTGTTGTTTTGATCATGATGATGTGACTTAGGATTGTTCAAAAGGAGGGAGTTCTAGAAAACAAATAAGCTACTTAAACATAGAGTTTTGGGAAAGATCAAGAGTTATTTGTTAGTAGAAAACCACAAATTTTGTTTGGATAAACTATAGATTTGTTGTTTTGGGATTTTTTTTCAACAAGACATGGGATTCTATTACATTTTGATTCAAATTTTATGGTATTACAGATATGCATAGACTCCTATAGTGAATGCTATGTTCAAATTGTTGGGTGAATTATTGTAGCATTAGCATATGATGAAATGAATTGCAATTTTGTTTCTAGAATTTTTTATAATGTATTCTGAAGGGTAGGTTCTAGTTAGATGAAATAACCATGAATATGGTGTTTCATTGAATGGCAGTGTTAAAAATGTGGAGAATTAAAACTTAAAAATTGAATATATGCATGTGAAATGTAAACATGTTGTTACAATGGAGTGAAATATTTTGCAAGAATTAAATTTCATGTCTACCATTCTCTTAATGTAGCAGAAGGAGTTGCAGGAGCTTAGAGTGGATAATGCCAATGCATATCAAGCTAAGAATGAGATACAAAGGCAAGTTGACTAAAGGCATGCACATATGGACATAAAATTTCATAAGTAGATGGCCCTTAATGAAAAGTTAAATAAAATTTTGGAGGAGACTTAGAAGAAAAAACCCATCAATTATGATGTTGTCTTTAGAAAAAATAGTGAATTCAAGAAGCAAAATACTTTGTTTTAAGCAAAGCTCAAGGCATTATTAATGGAGGAAAAAGATGCAAACTTATGGTGGGATACAATTTAGGACATTGTCCAGAAAGATATTGGGAAAGTTTATAGAAAGTATGAGAGGAATGAAAGGTTATACAAACATAAGATTTTTCATATGGAAAAAGTGAGTTGTAGCAACATGATCATATTCAAATTACATTAGATTTGTAATCAAATTAACAGTTACAAGTTATATCAGAATTGCAACAACAGGGTCAAAATTAGATCACATTAGATCTACAGTTACAATAGTAGCTATAAATGACAATAAAATTATACTTTCAAGAGCAGAAAATAATCTACCAACAAATAATTGCACAATTATTAATAGGGACATCATAAGAATAACAACAACATTTGTATATAGCAAAGAATCAGATAATGCTTTAATTTGAAGTACAAGAAAAATAGATTGTAGTACAAATAGATTAGATTTTTGAATCACAAGATCAGATTCAATAACGTAGCCTAACACTTTTTTTATCTAAAATTTTGGTATGTAATTCAAAGTACAGGTGGGGTAATGTTAAGTTAATAGTTATTTGTGATAATTATTAATTAGTATATATTTTTTATTTAATTACTATTCTGGGAATTATTAGTTAGATTACATCATTTTTATCACCATTTGAATTTGAATAAAACATAGGATTGTTTTTTGTGGAGGAATATCTTGGGAGAAGAGGAAGAGATTAGTACTATTGTATCATTGTAGAACATGGAGCTTTGATGGAGTATGAGAAAAATATAATTTAATTTTTGGAAAAGCTTTCTTTCCATCGTCAAAGTTTGTTGTTTTGATGTTTTTATCATACTTTCATTATTGGATTTTAATTTTGAAACAAGTTCTAAGTAGATCTGAATGAATAGACTTTGTTAGTATTAGTTTTATTACATTTTAGTCTAGAATATAACAATAGAAATTTTGTATTTACTAATGTTTCTGGAATGTTAATCACCTTTTAATTTTATGGACATCTTCTTGGAATTTTGTAGTTAGAGGTAGAGGCAATCAAATTGTCTGATTCCACAACAAGGGAGTTGACGCGCTCCTTGGTCCCGGGGTGAACCCACTTGAGGGTTCACCAAATGTCAAGTTGCGGAAAGTTGGGACCGAGGGCACGCTCCCGGCTTCCAACTCTAGAAAGGGGTACAGGGTCGAGTTGGGAGCCCCGGGATTAGACTAGGAAGAGGGACTAGAAGATCAAGCTTGAATCTGCATCCAAAAACCAACCACGGGAGGTTAGTTTTGCATTCGGGACACCCTTGGGTGTTGGGACTTGCCACGGGCACTTGGACACACAAGACTCACCACGGCCCGGACTCGGGAGTAAGCCACCACCTTACTCCCCCTATAGTATTCTCTACAGCTCGTCGTGAGGACTACATCCAAATGGCACAAAAATCCCGGGACTCCCGAAATGGAGTCCCGAAATTGTCTCGGCGGGACTCCCGAAACTTTGAACCGCCATAACTCCCGATTGCAGAGTCCGATCGCGACGAGGTCTGAACCGAAGTTGTAGCCCTCGTTGAGATCTTTCCAACGCCATGTCGCACTCCCGAATCGGATGTCAAAAAGAGGTCGATTCCCGACTTTTAGTGGTCGGGAGTCAAACTGCCAGTTTGACTCCCGGCCCTTATTTTGCCCATAACTCGGGCTGCAGATGTCCGAATTGCCAATGCGAGGCCATTTTCGATATGTACGTTTCAAGACCTTTCCAATGACATCAAGAACACCCCAATGCGAGGTCTTTTTCCCCTTGCTGTCGAGCTCTAACCATTCGGGAGTCCCGAAGGACTCCAAATCCCCAACTTTTCCAAGTGTTGGGCTTCACCCCCACACTTGGCCAAGTTAGGGTTGCGACAAGACTTCAATGTTATTATTTATCAATTAGTGAAGGTCTTGTCTCTCTTAGACTATATTCAAAAGTGAAGATTTGAGTTATGGGAATTGACTACTAGGAGTTCAAAGTGAAGGGTGATATCACATGAGGAAAGATGTGGGAGCTTCAAATTGGAGTAAAGGAAACATTGAAATGTGTGTTTTTATAGGTGAGAAATCTTATGAAATTTTCAATAATTTGCATTCCATTGTTGAGGCTTGATGTAGGGCTTTGTTCTTCGCATCTGTCGCCTTAGACTTTTTAGAGCCATACATGGCTATAAATAACTCCTTTCTAATTCAAAAGAACTTGATCAAGACTCAATTGGTGCTGACTGATAGTAATTATTAATGTTATATTTCTTTGGATAACACTGTCCTTCTATTAATAATAAGTTAGTGCCAACTAAGGTCTAAAAAACGACCCAATTGCTTCTTCTAGGACTTAGTCGGTGTTGATTATGATCCATTGGTACCCTTTATGGGTTTCGTGAACCTTCAACATATCCAATATATATAGGTTGGAGTTTAATTGACACCGATTGAACATTTTTTAAGTTGCTTTTGTTAGGTGATGTTAACAATCATTTTATGTTTAATTCCCACTTGACTCTTTACCAATTGGATTTCATAAGTACTTTTTCCAAATACTATTTCCATCCAATGTCATTTAGGAAATGTTTGGACTCTTCAGCATTTGGTGCAATCCAAAGTTTGATAGCACTATGTATGAAAAGGAGCTTGTCAAAAACTGGGGCTCTTTTCATCTGCCTTATTGTGGTTGGTACCTTGATTGTCCTTTGGACTGCACTCCTATCTCAAAGAGGTTAGAGCAAGAGAAATTTGATCCGGGATTCTTGGAGAGCTTGCATCTTCTCAACGAAACAAGAAGGAGGATATTGATAAGAAGAAGAAGAAGAATAAGGATGTTAAAGTTTCAAGCATTCCATAGGCCACGCAAACTTTAGCTAACATTGAAAACCTTGAACAAAATGTAAATGCTAAGTTATTTGAGTTCCATGATTCTCTTAATTGTGTTGTTCCGTAGGATAATTCTCCTAGAGCTTTTAGGAGTAGGAGGGGTTGTGCTATTTAGCCATTGTTGCACATGCAAAATAGGAGAAGACTTGTACATGAGTCACCTGAGACTTCAAAGGGGAGATCTCATCTTCAACCACCTTAAAGCCCAATATTCACTATTAGCCACAAGACCTCAAGGCTGGTTATGAAGGCTCTCAATATTGATTGGCCTTAAAGACAAAAGTTTCAACTCATGCGTGGCCTTTGGCTTTTAAGATATAAAGGATTTATGGATGAAAGTAATATTGGTTTGAAATATTATTCCTCATCAAATTACCTATTTCTATTGGATTCAATAACTAGGATTGTATTGATATATCACAGGACTCCCCAAAGGACAGAATGGACCTCATCATTGCTGAAGTCCCAAGAAATTTGCCTGCCCGCGTGTTGGACCTTGTCTCAAGTATTCTCAATTGGAATGTAAAAGTTGATAACTATGTTGTATCCATTTTTGGATTTGCGGACAAATATCTTGTAAGGGATGGATTCATCCTTTTTTTTTTACAATAATGATTTTTGGGTTTTGAGAGACATCAAGTCCTATTTGGAGAACTATAATTTCAAAATTCATTCAAAGTTTGTCATCGTCAAGAGTATGCACTACACAAATCCCAAATTCCACAATAAAAAGGTAAACCTTTTTTTAAACTCCACCAAGGCTTCTTGTGTCCACATGAGCTCAATACTAACATATCTCTTGTAATGTATGTCACAAATTTTCATAGTAGTGACATACGCTCAATTTGATTCAAACATATGCATATTATACGTTTTTTGTTTTTTTAAAAAAAATACAGCCCAAAATACGCAAAGTGATAAAGGTTATGCAAAGAACCATTACCGGGCCGCAAAAACTGCAGTCTGCTAGACTCTACAGTAGTTAACAACCTAGTTACATTTTCGCCGCCAAAATCGACGATTCAGAATAGGATTTTGAAGACACAATAGCAATGGGTGAGAGAGAACAAGCTGCACAAGAGAGAAGAAGAAAATCGGGCTTCAAGCTGAAACTAGGGCCCAACGGCAGAAGGTTACTGAGCGGAGCCATAGCTGGAGCTTTTTCAAGAACTACAGTGGCACCATTAGAAAGTCGAGACCATCCGCACGCATTTGATGGTTGGCAACCATGGCCATTCGCTCCCTGAAATCTTTCACTGGATCATCACCAATGAAGGATGGCCTGGGCTTTTTCGTGGCAATGCCATCAATGTCATTCGCGTCGCCCCCAGCAAAGCCATCGAGGTTAGTGTTATTGGTACTCTCTCTCTCTTTTTCATTACTTCTATTCCCCAGTGAAAAGCTTCAAACAAGTATTCACCCACGAGCAAAGCAAGCAAGCAAGCAAGCTCGAGATTGCAAACCGCATTTCTTCACGTTTTTCACAAATTTTTTTCTTGGGTGAGCTTCAGATTTGGCAGAGTTTTTCTTCCTTTGTAGTTTTTCAACTCCTTTGCTGTTGGCATCTTCAGCAGCACGATCAGTTGTTCGAACAACTGCTGGATCGAGAAAGAGCGTGCGATCTGAGCTCCAGAGGTTGTAGCGATGATGAAGACGAGGGAGGAGGAGGAACCACGAGGAAGAAGCTTCGTCTCTCCAAAGAACAATCAGCTCTCCTAGAAGAAAGTTTCAAAGATCATAGCACTCTTAACCCGGTATGAACAAGGATGTCCGACTCTCTTCTGTTGCCGTTCTCATGATTCTTGTCCAGAGTTTTTCCTTTAGGTCATTGTCGGTTCTATACCGTTTCTTCTGTTGCTTATCTCTGATGATATCTGTGTGGCTGGCTCCCCTCTGCAAAAGCAAAAGAGCGCCTTGGCAAAGCAACTAAACTTGCGACCTCGGCAAGTGGAAGTCTGGTTCCAAAACAGAAGAGCAAGGTATGTACCTATATGTAATCTTCTGTATTTTTGGAAATGTATTCCACATTTTTCAGTCTTGTTGAATCTTGTTTTGCCACATAACATGTGTGATCCTGTGTGATCCCGCATGCTAGATCACCATAATCAAGCAATGAAGAACTGACTCCCCTCAATGAAGATTCACTGGGGGTGGCTTCTCATTTCTAGTTGACCTAATTTGGGCAGGCAAAAGCTATCTGGATCTGTTTGTTTGTTTTCCTTCTGAACAAAAGTTGAGCTTCCTAACCCTAACTGGATCTGTTTGTGTTTTTCTTCTGAACAAAAGTTGAGTTTCTGATTGGAGATTGTATCTCTGTTTGTTTTCTTTTCTCTTGAACAAAAGTGGAGCTTCTGATGGGAGATTGTGCCTTAATATGTTCTTTGCAGCTCTTTGCATATGATTTTGTGAAGGCATACCTGAGTCCAAAGGACGGGACACCAGGCAAGCTTGCATTTTTGCTAGTATCACCAATTGCAGGCTCCTGTGCGGGCATTTCATCAACTGTGTGTATGTACCCACTTGAGCTTCTCAAAACTCGCCTCACAATTCAAGTAGGTATTTTCCAATTCATAGTGTTTCCAACTTGCTGGTTTGAAAACTTGCCCAAAGTTTAAATCTCTCAAAAGAACATCAGGGATTCAGTGATGCCCATGACCTTGTACATGGAATCCCTAGAACACATAATGTCGCAACCCTACTTTGGCCAAGTGTGGGGGTGAAGCCCAACACTTGGAAAAGTTGGGGATTTGGAGTCCTCCGGGACTCCCCAATGTTCAGGGCTCAACAGCAAGGGGCAAAACACCTCGCATTGGGGTGTTCTTGGTGTCGTTGGAAAGGTCTTAAAACGTAGATATCGAAAATGGCCTCGCATTGGTCATTTGGACATCTATAGCCCAAGTTATGGGCAAAATAAGGGCCGGGAGTCAAACTGGCAGTTTGACTCCCGACCACTAAAAGTCTGGAATCGACCTCTTTCTGACATCCGATTTGAGTGTGCGACATGACGTTGGAAAGATCTCGACGAGGGCTACACCTTTGGTTCAGACCTCGTCGCGATCCAACTCTGCAGTCGGGAGTTATGGCCGTTCAAAGTTCCGAGAGTCCCGCCGGGACAATTTCGGGACTCCATTTCGGGAGTCCCGGGAATTTGTGCCATTTGGATGTAGCCTCCACTGCGAGCTGCAGAGAATACTATATGGGGGAAGGTGGTGGCTTCCCCTGAGTCCGGGCCGTGGTGAGTCTTGTGTGTCCAAGTGCCCGTGGCTTGTCCCAACACCCAAGGGTGTCCCAAATGCTAAACTAACCTCCCGTGGTTAGTTTTTGGATGCAGAATCACACAAGCTAAGCTAGTCCCTCTTCTTAGTCTAATCCCTGGGCTCCCAACTCGACCCTCTACCCCTTTTTAGAGTTAGAAGCCGGGAGCGTGCCTTTTGGTCCCAACTTTCCGCAACTTTACTTTGGTGAACCCTCAAGTGGGTTCACCTCGGGACCAAGGAGCGCGTCACATAAAATATAGCAATGAAATCTCAATAGCATTGGTGTGCTGAATTGTTACCCTCAAACATGGAACCTTTAGATCTGAACAACAGAAGCAAAAGCAGAAAGAGAAAAACATGTTGCTTGAAGAAGTTTTAAAGGGTTCAACAAACACAATTTCTCATGGAAGGAAATTGAACTGAAATCTCTTTTGGTTTTGTGATTAATCAGCCTGATGAGTATCGAGGCATTTTGCATGCTCTTTGGAGGATAGTATCTGAAGAAGGTGTTTTGGAGCTTTATCGAGGCCTTGCTCCAAGTGTCATTGGGGTGACCCCGTATGCTGGTGTCAATTATTTTGTGTATGGTTCATTGCGTTCTCTTTACAAGAGATGCAGTAAGACACACAAGGTTGGGAACATATAGACATTGCTGATTGGTTCGCTTGCTGGAGCAATAGCCAGCACGAGCACATTTCCTCTAGAAGTGGCGCGCAAGCACATGCATGTCAGGATCTCTACACTGACCCCATCTTCCACAATTAGACTCTACTACAGCCTCAACAAATCATGTGTGTCACATCAATTTCATCAAAGATTTTTTATAACCTAAGATTTCAAGCATTTTGGAGTCATCCATATCCACCCTGTGAACATGTATTGCTTCATCAACCTTAGAACCCTAATCCCTTTCCACATGTGTATGTTTGAATGAACCTTGTTTCTAGCATGATTTGTTTCATGGATGGTGCTTCGATTCAAGGCCTAGCTTGTTTATTACAACCAAGCAAGCTACAAAATTCATGGAACAATTTTGGGGATCAAAGCAAAGCTCTGAAAATGTGATCTGTATGGGTTAGTACCTCATAATTGAAACTCAAACAGGAAGTCATGTCCTTTGAACATCTGTTCCCTAGAGAGAAAACAAGCCAAGGAGTGGATGAGTCTTTTGTAGGACCTTCTGGAAGGTGCAGAGAACAGAGAACTGCTCAGGTTGGAAAACTAGAAAACAATTTGGGGTTATCACCTTCCACCTAAGAGACATTATGTTGAAACTTTGGGGTTTGATTCTTTTGTGCAAGTAGGGGCATTGAAGGGGAGGGTAGTGTATAAAAGCACATTAGATGCATTTAGGGGAATTGCAAAAGAGCGAGGCTTGAAGGGTTTGTATAGAGGTTTAAGCCCCAGTTGCCTTAAGCTCATGCCAGCAACAGGTCTCTCCTTCATGTGCTATGAAGCACTAAAGCATACCCTCTTGGAAGAAAAGCTAGTTTGATTCTTCCTGCTCCCTGTCACTCTCTGTCTCTATCTCTCTCTCCTTCCCTTCCTGATAAGACATTCTCTTTGGCACTAATCAGAGTCTCTTAAGAAAGATTGGCCATGACTCGGATGGTTCAACCATGACACTGACAACATTCGGAATCAGAGTGTTGCAACTTGCAAGTCTAGATCTGATACTAAGTAATAACTTCAACTTTCTTTCATGCTACAATCGAGCAGGGCAACCTTTGGAATGGGGAAGGAGAAAGGACCCAAGTGGACCAAGGTCACCATCCTCCAGGAACCTGAAAAAGCGGGGGGGAACTTTCAAGTCAAGTGTGGGCACTGTCAGCTCGTGTTTTGGGGGGGTGCCACAAGAATCTGGGGCCACTTCTTGGGTCAGGTGGCTTGTGGAGTCAAGAAGTGCACCAAATGCCCCCAAGCCCTCAAAAAATAGCTTCAGGATATTGATCAGGCGAAAAGAGAACAGGAAACGCAAAAACGGAAGGTGCAAGATCTAGATGCAGCTGCTCTCCCGCAAGGCCCCACCAAAAAGCAGAGCACTCTCAAAGCTGCCTTTGGAAAGCAAGATAAGTCTAAAGTAGATGCTCTGTGGGGTCGTGCCTTTTATGGCAATGGTCTTTCTTTCCGCCTGATCAATGACCCTCATTTCAAGGCAGCCATTGAAGCTACCGTTGATTTTGGCAAGAACTACAAGTTGCCAAGTCTTGTATCTCTTCGTACCACCCTGCTAGACAAGGAAAAGGTATCAGTGGCAGCAGAACTCAAATCATTTATGGCGTCAGCGCGGAGCAACAAGGCAACCACAACTAGCGATGGGTGGTCAGACACTCAGAATAGGCCTCTTCTCAATCTTTTGATGGTCACACCCAAGGGCGAGAGGTTTCTTGAAAATGTAGACACAAGTGGGGATACCAAGGATGTAGACTTCATTGCGCAGGTTGTTGGCAAGGCAATCGAGGATGTGGGGGCAGAGATTGTGGTCCAGGTGTGCATGGACAGTGCAGCAGTTTGCAAGGTTGCAGGTCGCAAGCTAGAAGTCCACTTTCCCCATATCACATTTACTCCTTGCACCCAGCACTGCCTAGATCTGTTGCTCGAGGACATGGGCAAGCTGGATTGGGTCTCCTCCGTCATAGCCAAGGCAAGAATAGCGCTGAAGTTCATCACAAACCATCATAAGAGTCTAGCTCTCTTTAGGAGCCTGTCCAAGCTAGAGCTCTTGAAACCAGGGGAGACCAGATTTGCCACCAACTTCATCATGCTACAACGCATGCATGAGGTGAAGGCATCACTGTAGCAGCTTGTGGTCAGCGACGCTTGGGGGGTGTCGCAACCCTAACTTGGCCAAGTGTGGGGGTGAAGCCCAACACTTGGAAAAGTTAGGAATTTGGAGTCCTCCGGGACTCCCGAATGTTCATAGCTCGACAGCAAGGGGAAAAACACCTCGCATTGGGTTGTTCTTGGTGTCGTTGGAAAGGTCTTGAAAGGTAGATGTCGAAAATGCCCTCGCATTGGCAATTCGGACATCTGCAGCCCAAGTTATGGGCAAAAGAAAGGCCGGGAGTCGAACTGGCAGTTTGACTCCCGACCACTAAAAGTCAGGAATCGACCTCTTCCCGACGCCCGATTTGAGTGTGCCACATGGCGTTGGAAAGGTCTCGACAAGGGTTAAAACTTTGGTTCAGACCTCGTCGCGATCCAACTCTGCAGTCGGGAGTTATGGCGGTTCAAAGTTCCGGGAGTCCCGTTGGGACAATTTCGGGACTCCATTTCGGGAGTCCCGGGATTTTTGTGCCATTTGGATGTAGTCCTCACGACGAGCTGCAGAGAATACTATAAGGGGAGTAAGGTGGTGGCTTACTCCCGAGTTCGGGCCGTGGTGAGTCTTGTGTGTCCAAGTGCCCGTGGCAAGTCCCAACACCCAAGGGTGTCCCGAATGTAAAACTAGCCTCCCGTGGTTGGTTTTTTGATGCAGATTCAAGCTTGATCTTCTAGTCCCTCTTCCTAGTCTAATCCCGGGGCTCCCAACTCGACCCTGTACCCCTTTCTAGAGTTGGAAGCCGGGAGCGTGCCCTCAATCCCAACTTTCCGCAACTTGACATTTGGTGAACCCTCAAGTGGGTTCACCCCGGGACCAAGGAGCGCGTCAGGGGGAGTGGAACCAGAAGTCGTCGCATGAGATGGAGGGAAAGGAGGTGCACGACATCCTGACTTCCGCTGCGTTCTGGAAGGGTGTGAAGGAGTTGTTGGCTGTTTCAGAATCGATAGTCTGCCTTTTGCGCCAGTGTGACAAGGGTATTCCAGTTGTGGGAAAGGTTTACTATGCCATGTTCTTGATTGGCGAGGAGCTGGGGGCGCTCAAGGAGGGTACCAGTGAGCAGCATCCGGGGGTGAAGCTTTTTGCTGTCAAGTATGAGCAGATCAGCTGGCTTTGGCGCAAGCGCTGGGAATACTTGCATTCAGATATGCACTCGGTTGGGTTTGTTCTGGAACCGGAGTTCCAGTTAGCAGAATATGGACAAGACCAGAATGCGGAAGTGATGCAAGGGTTTTTAAACATCCTAGAAAAGCTCGTCCCAGATGTAGACGATCAAGCAAAAGTCCTGCAGCAATTGGCATAGTTTAGAAACCAGGAAGGTTTGTTTGGCAGACCCGACATTCAAGCGGCCATGAGAGCGATGCTCGGGTGGAAATTTTGGCAACAATGGGATCAACAAGTTCCAGAGCTTCAAACAGTAGGCGTGACGGTCCTCAGCCAATGTTCTGCAGCCTCAGCGTGCGAACGCAACTGGAGCACTTACGATTTCATCCATTCGAAAAGCGAAATAGGTTGACCCCGCAAAGAGCTCAGGATCTAGTGCATGTCTTCTCAGACCTGCGCCTAGCACATAAAGTGAACAACATTGAGTTTGAGGAAGAGATGGTTAGTTGGATGGAAGAAGAAGAGCCAAACGACGATTAGAACAGGAACATCATTTTGCTCATCATATTCACGTATTTCACATATTCACATTTTCAAATTTTAAAATACTTGAAAATACTTTTTTTGAGCACCTTTGAAAAATACGCGTATTTCGTATGTCACTACTATGCAAATTTTCATGAGCAAGGCTCTTCTCCATGTGCATGAGAATGGGAGTTTTTTTTTTCAAAGGATATGTAGCAAGGAGGCATTCAAGATGATGATGTGTTCTTTAACTGGACCACTTAAGATATACTGACAATGTCAAGTAGTGGCTTGCTTTTTAGAGCTAAACACAAGATCCACCTTCACAATTTCCAATTGTTTCTCCCTACCTTGTCATTTCCTAGGAGTCTGGTGGTGGACATCAATGCTTGCACAAGTCTCTTTCAATTCCCTTTGTGTTCAACTTTGTCCAATTTCATCTCTTTTTTTGCTATTTTTTGTTTTTCTCATTTTGTATTGCAAATCTCATTAAGAGGTTCTCCTTGAAGTAGGTAATTGCTTGAAAACATGTCAAAATCTTGGAAGACATGTTTTTCCACTTGAGCTAAATCAAAATGTTTATCTTGAGCTTTTGTAAAATCTGTTGGATGTTATTGAGGAGCAAATTGATGTTGTGGAGGAGGAAAATAGTGACCCAGATGCTCCTGTTTAGAAGAAATCAAGATTCGATATTGATTGTGAGTAAGTAACCTTCACAATTTCAAGTATTTAATGGGGGTTTTTGGCCAAATCTTGATAATTACATTCCAGTACTTGACATAGAGATTGGTCACCTCCAAGGCAGAAAACAATTTTTTTTTCCTTGTGAGGAACTTTTACCCAGCCCACCATCAAGTCTTTCATTGCAAAAATATTCAAAGGTTATAGCTCATCATTTTTCCAGTTGTATAGACAAAATGTCGTAGATATAGTAGTTTTGTTTTGCACTACATTGAAGATGAAGATGTATAATAGGTTCCTTTAAACTCTAATTTTTTCTTATAGCCTTCATTATTGGTTCCATTTTTCCCAACTTGTTTGATGAACCTAATGTTTTCCCATCTTATCTCAAACCATTTAAATGATTATTTATTTATAGTTACAAATCCTAACAAATAAATTAATTGTGCACATATCATAAATCCAAATGAAATCTTAATCCAACAGAAGCAATTTACTAACTAGGCTTCAAATTCAAGATAACAATGTAAGAATGTCTACAAATTTAGCCACTATTCATATCAAAATTCAACATCTTTATTCCCAAACAAAAAATACATCATTTTTTAAAAAGTCCATGTTCATTTCTACTTTCAGCACTCTCCCTCATCTCTATTTTTTGTTGTCCTTTTTAATCATTGGATGAAGTCTTGCAGGAAAGTGTAAAAAATGGCCCATCAATTTTTGAATGAAATCTATCTAGAGTGGACAACAAAATTGTCACTGCATTCGTAGTAGTGATGCATTGGAAACAACAATCAAAAATAGAACCGGACACTAGAACAGTTCAATTATCGAAATTGATGGGGGAACCTCTCCCAAGGCTACATTGCTTTACCTTTCCCATGATACATTACAATAAGGAATATCTTGGGAACCTATCAAAAATTTAACTTTTTGGTACCATGAAAGAATGCAACCTACCTTAGTCGTTCCAAAGACCAATTTCAATCAAACTCGAGGGCATTTGGAGGAGGTAAAACACTTTCAAGAGAAAGATATCTTGGAAGATAACCGCAGTGGTCATTCATCAAGAATGAATCTCATGAGCAAGGATGAACCGCACATGGTGAATCTAGTAACTTTTGTTTTCAATGTGGAAGTTTCCCTTCATGTGTGTTCATTTTGTCATGGGTTTGGGCATTTGTTAGCTAGTTTGTCCCTATAGATCTAATTGAGTTGAAGTTTAGTTAAGATTGGTAGCTGCACTTCCTCTAGAAATCCTCCCATAACTATAGTCCCTCATTACCCAAATATTGTATTAAGAAATTTTAGTTCATACTTGGATATCAATGGAGATAGAGGTGAATTTCTAGGATTTCCAAATCCCATAGGAAATTATTTTCCTTCCCCAAAGGGCTATGGTTCTTTTCTAGCATCGACTTCCATGCAACCTTATCAAGGGGGGAAATTGGTTGCAACATTAGGATTGGGTTGGATAGGAGATAACATGGCTACGCCTGTAACGACCATGGTCAGGGCTAGTGGTGGAGGCCCACCAAATGCAGGCAAAGGATCTTCCAAACCTTCCAACAACGGACAACCCAAAGGACCCGGTCATTCAACCGAGGCACGCAAGCAAGTATCGTGAAAAGATTTTAATCTGAAAAGCGTGAGAGCGGGCATTGAATCAATAGGGGGGTGGAGGAGAACCCCGAAGATGGTCGATTTTAACCATTATCACAACTATAGGGGGACCTTGGATGGGCCTAATGTGGATGACATGGTACCCTCCTTGGTACCCATTGGCACCCAGTCTATCTCTAGTGGCACCTACCAACTGGAAATCACTTCCTTACCCCATTTATAATGTGGGGATAGACCTTGATGCCCATGTTCAATGTTTTAGAAGGCCATCCAAGCCAATGGGGAGAGGAATCATCCGGACATAATCAACCTATTTTGCTTCACTTTGAAGGATGTAATTTCAAAATGGGGGGAAATTTTCATGCAATCTCACCCCAAATGCACGTTTATCGAACTAGAGGCAACTTTTTGCAAACGTTACCAGTAAATAAACAAACATGTGTATATCGCTTTGAGAATCATCAAACAAGCACTTGACGAAAAGTGGAGGCATATTATGAACATATATTGAAATTGGCAAATTGTTTAAATCACAAAGTGGATGATAATCTTCTTACAACATTCTTCCAAGTTAGGTTGGTACCCTATTTGCAAGTAGCCACTGCTAGGATGAAATGAAATACTTTGTTTCTTCACAAAGAAATTGTAGTGACATGTGAAGAGAACATGGATGATGCCAATGAATACTGAAAATTATTAGAACCTCCACCAAAGCTGGAAAAAATTGCAAATTCCAAAAAAAGCGAGTTAGTATGTAGTTAGTGCGAAAAATCAGGTTATACCCAAGAGCATTGCCACTGGAACCTTAAAAACTTGAACAATCGATTAAAGGAGAAAAATGAGGTACATGTGAATGAAGTGTCTGCTTAGTTGAAAATAATTGAAAATCCTTATGAGAGAAACCCTAAATAACCAAACCAATAATACTACCACTCAATATTCCTGTTTCATTTGTGGTGGTCCTAATCATAAGATTTTTGATTGCTTGCACCAATAAGGGACCTTGGAGACGTTCAAAAATAAGAAAGCAAATTCCAAAAAAGAAAAATGTGGGAGTTAACATGGTGTTGGACATAACGACTAGAAGTCAAATATCCGAAACTGATGCATTCAAGGAAAAGGAGAAAGTGAAACAAGACTGCAACAAATTGGTAAGAGGAATAACAACTTCAAAAATCATTTAAAGATGATATCGAACAACTATAGGAGGAGGAACCACCATTACAACTCCCAACATTAGAAATCACTTAGGTTATTTATAGGAACAAACAAGCACTAAGCAAACAAAGGATGCCATACCAATCAATCCTAGTTCGAAAATGAAAATTGACGTATTGAAAGCCGCAAAGGAATTATTTCCAATTTAGTAGGCTATTGGAGGCCAGTTACTCAAAAGGAAATAAATGCTAACCCTCAAGCAACTCTTTTAACTTACACTAAACTTCAATTTTTTCTCTAAAATCTTTTCGGAACAATAATCGATTCCCACTTTACCACTGATTCCGCCAGTGGTTTTAATCACCATCGATCCTCACATGGTAGTTATCCAAAATACATGTTGGGCAAAATTTGGTAGATGATTTGTTACTAAATAGAAGTTCTGGAGCCAACATTATCACTAAGGATTTAAAGAAACGGTTGGGGTTGCCTTCCCCAAGCTCGTTACTTATATGCTCCAAATTGTGCTAAAACAAAAACACTGAATGGAAAACAAATAGCAAAACCACTTAGTGATATCAAGCCAAAAAAACTAATGTTAAATAAAGTCAAATAGCTTTATCCCTATGCCAAACTTATAGTTATGGAACCAGGTTTTTTGGTTTTGTATCTACGGTTTGGTCGCGAAATGTTAAGGCCACTTGGTAAATAACTGGGTTTGTAAGTGAAATAAAAATTTGATAAATTTCCGTCCAAGGGGTGTGATCTTTGAAACCACCAAAATTCAACTATCAATAAATCAAATAGATTTCTAAAATATAGTAGTTTTTCGGTAGGGGAATCACACTATCAAATTTGAAGTGGGGGCAGACACTTGCAACCACCTTAGATATCAAAACACAAACCTAAAACTCATGTGACAACAATAAGATAACCATGGAAAAACACGCACATTGAATGAACATACTTGAAAACATAAAACCTTGTGGAGAAATACCAATTTGGCAAAAAAACACTAATTGTTTTAAAAGAAAGTACAAACCTTAAAAGGTTTGAACTTTCTCCAATAGCAGTCTTGAAAAAACTTTGTACAATCTTCTTTTCTTTCAAGAGAAAAACTAAAAATCCCCTAGATATATGCTTTCCAAACCTTATTGAAAAAAATCTTAACTACTAGTCCAACTAATAATTTCTAGATTTTTGGTGCTAAAAATAACCATCTAAATCCAGTTTTGGTTAAAACAAATTTGATTTTGGTTCCATAAATTTGGTTTCAATTACCCAAATTCGATTTTGGTTACATAAAACCGGTTTTGATTACATTGCCTTAGTTAAGATTCTACCAGATTTGGTTATAAAATCAGTTTCGATTACTCTTTTTCACTTCAACAATAACTTAAAACAAACATAAGATATCATGTGTATAAAAATGAATAAATTAGAGTTGTACTATAATATTAATTATGTATCATTACTTGATATGTTTGTAATGATCTACATAAAAATAATAAATTACATGTGTATTGAAGGTAAACATTATTACTAACATATATTTTAGATAAAATTTATTTTGAAATCAAAGTTTATATATTTATATGCATAGGAAAAACCATTCATTTGTACAAATAAACATGTAAGTTATGTTATCATAATTTTAAATACATATTAAAATTAAAATTGCATATTAATTGTTTAACCCAGTTGAAAGAGATAGTTGCAACGAAGTTGCAAACAAGATTGTATTTCATCCATCCTCTAGTACATTTTATCATCCATATATGTGTGTTGATGGTGTCACCAAAATAGTTGAACACTAGTCAATGTCTCAAGACTATGTGCCAACTAAAGAGCCTTAGATGTTAAGAATATTTTGAAAATGGCCCCTTAGTTGAAACATGTTTCACATTATTTACCAACATAGTTGGGCATTCAACTTGGAGACATTGTTGATGTTGGGGATATTCAACAAAATGACCACCCAATTGAAAATTGTTTTCAACTATATTCCAATATAGTAGACATGTTGTTTTAATTGGTATTTCCATGATTTTATTAAAAAAATAAAAAAAATAAGTTCAAACATAGTTACAAGTGTTGTGTAATTGAAAACTTTTGGTTAAAAAAAAAATTTTTTCTACTAATGCACCATGGGAAGTTATAAATTATTGGCCCCAAATGGAAGAGTATTTCACAACAATTAGGTGTTTAAGTAACAAGGGTTAAATCCAAAAAGAAAGCTTACCAATGTTCATGTCTATGAAGAAGATTTGTTAGAGGTTTTTGGACCAAAGTGCAACTTCAAGCTAACAATCCCACCTCTTCACGTTGGAAAAAATTAAGATTTGAAGATGTTTCATTGGCAGATCTATGGTGTACCTTCTGACCAACAATGACTTTATATTATGGTTAATGAAGGGGTACATCTGATGCAAGAAAAGGGATATGAGATTAATTGGGTGAAATCAGTAGCATTGACAATAAAAGAGAAGGTTTAGAGGAAAGAAGTGGGGAGACTCAAGAGTGGAAGTTTGGAGGTTTCAGATTTCAATGCAAGAGGAGAAGGATCTATGTGATTTGAAAATAAGTCAACATTAAACATCAAACCCAAGCTTGAGATCAAAGGCAACTTGAAATGGCAAGCTTAGGGATGTTATTTTGTGAGTATGTAAGCATGAGTGGTGAGCATGTGAACATGAACAAGTGAGCCCAAGCAAATCTTTTCAGGAATATTTTGCTAACATTGATGGAATATTTTTGACACATAGGATAAAATATTTGTGACATGGAAAAATATTCTACCACATGTCATGGATGAACAATATTCTTGGATGAAAAAATGGATGAACTTTTATAAAGGATGGATGCCAAACTTATGAGAAATCATGGATGACCCATTATCTCATTCATAAAGGACGAAATAATTTCATGTTGGTTTTATTTTGAAAAATACAATACATGAAATGTTGATGCAATACTTCAAGTTATACTTCATATTTTCTTAATATGAATTTCTTCAACATCTAAACCATTTAGAATTTTAAACTAAATCCATTTAGTGGCATATAAACCTATTGACCCAACAATATGTATGTGTCAATCCATACACTACCCATTCATTACCAAGAGGCATGTGCACATTAGAAATTGACACAATACTTGACTACAAGCCTATTGGCCCACTAGTAGGTATGTGCCAATCCATACATTACCCATTCGCCACGAAAAAATATGCGCCCATTAGGAATTGAAACAATACCATGTAGTGACTAACACTTTACATTATTTATACCGTTTCAAGTTATTTGTTATTATCATTCACAATGTCAACCTCTTACATCTAACACCATTCTGGCAACTTGTATAATCAAATTGCAATTTCCCCCCTTTACTACCAATTTGCCCAATTTATACATGAATTTGCATTCACTCCACCCTTATTAATAGCTATATCTTTTTTACCTTTAAACATGTTTGCAAATGTGAAGCCTTTAAATTTTATAATTAGAAGAAGAAAATTAACACCAAGTGTCACATGAAGGGTAAAAGCATGTTATGATGGACTTTTTTGGAATGCTTATTTTTTGGGTTTTTAATGCACCCCCAAACTCCTTGAAATAATTGAATGTGTGTCTAAAGGTAAGAACAATAGAAAAAGGAGTTGGGGTATGTTCCCTAACTCATAGCACTTTGGGGGGGCAGTAAGAGGGGTGTGTTGGAGCTTCGAGATGGGAATTAGGACGAATGAAAAGCGAGTTAATTATTCATAGGGAAATACAAACTAAACAACAAGTTGGTTAGTGCATAATTGGAGCACTTTTGGTGCATGGATGAACCACGAGCATACATAGACTCATAATACTCACCACAACCCAAACTTGAGGGAAGCCACCACCTTCCTCATAATTTTTTCAATGATTAGCCATGGGGGTTGCACCCAAATGTCATTTTCCCTCAGATTCCCAAGTTAGGAAATTCCCAAGATTGGACCCTTACCTTTTTAAAGGCCCATAACTTCTTGTAACTTCTTATGTAATTGGTGAGAATTAAAGCAAAGTTGTACCCCTTGTCAAGAACGTTCCAATGATATGTGGCACGCCCCCTGAACACACCTAAATTAGGACGATTCCCGACTTTTAGTGGTCAAAAGTCAATTTGACATTTTAATTTTCGGCTTTTCTTTCAACCATAACTTGTGTTGTAAGTACTCAAATGGATCATGCAAGCTCATTTTATACATTTATGTCTCAAGAGCTTTTCAATGGTATAAGGATGTCTTCAATCCAATGATTTTCAACCCTTGAAATCACTCTTTAAAAATTTTGGACTCTGTAAGGATTCCACAAGGATTCCAACTCCCAAAGTGGGACTCCACTTGGGAGTGTGTGGACTCATTCTCTCATACTATGTCACACTCCCAATAGTGTGAATGTGATTCTCGGGTTGCACTTTTGGTTCACACCTTTCCACGCCCCTTGCCTTGGTCATGAGCCTAAGGTTAAGGTCATGGTAGTTTGACATATATTGTTGCAAATTTCCCCATGTGAAGGATGATTTTTTTCTAAAAGGATTCAATTACATGAAACATTTATGAGTTAATATTTCAATTTTGAATGAATTTTACAAAACCCACCAATATTGACCCAATGATGGATTTTACAACAACAATATGCTCGAGTCCTCCATTTAGGGCCCACGAATTTGAATTGAGAGGGCAAAGTTGCTCAACTCTTGAACTATTTTCATTTGCTCTCATGTATGTGCTGTCATTTTTTTTCTAGAATACATTAACATAACCATTACGTTGTTGCACTTTTCATAATTTGTGCATAGTGACATAAAGAAATTCTTCTTGCACCTTTCATTCCTAGATTCTCGACAATGTTGGGGTAACATTGTTCCAAGTTAAGATAGTTTGCAAAGTTAGATATTTGTTTCAGGAATAGAAATAGCTTAATCATCAATAACTTGCAAGAAGCTTTCATATTGGATGGCGGTTGCCATGACCTTTGGAGCACTGCCATATACATTGTCAAGTTTTTTATACAAATGAACATGCTTTGAGTTGATGCAATCTTGAAGTAGAGGTAAATCTTGCATTTCATTTAGTTTCTTTAATTTTGTGAGATGTTCCATTCTTTTATATATCAAGATGCAACCATCAACATTTTGGAAAAAGAGCTAGTTATTTTCATTTCATCATACTTGCATTTGGACTAAACAAGACATTACTAAGGGAGGGAAGGAAGGAAAGGAAAAGAGATTATGTGTGTGACCTGTAGGCCAAGTGCGTGTTTAATGAATTGCACATCTATTTGTTATGCTAATTTCAATATTATGTGTGGGCAAGGTTTATTCAACACTACTATTCATCAACCTTTCAAATCAATTAAGCTATTCATTTTGAAGTTTACATGGTTTAAGGTTTTGATTGCAATTTTGTGTAGTTATATTATTTTACTTCAAGCTTTATTTTCTTCACAACTTGTCTAACTATTTAAATATGCTTGAGGTGGTGATTGCTTTAGATTTGGTTGGTTAGACATAGGTGGAATTGCATTCCATTACATTGAGTTACATTGTTGGACCACCTACACCACGACTTGTTAAATGGGTCATAACAATACCTATTTTTTGGACCACTCTACTTCTCAATTACTTTCCAAATACTTAGGTGAAATTGCATCAATGGTTTGAATTTGAAGTGCCTTTTATTACTTTTATTGGTGTTGTTGTTTCCATGTTAAATATAGGAGGAAAATTTTCAAGGATATGGTTTTGCTACCTTGTAATCATTAGAGTATAACTTAAGCATATGATAACTGATCTCAATCTCCACATCCTACTTCCTTGTAAAGGGGCACCATCTTCTCCCTCTTAGCACCAAGGGTAATTGGTTATAGTGTGTCTGAATGTAAAAATATAATGCCACCCAGATTCCAATCTACCTTTTTCTTAGTCTACAAGTTTTCATCACATGATTAAAAAATCTAGATCCATACTCTAGGAGACTTTCAGTCTTTGTATATGTATTTACTAAACCTCAAAAATAAAAAACTCATGAAATCCTAATCACTACTAGAAATCCTGTCGTTTGCAACCAGTCACTATACAATTGACATGCAATTGGTTGTCGTTTGCAACTATTTCAATTATGTTTACAACTATAAATTTGATATTGTATAATTTTTCAACCATACGGTTGTGTGTGCAACTAACATGCAACTAAATGTGTATAACATGGACACGTGTCATAAAAATGATGGCCTAAATTTATACATACTTAAATGATTATACTTAATATATTTACATAGGTTATGTATAATAATATTATGTGCCTCTAGTACTAAGGTTAACCCCATGCTAACTTAGGCTTAAATTGACCTAGGTTAAATGAACTTAAAAATTATACTAACCATGGTTAAATTTATTAGGCTAAATTAAATTATGCTAAATTAACTATGACTAAATTAAGTTAGGCCAAACTAATTATGGCTAAATTAAGTTAGGCCAGATTATTTTTGGCTAAAATAAATTAAACTATGTTAATTATGGTTTAAATTAATTAGGCTAAATTAAGTTAGGCTAAATTATTTATGGCTAAAATAAATTAAGCCAAACCAATTATGGCTAAAATAAATTAGGCTAAAATATTTATGGCTAAATTAAATTAAGCTAAATCTAATAATGGTTAAATTAATTATGGTTAAACTAAATTATATTAAAATAAATTAAGGGCTAAACCAAAACATGGTTTAAATATATATTGCAAAATTTTTAAATTTTATTTGTCAAATATATTTAAATATATTTTTTGCCAAGTAAAATGATTTTATTTTGTTTTATTTGGAATATTTTTTCAGAAAATCTAAATTTGATTAAATAAAAACATTATTCAAAATCAATTTAATATGAGAATATTAAAATTTGTACATAACTATCAATTATATGTTTATTATAATTATAATGACAATCAATTATATATATAATATCAATAGGTATTATATATTTAATTTTTTTTATTTATGTTAAAATATTAATGTAAATAGGCTACATGAATTAACCTACAAATACACAAACATGTTAAGCTAATTACTAGTTTAAGTTATATAATAATGTTAAAGAATAATTTTATTAAGTAATCATAATTATTAAAAAATTCTACAATCATCTTTGAAGTGCAAAAGAAAAGGAGTAGTGAAAAATTAATAAGGAATAATAATAATAATAATAAGAAAAACAAGTTTCCAAGTTACAAAACGTTTTCTTTTTCTTTTCTTTTGGACCCCTCTTACTTTCAAACTTCATAACTTTTTTATTTTTTATTCATTTTAAATTAAAATGCTATAGGAGCACCATCTAAAGTTCTACAAAACATGTTAGAACTTTAATAACAAAAGGACAACATAAAAGGACCTTTCTGGGTGTTTAAAAATCTGCCTTTGTAATGTTCAATGGTTTGTTTTTTGAGTTTTTGACCCCTTTATTTTGGGGGTCATAACTTTCTCATTTTTAATATGTTTTTGACGATTCTTAGTTTGTTAGATGTAGCAAGAGGAGGGCTTCAAGTTTTGTTTGGACACCAAAGGTGATGCGCTCCTAAGTCCCGGGGTGAACCCACTTGAAGGTTTCACTTTGTCACGTTGCGGAAAGTTGGGACTTAGGGCACGCTCTCGACTTCCAACATTAGAAAGGGGTAGAGGGTCGTGTTGGGAGTCCCGGGATTAGACTAGGAAGAGGGACTAGCTTATGTTGTGTGAATTTGCATCCAAAAACCAACCAAAAGATGTTAATTAGCATTCGGGAACACCTTTGGGTGTTGGGACAAGCCACGGGCACTTTGACACATAAGACTCACCACGGCCCGGACTCGGGGGAAGCCACCACCTTCCCCCATATAGTATTCTCTGCAGCTCTCCACTGAGGCTACATCCAAATGGCTCTTTTTCCCGGGACTCCCAAGTTGGAGTCCCAAAATTGTCCCGAAATTGTCCTGGTTGGAGTCCCGGGACTTTGGGAGCTCATAACTCCCGATTGCAAAGTCCGATCGCAACGAAGTCTATACCAAAGTTGTAGACCTCGTCGAGATCTTTCCAACGCCGTTCGCACTCTCAAATTGGATGTCGGGAAGAGGTCGATTCCCGACTTTTAGTGGTCGAGAGTCAAATTGCCACTTTGACTCCTGGCCCTTCTTTTGCCCATAACTTGGGCTGTAGATATCTAAATGACCAATGCGAGGCCATTTTCGATATCTACTCTTCAAGACCTTTTCAATGACACCAAAAACACCTCAATGCAAGATGTTTCGGGCCTTGCTGTTGAACTCTAAACATTCGGGAGTCCCGAAGGACTCCAAGTCCCCAACTTTGGGAGTGTTGGGCTTCACCCCCACACTTGGCCAAAGTGGGGTTGCCACAAGCCCTCATCTGGTTGTTATACTCTAGTTGCATTTAATGTGCAACTAAGTTGATTCATGAAGTTTGCAATGGAATTTTTTATCCCATATCCTTTGGCTTCCAATTTTATTTGGCTCAATATATAATTAAGAACAATAACTTTGCTAATAATCAAACACCAAGTGCCATTGGGGATGAATAAATAAAGTTTGACCTTTATGAAATGGTTAACCTTAAAAATAAAATTGGATTATCCTAATTTTACCTATATAGCCTAAACTTATCTATGTTCAACCTACTTACATACCTAAATAAACCTACTTAATAAGGTTTAATAATTACCTACCTACCTAGGTAACACATGTCAACATCTTATTAATCACAAATTCAATGACTTAAATTTCATTAATTAATATTTTAAAATTAAAAAATAGGTGGGCCTTCATTGCCATGTGTAAGTATATAATTAATGTTTTAAAAAGGACACGTGTCAAATGGTCAATGAAGGTTCCATGGTGTGTCACATATCATCATCTTGTTGGCAAAAACTTTGATGATTGAGATTAATCCAATGAATTTTTAATTTTGAAAACATAAAAATAATTAAATAGTGACACATGTCCACAAGCTAGTTGTCCAATTTTTAAACACATGTCATATTTTTATTAGTTACATTATAGTTAAGGAGAGTTGCACATAAGGTGCAATTACATTTGGATTAATATGTATGGATGAAAATGTATATTAACACCATATATACATGTTGCATACGTAGTGTTGCATGTAATTGAATGTCATGTGCAACTTGTTTTAGGCAACTACACAAATTTGTAGTTGCATGTGTCGCATGCAATTGAATTTTAATTGCAAACGATAGTTGTAAAACCAAAAATTTCTAGTAATGAATGCCATTCATTGAGTTTAGGTCTTATTTTTGCCTAAGCCAAATTGTCATGTGTTTTTTATGGTTGCAAAATTAACCCACTCAAGGATTAGTTTTGGCTTTAACTTCTTATTTCTTTTCAATGGTGATGGCCCACCTCTTCTCACCACTTTCTTGGGTTTGTTCACAATAAATGTTTTCATTTTTTTCAAGATTAACAATGTCCTCATGTTTTTCTTGATGATTTTTGACAACCAAAAGGGCAAGGTTTTGCAAAAAACAAAATTGTTTCATACATGCGTCTTAAAATGATATTTTGCACTAAAGAACTTTGATGTTTCAAAGTTAAATGTCGTAACCCTAGCCTTGAACTTGTGATTAAGGCAAGGGCTTGCAAAGGTGTGGGCCAAAAGTGAAGCTCGAGAGTCACATTTCATGCTTTCGAGAATGTAGGAAAGTGTGAGGGAATGAACCCCACATTCCCAAGTGAGCTCCCACTTTGGGAGTTGGAGTCCCAATGGACTTCCGAATCTTCAGAGGGAAAATGTAAGGGTCAAATCTCATTGGATTGAAAAGTTCTTTATACCATTGAAAAGCTCTTGGAACTTAGATGCCTATAATGAGCTCGTGTGACCCATTTGGGTACTTAAAACATAAGTTATGACCAAAAGAAGGGTTAGGAATCAAATTGCCAATTTGACTCCCGACCACTAAAAGTCAAGAATCACCCTGATTTCCTTGCGTCTAGGTGGCATGCTACATACCATTGAAAATATCTTGACAAGGGTTATAATTTTGTTTTAAACCTCACCTCAATCAAAGGTTTGCACACAAAGTTATAAGCCTTCAAAGTTGCGGGAATCCCAATTTAGTGAATTTCGGACTCTAACTTGGGAGTCCATGGACAAAATGACATTTGGGTGTTAGCTAAGCCTCGGTAAGGTAGGATAAAAGGTTAACGGGTAATACATTGTCTCCTACCTTTACCTTTCCCTACCCCTTCAACCGGGTAATTACCCGGTAAAATGTTCGAATCATATTTCGTGGGACATTTTAGTCAAAGATCAAGGATGGCCTCAAAGACCAGGTCAGCGAATTTATGGCCCCAGTGCCCTAAAGGAGTCCGCCGTCAGTCCGCACAGAGTCCACCGTCAGGCCTGAGTCTGCCATGGAGTCCACCGTTAGGGCACTGGGGCCATAAATTATTTATTAGGGACAATGCATGTCTCAAAGACCAGGTCGGCCCATAATAAATAATTTATCCAGTTACCTATAATTACCGGGTAATCGGGTAATCCGTTCGGCTTTACCTTTACTCTACCCGCTACCTTACCTTTTGCCTTCCCTTCACCTTTTACCACTAACTTTTACCGTTTTACCGGGTAACAACCGATTGTCTACCTTACCTTGCCAAGGCCTAGTGTTAGCCCCGTGGCCAAGCATAGAGCATACTATAAGGGGGAAGGTGGTGGCTTCCCCCAAGTTTGGGCCATGGTGAATCTTGGGAATTCATGTTTGCCCGTGGCTTGTTTATGCATTAAAAATGCTCCAACTATGCATTAACCAATTTGTTATTTGGTTTGTGCAAGTTTGTATGAATAATTGACCCACTTGTCACTCGTCCTAGCCCCATCCCAAAGCTCTAGCACGCCTTTCTACCCCCAAAGTGCTACAAGCTAGGGAGCGGTTCAACTCTTGCTCCTTCTAATGTTTTCACCTTTAGACTTGTAATTGAATCCATTAAGGAATTTGTGGGGTGCGTCATTAAATACATTAGGCCTTTTTTTTTAGGTTGTTTTTCAAGTACATTTCTTAATGGAAAGTTTATTTCTTTCATTTTTTTTACAAGCATAACATGATTTACATCCACATGTTTTTTCAAAATTGTTATGCCATTTTTTTTGTAATGTGTTATAATTCCTCTCCTTTATTTTGTTCTTGGATTAAAAAGGTCAAAATTAACATGACAAATCATACACCATGTCAAGTGGTTGTGAATAGTTAAATAATTAAGTTGAAATTAATTATGTTTAATTTAATTTAGTTAAGTTAATTTAATTTAGTGTGTAGTCTAATTGTGAACTAGTTCCGGTGTGAACAAGTTCAAGTTAATTTGTGGATTGGGTATAAAACCCAAGTTTTGTGATCTCAAATCCCTCTTTGGTGATTTGAGATGAATTAGAATGGTGTTTGTTGCATTATAGGTTTTTGTGTGTATGCAAACTTTTTTGTAAGTTTTGTGTTATTGTTTTCTTGTTATGTTTTGGGCTTGGATTTTTGCATTCTTGTAAGTGAGTTCATTTTGAATCACCAAGGAGTTTGGATATGGTGTGCCATTTAAGATTTGATTTGTTATGTGTTGTATGTGTGATGATAGTGATAGTTGTAGGCGCTAATGTGGTAATGCACGACAATCACATGATTTAATGTTTACTTCCATCAATAATGTTATTATCATTTATAGTTTAAAATGACCAACACAATGCACTCTTATCATGCACTTTCCATTTTTCTTTTTGAACATGCAATTTTTGTAAATTTATTTTCATTTTCTCTTCTTCATTCTAAATGGCATTGGATTGTGTTTGCAAATTCATATTTTCTTCCATGGTTTTAATCAAATATACCTCTTCCATAGAAACTTGATTAGGGAAATATCACAATATTCACTTTCAATTATTGTTTCATTCGCATTTGTCCTTAAAATTTCCATTTTGTAATAATTTTTAGAAGTGGTGTGATTATAATTGAAAAGACAAAAGAAAAAAAAAAAATTATGAATTATAATATGGTTTTAAATGTTATAAGGTTTTCAAGATTTAGTTTTTGACCTAAAAATCAGTAAATATTTACAAAAATAAAAAATCATTTACACCTAAAGGATGTAGCCATATTAACATGTACCATTAGTGATGCACTCCCAAATTCCTTCCTAGACTCAAATGTGAGTCCAAGGTGAACACAACAAAAGAACAAGGAGTTAGGGCACGTTCCTTGGCTCACAACACTTCAGGGGTAAAGGGGTGTGTTGGAGCTTCGAGATGGGGACTAAAAAGAATGACAAGTAATTCAATTACTCACGTGGACCTGCACAAACTAAACAACAAGTTGATTAGTGCATAATTGGAACATCTTTGGTGCACAAATGAACCACAGGCAAACACAGATTCATAAGACTCACCACAGCCTGAACTTGAGGGAGACCACCACCTTCCCCCTTATAGTATTCTCTATGCCTGGCCATGGGACCTACACCCAAATATCATTTTATCCTAGGACTCCCAAGTGGGACTCCTACAACTTTGGACGCCCATAACTTTGCATGCAAACCTTTAATTGAAGTGAGGTTTAAAGTAAAGTTGTAACCTTTGTCAAGAACTTTCCAACAATATGTGCCATGCCACCTGCACGCAAGGAAATCATGGCGATTCTTGATTTTTAGTGTTCGAGAATCAAATTGACAATTTGACTCCCGACCTTTCTTTTGGCCATAACTTATGTTTTAAGAACCCAAATGGGTCATCTGAGCCCATTTCAGACATCTACGTTTTAAGAACTTTCCAATGATATAAGGAACTTTTCAATTCAATGAGTTTTGATCCCTGTAATGGCCCTTCGAAGATTCCCAAAGTGAGAGTGAGGGTTCATTCCCTCACACTCTCTTGCACTCTCAGGAGCATGAAATGTGACTCCCAGGCTCACTTTTGGCCCGCACCTTTGCAAGCCCTTGTTGTGGTCATGATCCCAAGGTTAGGATTGCAACAATTAACAATTATAAACATTGTTTAAAAAATAATTTTAACACTAACAAAATAATTTGAAAATATTTTTTATGAGATATTTTTGGATTTAAAAAAATACACCTTAACATAGTAATATATTAAAAAAATATTTTTAATGTTTTTTAAAGATATATTAAAATATTATTAAAAATAAAATAACAAAAAGTTTCCAAAGTTTTTTCAAAAAATCCATGTGAAATAATTTTTTAAATAAAAAATTTAGGAATCAGAACAAGGTAAAATAATGAAAAAAAACAAGTAAAATTCAAATCTAAAAATGAATATGAAAAAAAAACAATAAAAAAAATTAGAAATAAAGGAGAAACTTATTATCTCCAACCTCCACCAACTTGGAACTTGTTGTTTCCAAATTTCCTCCCAAATTCCAAACTTGCAATATTAAATCTCCAACACCCCAAAGCCCTTAAGCCATGCTCTAAAAATTGCAAAAAAGAAGGGGGGGCTAATACCAATCTAGGCAAAAGAGTAGCAAAACATAAAAAAGTAATGAAGCATAGAACAACGAAATAACAAGGGGCAAAAGGGTACATGGGCAAGTGAGGAAGGAAACACAACATAGTAACAAAGCACGAGCAAACAATGACGCATAGAAAAACAACAATGCACGGAAGAACAACAAAGCACAAAAAAGCAATGACACACGGAAACAACGAAACATGGAGGAACAAGGAAGCATAAGGGAACAACAAAGCATGAAGGAATGAGGAAACACAAAGGAGTAGCAAAACACAAAAGAACACAAGAACAACAAAACAAAAAAGAACATAGGAACAATGAAGCACAAGGGAATCGCAAAGCACACATCAACAATGTAACACAAGGGAATAGCGAAGCACAGAGAGCAACGAAACACAAGGGAATAACAAAGTACATAGGAATAACAAAACACAAGGGAGTAGCAAAACACATAGGAACAATGAACCACAAGAAAGCAATGAAACACGAAGGAGCAAAGGAGCAACAAAGCACAAGGAAGAACAAAACATCAAAGAACATAGGACCAATGAAGCGCAAAGGAGCAGTGAAGCAGTAAGGAAGGAGAGTGGTGGAGCCAAGCTATAACTTGGCCCCCTTTTGTAGAAAAACATGAAACTTCTTGTGAAGCTCCCGCTAAATGAGCCATTGAGGAAATTAACACTGCCCAAATGAAAACCTACACCTAACTAAACACTAAACACCTTGAAAACCGATGCCCACATGTTTTAATACCTTGAAAGGTTATCACAAAAGGTTCAATTGATACCTTTTGAGGTTTTCAAAAAGTCAATTATCACCCAAGTGAGAATTATTGTATTTGAGTGCCATAGAGTTCTATTTAAAATTTAGTCTACTACATTCGTAAGGGATTAACTTTTCCTTTTATATGGACTATTGTGCAATATCGTCTCTAAAAACATTTGTAGAGCCAACCTTTGCATGTACAGGGACCCCATATGTGGGTGATGTTAACCAATTTGGATCGCCATCTCAAGAGAGGAAAAAAGGCTCTTGCATGTCATAGCCTTCTTTTAAACAAAAGCAACAAAAACAAGTTTTATCTAAAAAGCCAACTATTTCTAAAAAATTGTTGAAGGATATAGAATTGGATGTTGAAGTCTTAACTATGGTAGGGGCTACATTTATTGGTGAATCAGGCCAAAAGGCTACATTGCTAAGGGTCAAGAATCTAATAGCCTTAAGGACATGTTGCCTTTGAAATCAAATGACAACAATTCAATAAAAGGGATACCTTTTGTTGACCTTGAGCTAAATGTTCCACAATAGACACCAACTCAAAAAAGAAGTGTGTATGACAATGATGTTATGTTCCCACTACATCCTACCAAAAAAAAAACACCCAACAAGCAATCTAAACCTATTACATGTTTAGATAAGGATCATGACCCTGAGGTAATGAAACAGTTGAAATGGGCCAAGAAAGTTTGTGGGATGCTATAGAAGACCCTGAATCCAACATTGTCAATTCTAATGCTAAATCGCCAAGGTCTAAGAAAGGAGGTCAAATAACCAAGGTTGTTTGCAAGGACATAGGGCATGGTGATTTTGTACAAAAAGGCACATCCATAACCACCACAAATGACGAGTGTAAGTTTTTTACTCATCAGGAGGTGGATGATTTCCTTAATGGATACCATGAGCACAAGTTTGAACCAAGGATCACTCGTGGGTCAATTACTTCTCCTGAACCTGCCTCTAAGAAAGAGAAGTTAAAGAAAACAAAGGTTCAGAATTATAAGCAAGTACAAGAAATAATTTTGATTATGTGTGATTTGCTACCAATCTATGTAGATTAAATAATGTATAGTGTCGCAACCCCACTTTGGGATAAGTGTGAGGATGAAATTCACACTCCCAAAAGTGGGGAGTTGGAGTCCTCTAGGACTCCCGAAAACTCAGAGCTCGATTTCAGGGGTCAAAACACCTTGCATTGGGATGTTTTTTATATCAATGAAAAGGTCTTGAAGTTTAGATGTCCAAAATGGCCTCGCATGAGCCATTTGGACATCTGCAGCCCAAGTTATAAACAAAAGAAGGGTCGGGAGTCAAACTTCCAATTTGACTCCTGACCACTAAAAGTCGGGAATCGACCCAAATCCGACGTTTGCAGGAGAATTACGACATGGCGTTGGAGAGCTCTCAAAGAGAGCTACAAGATTGCTTTAGACCTCACCCCAATCGGAGGTCTAAGCAAGAAGTTATGGATGCCCAAAATCCCGGGAGTGCAAACCGGGACAATTTCAGGACTCCTCCTTGGGAGTCCAGGGAGAAAGTGCCATTCAGATGTAGCCTTGGCGAAGAGTTACAAAGAATACTATATGAGGGAAGGTGGTGGCTCCCCCCGAGTTCGGGCCGTGGTGAGTCAAGTGAATCCAAGTTGCCTGTGGCTTGTCCCAACACCAAGGGTGTTTCTGAATGTGAACTAACCCACTTGTGGTTGGTTTTGGATGCAGAATCGTGTAACAACATAATTGTCCCTCTTCCTAGTCTAATCCCGGAACTTCTAGCACGCCCCTCTCACCCCCTTTAGTGCTGGAAGTTAGGAGCGGCCCCAAGTTCAACTTCTTCCGCATTTCCACATACTTGAACCCTCAAGTGAGTCTAACAAGGAACTTGGGAGCGCATCATATAGTCTGCTTATATATGGGCAAATCTATCTTTTGGTTATGCCCAAGCCTATATTGTATCAACATTGTGGGTTGCACCATATTTTCTTGTTGTAGAGTTAATTTGTTAATTAACTTTCATGCCCTATCATTAAAGTGCTTTAATATCCCAATGGTTTAAGTAGGAGTACTAGGTTATGATGGGACAAACAACAACCTAGATAACATCATAAAAAGACACCGCCCACTGTCCAAATTATTTGATACTTGTGGTGCAGTTTGGATGGGAGTAGGTTGTAGTCAAAGAAAACATTACAATACATGATAATTGCATAGATCAATAATTGTAGAAAAGAGTAGGTTTTCCTTTGTAAACATTTTCTCATACTCCAAACTACATTAAATTAGGAATAATTAAACAAAGATGAAGAGATTTGAATTACTTAACCATTGAGCATTGGGTTTTTTTATGCATCAGACCTGATTTCAGAACTTAATGTACACATACACCTAACAAAACCATTAAATTCTAAGTGGTTAAAAATCACTAACATAACCAGGAAAATATGCAGAATTATAATAAACATGGGAAGAGTTGGGAAGGCTTGTTCTTTTATGTTCTCACATTAAAATACATGTGTCATTTTGGGATGAGCTTTAAAAAGCTTAACCTGAAGGCAAGACATAAAATTAAAATTAGAATTTCATGGTTATTCTTTAGTGCACTTAGTCTTGTGAAGGTTATAACCTTATGTGAAAACCAGCAATTCTCATTATGAAAACTGGATTGAAAACCTTAAAGGTTCTCACCGAAAAAGTGAACTCTGGATTTAACCTTCTTGAACTGGAAAGTGGTCACATAAAAAGGAATTTGGTTTTTTCAAAATTTACGATTTCTACAAATTTTGTTGCCCCATTTGCCTTTTGTTTAGTTATTTTATGATTGTTAATGTTCATAAACAAGTTTTAGTTTGATGAATAGTGCACTCACTTTTGTACTGGGGACCTTCTGGCCCTGGCCTCCCCCAATTTCAAGGTTATAGCCTGGAGGATTGAGCCCCCAAAATTAAAGGAGGCCAGTGAGAGCAGGCATTCCTCAGGGCAAGCATAAAAGGTTTAATTCAAATGGATCAGCATGTGATCAGTGGAAGCCTCCAACTGCCAAATGAATCTTCAGTAGGGGCAGGTGTATTCAATACAAAGCCAAAAACCTTTTGAGTGATACACCAAACAATTGAGATGCATAGGTGGTCTTTAATTTAAATTGATTGACCAATGATTATTTGACCCTAGTTACTTGGCAGACAAGAGTGGAAAACGTACAACCCGCGAAAGAAATTCCCATCCACGCAGTCATTAAGAACAGTAATCATTTCAGGGCGTGATCGACGAAAATAACTAAGGGTATTCTCCGAGGGGTCCGATACCAGCGACGTTGCAAGAGGGTATGGCAAAATTTGGATTCTACTCTGCATTGGAGAAGATATCGGGCCAGTGACGTTAAGAGAGGAAGCGAGCAAGAAACAAGAGTCCGCTTCGTTGTTACTTCCTGGACGCGTTTGGGAGATCTCCGATGCAATTCCGAGATGTCGGGCCCCCTTGATAAGCAAGACGATGCAGCGGATCAAGTCCCGGCATCCATTTGTCGTGTGCACTGCGGTTTCTGCAACGTCATGCTTGCGGTATGTCGCATTATTATCTTGAAGATCGATATCGACTCATCTTCTGTGACTCTGAAATCTGAATCTGGGCGGGTCTGCGAAGGGATTCTAACGAGTGCTCTTTCAATTTATTTCTGTCAAGTCAGATGGTTTACGTAATTTAATTTTTTTCCTGAGTAGATTCTTGGAATCAAGACTTGCTGATTGACACAAAATCCTTAAATCCTTCTTAGATGAACAAATTGCCTTACCTGAAAAGAGCTCTAATTCCCCTGTCGAGATCTTGTTCGAAATAACAGAAGCCGGAGGAGAGAAGTCGACACACGTGCATAAAGAATTTAGCAGGAGAAGGGCATGAATAACCGACTTCATAGCGGGGCGGGCATGATAAACAAGACGAAAAGACAATGAGAAGAACGTGACGCTGCAAGCAAAGAAAATTTCAAGAAAAAAAAAGCTCTAATGCTGTTGTAATTTGTTGTGCAAGAGCAGGTGCATGTCCCGAGCTCTTTGATTGCGTTGCCATCTGTAACAGTACGGTGTGGGCAGTGCACGGCTCTGCTTTCTGTGGATATGCAATCGGTGCCGGAGTATCCTTCATTGATGGTATTACGTGGTACTAGTGTCCTGTAGCTAAATATGTCTATATTCGTCACTGAAATCTACAGCAGGCGAACATTTGAAGAACTTTGAAATTGGATACTCAAGACTAATGTCCCCTCCATAAACACCTCCAGCTATGGGCCGGATGCCAAAAGCTTTGCCGTATACAATTCCAGCCAGCAGAAATGCATTATAGATCAAACGTTGTACACCAGTCAACCATTCAAATTCTTTCACACGTTGATTCTCAATGAGGTCCAGGTACACAGTGTGATATCGTCTTTAGTTCTCAGCGATTTTCAACCAGATTTCTGGCTTCTCTGCCCTGTGATTCAAATTACTCTTCACTACATGATGTTGTCACTAAATACTGGTATACATTAAAATTGCGCAGGAAACTGTCGATCCTCTATTTGCATACGGTTCCGGGATGCAAAAACACGAGTGTAATGCGACAATGGTTTTCTCACCCTCTAAACTAGGAGGCTCTGTGAATACAATGTCAGGCACTGTCTCGACCACTTCAAGTGCCTCAGCTCTGTCGAGCTGTGCACCAATGGAATCGAAGATCACACAAAATAGGACGATCACGACAGACGATAAACAGATCAAGGCAGAAAATTCTGGTACTTCGTTCTTAGCTTCGTTTTTCACTGATGTCAGGTTACATATTAATAATATTCAGACACGATCTTCATGTGCGAGCATCATGTGAATGACTGTGGGTACCCTAGATGTGGACCACCGTAGATGTGCAATGCGTATGTGCATTGGGAGATTGGAGACAATTTCGTGCAGATACTGTCATTTTTGTGTGTCCTTGCATGTACTATTTCCCTCTCCACAACCCTGATGCTGACACGGTAAAGATCTGTGTACAAACAATTCAGGAAAGAAGACTCGACATCCATCAGCGTACAACATATTCATGAGGTGATTATTTTTGCAAATGAAATGGTTTCAATTATCAGTGCACCATTTTTCAAGACCAGTCACTAAAGAAAATGCCTATGAAGCATATGAGCTTAAAAACCTGTCAAGTAAAAGTTTGTGAAAGTTTCTCTCTTAAATTTCTTTAGGTGGTGACCACTTATTCACCATGCCAAGTGAATCTGATGTAAATAATTTTCTGCTGTAGTTCTTGAGGAAGTTAACAGTCACCTGGCGCTGACAAGTATACACTTGTGCTGCACATTGTGAATTTTACAGAGAAGAAATGCAGAGAATCAAGGCAGCGAGACCTCTTCTAAGTCACAGACAGGCTTTTGGTGCTGCCTCTAAAAGTGTAAGCAACTTGTGCCAGTTCTTTTTTCTTCCTGAAATTCAATCATTGAGATTCTCTTGACTGGCATGACAGGATGGTCAATGAGGTTCAGAAACCTAATAAATAGTCCTTCCTGAACTCTAGAATTCACATGGTAGATGTAGCTCTAAAATTCATTAACTGGTTTTACAAAATTTCTACCAGATGCTGCTAGAAATATCAAGCAAAATAGTGTAGTCCTAACTCATGATGCCCTATTTCTCACTTGTTGCAAGAAATCCAGAGCCCATCTAGAGCTTGTTCTCTTTGTTCAGGAATAAAAGTCTGGTGGGTTTATAAGCTTTACCTGAACAGATGCCACTTCACATTTGCAGTGGGCTACCTGCCCGCGTATTTCAGGCCTGGATCTAGCAGGTGATCAGGAGGCTGACTGTACTAATCAATTCTAGAAGGTATAATTTTCAAATTGATCTCAGACCATCCAGCTTACTTCATACACTTTGAACTGTACATCAGTCTCTGTAGCCTGTGTTCTCACAATCTTGTATTGTACATATGCAAAATACACAAAGGGATGTATGAAGCCTAAAACCATTAGGCTCCTGCACAATATTCTGTTTTCTCATTATTGACACATGTATTGCATCTTTTACCTCAAAATGCAGTTCAGAGGATAGAAAGGACTGAAGGCTGATGATAAGGACAACAGCACATGTGCAGAGTGCAGACTCATACTCAATCCAAAACAAACCACACACCATTGCATGGTGCTCTATTTGATCCGGCTTGCAGAAAACTTGCAGAACCAAATGATCAAGATTGGCATAATATGACCCAGGATGAAGGTTTTGGCAACAATGTCAGCACTGATTCAACTTCAATGGAACTACTGGTTGTGGAATAATTTTGCGATGATTGCACATAGATTGGGTCAAAGAGGTTTGAAATTCAGACATTGCAGCATTCTTGCACTCTAAATGAATGTGTGCATACATGTAAAATCAGTACTCACTTAGGTCAGTTGCAGACAATTTTCTTGGTCCAATTTCTTTCATCTTCTTCATTCAGGCCACTTCCCCGCCTCTCTGTCTCCAAATAATCCTCTGCAGAAATCCAGAAAATCCAGATTCTAGGGGCCTGTACAGAAATTAGCACATGGCTTTTGAGGTTGGAATTGCATTGACAACTTTTTGAGATGATCAACAGTAAGGAAATATGTAATATTCAATCAAAGGCTACAAATCATAACACCAAACTGCTGTTCATATATAAATGCTCCCCTTACTGATCCTTGTGATGTATATGCCTGTAAGACCAGTGGATATCTACAGAATGGTTGTGCTTGAGCTGCATGCAAATATTGAAATTGAAATATATCACAAAATGATTTGGACATCATAACCATAGTCTTTGTTACAATACAAATTTCCTTTAACGTGGGGGATCGCCCCTCAGCTGCCTTATTTGAGAGTACGTGAAGTCTTGCTGCCAATTAGGCATGTAGATCCCTATGTTTGACAACAAAGAAGGGCCATCCTGGGCCAACTCTGCTAGGTGCAGCCTCATTGGCTGTGGGCTTGAGGCCAAGCTGGTGAGCCCAGTGAGTACAGCAGTATTATGTAAGATATCTTTCAAATCCTTGAAATTCCACTAACAATGGTACATCAGAGTTGGTTTAGGGAGAACAACTTGCAGTTTTGTTAGGGGTCTCATCTGTTTGTTTCCAATAGATGAATCAACATGGATTCTTTCAAAACATGTTGATGTCTTGTTTTCACAAATCTCCAACAACAATTAATGTTGTGTTATTATGTTTTTCTTTGCTGGAAGCAATTTCATTAGAGGAAGAACTTTGATATTGCTTTTGGATAGTCTTGTTGATGACAACTCCAAGTAGAATATTGCATGTGGTCAATCAGTGAAGCTACCCAGTGTTGCAATGGGAACTTGGCGGTGCAAGTTTAAGGCAATTGACAATTTGTAGGAATTGTAGTACACTGTGGGACTGCAAGAGGAGGAAGCACAAATAAAAAGGGTTGCAGGTTAGGGGTTCCTCATTTCTCGTGTTGTGAATTGTGTTAGTTGCTTTAGCTTGTTGGAGGGACTTGTGTGGAGTTGATTTGACATGAAATGTGCCAAAGCACTACGCATCTCAATGTGTCTCATGAGTCTCACAAATTGCATGATCTCCACTACACATCTTGTATGTGTATGAAATCAATTGTCAAGCATTGGCTATGCAATGTAAGTTGTTGAATGCGAAGAACTAGAATATGGTCTTTACAAGATTTCAACATATTTTGAAGGTAGAAGATATGGAGCTCAAGATTCTTTGGTGTTGAGCTTTCATGTGGCTTTTCAATATGTGGATTGTGCAAGTCGACATGTGGGCTGTGCAAATCAACATGTGGCTATGCAAGTTGACATGTGGATGTGCAAATCAGCATGTGGTTGTGCAAGCCGACTTACAATACAAATGTTCAAGCATCAAAGTTTGATGAAGCCAATGGGAATCATTTGGGATTTAAAAATACATGTACATGGAATTCCATACATTGCCACTTTCACCGTTATGCGAAACAATGTATTGGATGGCAATTATTCCATGTTCTTAAATCGACCTTGGCTTAGGAATGCCAAGGTGATTCACAATTGGGGGAAGAATTTGATCACCATAGAAGGCAATGGAATGATTCAAACGATTTCGATAACCAAACACCTGGATGCTAATACCAAGTGACTAAAAGTTTTTCTTTACTAAGATTTTTCCAATGGCATCATAGATGAGGAGTAGGAAATTTTCCTCCAAGCACAGTTGGAGTTGTTCACCATTAGAACAATTACCCCATTGGAATTGGGCACAACAATGTTTAATGTTGCTCTCAAAACCAATTTGGAGGAGTTAAAATTTGATTTCCTTCATACCCTAGGGGATATTTTGGTAGATGAAGTTCCTACACAGTTAAAGGTGCAAGATTAAAAAATTACAAGGTGGATGCTACAAGAAGATGTCTAGATCTGTGACTTGAATTTGGGCACTACTACCAAACTACAACTAGTGAAGCTCAACGTTGATCTAGACCTTTCAACAACTATAGAAGTGAAATTTTTGCTCAAAAAATACAAGGATGTCTTCGCATGGTCTTATAAGGGTTTCAAAGGAATACCTCCCCACACTGTTCAACACCAAATCAAACTTGATATAATGATACTACCTTCCCATTAAAATGGATATCAAATGAATCTTAAATATGCAGTTGTGGTCAACTAGGATCTAGACAAGCTTTTGATTACATGATTCATTGTTTCAATAGAAGAAGCAACTTTGCTTTCACCCAAGAAAAATGGTAAGCTATGCATTTGCGTTGACTTCAAGAAATTAAATGCAACCACAAAAAAAGGTCCATATCCTTTGCCATTTATGGAGGAGGTCTTGGATATGGTAGTTAGACATGAAGTATACTCATTTTTGGATGAATTTTCTAGTTACCAATAGATCATGATAGCGTCGGAAGATCAATACAAAATAGCCTTCATATTGAATGGGGTGTTTTTGTATGGTTAATCATGCCTTTTGAATTGAAAAACGCACCACCAATCTACCAACGAACGATCAATATGGCTTTCAAGGAATATCTTGGTGTGTTCATGAAGCTATTTTTAGATGATTTTAACATCTTTAGTGATTTGAAAACACATATGGTTAAACTTCGATTATGTTTTGACAAATGTCAAGAATTTGGTATTAACCTCAACTTGAATAAATGTATCTTTCTGGTGTTTTCCAGTTTCATATTCAATTACATTGTGTTTGAGGAAGGGAAGTTATCAGATCCTAAAATTATAGCCATAGTCAACGTGTCAGAACTAAAAAACCCCCAAAGAAGTTTAAGTTTTTAACGACATGGCCCCAATTACAAAATTACTACGAAAGTTTGAAGCTTTTCAATGGATTCTCAAATGTCAACAAGTGTGGGAGGTAATCAAGTAGTGGTATGTGGATCCTGATTGCACCAAGGAGGGATTTGGAGTTTCATGTCCACATCGATGTGTCCAGTTTAGCAATCGGCATTATGTTGGTTCAAAACCCAATTGGAAAATGCAACCAACCAATTGTGTATGCGTCTTAATTGCTAAAGAATGTGGAAAAAAACTACACCACAATTGAAAGGGAAATTCTAACAATGGTTTATGCTTTTCACAAATACCACCACTACCTACTCGGCAATGTGTTTTTTTTTTTATGTAGACCATATGGCCTTCCTTTACTTGGGCAAGAAACCCCAAGTTTTTGGTCGGATAGCCCAATGGCTTTTGTTGTTTCTAGAATATGATTTTTCGATGGTATATTAACCCAAAAAATCACACTTAGTTGCGGATGCATTATCCCGAACACTAACATCCAATGAACCAAGTGGAGTGCAAGATCAAGTCACTAATATTCCATTGTTCCTATTCCAACTAGCATGGTTGCAAGAAATTCATGATTATTTGCAAACAAGAGATTTTCTAATTTCGTACACACCAGAACATAAATTGTCTTTAAGGGCCCTACCCTACACGTTGTAATAAGGCAATTTGTACAAACAAGGCCAGGATTCATAGTAATGACATTCTTCATTTTGCACTTTAAAATTCGCAAATTTTAACGAATTTTCGCGAATTTTAAAGTGCAAAATGAAGAATGTCATTACTATGCTAGGATTAGATTTTTCAAAGATGCTTACACTAGGAAGAAATTTTGGTAATCCTTCAAGAAATGCACGAAGGGGTAGGTGGAGGTCATTTTTCGATAGATATCACCATCCAAAAAAAATTAGCTACTAAATATTGGTGGCCAATGTTTCACAAGGATGTTATGGACCATTGGAAATCCTATGGTAATTGCCAATGGATGGGCAATTTGGTCCACACCACTTTGGTTAAATTGATCACAATGCTCCCTATCAAGCCTTTTACAAAATGGGGCATTGATTTCATAGGCCCCATCAAATCAACAAGTCGTTACAAAGGTAATCGCTATGTTATGGTGGTAACTGATTACATTAGCAAGTGGGTGGAGACCAAAATGTTGCAGAGCAACATTGTAACGATCATGGCATGATTCCTTTAGGAATTTATCTTAATGTAATTCAACTGCCCACACACCCTGGTTAACGATCAAGGCATGCACTTTATCAACGATGTCATCCAAATCTTGACTACGCAATTCTTGTTTAAACATATAACTTCCACTACCTACTACCCACAAGGGAACGTCAAGGCTAAATCAATTAACAAAATCATTGGCCTACTCCTCACCAAACTAGTAAATGAGAAGCTCAATGATTGGCATGGACATCTGCACACAATTTTATTTACTTACTAAACAACATTCAAAGTCACCATTGGTCATACCCCTTTCCAACTCATATATGGGCTTCACCCATCAATGCCCACATAATGTTTTTTTTCCTTCAAAGAATAATCCAATGAATTAGACTTTGGTACATGATTTATCCAACCAAATAACCAACTTAAAAAAGCTAGAGGATCCTACTAGGTTGTTGTTAAGACGGCAACAAAATGATAATCCAACTTGGCAGAATGGATGCACTAACATTACAAATAGAAATCCTTTGCCCTTGGTGACCATTTCTTGTGGTTTCTGAAGTCTAAAAAAACTCACCATGGAAAATTCAAACAACTATGGTTTGGGTCGTATTGAATCCAATATTGTCTCCCCAACAACACTATTTTGTTGGTCATGGTAAACAAATTCGACCCACACCCCATCCTTGTAAATGTAAACAAGCAAACCTTACCAACTCTCTACAGTCTTTCGAGGACAGGAATCAGGGGTACAAAGGGGGGTAATTCCCAATGAGCAATTGAAAATAGAGGATGACACATAACCAAAAGCGGACAGTCATCTGGTTATAGCTCCACTGGAAAAAAATTTTGACAATGAACTAAAATTCAATGACGTTTAGGTTACTCTAGAAAAGCAATTGAAACTAGGTCATACATATACTACTTCATTGAAAAAAATCTTTAGTGTGGAATCAAAATGGAGTAAAGATCCGGTTATAACTCCTCCAAAAATAGATATTACAAATCCAATTACATCCTTCGTATACTCGAAACTGAAAGAAATGGTTTCCTTTCCATCATCAAATGATGGGCGTGGCATAGGTTGCCGCAACCCCACTTTGGAATAAGTGTGAGGATGAAACTCACACTCCCAAAAGTGGGAAGTTAAAGTCCTTCGAGACTCCCAAAAACTCAGAGCTCCATTGCAAGGGTCAAAACACCTCGCATTGGGGTGTTTTTTATATCATTGCAAAGGTCTTGAAGTGTAGATGTCCAAGCCATTTGGACATCTATAGCCCAAGTTATGGTCGAAAGAAGGGTCGGGAATCAAACTTCCAATTTGACTCTCGACCACTAAAAGTCAGAAATCAACTTGATCCCAGTGTGTGCAGGTGTAGTGCAACACACCGTTGGAAAGCTCTCAAGGAGAGCTACAACTTTGCTTCAGACCTCATCCTAATCGGAGGTCTGATCCGGGAGTTATGAACTTTCAAAGTCTTGGGAATCCAAACCAGGACAGTTTCGGGACTCCTCCTTGGGAGTCCTAGGAAAAAGTTCCATTCGGATGTAGCCTTCGCGGAGAGCTATAGAGAATACTATATGGGGAAAGGTGGTGGCTTCCCCCGAGCTCGGGCCGTGGTGAGTCCAGTGAGTCCGTGTTGCCCGTGGCTTGTCCCAACACCAAAGGTGTTCTAGAATGTCAACTAACCAACTTGTGGTTGGTTTTGGATGTAGGACTGTGTAACAAAATAATTGTCCCTCTTCCTAATCTAACCCTAGAACTTCTAGCACGCCCCTCTCATCCCCTTTAGTGCTGGAAGTTGGGAGTGGCCCCAAGTTCAACTCCTTCCGCATTTACACATACTTGGACCCTTAAGTGGGTTTAACAAGGAACTTGGGAGCGCGTCATAGGTGGTTTTTCACCTAAAAGAAGATGCGAACAAACCCTAGATGGGACAAAAAATAATGAAACATGGTGCAGGAAAAAAATAGGTCGGGTGCTAGATGGTACAAGTTGTGTACTTCGAATCACTAGAAATAACAGTGCGAAGACTGGGAATCCAAGAAGAAAAATCAATGATACGAAAAACAAGACATGTACATTGAAAGTGACAAGTCGAACACCACTAGATCTAATAAAATAGATGTTGTCAACAAAGAAATGGTTATTGATAACCGTTATAAAAAAGTGGTTATGAAAAATGAGGTCAAAAAATGACATTACAAAAAATTAATTATGAAAATGAAGTTACTTGAAAATGATTATAAAAGAACAATTATCAAAAGTTATTACGAAATAACCAATGTCACAACCCTAACCTTAGGCTCACGACCAAAGCAAAGGTTCGCAAAGGCGTAGGCTAAGTATGAAGCCCAAGAGTCACATTTCATGCTCCCATGAATGTAAGAAAATGTGAGGGAATGAACCCCCACATTCCCAAGTGAGCTCTCGCTTTGGGAATTGGAGTTTCCATGGACTCCAAAATTTTCAGAAGGTAATTATAGTAGTCAAAATTCATTGGATTGAAAAGTTCCTTACACCATTGGAAAGCTCTTGGAACTTAAATGTCTAAAATGGGTTTGCATGACCCATTTGGGCACTTAAAACATAAGTTATGGCCAAACGAAGGGTCGGGAGTCAAATTGACAATTCGACTCCTAACCACTAAAAGTCAAAAATCGCCTGAATTTCCTTGCATGCAGGTAGCGTGCTAGGTACCATTGAAAAGCTTTCGATGAGGGCTACAATTTTTCTTTAGACTTCACCTCAATCAAAGGTCTGCACACAAAGTTATGGGCTTTTAAAATTGCGGGAGTCCTAACTTAGAGAATTTTGGGACTCCAACTTGGGAGTCTCGGGAAAAAATAACATTTGGGTGTTAACCCCATGGCCAAACATGGAGAATATTATAAGGGGTAAGGTGGTGGCTTCCCCCCAAGTCCAGGCCGTGGTAAGTATTTTGAATTTGTGTTTGTCCGCGATTCGTCTGTTCACCAAAAATGCGTCAACTACACACTAATTAACTTGTTGTTTAGTTTATGTAAGGCCATGTGAATAATTGATTCACTTGTCACTTGTCCTAGTCCCCATCTCGAAGCTCCAACACACCCCTCTACCCACGAAGTACTGCAAGCCAGGGAGTGTGCCCAAATTCCTTGTCTTTCCATTGTTTTCACCTTTAAATTCGTTGTTAGTTTATCCAAGAAATTATGGGTGCATCACATAGTAGTAATACCTAAGAAAAATGGCAAGCTAAGAATCTATATAGATTTCAAAAAATTAAATACAACCACAAAGAAGGTTCGATACCCATTACCTTTCACAAATGCGGTGTTGAACATAGTAGGAACATATGAAGCATATTCCTTCTTAGATGGATATTTAGAATACCATCAATTATTTACAAATACAAGACTACATTTGTTACAAATTGGGGGGGTTTTATATGGAAGGTGATGTCATTTGGAGTTAAAAATGGACTTCCAACATATCAGAAAACCTTGACCAAAACATTCATAGAATATTTGGAGAATTTTATGAAGATATTCTTGGATGACTTTATAGTGTATAGTGACATGGAGATTCATTTGCAAAAGCCCAGACTATGTTTTCAAAAATGCAAAGAATATGACACTAATCTAAATCTAGACAAATGTGCATTTATTGTATTTTTAGGGATGATGTTGGGTTTATTGTTTCCAAGGAAGGGAAACTACTAAATCCAAAGAAAATACAATCAATAGTAAACACGCCACTAATTAAAATCCTCAGCAAATTCAAATATTCAATGGGATGGCAAAGTTTAATAAAAAATTTGTTGATATTATGGCACCTATCACTAAATTAATTAAAAAGACAAAGATTTTTTTTTGGACAAAGGAATGTCAGAAGGCATGGGAATTGATTAAACATAAGTATATTGAAACACCAATACTAATATGACCAAATTGGTAAATGGAATTTCATGTTCATACAAATGCGTATTTATTAACTATGGGGCTATGTTGTCTCAAAACATAACAAGGAAGAGTGATCAACCAATAGTGTATGTTTCTAGGCTTTTGAACAAAGTAGAATATAATTATAGCACAACACACACAAAGGCTTTAATAATGGTTTTTTCTTTGCACAAGTTTAAACAATATTTGTTAGGCAATAAGTTTGTCTTTTATGTAGATCATATAACATTGGTCTATTTGGTTAATAAACCACAGGTTTTAGGGGAAAATAACTAAATGGTTGTTATTATTTCTTGAATATGATTTCATAGTAGTGTATAAGTTAGGTAAAACTCATGTAGTTGCAAATGGATTGTCAAGATTATCGAATAGTAAAGAACCCATAAGTGTGCCTGATCAAACAACAAATGTAAGTTTGTTTTATATAGGGCTTGAATGACTGAATGATGTAAAAAAAAATTGAAAATAGGATAGATTAAAGGCACATTATCAGTGCAAAAAAAAAAAATATTGGTTAAGAAAAAAAGAGCCTTTTACATTGAAAAATGGTAAATTGTACAGAATGGGCTAATTAAGCCAACAAGGAGATATACATGGAACAAATATGTTTTGTAGCCACAAACTATGCTACTAAGTGGGTGGAAGCAAGAACATTGAAAACTAACACAACAATAGTCATAGAATTTTATTTTTATGAGTGCATATTAACCAAGTTTGGATGTCATTTAACTATAATTGACACACCCCCACACTCCTTGAAAGACTCAATTGCGAGTCCAAAAGTGGAAACAATGGAAGAAGAAGGAATTAGGCTACACTCCTTAGTTCATAGCACTTCGGGGGTAGACAGGCATGTTGGAGTTTTGGGATGGGGACTAGGACAAGTTACAAGCAAGTCAATTATTCACACAGACCTACACAAACTAAACAAGTTGGTTAGTGCATAGTTGCAGCACTTTTGGTGCACAGACAAACCACTAGCAAACCTGGACTCACAAGACTCACCACGGCTTAGACTTGGGGGAAGCCACCACCTTCCCCCTTATATTATTCTATGTGTCTGGTCATGGGGCTTTCACCCAAATGTCATTTTGTCCCAAGACTCCCAAGTTGGGAGTCTTGAAATTTTCAAAATTGGGACTCTCATGACTTTGGAGGCCCATAACTTTGTGTGCAGACCTTCAATTGAGATGAGGTCTAAAGAAATGTTGTAGCCTTTATCAAGAAATTTCCAAGGATATCTAGCACGCCACCTGCACGTAAGTAAATTAAAGCGATTCCCGATTTTTAATGTTTAGGAGTCAAATTGGTAGTTTGACTATTGGCCTTTCTTTTGGGCATAATTTATTTTTCAAGTGCTCAAATGGGTCATGCAAGCCTATTTCAGACATCTATGTTCCAAAAACTTTTCAGTGGTAGAAGGAACTCTTCAATCCAATGAGTTCTGACCCCCTATAATCGCCCTTTGAAAATTGGGAAATCCATCAAGACTCCAACTCCCAAAGTGGAAGCCCACTTGGGAGTGTGTGAATTAATTCTCTTACATTTTCCTACACTCTCAGGAGCATGAAATGTGATTATTGGGCTTCACTTTTGGCTGGCACCTTTGTAAGCCCTTACTTTAGTCGCGAACTCAAAGCTAGGGTTGCAACATAGAATGTGAGCTGTAAAAACTATATGAATTCAACAATGAAATAAAACATTATGGAGTCAACAAAAGAATCCAAGAAAATAGTTTAGTCACACCTAGGGAAGTTTACTAGGAAATGGTGTGGACCATACAAAAGTCAAGATGTGTTGCCAAATAACATTATGTTATTGGTGACCATTGAGAAGTTTGAGACTAACCATGTGTTGGTCAACGTGAATAAACTCAAACCTTATAAATACGTGGAATTTGAAGTTTAGAAAAAAGAACAATAGATGTTAGTATATTGGGAACATAGTGCAAGTGGAATTTAGGAAGTGAATTTTGACACAAAAGAGGACAATGAAAGATGTGAAATATAGAAACCATAGATGAAGAATGATGAAGATTAAGAACAGAACACATGTCCAGCAGTGAACATAGTAATAGCATGAAGCCTATGTATGTGGTAGTGGTAATGGTGCCAATCCACCATAACCCCAACCTCCAATGGCTTTTCCGAATTTTGGAAAACACATGTTCATGTGGTTCAAGAAGTAGGTTGTTTCATGACATTTGGTGCACATTTGAACTTCATTCTACATGGGTGTTCTTACAAGTTTAATGTGGGAAATACCTTCAATTTAAGGTCACAAAGTGTGATGTTTTAAGAACTTTGTGCTACTTGATGTGACATTGTTCAACCTATCCTTTTTATCCTTTTTATTTGCATATGTCATGCATTAGAATCTCTTCTATACTAAAATTATTGTAAGTAGGAGGGTGAGGTCATTGCATCCTTTCAACCATTTGTACTTGTCCCTTCAAGGGCATTTGTTTGGACTAGCTCATCTTAGAGCCTTCCATTCCATAACGATTTGCTTGCTTTCATGGTCAATGATTTGCCAATGAACCCACATGTGAAGTCATCCCTCCATGGTCTTCATAGCATGTGAACAACTAGCCTCCCAAGTTGACAGGATTGGTTTCTCAATGCCATACAAATGTACTATTTGGTCCCCATGGGGTTTCCTAGTGATTTCACTCCACCAACTTTGTTTGACTTCTGATGGTCTCAAAGTTTTGGGCATCCAATGCAATCCCCTCATTCACATCCTTTTTCATTAAAGATTCCATATTAGAAGATGTGAAACGCATTGATGTGTTTCCCAAGATGAGTGACTTGCAAGTACCCTTCGAGATTATAATAAGGTGTTTTATATAATGCCCTTGTACTTACTTGTATGCATCCCTATTAGAATTCTTGCATTTTCTTACATCATTTGACTTAACTACCCCTTGGGAAGAAAGGAAGGGGGGGAGGGGAGGCAGGACACTAAGTGCAAATGGAACACACCAACTCTGGTGAGCCTCAGTGATAAACAGAAACTTTGTCCATGTAACTTTGTCCATGTATGTGTTCTTGGTCATGTTGACAGTCTTCAATTAGGCCCAATTTCTCTCAATTTATTTGTGATGGGGACTTTTTCATATCCTGATTCCTCATTGTCTTTCCACCATACTTCGTTCCCCAGTGTTGTCCAATCTGTGATTTAAAATATTTAAAACAATTTTAGATGTGTAAAAGCAAGAAAACGGAAGAGCTATTGAGCGTTGAAACAAAACAAAAGAGGTGCAAAATTTTTGCAGACCTTAATTAATCATTCTTAAAAATAGATCACCTTCAAATGAGAAGACAGCAACATGCCAAATATCTTTGGAAAGTAAAAATGTAGTGTGGAGGAACAACTAAACAACTAATAACACCATTGTTGTCCCAACCTGTCTGAAGATGATGGTTTAAGGTGGTTTGAAATGAATATCTACATGAGTAGTTCGTAATCTGTAGCAATCATTTTTGTGTAGAAACTGTGAAGTGACATTCACCTAAATTGTGCTTGATCACCATCTGTCTGTCCTCCATTAAACTGGAATCCACAATCCTTACTCTCACAATAGACTCTAGAGTGAGAACATAATCAGCCACTCCAGGATGTCCTGTCTACCTGAAGTTCCCTGCCTGGACTGTAGCAATTGCCAGAAAGTAGACACCTGCACCTTCTGTTGCAAGTCTTAAAAAACTTTGTCTGCATTTCCATTCACAGTTGTTATCATTCAAAAGAGAACTGAGTCGATCCCTCCTGCAAAAAGGCTATTTTAGGAGCACCCATCTTACTTACCCTAGCCAAGACAATCATAACAATGGTTTGCCCACAGCAAAGCACTGGCATGTTATACATGTGCCATTACAGAATAAAATGTATATCTTTCAGAAGAATAGAGAAATTTCCATTCTCATGATGAAGAAAAAACAGCAAGGTTAACACTTTCTCAGGAAGCCAGAAAGAACCAAACTAAGAAAGACTGAACAAACCAAAAAACAAAAAAACACACACCAGTATGAATAAAAGTGCCAGTCTCACACCTGTTCAAGGACCATCAACAGTAGTGTGTATGATAGTGACTTAACTATACAACTTCCCCACTGACTTCATCAGCTCCCACAGTGGTAAAAGGCTGGTGACAAGCACCAACCTGCAAACTCAGTTTCTGCAACAATTCTGGAAGCAACAGGAAGACTCAGCCATACTACTGGCTAGAAACAGACCATAACAAGGACAAGACAAAAAAAACAGACCAACAGAAATGGAAAAGAAAAACTAAAGAAAAGGACAACATGGAAAAACTATGAACAAGTGGGCTAAAAAGAAGCTCCCCACAGACAAGACCTGAAACAAAATCATTTTGAAACCCCAAAAGCAGAAATTCCAAAAGCCTTGTTAATAACCAACCAATAGTTCTCTGTAGAAGAATTTCTAAAGGGTAGCCTTTTACCTTTAGAAAGACAATAAGACTGACCATCTGAAAGACAAAAAACTTCTTACAACTACAAAGCCTCAAGACTATTGATAACCCCCAGCTCCGCAGTCATTGAGATATTGGAATGAACATGAGGCATTCTAATCATTTCGACACCTGCATACTCTGGTTGAGTGCGTTTGTCAAAAATGTCACAGGATAAACCTTGAGGACTTTGTCTCACAGCTAGATCAAAGAAATTACAAGAGAAGCCTTTAGACATGCAATTCAACTCATAAGATGTTTTTGGGTATATGCCACTACCAAAAGAGTCTTGGTTAAGGTACATGAAATTATAAAAGTCTGTAAATTAGGAAAAAAAAGATAACCCACAAACATACAAACCAGGGACAATCTATGAAGCACAACAGGACGTGGTATATGTCACCCAACTCACATGCTTGGATCCAACAAAAGCGTGCACTTACCATGCACCTGCACACTTGAGTATGGAGAAATATCTACTGTTCAGAGCCTAATTTCAAAACTGTTGAAAATGTGTGCAACAATATGCAATATGAATGTATCAATCCACATCTACAGCAACCTCCTTGCCTCATGATTTCTACCATGATAAACACCTTCACTTCGAACTGGCTTATTTTTACCTACAAGGAATCAGATACACTAGGACGTGCCAAATAAACATGAGGTACAAGGTATGATCACTACCTATATTTCCAAACAAACCACCCACAATCACAGTTACTCTCATGAAGACCCTAGACTTTAAAGGAAGACAGGTAGCATACTTCAAACAAACAACATTCCTTTGCAGGGATTCTAGACACAAGGACAAAGGAGGCTATGAAAATTGAATCGACTTGGAGGGTAAACAGAACCTTTTCAATCCCAGCACCTAACTCCTCTCATTGTGACTCATCCAGAACTTACTTGTCTAGACATCAAGGTCCAGCCTTACTTGTACTTGGCCTGGAAAGGCTACCCACAATTCCTGCAGCCTTAAACTTTGCATTCACACTTCTCAAATCCACCAGATCTTCAAACAGCTTGTCAGCTGGATTCAATGGCTTAGGAGGTGATGTTGAAGGCATAGCTACTGATTGCTTGTACTGGCCTCCTACCAGCTGGTTTTGCATGTACTGACTTGCATCCTGGAGGGAGAGATTAGGTTTCTGCCGTGATAGATTGACCTGGGGGTTCCCACTAGACACTGTTCTGTATGTGGTGCTGCTTCCTTGACCTGACTGCTGTTGCTGGACATGCTGCCCTGGTGGTGGTGGGATTGCAGACCCCAATTTCAACTGAGGACCATACAGCATGTCCTGTTGCTGAGTATTCCAAGGCTGGGATCCATTGACGCCTCCCCATGGAGAGAGAGCCTGGTAGCCCCCTTGCTGCTTTGGAGGCTGTACTTCATCTTGCCACGGTGGTGGGGTATGTGGCAAAGGTAGCTCCTGGTGCCCATACAGCTGCTGTCCTTGAGGTGGTTGTTGATTTGCTGAGTCTTGCCCTGGAGATTGTTGCCCTGGGGGAGATTTTGGTGATGCTGGAATTGTCTCTCCATAAATCAAAGCTCGCTGCTGTGGAGTGAGTACATGCTCAATTGCCAAAGAGGCTGTGGACCATGGAACAGCATAATTATTGGGCGGTGCGCCTGCCAACTGATGAAACACTGGCTGCTGGTGGAAGGAGTGGGAAGGAGGTGACATGTTTCCATCAGAATGCTGGTGAGTCAGAAAACACAGTTGCTGTGAGGTTGCATAGGAAGGAGGCTCTGTACTTGGGATGGCCTGAAAAGGAGTAGTTCCAAAGGGATTTGTCTCATCTTCAGGAGCAGGCAGTGCCAAGAGTGCAAGCTGGGTTCTGTACTGGTCAATCGGAGGAGTTGCAACCAGAGATACTGTGGTCATGGTGAGTTGTGCTGTGGTCATGGTGGGTTGTGCTGCAACACTGGACTGGTCTGTGGAATTGATGATGGGCTCACCACTAAGGAGATCGATTCCTGAACCATGGGGACTAGCACTCACAGCACCAGAATTCACCGCACTTGATTTTTTGCTGCTTGTCTGAGGAGGGGGCGGAACTAGCTGAGGTGCACTTGGCTTTAGTCTTGTCGGTGTAGTCCCTGTCACTCCTGAAACTGGGTGAGAGTGTGATGAGGGCCTGCCATAAAACAACATGACAACTCCACTGAACAAGAAAACGTACAAAGTTTGCTGGCAATTCTTTGCAGGATTTTTCTTGTGATGTTCATGGAGATCTGTAGGATTAAGCCCACACAGGTTAAACATTCAGCCAAAAATGCCATAAAGCTTTGCAGAGCAGACCAACTGACCAATGAATGTATGCAAGCTGTCCATTCAGGGCCCTTTGCAACAAAAGAACAAAAGATATGAAATGAATGAGTGTAAGGCAGCTATTACTTCAGGGCCCTTTGCAAAAGACAAAATATGACATGTTCTCTGTACAGCCAGCAGAATGGTTTGTGGAAGGAGGGGGGACAGATCTACTTTTTGAGGAGTGATTATGGTTTAGTGTTGGTCACCAAACAGGCCAACCTGATCATACCTGTGAGACAGCTGGTCTCCTGGCCTCTCTTTGTCATTGTCATAAACAGGAAAAATTTGACTTCCATTATCCTTTGGCAATGGAGATCCTGAAGCAATAGCATCATGCTTGGCAAGCACATGCTGCAAATCATCATTCAGAGACAGGCCCTGACACAATAACTCCTCATCCCTGTCCACCCACCCAACAACAATTAAGCTCAAAACTCTATGTTGGACAGTCATTGCTCCAAAATGATGCACAGAGACAGGAAGAGAGACAGAGGACAATATTGCACTCAAATTGCTTCCCAGGAGGGCAACAAAGCAAACATCATGGTGGTCACTACTTTCATGGAGTGCTCATTGAATTTGAGTATCCTCCAAGCAGATTTAGAGAGAGAAGGAAAAACTCTTCAGATTCATGTGTTGACAACCCAGTGAACCAACTGACCAAACATTCAAGCAAAAACTCTCAGATGCAATTCCACCAACACTCAGCCCAACTCTTCAGCAACATGGCCTCCTAAAGGAAAGCAGAGACACAGACAGAGACAGTGCATACGAGATTGTGTTAACTAGCTGCATGACACGGCGCTGGTATGAGCGACTTTGTTCCACAAGCTCAATGATCACATCCTCCTTCAGGGCCTGCAAGGATTGCAACAGAGCTTTGCTGTAACACTCTTTGTAAACAGCAGTACACAAAAAGTTCAAGGCTCCAAAACATCAACAGAACTCTAGGCACTGGTAACAGTATATTTAATCTTATGCAACTGCAAAAGGAGCTGAATATTTGCCAGAATGGAATAGACACAACATAAAAAGATACCATTCGATCATTTGGGGCTAAAGCACTCAGCATCTCTGCAAGAACCTCAATTAGACTCCGTGAAGTCTGAATATCTGTCAAGCTGAATCCAGCAATCAAAGTAAGATGCTGTCACAAAAAGATATGTTACCTTGGTTGATCAGCATGCCAACACAAAAAATCTCAAGCCATTGTTGATGAATACAATATACAAATATATATACACACTACTGATGCACTGGAGATAATATACCTCATGACTGGAAGATTGTCATTTGGCTCAGGTCTCGCGGACAACATTCCTGGAGACTGTTGGTTGTAAGAAGCTGATGTATAGGTATAAGGTATAGACTGTGATTGAGGTGGAAAAAAGATGGGCACAGTGTGCTCTCCACCACGCTGAGGAAACTCCATGCCCAATTTCTGTCATGCACACAACCTACTCCCTCGGTCAACAGAGAGCATCAACATCCAGCCTGACACACATATCTGAAGGAACAGTATTAACATTTCAGTGATTTAGTAGATGTTACCAATTTTCCAAAATTGCCCCATTCAAATTGAAAGTTATAAAATGGCCACATGAGTTAACTTCCATTCAAGGTGGCAGAGAGGAAGATGAGAAAAGAAAAATGGAACCATTTTGCTTTATTGACATGTCGCTTCTGCACACATAAAGGGGAAAGATATGTAAAAATAAATGAAGCTAGGAGGCCAAAAGAGGGAGCTGATAGACCCACACCACTTGAATGTACTGCACAGAGAAAGCACCAAAACTTGAGGGTATGTGTATACCTGCAATTCATTATAGGCCATGAAATACTGAGGATATCGACCTCTTGAACCCCCGAAAGCTTCTTGCCATGAATCCAGCAAAACAAGCACCTTGTCCCTCACGCGCATGTCTGCCTACAAACCAATATCATAAAGATCATGAGGGTGAGTAAGATCCTCAAAACTTGTTGCCAAAAGCATTCTTCAGCTCAGTAGCAAAACATAACACAACAAAATTTCTATAAAAGTATGCTGCATTCAGATGAAATGCTTATTTGCAAAAAGGTCATCTACAGCTCACAGAGGTCCTACAGGTAGGCAAGAAATGTCCAGAGACTGTATGAAACCCCTTCAAAACTGCATACTATCCTTGTATCATGCCAAGCAACAGATGCAGATGCACACCCTTTTGGAAAAAGAGATCCAATTTCACAGATAAAAACTGAGGCAAGGCTATCTAGTGTCCCTGGGGCATCAAAGCCCTCAAGCAATAAACTACATTTATGAGTTAGCAGAGAAATCTCCACAACACTTTGAAGGTAACACAACCAATGACTGTGGTCATAGCCTTCTGAGAGTTGCTCACAAGTGTCAGACCATCACTTTCATCACAAATAGCATCCACAAATAGCATTGCCATGCTACCATGACAACCTGCTGACTTCATCAGCTCCTGACAGAGTGTGCAGATATGTGTGTTATAATCAAACCAACATTTTGGACAAATCATTATACACACATCTGCATCCTGAGTTTCTGTTGCATTTTCAAGACCAGAAGCAACAGTCAGTCTCCAGTAATTGAAGGTGCAACAAGCTTGCAAGGGTAAGCTTCATTTCATATTAGTTTGTTACTGTACAAGCAAGCACCTAAGCCTAAGGCATGGCTCTCCTACATAGAGGGCAGTAGTCAGGGCCTAATGCACCCTGAACATATCCTTTGAGCACACCCTTGCTGACTACTTGGAAGCAAAATCTCAAATGTAATATGTTAAAATAATCTTACTTTCTTCTTCACAATTTTCACCATTTCATATAGCACATCTTTCTCCGCAACTTGCTGGTGGACATTTTCCCCACAGTTTTTTATCAAAGTTTCCAAGACCTGTACAAAATTGGCAAAGAAGTGAATGGCTGAGGTGGTCTTGAGATTGAAAGTAGCTATTTTAAAGTTCAAAATCCTATGCCTCCAAATTTGATCAAATCGCAAAAGAATGCAAGGATTTTATGTAGTCCAACAATAAATCAATGACCTCTTTGCAAAAATAGGTTACTGTTAGCTGCATGTCCTTAGAACGGTTGCTCGTCACCAAGAAACCTTCCCCTAAAGCAATTTTCACTGAAAATGCTGACAACAACCTCTATTGTTGGCATCTGACACGATCAACTACAGATTGTGGTGCTACCTATTTTTTGCAGGCATATCTCCCTCCAAGGTGTAAATGGCCATACTTTTCACATCAAATTCATTTAACCAGTGAACATGGACTGAACCCTCACAGTTTTGTTTTGATTGGCCCAGCCAGAGAACAGGCAGTAGCATCCAGAGCTCAACTTGGTGTTTAACAACCAGGTAAAGTAGTGGGATACTCACTGTAAGGGTAAGAAGCTGAACCACAGGGTTCCTGTTTGAAAGACGTTTCTTGACTGCCTTGATAACATCTCTTGATTGCCTGGTACAATCCAACCCCCACAACTTACATTAGGTCAAGAAGAACATAATGGCCCATGCAAAGCCAAGAACAGGACCATCAGCAATATTGACATAGTTGAACAGACAGAACAAGACAAGGTGTCCCCTCACTGTCTCAAAAACATTTCCACATCCATGTCTGAAGCCTGTAGATATTTCATATTTAGGCTTTGGCTTCTTCAAAAGATCTACACTTCTCAATGTGACCTTGTCTTCTGCAGCAAATTAAAAATTCTCAAATCAATATTGCACAATATGCACAGCATACTTTTATCTGTCTCTGTAACTCTAGCCCATTCACCTCCTCTCCTGTAAGCAGAATCTGCTTGTTTTAGTCACTCTGGGCCCTTTAGTCTTGTAACACATGACTTTGCAATTGCAGGAGTCTGCCCATCTTCACATGTAAACCTAAAGTTGAAGGCCAGGAAGAAATCAAAAAGGATGTAAGCAAGGATGACAGTTCATGCAGCCTTCCACAGAAGGAAAAAAGAAGCAGCGTGCAGGTCATAGGCTGTTAAGGCTTATAGAATTACATAAGTACTACAGGCAACTCACAAGAAGCCAACACATTTCCAGCATCACAACCATGGCTCCCCAGATGGAGAAGAATCGGATGTATGCCATGTAGATGAGCAACCAGAACAACATGTACACCCAAAAGTCAATAGTTAGTCTGTCCAGACTAGACAATAATACTAAGAAATTATACCTCCGTCTCAGTCTCCCCCCCCAAATCTCAGAGACAAATAGAATCTCTATCCACAAGAACAAAATAAACCCAAGGCCACTGAACGAATGCAACAAGCTGAAACATCTGTCTCCCTTCAAAACCTACTCTTAAAACGACAACAAAGCAAATTCGAAAGTCCGCAAGCATCTCTTAAATTCCCTTCCCCCTCCTTTCCCAAAAACTCAGAACGACGAAAACAACACATCCAGCACCCTAAACCAGAAACATGGCACAAATCCAGTGAGTGTAATAGTGACCTCCACAAAGAACATAGAAGGAGTCGTTCGCACAGAAACAAGTTTTGTTGGTTTAACTACAAAGGAAACTTACATAGGATCGCTGTTGATGACATCACAGAGCTCGAGATTCAGAACCCAATCCGGGCCTATGAGCATGTCACTCGTTGCCTTGTCCACAATCCCGGATGCTGCCATCTCGTTGATCGCCTTCCTCTCCCTCGGCCAAGGCAGGAAATGTTCGATCCCCGGTGCAAGCTTCACATCCAGCTCCAAAAGTTGGTAACAGAAAATACCTACAGAAATTGCTTAAAGACTATCGAATAGAACGGACGTCACTTCCGATGAGAGGAAGAAGGCAGAATTCTAAGGATGTCGAGTTCAAAATTCCTGACACTATCGTGTTCTCCTTTTGGCTTTCTCATTCACGAACATTTTTTGCATTTCTCCACTCTTTGCCTGGATTTCGCCTGGCCCTGGGCATAGGGGTCATCTCTGATCTTTGAACAGCGCATCCCTTGTTCCCGGCTACTGTCCCCACCCGAGGCTATGATGCTTTAAATTCAACTCCAAATATCCAATTGTGCTTTGGAGGTTCCAAGTTCCAACTTTACATTTTGGTAAAACCAGGTATTTGGCCAGGGATAATCGGAAGGGGAGAAAGTGGATTTCCGGGTATTAGTTCAGTAGTTGAGCAGCACGACAGTCTGCATAGAAGTTGAGATTCCTGGACCCTTGGCTGAACCAGCACCTACACCTGGTTTTTTTCTTGAGTTGCTTCTCAAGACAAAGCAGGGTCCCTGAGTCCAATTTTAACATTTCTTAAATGTTACATTTAGGTAGCCCTGTACGACAGTTCCAGAAATTTCCCAGTGTATATGGAGGGCACCTTATATGTATCGACACCCGGATAGAAAAAGGCATGATCTTATGCCTAGGAGTGGTAGGGATGTACTAACCTTTGGGTGAAAGTTTTTGACTCAGAAAGCCTTCCAATGGGGTGGGCCCACCCACCTGTATGGAGGGAAATTGTTTTTTGTAATTCACTATATCCGAGTGAGAGGGCCCATGATTGTATAAGCCTGCCTCATTTATTACTAGGGGTACAGCCCTGTGAGCAGGGCATTTATAGAACGTGGAGTGATCTTATGCCCACTACTTAAGGGTAGTAGGGATCTAACATGTACTTATAAGATCCCTCCTGTGTTTAAGAAGTATGCATAGTGATATTAGTGATCTAGGTATGTTTAGGTTCACAATAATGCTTGCATCATGTTTCATGCCTTTTCTAGGAGGGCTGTCGATACATGCGCGGGGAGGGGGGGGGGGGACTTGACCAAATTCCAGGCTGAACTTGGCTACTGCCTTGTCATAGGCCCTTTATTTCGGGAATGTCCCCACCATGGGGCTTTACCCTACATTGAGAAGCCTCACACAAGAAGGTGAATGTACCAGTTTTGGTGCAGATTCACCCTTGACCTTGAAACTACTTGGGTTCGGCGTACAGATAGTAGCATAATAAATATCCATCAAATGCTTAAAGAAAATACCTTCAATAACGTCAACTGCAAAACCCTTCAAGTTACAAGTAAGACATCCAACTTAAACATGTGGCATGGCACAGACATGCTGTGTATGTCATGCAGACATGCCATGTGCAAGATGATAAAGTGGCAAAAAAGGACTCAAAACCCAACTCGCAAACACCGTCATAAAAATGACCGTAAAAACTTGGCACGAATTTCCGTGTATTCGGGGGCATGTTACCAAGCATAATAACTCCTCTGCTGAGAGGAGGCACTTTCCACTTTGGGGGTGGACAATTCATTTTCGAAATGCTCGCGTTGATTTTGTTTACTTTTTAATAGTGATACCTGGTGGGTACCAGAAGCATATTCATTGGGTATAAAAAACTTAAGTTTTCTACTGTGGTACTTGAAGGGTATCGTTTATTAGTTTGGGCTTAGCATTTAAGGTCAAATCTATTTTATGGATTCATCCCAAATGTCAAGTTAATTTTTAAATATTTTGATTTTAAATTTTATATATATATAACTTGAAAAGTTGGACAAAAAATATAAGATAAACTTTTAATTATAATTAAGATATAACAAAAACTTTGTCTCATATTGTTTGTTTTATTTTTCAAGTTTGTCAAATGTATAAGTAATGTAGTATAATTTAGAAATCTTCAAAAATAAGCAACATTTAGGATGAATTAATAAATGAATTTTGAACTCAAAATAAAATATTATTTCAATCTACCTACCTACCTAGTAGTCTAGGCCTACATATCTACCTACCTTGACACCATGTGTCAACATTCTAGTAATATTAATTTAAAAATTAAAAAATGATAATTAGTAAGTTTTAATTGCATGTGACATATATAACTAAAATGCCATTAATCATGTTGGACATCATATGTGACCATAATCACAAACAACATGGTCTTTGGATGAAAAAGAAATGTCAAAAAAATACATTTTCATCCTTTGATTAATCATATACATATTGTCATTGGTGACTAACATGCGATTGATTTGGTCAGCACTAATACAAATAATGTGTTGCTTATGGTAACATTTTTTAATATTTTAAATTAATCTCGAAAAATCCACATCATGTATTTTGGATTTTTAAAATCATGACATTTTGCACAATTAAAAATTATTTCATGGCATATTAATTGTGCCCATTTCTAAAGCCAATTATTTGGTGACATGTGGTGCATTTAAGTCCAATTTAATATTTAATTTGTATTAATTAATTAAATTTAGATTTCTCAACTTAAGATCAATAAGATGTCAACATGTGGCAATTTTTGTATAAAGCTAAGGAGGATATGCCTAAGGAAATAAGCAAACAGGCCTAAACTAGTTACGTAAATGTAAAATAAACCTATTTTATTTTGGGTTTAGGATTTCAGTTTGAATTTCTTTTATTAGTTCATCATTTGAATGACATTTTGATTTTGAATTTTTTAGTGCACCTATTTATGTACTCCACGCTAAAATAATGGAAGATAAAATATATGGGTTAAACATCTTAATTGTAAGTGTGACCAACTTAATCACAACCTATTTGCGACTACAACGTAATACCAATTTTACATTAACCTTATTTACCTACAAACTATTATAAATAATAATATTTTATAGGTAATAATATTACATTATATAATTTTATTGTATTAATAATTGTAATTACTAAAATTATTATTATTATTGGCTAATATCTTAAAATTATTTTATTTTATTATTTTATTTTATTTCTTACAAAATATTATTAACCAATATATTACTATTACTATTACTATAGTTAATAGTTCATTTAATCAAACCATTTTTTAAATTTTAATTTATTGTTATAGGTATAACTAACTACAATAATCAAAATTTGACAATTTACCAATTAATTTAATAGGTATAATAAACTTTTAACACACTTGTAATGTACATAGTAATTTATGTGACGACAACTGAAAGGTGAACTTGGAGCGTGAAACAATATTTTAGACGTCTATAACATTTTTTGCCTAGGGGGTTGAATTTAGTGCTCCATAACATTTTTTGCCTGGGGGGTTGAATTTAGTGCTCCATAATGGAAAGCTACCATTTCCCCATCCTTAACAATAAATGATAATACTCATTACAATCCAAAAAAACCTAGGCATGATTACAAGGACATAATCCAATGTTGAGGGGGGGACGATGTTAAGGGGACTAATCTTTTAATCTAGTTATTCTACTAGACAACGTAGAAATTTCCTAATTAGTGGTAGGTTCACATTTTCTATTTCCATTTTACTAGGATATATGATGTTACTTGGGTAGTCCCTTGATGATAGGATGGTTGGTAATTGGTTTGCCACTAAGGGTTTGTGAAGGAAATTTGGATAATGGCTCAAATTGTGGGAAGGGATGAAGTGCCCTTTGGGGCAAGTATCAAGTGTGGGAGCCTTCTTGCTTTTTCACTCCTTTTTTCATTGTGATTCCATTATACTCTCTTTTATGAAATTTTCATTCCCATTCTATGTGTGTGATTTTGTGATGATTCTAGGAAGAGTGATGAAGATAATGCATTCTTGTAAAGTTATAATACAAGGATATGACATTCTAAAGACAAGAAAGGTTGTGTGTCTAACCCCTTTAAATTTCTTGGATATTTTATTCTTTTCTATTTGCAAATAGTTTGGTTTGTTTGTTTGATGTAAAATATTGTAGTTCTTAAAAAAAAATTGTTCTTCTCTATTGTTTAATTAAACATCAAGGTCATTGGACAATAATTGCCATAGAGCCAAGGAGGGCAATAGTCATGGAGGGTAATGACAATAGTAGCATGGAGGTTACTAGTCCTCAAAACCAATTTGGATAAACAATAAGCAAGAAAGTGACTACCTTCTTGCCTTTATTACAATTAGCTAGAAAGTACAAATTATTATTTTTTAAATTCACTTTTCAATTAGTTATTGGAAGGCATGTTTTAATTAAAGTATGATTCCCTTTTATAATCCCTTAAAATTGTTATTTTCATGAGTTTTGATGCATTGGTTTACCTAGTAGCATTCACCTAAGTTTCTTCTAAGGGTATTGGGTCCATAGTCATATCATGATGTCCTTGTGACCTAAATAAGATATCCCATTTAGGTTTGGGAAATGACATGGACGTGTTCAAGGGATAACAAGGATGACAAAAATACAAGGGCTGATGGTGGCCCAAGGATAGTGGGATGATATAAAGGGATGTTGGGTAGAAAAATAAATAAATAAATAAATAATATATATAGGGGCAAAATAGGGGGGGATGAAGGATGCTGACATTGGGCATCATTAAAGAGACGTAGGGGCAATGCTGGGAAAATTAATGTAAAGGACATTGATAATAAAAAAATTCAAGGGACAACAAAGGATGTTTGGGAACATGTTAAAGACCAAGGGAACAACGAAAGGTGTTAGGCAACATTGAAAAAATGTTAAAGGATAGTAAGATTATTTATTTATTCATTCATTCAAATGATGATGAGGAAACATTGGGATATTAACACCTAAGATGTCAAATAATGTTGAAAACATGTCAAAGGGAATTAAGTAGTGTTTGGGAAACGACAAAAGGTACTAAATAACATTTAAAAAAACATAAGGAAATGTTTGACAATACCAAGAAAACACCAAAGGATATCATGTAACGTCAAAAAAAAACTTCAAGAAACATCAAACAAAGCTACGAAAACTTGAAAGGATGTTGGGAATACTCACACAGATGATGGGGACAATCAAAAAAACATTGGGAAAATGTTAAAAATACATGGAAGGATTCAAACAACACAACAAAATGACTAAGCATTATCAAGAAAACATCAAGCAATGAGGGGAAAAGGTCAAGGGATGATGGGAATAGGTAAATCCAAACCAAATAATAACTTTTGGTAAAAATGTATTAAAAAAACCTATTTGTTGTTAGGGATGTTGGATGGATGTTAAGGACATCATTCCTAGCAACCCAAGTATTGACCTCAATATTAAAAGCAAATGATATTGCTAATTCAAATGTACCCTAGTCATAAATAACACTCACTTAAAAAATTCACAGAGGTTAAATCTCAAATATGATTTTCATAATCATTATTATCATCACCCTGGAAGGCAACTACCATTTCTTCAAGCAAAACTTGGGTTGGGGTTATCAAATCACTAATTACTAAAGCCACATTCAGAAGGTAGGAACCACATCAACAATCAAATTGGTTGTAACTTTTAAACCTACATACAAGTCATAATTATCTTGTAATTCATACAACCAAAGTTTTGGATTAATGTATCATTTAAATTTTGACATAAACATTTTTTATTCCTTTCACAATATAACCAAATTCGAATTTTCATTACTTTTACATTCTTTCATTAAAAGATGTCTTGTTGTATGTAACCACATTATTTGCAATTACATTCAATTGTTTGTGATTTGCAACTAGCTTTGGTCATTTTCGCAATTATTCCTCATGTTTGGTCACACTTTTTATTACATCACAATTAACTAGTTTGTTATTATTTTGATTATTTTGGTTTTCATCTGAAGAAGGCCATGTATGTTCCATTAGTTACAAAAGCAATGATGTTATAAAACGAGCATGTGAGTGTGAACCTGTGAACATGAACTTGTGAGCAGGAATGGATATTTTTGGAATATTCTGATGACACGGATAACATGTTATTAGAATATCCTTATGCTACATAGGAATGACATGGAAAATATTTTCCCATATGTACATGGATGAAAGACACAAAATGGATGAAACATGTGGATGAAAATTTAACATCAATGAATTTTTTGGATCATAATTACAAGTTGACAAATTATTTGGATGAAAAATTTGACAAGTTGAATGTATGGATGGAACTAATTCCAAAACAATTATGCCAAATGAAAACCACATCTACATGGATGAAAGTTACAAAAACGATGAAATATTTGGATGAATGTGGAGCACGAATGAATTTTTTGATGATAATTGGAAATAAATGAATTATTTTGATGAAACTTCTAGCTAGTTGAGTGTATGGATGAAAGTAAATCCAAAAGAATTATGATGAATGGAAATTATTAGACTCATGTCCAACTTCATTGGCAAAAAAAATGTCAAAGGTGAAATTCAAAGGAGCTACATTACAATGTAAAAAGGTGAAACAATAACTTGTGTAAGTTAAATCAAATCACATAGTAAATAAAGGGTAGGAAGTCCACTTAATGATGGAATGGGAAAATGCTTGAATAATTAATGAATAATGCATTACACACATCATGTTAAAGAATATTTTCATTTTTGCAACATAATAAATTCCAAAATAACAAAACCCATAACATTCCTATTTAACAACCATCTAATGACACTATAACCTAACTTACCTCCAGGACTTTGGCACGATCTAATAATCTATGAACCTCGTTCTAGCTTCAGGATGGATAGTGGATGAATGGTTTTATAATCCTAGAATCCATGGCATATTGCAAAATGTAATACAAGTGCTTACATGGCACATACAACCCCTACTTGCCAAAGGATGAAACCATCATGGAAGAAAAATCCATGCAATTGCAAACCCGGTAATTGTTAATCATTATTTCATATTGCCTACAATTTTTTAGCGATCATGAATGGAAATAATAAATCCATCCATATCCCAGGAAGAATGTTTAAGGGAGTTAATAATGTGGCTTTAAGAGTTTGTCCCACCTCCCACTTGTTTTCTTACATAATGGATAGCTTGAAAATGTCAAGACGACAAATTTTCTTCCCATTCCTTGATTTTGGCCAAGCATCTAGGTCCAAGGGCAAAAGTACCATCACCAAAGAGATTTTGAAAGGACATCTTGGCTTCTCCAAAGCAAGAAACTAGCCTTCTCCAATGTCACCACCTCAATTTTAGTGAGGCATGTCCCTTCTTGCACATACAATAAGGAAGGCAAGGTTGGCCTATCTAATGTTTATTAATTGTCCCTCCCACATAATGCAAAAGGTCATCATGATAAAACCAAATTTTATGTAACTCAATTGATACACCTTGGGTTGTAGACCAGTGACCAACATAACATGGAACAAGAATACCACAATCTGTTTGTTTGAAATGATTTTGGTTTTGTAGTAATGTTTAGTGTCTTTTTGCAACGCCAAGAAATGATTGTTTGACTTTGGGGGACAACATTCTATTCGCTAAATGGCATCCCCACAAAGGCATTCAAGGACCTCCACACCATTGTGGGTGATAACAAGATTAGCATTGCTGGTCTCTCTCACATGAAAAATGACGATTGCTTGATTGGAGCCATTGCATTGGCCATTTTCAGATGAGAGAAGTTCATTCAATCATGTTAGTGTGAATTTGTTTTTAACCTAGGTGGAAGGTCTGCCTTACGTTTAGCTGATCCAAACATTTTTTCATATTCCAAGTGTAGTATTCACTAGTAGAAAACCCCCCTTTTTGCAATTTCTTTTTCAACTATTGTTTAACTACAAACATAATTGAAAATGACAAAAACAATTGCAAATTATTTTTTGCAACTAGGAAATGTTTTTCTCAATTGTAAACCAATCGAGTCAATAAGTATAAGTTGAGTTTTAATCGCAAAATATTCTACAAATTTAGTTGAAGGATGTTGTCAACTACCCTCGCATGGTGGATGAATTTCATCCGTTGCCTGGGCATGACGTCAATATACATTTAGTTGTAATTTTGACTATGCTAGATGTATGCAAGTTGGAATGTTTGTCCAATAGTGAGGTGACGCGTGGCACACTTGTAACCCTAAACCAGTAGTCCACCCAAAGTAAAGGATTAGTTGGAAAGTTGACTATGTTACAACTACGATGAGAAAATCATTTGGCCAATAGTGAAGTAACACATGGCGATTTCATATGTTTAATGGATTAGTCGAGGCGTAGTAGAGATTAAGTTCCAAGGTCGACTATTGCGCAACTATTTTTGTGGAAAATTTAAGCTAATTGCAGGGCAACACATGGCACTTTTAATTATGCACCATATCGCACAATATGACAAATTGAACGAATGGCCAATAATGAAGTGACACATGGCACACTCACGCCCCTATAACAAAAGTCAAGCAATAGTAAAAATTTAGTTGATAGGTTGACTGGGTTTAGCAATGATGCTAAGGCGCGAGGTGCATCAACAAAGTTGTGAAAGGAATCAAGCTTAAGTACAAAGCCTAACTAGTATAATGGGAAATATATGTAAGAAAAGAGGTCAAGATTAGTTGCCTAGAAGTTAACATGTGTATATTTTTTTGTCCTTATAGTTGATATCGAGTTGACCAATGGACTACAATGAGTTGGCATTAAGTTGAATCTTTACTGCAATAATTATAATACACAAACCATGCAAGCTAAACAAATGAAATCTAATGAAATCACACGTACATCTATTCTGCATTCTTATCTTCAAACCTCAATTAAAGGGAATTCAAGATGCAACACTCCACAAACTCCTACAATTAGTTGTTAATATACAACTTCCTACTCTGGTTCACTTCAAATCTAGAACCAAATGAGCCCACATACCAACCATTGGAAGTGTGAAGTTGCAGCAAAGTCTATTATACTCCAATAAGGGGGACAACTCCAAGGACAAATATTCCATGCCCATGATGATAAACTTCCATGAACAATGTCTTGCAACCATCACACAAAGGTATTAGGGATTTCCACAACTCAAACAATACAAAATAATCGCAATGTTCAACAAAAATGCAATCATGTGCTACAATTGGCTATGATGTGAAATCTGGAATATGTAAGATCAACCTTTTCAACCTGCCAAAATTAAGGAGGCAACTATTATCAAAATCAACCTCACCTAGTAAACTAAGTTTAAAATTGCATATAAGTCCTGCAAATGCATTTACAAATTATGTATTGTCTTGGAAATAACTAATGTTCCACAAAATCTTTTAGACCAATGCAAATGCTCTAAACTTTCATTGGCTTGCAAATACCTTTCATTAATTGGATAATCTATAGTAACGCATCGACATATCATCATATTCAAGTAATATTACCTCAAACCTTTTACTCATACTTACTTGAATACTTTTAAGGAGAGTAATAATTCATCCACATAGCCTTGATATCATTGTTCCCAAATACCTTGCACATGCTTACTAGCCCCAAACCCACACCAACATTAGGTATAATATGCACTGAATTCAATGAAAATTACACGCCCTATTAAACACGAACAATCATAAGGCAACTAACATGCATTCGGCTAGATGAAGCTTGCATGCCTACTAGCACTAAAGAGACAACTAATATAAGAAAAATGTGGATGAATTTCAAGTTAATTTTCCAAATGTGCCACTGAATATACTCAACACTAAAAGCTAACAAAGAAAGTTCATGGAGTTATGGCAATAAACTCAGAACATATTTTTAGGCCATGTATAGTTCTTCCATTGCACCAATGTCCTAAGCCCCCCCTTGGACATAATCAACCAAAAAAATCCATGGTATAATATGCACAACATTTAAATGCAGCATAAACCCTTTACACATGATCCTTTGAGGCCATCACAAGGTTCTACAAATAGTGTCTCCGTTATAGGCCATTTTCATTACTACATTAATCGCATCAACAACCCCATCTTTTAGTTGTAAAACAATCTCCATAAACCTGCATCCATGGATCTTTACCACCCTAATCCACACCAATTTTTTTAACAATCTTTGTAGACTATTAACTAGAGCAATGAATGGGCTTCTAGTCCATTTGAGACATGTAGACCTAATAGTAGAGTGGCAAAAAATTATATGAAGACACGGCATGGTGAGGCAACCAAATTGTATGGTCTATGATGAATAGCTAAAGAACCTTGGCTATAACAAGGTATTCACGGTCCCATAAAGTGGTGGTCCCTACTATGTCCTTGAGGTGTAGTTGAGGCGGATCATCTGTTTCATTTGTCACAAACAATGGGACCTTACCATCCATTACATCCTTAACCCCAATTGAATAATATTCTTCAGATATTGGTTTTCCATGGTAAGAATCAATCCCTGGAAGTCCTGTAATCCTTCTAATGGCCATTATCTGATTGACATTAGCACCATCCAACAACTAGACTTTGGCACCCCTATTAAATTATATGCCCAATAACACAAAGGAGACACCAACTTCAAAATAAAGATCCTTCATCAGCAAGAGATTACAAGAATGAAATTTTAAGTAAAGATTCATCATCAACAAAAAGATTATAGGAATGCAATTTCAACTAAAGATCCTTCATCAGCAAGAAATTACAAGACTATAATTTCAAACAAGGTTGGAGCATGTACCTTTTGTGGTTTCATGGTTCCTTTGCTCGACCATGTTTCTTGCATTGATGTTGTAGGTACTATGGCCTTTCGAACAATTGTCCTTCTACCCAAATTAGGGTTTTCCTTCCAATTATTCCACAAGTGGGCTTAATGTGTTGCCAATCTTTGGTTCAACTTCATTCCTAGCCTTTAGCTACTCGCTTAATTCCTTTGCACATGTGGCTATGTACTATCCACAAGCATGAGTCCCTTGAAGTTGGTACTTGACCAAAACATGCACATATACTTCAACCCCAATGTGAACATAAAAATAAATTTAGTGGACAATTTTTTGAAACATCACTTATGCACAGTTGGGATGGCATTAAGTACCTTCTAGTGACAGTGCCTTAGGTTTTTCTTGAACCTCAAGTGCTTTAGGTTCCATCCCACTACTCTTTGTGATTCCATCCCCACTTGCAAGGTTAACCTTCTTTGTGCATGCAAGTTCCTCAACAAATTGGGTAACCCTAAGTATTATTGCGTGGGTTGGGATTCTACTGGTGGGATCTCTCTTGCACTTTTGTCCACCACCACCACTCTTTCCAAGATTCTTTCTGCCTTTACCCCTTCTTCCACTACATGTAATTCCCCACCACCATTCTCACATGCAAAGGTGTTGCAACCCCACTTTGAAGGAGTGTGAAGATGACACTCACACTCCCGAAATGGGGACTTGGGAGTCCTCTACAACTCCTGAAAACTCAGATTTCGATTGTAGGGGTCAAAACACCTCACCTTTAGGTGTTTTTTATATTGTTGGAAAGGTCTTGAAGTTTAGATGTCGAAAAATTGGCCTCACATGAGCCATTCGGGCATCTACAACACAAGTTATGGACAAAAGAAAGGTCGGGAGTTAAACTGCCAATTTGACTTCCGACCACTAAAAGTTAGGAATCGACCCGACCCCGGTGTGTGCAAGTGGAATGCGACACATGATTGAAAAGCTCTCAAGGAGGACAACAATTTTGCTTTAGACCTCATCCCAATTGGAGGTTTGAGCAAGGAGTTATGAACTCCCAAAGTCCTAGAAGTCCAAATCGGGACAATTTCGGGACTCCTTGGGAGTCCCGGGAAAAAGTGTCATTCGAATGTAGGTGCCATGGGAAAACACATAGAATATTATATGGGGGAAGGTTTAATATCATCATATAAATGAATTTAAGGCTTTTGCAAACAATCAACCTAATCAAACATTTTCTTGATCAATTTAACTTCACATCACTATTACAAAACATGTCCTTAAACCACTATGCACTTCCACCAAGTTAGGCCAAGTGAAAAGGAATTCATCCAAACCACTAACCCATGGTTGTTTTGTGGATCATTTCCACTTGAATGTGTACATAATGGATTAGGGTAAAAACATGGTTAGGAGGCTCATGTTTGACATTGTGAAAACTCCACATCTTACACTAACTACAATTCTTGCATTTAAAATAATTATCAAACTATAAATCCTATAATTATCCCATGGCTTATCCTAACATTGAAAGTGTTCTTAAATGTGATCTAACCAACTTGTTGGTTGGTTTGATGCAGGTTCGAGTAACAAAGTAAAGCTTGTCCCCCGTCCTAGTCTAATCCCAGAGCTTCAGCACGCCCCTCTACCCTTTTTAGTGTGCTGGAAGTTGGGAGCGTGCCCCGAGTCCTAAACATTTCCGTTGTTTGATTAATTTGGACCCAATTTGGATCCAACAAGCACTACTAGCTAGATGTGGCCAAGTTCACCTTATATTTCACTCAGATTTGAGTGAACTAGGACAGATTAACTACAGGCCAATCATGGTAAAACAACTTAACTACAGGTTAATCCCCCAGTGACCGGGGACCAGTTACTACGGACAGGTCAATTAAGCTAGTGAAATAAGATGGAAACAAGTGATGTCCAAATTCAGGTGGAAATTACACCTATTAGTTAAATCAACCTACAACACTAGTCAATCAACCTACAACACCAGTCACTAGTCAACACCTGCCATAATTAGCAAACATGAAACACTGTCAACTAAGCTTCACCAAGATCTCCATCAAACCCTCTCAAAAATTAGCATTCAAAATTCAACACTAACCGCTGCAGCCTATATCACATCAACCCCATGTACAGAAACAATTACTTCAACCTACTTTCAAAACCTAGATATGGATGAAATCTAGAATCCATTATTGCTGGAATAACATAATCTAATGAGAGAGAGCACTACTACATATTGTGCCTTTTTGCGAAGGGCCAAACAAAAAATCTGAAGGTTTTGCGAAAGAAAAACAAAAAACCTGAAGGGTTTGCGAAGTAAAAAAAATCTGCCAAATTTGCGATGCGTTCCACATCACAACTTGTGGCGCACCAGTCATCGCAAATTTAGAATGAACCTTTAATCATCGCAACACTTTTGAGAGATACACGACAAACAAAACTTTGCGATCCACTCAGTCTTGGTCCACCGTAGCGATATTCCACCCTTCGCTAAGTTTAATCATACGCAACACATCGCAACTTTTACAATACATAGAGTATCGCTACAACGTTTGAGATTCACATCACATCGCAACTTGCGTTATTTGGCGCCTTGCATTTTGCGTTTCAATATGTATCATAAACCTCATCACAAATTTTTACAAAACTTTCCGCTGGTGGAAGTATCGCAAGTTGCGATTTGAGTTAACTCGCAAAGTAGTGAAAGGGTTATTGGAGAAGGAAGTTTCGCAAAAGGGTTTTGCAATGTCATCTGATTCTCAAAACGCCATAAAAAAATAAAAAATATTTTAGACCAAATGGAAGCTATAAATCCACTTAACCATTATTATAATCTATATTGCCTTGGTAGACTGAGTGAAAATATCAATAAAGTACGCATAGCAGTGCTCCTATTCTTGAAAATAAAATTACACAATGGAGCAGAATACGCAGAAAATGACACAATGAACATTGTGCAGTAATATAAAATCATAAGCCTCATTAATGGCAATTTGCAAAAAATTAATGAGTAGTACATTATACGTGGTCATCATCCACCTCAGAGGTTGTAAACACAACCTCTGGTTTTTCACCTAGAATAGAACGGGACCATGGCACATATGTGACAACAAGTGACCACTCCTTTGGGTTTGGGGGATAAGGAAGATAAAAGCATTGTTCTACATGACTGGGAAAAGTAAATGGCTCTGAAGTTTGCCAATGAGATGGCTGATAACTGGTGCAGATGTCTTTAACCGTGTGTGTCCGCACTCATCCTGAACTACAGTGCAATTTGCACCAGCAAGGTTCACTTTAAACCACTTGCACTTAAACACATACTCTTCAAACTTTGAATGTGCATCATAAGATACCACCAAGATCTCTTCCAGCTTCCCATAATGTGGCACAATATTTCGAACAATATTCTTGTCATGCCGACTGCTTCTAGAGTCCTGAATGAATTGCCCTTAAACTCCACAGTCAAAGGTGCGGCCCCTCTTTTCATCCAAATTGGAAATCCTGAAATTAATATTGTGTTAGGCATTGTGAGTCCTAAACTTATATGATAATAGAAACTTCATGCCCATAAAAATCATCCTAGAACATTCTAAAAAACTTGTCTGGAATATGAAGATGAGTTAATATGTCTAATGAAATAGAAAAAATAAATACCTAAAATGTCTTCCTTGTGTCCACATTGTTGAACGTGTTGTCACAATTCTCAGTGGTCCATGAACCATGGTGCGAACATCATCTGTGATATCTGGAAAACATGTTATACTTTCTCCTTGTGCCAACAATTGATCCACTTCAACCAACTTCTCTTTCATGTACTTATGAAACCTAGGAAAAATCCTTGATCTCCCACTCATACTTTTGGCATTCTCATAGAAGTTCTTCCACTCTTCCATGACGTTGCTATTATTCAACATGAATGTGGTCAGCTGAATTAACTCTGTAGGTAATAACATACGTGTTTTGATGGCACCAGTCAAACGGTCTTCCTCCTCTTCTCTTTCCTCCATCTAGACATGAGGACATGATGGATCTATAGTGGCCAAGATGTTGGTGCAATAAAACATGCTCTCTGCTGCCAAGTGTCCTGCTGCCATGCTTCCTTCCACTCGTGCATGGTTATGGACATAACCTTTTAATACTGCCATATATCTTTCAAGCCAATACATCCACCGACAATGCACAGGACCAGCAATGGCTATTTCATCCATAAGGTGAACTAGTAAATGCACTTGACAATGAAATAATGATGGAGGGAAGGCCTTTTCCAACTTGCATACCATCTCTGTTGTTATTACCCTCATTCTTGGAATCTCCTCTACAAATAACTCCTTTGAGCATACCCATCTCAACAGATTTCCCAATGACCAAAGAGCATCTTGTACTTCTGCACTAGTTAAGCCCATTATTGCCACAGGCAATATGTGTTGCAGTAAACGATGATAGTCATGTGTCTTGAGATACCTTGGCCACTTGTGGTCATCGTCCCTACCAAAAGCTTTTTGAAGATTAGCTCCATAACCTGCAACAAGGTACCATAAAATTATACAAAAGTATTCTAGACATCCAACAGATAACATTCTATACTTCAAACTTTTTTTCCAGTATAAGGCATACATATTTAAATATAAAGAAAAGCAATAGAGTATTTCTAAATTCAACCCTTGCCATCAAAGTTCAAACCTGTAGGGAATCGCATCTCTCCTATGCGATTTCGAAAGTCTCTTCTTTCATGTGTAGTAAGTGTCCATGGAGCTGATGGTCGCTGCTCAATACCTATGTTAGGATCAACAGTAATCCACACATCGGAATGCTTCTCAAAATCCTCACAGGCCTCCCTAAAGTTACTGTCCTTGTCTCCATAGAGCTGTTTTATGATAGCCTTTCCCACATTTCCTTCAATGTGCATGGGGTCCAAGAGATGACGTATTTTCAGCTCACCCCAGTAAGGCAAGCTGTTGAGTATACCCCACCTTGTCAATCCACTACCCTCAAACACCATAGAATCATTTGGGTCAATAACTCTATTGGCCACATCCCTCCAATATGCAAAAGTGGTAGCTTCTAGAATATCACGCTCATCACCATAAGGCATGTCAAAAGATGAAAATAAAAGTGGGTCTAATCTCATATCATGTCCAAGTGGAAGAAACTTTGTATGGCCAAGGTAAACAATTTTGCGAAGATGGCTTGAGTATTTAGCCATGTCTTCGAAACTTGGGCCACATGTAGAGCAGGCCTTGTAGCCTTGAGTTTGCAGCCCACTTACCAAACCAAACCCTGATTGTAGAAGAACAAAATATTAGAACAACAAATAATCACAAAACATAATAATAAAGAAATATATAGAGGCATGTGCATGATTTCTTACCAAGATAATCATGCATTGTCCACATGCAAATTGCCCTCAACTTGAATACATGTGGTATTCCTCCAGTGGTCTTCCTCCCATCATATGCCCATACTCCATCCCACAATGTTTTGAGCTCATCGACCACTAGTGCTAAGTAGGTGTCTAGGTTTTTCACCTTACTTGGCCCTGGGATAATAAGAGAAAGCAGCAAAAATCCTTTTTTCATAGACAACCACGGAGGAAGGTTGTAATTCATGACAACAATTGGCCAAACAGAGGTAGGTCGTCCCTTTCCTCCAAGTGAATGTGGACTAACACCATTTGATGCTAACCCCAACCTCACATGCCTAGGGTCACGCTCAAACTCTGGCCATGTTGACTCCACATGCTTGTGAGCAGGAGAATCAACCGGTAACCTCATAACACCAGGCTCTGATTGATGTTCCTTATGCCAAACCATTAACTCGGCCAAGTCTGTACATCGATACATGTGCAACAAGCGAGGAATAATGGGAAACCACCTTACTGATTTCTTGGGCACCTTCTCTGTAAGCATCTGAGGATCATATCGAGCCTCTTCACATGTACTGCACTCCGTTAAATGGGCATTGTTCCCATGAAATAACATGCAGTCATTAACACATGCATGGACAATTTGATACTCCATGCCTATGGAGGATAAGATCTTTTTAGCCTCCTTCCAAGATCCTAGCAAAACATTTTCCTCATGTAGCAAGAGGCTATGACAAAATTGGAAAATGTCTGACAACATAATATTGTTTGCCTTGTGTTTTGCTTGGATGTTTAACAACCCCAGTATGGCTGCTAAACGGCTTAACCTTGCACCTTGAAAAATAGGTGTTTGAGCATGTGCCTTCGCCTCTTGCCATTGCCGTTGTGCCTGGGCAGTATGTTGATGACGTGGATCATCTGCATTGGCTCCTTCATCATGTGGGTTGCCAGACATATCATAAACTATGTCAAGTCCAAACCAGTCAACCATGAAGTCATCCATTGTTTGTTCTTGGTTTGCAGGCAGTGGTGCTTCCTGAACTGGTTGAGAGACACCTTCATCATGAGGAGACAAGTCATTTGATGAAGAATGAGTTGATGAAGAGTCTGATTTGTCTGGCATGCCCATTTCTCGATATGTTGCTCTCAACCTCCGTGGCAGCATGTCTTCAGAAGGCTGAATATTCTATGCAATACCAAATCCAGAAGATCTTAACTATATACCAAGCATAGTTACATATTACATTATAAATAAAAAATGCCAAAATGCATGTATATAGATATGGTATGTTATGTCTTAAACAAAGTACATAGTTTAGAAATGGTGGAATCCTAATTCCACTCATAGTGTGTAAACAACTCATCTCCTGATCTGATCGTCCTAGTAGCTAACACCAGGCAATGGTCTTCATGATAAGTCTCGCCATATGGTGCTAGAGGAGGTCCCTCAACAAAAACCCACTCACAATTAGCCTTACACTTAGGCCGAGTCCCCACCATACTGTTGATGAAACCAGCAATGTTTCCAGAACGTATGGGGTCTCCATCTATCACCCTCACATCACTATGCCTCCTAGTGCTACCAACAAAGGTGTCCATCTCAAGAGCAAAGGTCTTCCACTCAAGATGTTGTCTAAGGATCATGTTCCAATGTCTTCTCTTATAGATAGGCCCACCATAAGGGAACAAAGTAGGACCCTCTCTACGACAACTAGTTGAATCCTCTACAATGATGTCCTCACAAGCATATACTCCATAGCCATGCCTCTCTCCAAGTGTAAAGGTTTTAACAATCCATCGTCTACCCCAAACCACAACCTCCTCATCATAGGGCAAACTATCAAACAACCCAAGAACTGCAGGGTTCCATGACTGGATAATATTGGCACATTTGCCAGTGAACTCACACATACCCCATTTGCCCTCAACAATAGTCCTAGCATGACCCTCACTTGGACGTTGTGCTTTGGATCGCTGTCTAACGGAAGGCAGACATGGCCTTGCCTCATGATGTGGATTACTGGCTTCATGAGAGGCACCAATCCCTACAGCAAATGCATGCGAAAGTGCATTTCCTATGGCAGCTAAAACCCCTTGTGATAGAACATAGGGTGGTGGTGTCATACGGGAACCCTATTACATTCAAAAAACCACAACAAACCATGGAAGTGAAAATAGTTTCAAAGAGGATTTCATGAAAAATAACATGTATCAAAGAGGAAAAATGACAATGGTAAATTGACACTTACCACATGAGATGAAGAAGCTCTTGGGGTAAGACCACGATGACGCCCAAATCGCTGAATGTGTTGAGCACAAACATATGACTTTTGTGAAATCTGACTAACACACTTGGTGCATTAGCAAAGTTGTCGAGGTGGACCAGGAGGAGAATGAGACACCTGTGCTTGCGTATGAGCTGATGTGCCTTCATTTGAGGAAGATGAGTCACTAGTGGAGACAACGGAGGAGGAAGACATATCATCTGTCACATCAATAAGGCACAAATGTAAGGCAAAGATGAGATTAGACTTTCAAAAATTGACAACTCATAAATTGAGACTACCTAAACCAAAAAGAAATGCATACCTATATCCAATGTGGGCTCAACAATGCCTATAGGACTGGTTGCCCGAAACCCTTTGGCATATGCACAACAGGAGCTCTCTGACCTAGAACTCTCGAGAAGAAACCCTAAACCCTAAAACTTTGCGAGCCTCTTGCGAACCCCCTACCATCGCATCCCTTTCGCATCTGCATACGTTACTTAAAGCAAAGCCCTAAAACATATAACTTCCTCCTACGTTACTGAAGCCCCCGACTTCGCAACCATCCAACATTGCGATACGAAAAGCATTGCACGGTAGTTGCGAGCATTACCGTATCGCAGGTTGCGATGCGGGTTACATCGCAAGGCTTGCATTTCCGAAAGTCCTTAAGCTAGAACGGAATAAGGTGTCTGCCCAAGCTTTCTAGGGGTCTAGACTAGAGTACCACGACGAGTGAATTTGAACTCATTATCGGCATTGCTCGAGAATTGTAGAAGGAAAGTTTGGGCAGACAGGAGGGGGCAAATTGCAATGGTGGGACTGGTGGAAAGGGCTCTGGGTCTAGAGGAGGTTTAAACAATGAGGAAAGGTTGAGGAAGATGGTTGCTGATCACTTGAGAGCTTCAAAGCTATTTGCAATCGATACTAGGACACCTGAAGGGTTGGCATCCTTGACAACCATCTTAGGTCAAACATTGTAAGCAGGGTTGACTGCTGGGGAAGCACAAAGAGAGGAGGAGGCAAGGAAGGCTGCAGAAGCCAAGGCAGCAGAGAAGAAAAGAAAGAGAGAGATGAGAGAGCAACAATAGGAGCTCTCTCACCTAGAACTCTCGAAAAGAAACCTTAAACCCTAAAACTTTGCAAACCCCTTGCGAACCCCTTACCACCGCATCTTGTTTCGCATCTACATCCGTTACTTAAACCGAAGCCCTAAAACCTTTATCTTCCGCCGACGTTAGCGAAGCCCCCGACTTCGCAACCATCCAACGTTGCAATACGAAAAGCATTGCACGGCCGTTGTGAGCATTACCGTATCGCAAGCTACAATGCGGGTTACATCGCAAGGCTTGCATTTCCGAAAGTCCTTAAGCTGGAACGGAATAAGGTGTCTACCCAAGCTTTCTGGGGGTCTAGACTAGAGTACCACGACGAGTGAATTTGAACTCATTCTCGGCATTGCTCGAGAATTATAAAAGGAAAGATTGGGCTGACAGGAGGGGGCGGATTACAATGGCTGGGACTGGTGGAGGGGGTTTTGGGTCTAGAGGAAGTGACAACAATGAGGAAAGGTTGAGGAAAATGGTTGCTGATCACTTGAGAGCTTCAGAGCTATTTGCAATCGATATTAGGACACCTGAAGGGCTGGCATCCTTGACAACCATCTTAGGTCAAGCATTGCAAGCAGGGTTGACTACTGGGGAAGCACAAAGAGTGGAGGAGGCAAGGAAGGCTGCAAAAGCCAAGGCAGCAGAGAAGAAGAGAAAGAGAGATGAGAGAGTAACAACAGGAGCTCTCTCACCTAGAAGGCTCGAGAAGAAAAGGAGGAAGGATGAAAGGGATGCCATCAGAAAGGAGAAGCTCGATCTGAAGAAGGAGGAGGAGAAGAAGAAGCTCCCTCTGATAACATTGGCAAAGGAGGGAATTCCAACCGAGCTGGCATACACTGGGGCCAAGAGCACCATTAGGCACATTGTCTCCACCAACTTTGCACGAGGAGTTGAGTGGGGCACTCTCTCAAAGGCAGAGCAGAGGAGAGTGATAAATCAGGTCAAGGGAGCATTTCGAAATGGAAGAGAGCTTGATTCACAGTGGATTGCAGACAAGATCTCCAATTCAATGTCTCAAGCAAGATACCATGACAGGATGAAGATTCGTGCTCACCTGAGAGACCTGAATGTGTACAGGAACTTGGAGAGGCCGCTTCAGTTCTCAGAAGACATCTGGAATGCCTTCTACCAGTCGGAGGTGCAGTTGAAAGCAACAAGGCAATTGAAGGAGATCACAGAGCAGCTAGCTAAGGCCAAGAAGGCACGAGAGTCTGGGAGGTCTGACCGTGACCTAAAGGCACTGGAGCTGAAACTTGCTGGATGCCAATCAGTGGTGGACGAGGTCAGTGATCCACCATTGAAGTTCCTCAAGGCAGCAGAGCGAGTGAAATTGGTTCCACCCACCACCCACAGGTTAGGGCAAGGTGGCATTCCCAGCCTCAAAGCAACATTTGTAAGTACCCTCCCTCTCCTCCATTTTTTTTTTCTGCAAAGATTCATTTCTGTCGAGTCACATAGGACTGTTTGGGATACCTTTTGTAATGCGAATTACATCGCAAAGATTTGTCAAATGTCTTTTAATTCGCAAAGGTATGATGTTATTTGTTTCGTAAACTGCTTCGCAAGATACAGTATGCGAAAGTCTGCGCTTCGCAAAAGATTTCGTAGACTTGAACAAATCGCAAACTGCTTCGCAAGTTAAAATATGCAAAGGTATACGCTTCGCAAATATGCGTTTTTTTTTACCTGTAGTTTTATGGGGACGGTACAAGAGGTACAAGAGGAAGATCACAACTGCAGAAATGACAATGGGCCAGGAGCATGGCAAGGAGCATCTTTTTTAACATGTTGATGCACTATTGGTGAGTGGGTTTGGTTGGGATTGAATTTCTGTTTATGTTGAGATTGTTTTCAGTTGAATCAAGATTTTCATTGTTGACTAAACTTTGCATGTTGAAATGCAGGCATCTGAGGGTGAGAGTGAGAGCTCTCAGGGCAGCAGTGATGAGGAGGAGAGAGGCGCTAGCACTGCTCCCCCCAGTGTAGTTACCACTAGCAGTGGACCCAGTTCATTTGCTAGTCGAAATGCAGGTTCTGCAGGGGGCGTGGGTAGGGAGGAGGAGGAGGACGACGAGGAGGGGCAGGGGGACGATGAAGAGAGGGAGGAGGATGAGCAGCCTCCCCCTCCACCAAAGAACACTAGGAAGAAAGATTCAAGGAAGAAATCCAAGAGGGGAAGGAGGTCTAGATAGACAGCCCGAGATTTGCAAACCCTTTTACATTGTAACTTTTGAAATTTTGATATAAATTTTTTTTTTCCGGCCCAAAGTGACTCCAAATGAATATAAACCCTGCGTACTAAATAAGAATACAGTGCCATGTTCTTACGATACACAGTCGATCTCAAACCTATTTGCGAGTCATATTTCTTCGCAACACTGAAAAAGTCAAAAGACATCGCTAAACTCTGACGGTTAAAATCATTCCAGAACATGTTTGCGAAATCCTACATTTCGCAAACCTGTAGCGGCATTTTGCAAATCCCAAACTCTTTGCGTTAGATCCTATATTAGAAACCAATAGCGTTTTGAGTCGATTCGCTAAGTTATAGCGTTGACGAAATTGTTTCAAAAAGTTTTCGATGTTAGTTTTATCGCAAACGTGTAGCGGCATGTTGAACATCGCAAAACGTTTGCGCTAGACGTTATATAAAAAACCAATAGATTTTTGAGTCAATTCGCTAAGTCACTACGATGTTGGGTTTGCTGCAAATAATTTTCGATGTATTGTCAATCACGGATCATGTATAGAAGACATTATAATCGGAAATGTTTTGCGATTGTTTCAGTTTCGGGAGTTGCGAAGAGCTTGCGATTGTACGGGTGCGAAGTTGAGGGTTTCGCAAAGGCTTAAGAGTTTGCGAGGAATTGTTGTTCGGAACTGCGGGTTTTCGGAAACTGATTTCTTTGTTGTTTGCAATGATTTTTGGATCGCAATATGCCCCTTTTTGTTGTAGTGGCGGTACCCGCCCAAGTTAACATCGTCAGTGAGCTCCTCAAGCATTCGCTCCACAATGACCTTCAGCCTTGCAAAACCACAGCATTTTGACCCAACCCATCAGGGTGCCCTAATAAGTCCCGATACCTTGACATCCTTCACATAGGTGTAATCAATGTTGAAAGCAACTTCATGCATGGCACAAAACCAAATTGGCACATTGCCAATAAGCAAATTTTTATCAAATCTTTCCCAATTGGAATGCTTCTAATCAATCCCAAGAATACTAAAATGATTTCCTTGCCATGCTGACATGTACAATAAACTCAACTGCCAAATTTACTGTGACAAAGAAGAAGAGGTATAGTGCATAGAAGATACCTAGGACGACGTGCTTCAAAAAGTAGTACATAATCTTTACAAACAAGGGCTTTCACATTCTCCATTCGCACCAAGATTTGCATATCACCTAAACCCCATGCCTAATTACAAGGACTGCTCTGCAACTCAGAACTCAAAAAGTACTTGCACTTGTACATACGAACAATGCATAAATACCCACAGGTGTGAAACAAGGATTGTACCAGCACCATGTACTCCTTAAGAAATTGGTCTTCCCCCTTCCTCCATTTCAGGCACGCTGCTGCCTTCTCTCTATCCTCTTTCTGGGTGTCCCTTGTCATAATCTTCCAAGGAAACAAACACTTTCTGTGATTAGAGCAAGTTCAAGACAAAAGAAACACTAGTTTTTATCTTGAATGTTTAGAGCAGTTCAAAACCCCTTTTGTTTTTCTGAAAAACTTTGAAAAAGTACTTGCAGAATTCTTTGCAAGAAGAGGTGAAGAAGAAGAAAATTTTCACTCTGGTTGAACTAAAGGACACAAAATCACTGTTGGAGAAGAACTATTTTCTCAAACCCTAATTCTAGGAATAAAAGAACCCAACGCTAACATTCAACTGCAAAGCAAACTATAATCACAAACCTTTTATAGTGCTAACTCCAACCTAAAATATTTCAATCTTCATCATGTCTATTTGTAGTTCAAGCAAACCTACATTGGTAGGCAAAATTAGATTGGGAGTAACTTTGTTAAGCACCTTGCATCAACCACCCAGAGACAATATGAGCATTTAAGAAACACCCAAGAAAAGCCAACTCTGCAAGCCCCAATTCTTAATGGCAAATAACTAGTAAAAGTCTAGAAGCCAATGGTCTGGAGTTGTACAGCAAGCTGCTGGTAGCACACATTCGCCGTTGGACACACTCTGTTTTGCAAGCACTAGAAGATCAAAAAGGGTAGAGGGGGACGGGGGTGCAGGCCGAGCACAAATAAGTCGACCATCTGTGAGCTGACTTCTGGCGCACACACGCTGATCAGAAAGGTCCACTGCGATATCATGATGATTAGCTTGGTCCACCATCTGAAAAGTCCAGCAAAGGTTGACAAACAAAAGACCACACCATTAAGTTGACATCGAACAGCAACATTTAGCATTTGTCTGACTATCCTAGCTGCATTTTTCTCACTGTACTAGCTGTCCTTCCTATTATGCACTACAGTAATGCCCCAGTATTAAGACAACAAAAATGTCTCCAGCCTTAACACGAGCATCCCAAAGTGAACCTGGATGAGCCAGTCCAGCTACTTTGATTTCCCCACTAGAACCTTTTACCATTGAAATCTACAAATTTTCTCAAAGTTGCCCACCTCTTTCTCAAAGACATTTGATCAGATGTGACTACCCCAATCTAGGGACTTACTTGGCAAAAATCTGGAGTTGTTGCATCCGGAACATTGCTAGGTCCAGGAGCTTCCTCTTCTGCAACTCAAGATGGAAAGAGCTCTGGTCCATGCTGCCCTCTGGTAGCTTGTGGCAAACTGCCTAACAATTACACTTCACTGTCTTACCCAGTCATTCCCAAGTAGCCCTATCACATCTGAATATTTAACCTTCTGCATTATGTAGTGGATATTGTTCATAAGAAACAGGTATGTTAAGGCTGGATCCCTGTAGACCTTGGACTTCCCATCTAGATTATTGTGAAGCACATAGATCAACGTGTGTATTTGCACAGATAACCATGACTATCTCTCTATTCTATCTCCATCATCCCCACCCAACACATCCAGTTCCCCATCATCAGTGCCTGAAAGACTCATGCCATCCTTATTCTTCTCCCTGAAGAGCTGCTCTAGTGTATCTTTGTACTCACACAGGAGCTTGATATAGTTCATGACATACCAACTCAGCGGATGGACAACACCACCAGGCATAGGAGTTCATGACCCATCTCTTTGGATGGCACTCTCAAATTCAGCAAATGTTCTAGTGGTTGCTTCTTCTAGAAGCAACAAGATCCCTGATGCCTCTGACTTCAAACTTGCACCTGACACTCCAGAGAATATGTTTTCAATCTTGGGAAGAAGATCCTGAAGGCTTTCATACATGTCCAGAACTTTGAAGAGCTTCTCTGGTGACCTCTGACCAGTGGCTAGAGCTTTGCTTAAACTCAGAAGCTACATCATTGTCTCATTGGCAACATCACTAAAACATGTTTCTGAAATGGGTGCTAGAAACACCTACAAAAAAAAGGATGCCAGATAGAACTTTTAGGTATTGTGGACACATATACTTAGATTCCTGAAAATGCTGACATGGGTGCAAAAGCAAACCTTCAGGATCAGTAAGCAACCAACTCTGTAGTAGGTGTCATAGCAATGACTGGGTTGCAAAGCTGGGTGTTACTGAAAGTGAGTCAGCTGAAATATGGTTATTTGCATTGGGTCTTGTGGAGGCAAAAAAGCTGAAACTATTAGTGTGAGAGATGATGAGAGAAACCTGTTCACAGAGCAGCTTCACTTGCAAACAACACCAAAGCTCCCACTTTCATTGCCTGGATCCACTTCCGAATGGTGTCTTCCAGGATATCCCAAGGCATCTTCTAGACCTCCTCAATGTTGAGCTTCTCCACCCCAAGTCCATACAAACTATCCTCCAGCACAGCCTTCCTACAATTCACATACAATTGACAACACTCAAGCTGGTGATTTGCGGCAATCATTCGTTGGGCTATGTTACCAAGGTCCATTACAACTTCAAGATGCACCAAATTCATTGTCATCGGCACAATTTTTCTGGGTCTTGCCACTGGGAGAACGTCTTCGTCTTCATCTCCGGCAACATCTTCCTCCCCGGAGGAGCTAATCTCCAATGCTGCTACGGCATCATCTACGGTATGATGATGATCGTCATTGAAAGAGCTTCTGATAGATCCAGCCACTGCCATGGAATCAAAGAGCCAATCCGGGTCCACAGATCGGCTATTCTACGCAAGCAAGTGGCGAAACTCCTCTTCTAGTCTCTCCATCGCCAGCTGAATCACATTCTGTGCTCTCTCCAGGGTTGCAGGCTGCTGCTCCTCCTCCTTGTTTTGCACGGACAACTAATCTAGCAGGTTCTATACCTTGTCCATCGCTTCCAATTAAGTGGAAGCCTCCTCTTCCGGGCATTCGAAAATTCTCTGCTACTTGGCTCGCTCTGAGTATCCCAAATGCCATTGAGCCACCACATCCTCCGCATGATCAAGGCGCGAATCGATCATCTTCGAACTACCCGCGCCCCGTGAAGAAGGTCGGGAACGCTTCGACTGTAGATCCTCATCTGTAGCTGTTGTGCCTACTTCATGCGAGGTACTAAACTCTAGTTTCTTGGGCTTGTCATTCATGCTAGAGAATCTATGATCAAAGTTCGAGAGAATTTGGAGCATGTTGTCCGTCATAGCAGTATCTGTGGTGCCTAACAATCTCATAATCTGTTGTGCTGTGATTAGAACTCGTTCTTTTCCATCTGCTACCATCGGCCGCGATATTGCCGTATCCCGCACGTAATGCGATGATCTAACAAGTGGTACAAAAACACGGTGGGCCCTCTTCTATAACCTCCAAATCAAGTCATCCTCGCCAAGGAAAAAAAATCACACACAACAGCAAAGAAGAAGCTCCTGCCTTGCTCCTCTACCGAAATAGAGACAAAAAGAAGCCTCTTCTCTCTGCACTTCTCCACCCCGTCCTCCTCCAAAGCTCATGAACAATATCCGGTAGTACTACTCTAACTGGTTTCCCACCACCCTAGAACTCTCCCAAAAACACCAAACAAGCCAGACCTAAGCAGTTCTTAGTCTGGAAAAGCAACAAGCAAGCAAAAAGGGCTCTGTAATTCCTCTAACAAAGCCCAATCTACAAACGAAAAATTGTGCACAACCAACAGAAGAGTGAAGGAAATCCCGTTAGGGTTTTCGACGCCGAGGTTTAGGGTTCCGCTAAGAAGTTCGAAATAGACACCGAAGACCACGACACTCTCCCACGTTCTCCAATTGTGTTTGAAAAAACGGTCGTTGGTTCCGAATATGTTGCCAAAGATTTCGAAAAGAGTAAACAAACCTGTCGCCTCTAATCCAGTAAATTAGAGAAAGTTTTTTTTATTGAGACATGCGAGAAGAGGTTCTTGAGGGTTTTGGATTGTTGCGTGGGAGGGAGAAGACGGAAGTGTTTTAGCATGGGACGTGGGGGTGGTAGAGAGAGAGAAAGCGGCATCCGAATTAGCAACCATGTCGTCTTCTCTCTTTGGTGATCATAGTTGCATCATAGTTGCATACACACCCTGCATAGTTGCATGTGACAGGTAGTTGCATCCCAGTTGCAAACAGGGTGGTTGCATATGATAGAATTTCTAGTAGTGAGTAAACATGTACACCATATAGTGAACCATTTTCACCAATGAAGGTAAAAGCACTGAAATTATAATGAATTAATTCACTTTTATGATTCCATAGTTAAATAGTCTAGTGAACTACACCCCACTTTCCTAGTAGTGAAGGGACTTGGGAATGCGTCAAAAGGTCTCAATAGATTGCTTCTTTGCAAGAGGTACCTCTAAGCTAGGGAAGAGGGGTTCGAGCCTTGCCAATAGTCTAGTTATTGTTGACAAATTATTATCAAACTTTATCATCCATTATTGCATGGATGACACTTTGTCCATCACCTCCACATGTGTCCTTTGAGAGGGTCATGCAAAGCTTGGATTAACGCAACCTTTTTTGTCATCAACTATTAAGAGCAATGTTTGATTGCTCCAATCTTTGTAACCTCCCCATGCCACTCAAGGCTTCTTATCACAACCTCCCCAACCAAATAAAAAAAGTAACATGGAATTTTTTCATTTGTGAACTACGGCTATCAGTTGTACATATAGTGCCCAAAACAAATCGTATCACATCACAAATAGTAGATGAAACTTTGTTTAGGTTTGGTGTGTACCTAGCTATTAGAAAAATCAACCAATTATTGTGCCACCTCAGCAATGGAGGGGGGTTGTTATTGACTTACACACTATGTAACAAATCCCATGACACATTTGGATGAACCATGAGGCTTTGTGTGTACATGGATAGGCCATTGTTAGACCTGAAATAAATTGTTTAATTACTCAAGTTTTGTAATCATGAAAATGGTGGGAACCTAACTCACCAAGTCTTGGAGAACCCCAACCTTCCCTTTCCTCCCAAAATGGCTAAGCTTTTGAACCTTGGCCCTATAAGCCTTCATTGCCTACTCAAACACATTTCCAAAATGGTAAGTTGCTTTATGGAGCTATTAAAACATATCTACAGCATTAAATTCCCCCATAAACAACACAAGTTTCCCAAAATGGAACCATGCAATCCAAACCATCTAAACCTAAAAAAATATTTGCAGTGCATTATTAAAACCACAAAATGTTGTTGGCTTCACCTAAACTATGCATCTAAATCTAGGCAGTTGGATATCACATAATGAAAAGTGAAAAAAGGTCAAGTTTTATACCATGGACTTGGCCACTTGCTCTAGATAATTCTAATACAATGTAAGCTTCTACCATGCTTCATCTGATACATCAGGGGGTGGACCATGAGATGGATCCTTCTCCCACAGTCTTTTTAGGCATGACCTCTCATATTTCAAGGCACACCGCACAACTTCCTTCAACCCAAGAATTGACAATTGATTTCCCATGTACTCAATTTTTTCATCTAACTCTACCTTAAGATTAGCCATATCTTGTGGGTTCTAGTTTTTCACAAGGACAATGGAGACATCCATGTACTTAGTACAAAGCCTCCGAATTGAATCTTTAAACCATAGAAAACCTCTTGAATCAACTTGGATGGACTAGGGTTTTATACCATCTGCTTTTTGGCATTGCATTTCAAGTTCTATTATTTTCTTTGAGACTCATTGGGCATATGTTGCTAGTTTGGACATTAATGGGTGAAGTGATTTGTGCCCCACTACTTGCACTTAAACTAAGGTTGGATAATGTTGTCAAACGAGGGCCAATTTGTACAATTAAAACAAGGTGCCCTCCTTCACATGGCACACTTGGGATGCCATGAAGAGGACCCATGTTCTTGGATGTAGTTGGCATGAATGACCAACCATATTCATTTGAACCAGCAAGCTTGGGAGGTGGGTCAATGGCAGGCAATTTTGTTTGATGACCATAATTTAACTACTTATTTTTTTGGCCTTTTGTGCCTTTCCTTGCACACACAGTCAGCAACACCATCTCTAGCCACACATGCTAGGTGAAACAAACATTAATTTACTCACCAACTACCACTTATGATTTTTGGGATCTAACTTTGGTTTAGTTTTTTGCCAAATTGGTTCTAGCTACGGACCAAAATTGCTAATTGCATTTGGCGATAAACATATAATAATCTTCCCAAAGACTTGGGTAAACCATTATACACAATCAACATCTTAAGTTTCTATTACTTTTCTGGAACCAATGGGAAGACTCAAACGTGATGTTGGCTAGTACTCAAGAAACATTGCTAATAAAAAAATCAACAGTATCCTCATTCAAGCTGCAACAAGCTTATGAAGGAAAGCTGCAACAAACTTCTGAACGAAAGCTACAACAAGCTTTTGAAAGAAAGCCCCAACAAGCTTTTGAAAGAAAGCTGCAACAAGCTTATCAAGGAAAGTTATAACAAGCTTTTGAAGGAAAGCCCCAACAAGCTTATGAAGGAAAACCCCAACATGCTTCTGAAAGAAAGTTGCAACAAGCTTCTAAAGGAAAGCCCCAACAAGTTTTTAAAGGAAGGCTACAACAAGCCTTCAGAAGTTGCAACAAGCTTCTAAAAAAAAAACTTTTATTTCATTTTAACATGTCCATGTATATGCAAACATATTTGCCTTAAAGACATATGCAAAACATCTGCTAAAGCCACTAGAAAAAAACTTGATGAAGTTCCAGAGAATCTTCACAATAACAATTAGCTCAAAATAATTCCACAACATATGCACCCTAATAACATCTACCAATTGAAGTTGAGTTTAGCATCACCTGCTCACAAGGTGACTTGCGTTTCTTTGGTCTAGGAGGTCCTCGGGAATGCATAGATGTGGAGCCTCGAGGCGTGACATCACCTTACTCAAGTTCTATGCCTTCAATTTCTTCAGATTCTGGCTCCCATTTCCATTCTTCATCTCATTCTTCCCTTTCAGGACTTAGCTGGTCACTACCTTCCACTCGTTCGCGAATAGACTCTTCATTGCTATCTTGCATTACAAGCATTTTTGGAACTCGTTGCCTTGTTTCTATTGCAATTTACTTCTGTGTTTTTTGTGGGGTGTGCTTAGGAAGATCAACTTCTAACAGTTTCTTCTATTGACAAGTCCTAGAAGTGACGTTGTGATTGTGATATCAACCAAAAACATCAAAACCTGATTAACACCAATATAATCTGAGGAAAAGATGGCAGGCACTATAACAACAGGGGCTATTTTGCGATCCAAATATCATCGTAAACAACAAAGAAAGAAATTTCCAAAAGCCCGCTGTTGCGAACCATAATTCCTTGCAAACTCTTAACCTTTTGCAATACCATAACATTCGCACCCGTACCATCGCAAGTCCTTCACAACTCCCGAACTTGATAAAATCGCAAAACTTTTCCGATTATAATTGATTCTATACATTGTTTGCGATTAACATTACATCAGAAACTATTTGCAACAAACCCATCATCACAACAACTTAGCGAATCGATTCAAAAGTCTATCGGTTTCCGATATAAGATCTAACGCAAACATTTTGGGATTCTCAAAATGCCGCTAAAAGTTTGAGATTAACATTACATCGAAAACTATTTGCAGCAAACCCATCACTGCAATGACTTAGCGAATTGACTCAAAAGTTTATTGGTTTTTGATATAAGATCTAACGCAAACATTTCGGGATTCTCAAAATGCCGTTAAAAGTTTGCGATTAACATTACATCGGAAACTGTTTGCAACAAACCCATCACCGCAACGACTTAGTGAATCGACTCAAAAGTCTATCTGTTTCCGATGTAAGATCTAACACAAACATTTTGGGATTCTCAAAATGCCTCTAAAAGTTTGCAAAATCTATGATTTCGTAAACCTATTCTGGAATGATTTTAGTCGTAAAAGTGTAGCAATGTCTGTGACATGGTATATTTGGTCTTTTGGCTTTTGTAGTGTTGCGAAGAATTATGATTCGCAAATGGTTTTGAGATCCACTATGTATTGCAAGAGCATGGCACTGTATTCTTATTTTGGAAGCAGGGTTTATATTCGTTTGGAGTCACTTTGGAAGGCAAAATATATATATCTATATCAAAATTTCAAAATTTACAATGTAAAAGGGTTTGCAACCCTTAGGTATCGAGGAGGTGGCTCTGTGAAGTGTTGAATTACACAACTCTCAAATAATGTTACTAGATCCCTTACCTTCCCTTCCATAACACACCTATCATAACATATCATGACAGACTTGAGTGTCTTGCAATATTATTCTCTACCCTACAAAAATCACCCAGTTTCAATGCAAGTGTTTAGACTTCTTTAATCTCTACTATGTTTTACCCTGGAGGATTTCTTCACAATCAACTTGCAACCACAACAAATGTGTAAACTGTAAGTGTGGAGGTACACATTTGGCAACATCTGGAATTGATGTTTGAGATCCAATTGTGTATGAACAACTTGCTCCATTCACTTCTACTTCAGCTTCCTTCTCTAGCTTTGCAATACTGGATGTAAGACTACACATTGACTGTAAAACATCAAATTGGTTGCACTCTCTTCTGTACTTGAATGTCATGCTTGAAAGTTCATAGTTTTCAAAAACTGCAATTAAAACACTCTGCAACCAAAGCCACATTCTGAATTAGCCTTGTGTCCACATTTCCTATTGACTAGCCAAACAATGAAACAAGTATCCTGCATGAGAATGGCACTTAGATAACAAAAAATAACACCAACTCTCCCAAACATTAGGTAGAAAAGCATAATTACTCTTGAAGCCAAGTGCTCTCAAAAGGAGCTGTCACACACCATCGGTCATCACAAACTGAGGTATGTATGTAAGTAATCAGTAAAAGAAACAAATATTTTTTATTTGACTTATGAGAAAACAAGCTAAGAGAAGTTTACCTCCATCACCCATCCAACATATTTCACATTGTTGACATGCTGATTTGTGTCCAAATCACCACGTTTTGGCTACAAAGAAAACTAGAACAAAGAAAAAAAAAACAAGCAGCGAACAATATGGACAAACTAAAGATGTTTGAAACAAAGCAGGTGACTCCTGATTTGACAAAAAACCTGAACCCTTTTTTTTTTGTCCAAGGGCCAAAACCAATCTCATCTCTAGACCTTGGACAAGTCGTCAAGATCATCAACTCTGTTGCACCCACCAAAAATGCCACAATACACATACATAACACACCAATGTCGATAGCAGTTTGTTGCTGAAACTGATTTCAAAGGATCTAATTCAAGTAATAAAAAAGGTATATAGGCTATTCAGAATTCTCATTCCCAAGTAAGGGTAAAAGACCATCATTCACCTTTTTGATAGGATGAGGACATGGGTAATATATATGTGTTTTTTTTTTCAATGTTTATCATCTAAGTATATGTGGGGAAGTATCAAAATTCTCCAAATTCTCAAACATATTTCAGAGGTTTGTGAAGAAATTTGAAAAAATTAGGGTGAGAATTTTGTTCTTCTTTTGGTAATAATACAAATAACTAATTCTCAAAAGGTTCTCAAGAAAGGCCCTTCTCCTATATAAAAATCAGGTGTATTTCATGTAGTGTAACACCCTCAAAGTAGGGAGTTCCAAAAGTAAGTGCCAGTCGATTACACTACAAAAAATCTTAAAGGTTTTTACAATGGGGGGACAACAAACACCCCCCCTCCCCCCAAAAACAATGATCCTAAAATTTCACTACTCTCAAGAGGCCCAAAGTCAATTTGGAATATAAGAGTTTTTGTATAGTTTCCCAATTGGGGGACAAGAACAACCAGTTTCAACATAACAGGGCATCAAACACGTAACTAGGAATGAAATTTTTGCAAAGCAAAATAACTAAGACCCTAACTAGTTTTTTCCACCAATTTTGGTGATAAACTGAGTTTCATCATGTTTTTCTTTTTTTCCTGAGCGCCTCTATTGTTGCTACATATATTTTCACTACTCCTCCCTGTACAAGTACTATAACTAGCCACCTAGTTACCATGCTGAATATTCACTGGTTCATTGATGTTTTGATGACTTCTCGTACCTTACCTCAAGGTCAATTTCGTCATTAAACAATCCTTGAAATAATGAAACATGTTTAATGAAAATACAAATTTGAGATATTGAAAACCATCACATAATTTGATCAAAAGATGAAATTTGAGTAATTTCATTCTTCCTATGACAACTAATCAATTTACTTTGTAAAATCGTGTCATAGTTTCCAACTTTGTAATGAACAAGTAAGGTGTTCCCTAGGGGTTGAATAAAGATAAGTGCCCTTGTTCTTGGAAGGGGGGTATCAAGCCAAGTAAAAAACATCATGCATAATTGGACCACGAATAATATGTTCAACAAGAACAATATGTCAAGCACTTCAGGTACTTGATAATTATTCAGGTTGTTCTAAATCGAATTGTCATAATAATCATGTATTATTGAAACAAAAATATTGTTTCATGCACTTCAGGTGCATGATTATTATTTTTGTTTAAAAAGGTACCTACCTAAATAAGCAATTATACTGCTCATGTGAAAAATAATAATGTCTAATGTCTCAATTATTATTTATGTTGAAACATTGACAAAATTATGATGTTCTGGTACAATTTTCAAGTAGGTAAAGAAGCATCCCAGAGAGGAAGAAAATATTTTGCTCAGTAGTGTACCTGAGGAGAATGCAGCAGTAGATGTTGCAAGCTTTGAAAGAGAGGCAGATCGCAATGCCGATGACCATATTCACAACCTTCACTAGAAGCCCCAATTCCTCGCTGTGCACCTGACAAAATCCACAACAACAATGGCATTCAACATGTCAACCAAGAATACAACCACATCCAAAACAAACAAAATTATATTAATAGTTATGGAAAACTAGTGCTATCAATGATCAGAACTTCTGCCACCAATCACCAAGACAAACGCATCCAAGGATCAAGACCGGTGATATACCCAGTCACCTCTAAAATATAGAAAAAGTTCAATGACATATATGGGTCACAACACAAAGTGTACCTGACTTGTGTCCTCACCAACAAGGTAAGAAAGTTGCATGCAGCAAGAGGAAAGATGCTGGATTTCTGTCTTGTAATCATCATCAGTCTTTTCATTTACTCTTTCTGCTATTCAAAAGGCTATCTATCTATCTCTCCTCAAGACCCAGTTGCCAAGTTAACACTTTCACATCATTTGCATGTTGAGTTCAACACCTGCATATTTTCAAATAATAATAATTTGGTGATATCAGCAAGACAACAAATTGGTTGTGAATTCAGATCTGCACTAAATACAAATACATCTGGACTACGCTCCTGCTACACCATACTGTAAGCTCTCTTGAGAGAAGACAATGGCAAGCAACAAGAATTCTGATGTTGCACACATATCAGATTAGATGGTGGGAGTTTACTCTTGAATAATCAACTAAGAAGGAGCCATTTCCATGTGACACAAATCCTCCTTTTTCCAAAATCCAGTTGAATTGCAGCGCTTGTCCTTTCCTGGTAAAGATGCCCAGACACAAACACCCTAGTCATGTGCTCATGAAAAAAAAGAAAAACCCTTGGACAGGACTTGAGAAAGTGTCCAATTTATGAGCGCTAACTCCAACAGCACCGCCTCATTCTTGAGATAATAAAACTTTGTTCCACTGACCTGTTACATCCTAGTTGTACTGATCAGAGGTAGCTGAAAACAACTTGACAGACTACTAAATCCCAAAATAAAAGTCTCTAGGCTTGATGTACCACTATGGCATTCAGCTGGATTCAAAAGGGTATGGCCATGTAGAACAAACTTCAAATGCAGCTTCAAAGTCAAAGAGATCAAGAGCAAGCCCCAACTCCACATGGTCCTTCATAGGAAATGTGAACTCTCGTCGCCTACCAACCTGTCCCCTTTGCTTCAACTTCACTTTTACAGCCCTTCTCTTGAAGACCATAAAAACCACTCTTGCTGGAACATACAGAGACATTAAAGATGCGTGACATTGATAAAGTTACCTCTTTAAGAATGGAAGCAACATCCTCAGAGCCAATAGGAACAGAAGGATGTGTCATGTTAGGAATTCGCTGCCCCTCCTGTTGCAACCTCTCTGACAACACTGCTAGATTTCCCTCTAACTCTGCCACTTGCTCCTTCAGGCACTTCTTCTTCAGGTTTCACATCATCAGTTCCCGCTCCTGTCATTCTTGAAACCCATCAGTAGCACAGCAGAAGCAAGTATGCCAAACATATTTTCGAACTCAAAAACCCTATATCTCGAACTTTTGAACCGCCCCCCCTCCTACCCTAAATGCTATTCGGCACAAACCGCCATCCGGGCCCTACGGCTAGCGATTTGAGCACAGAGACTCATTGCTAGACAGGACCCTAAGTCGAAACGTACTAGCAGAATGGATGTTCATATCGACGGAGCATTATGTCAAAACATGGACCCTATACACAACAAGCAAGGTAATAAAATCACAAAATTCCTTTGTTCGGCCACAAACATGGAACGAGAAAAAACAGGGGTCTTGCAGCAGAAAACCAGTAACAGCAGGAGGTTTATGTCATATGGAGTACGATCGTAAAGTCCGGCCACAAACAATAACGGCGAAAGAACTCTATGTTCAATCCGAGGTATTATATTTCTTCTTCAGGGACTGCCACAACAAGCGTCGAGATCATTCACGCTCTTGCCAGTTCAAACCTCAAATTGAAAGAAACAGGAAAGAAATAATCTTGGGGAATGTCGGGTGCATGATGGTCAAGAAGTAAGATTTATCGGACCCGTCGAGATGGACCCCATCGCAAATGCTAGCAGGATCACCAGCACAAACCAAGTCTTGCACACAAACTACGAGCAGGAAAAGCAAGGCAACCCCTCAGGAACCCTAATGCTAACAAGGAGCAGGATGTTGCCACGGGAGGTATGGAACAAAACGTTGAAAAAGGGAACAAAAAAACATAAGGTTACAATAGGGGGGTTGAATTGTCTACCATCATTTTCCAACATGGAAAACTTTCTTGATAGTTTCTCTTTTCAACCTTGTTGATCCAGGCAGAAAGAACATTAACATGAAGTGCGAAAAGAAGTGCAGCACCCCTGTGAAGACAGATTAAACCAGGTTTCATTCTCATCAGTTTCTGAATGAAACCCTAAATCCACTTTGGCTAAACTCTCTTCTCTTCCTGCCTTTTTTGTCTGTCTTTCTACTTGGTGCTTAGGTATCCATCCGCCTCAGCACACATTGCCCGAACCTCAAACAAAGCGATCCACAAGCTTCCCGGCTACTAGCTTTCTCTCTACCATCTATTTCTATACAATCATTTTTTCTCCAAAGAACTCTTCAAGTGGAGTTGAGAGAATGAAAAAAGATAAAGTTAGATTGCTCTGTTACAAGTATTTTCCAAAAATAAAATAAAAATCATACCAAGGCAAAATAAATTATAATAATGGTTAAGTGGATTTATAGTTTCCATTTGGTCTAAAAGATTTTTTTTTTAATGGCGTTTTGGGAATCAGATGACATTGTGAAACCTTTTGTGAAACTTCCTTTTCCAGTAACCCTTTCACTAATTTGCGAATTAACGCACATCACAACTTGCGATACGTCCACCACCAGAAAGTTTTGTAAAAATTTGTGATGAGGTTTGCGATACATATTCAAATGCAAAATGCGAGGCACCAAATAACGCAAGCTTGCGATGTCTTGTGACTCTCAAAGTTTGTAGCGATACTTTGTGTATTGTAAAATGTGCGATGTTTTGAGTATGATTAAACGTTGCGAAGTGTGGAATATTGCTAAGGTGGACAAAGACTGAGCGGGTCGCAAAGTTTTGTTTGTCGTATATGTCGCAAACGTGCTGCGATGATTAAAGGTACATTATAAATTAGCGATGGGTGGTGCACCACAAGTTGCGATGTGTGTCGCATTGCAAATATGGCAGATTGTTTTTGCTTCGCAAACCCTTTAGGTTTTTCGTTTGACCCTTCGCAAAAAGGCACAATATGTAGTAGTGAGGTGTGTAGCTAATATGAACATTAGGTTGTAACACTAGGAAGAAGATTGGCATTGGGGAGCAAAAGGGACCACTACAAGTGCAGACAATTATTATAGCCTATAAGCCCAAAAAACTAATAAAAGCACCAATGATCTTCATGATCAAAGTTGTAAAGTCGAAAAGAAGAAGGCGTTTTTATGAGACCAAATTGATTACAAGATAGAAGTGAGTAATGTTGAAAGAATTTAAGACATGAAAGAGGTGACAAAAGTGAACAATGTTAAAAGAACCTAAGACATGAAAGAGGTGATAGTTGCAAACAATGATAAAAGAACCTAGGACATGAGAAAGATGACAGAAGTGAGCAATGCTAAAAGAACCTAAGATAGGAGAGAGGTGACAGTTGTGAGCAATGCGAAAAGGTTCTGGAGGACGTTCCAGTTGAAGCACAGAGTTGTATGGCACGTTCAAATGGGCAATTACACATGCACGTGTTTAGGGTTCCTTATGTAGTTCTACCTTGTTCTACCACGAGATTTCATTTTGACTTAAGCACAATGCATCCCTCTCATGCACTTTCAAACATAGTGTTACGGTCTTTCTACATGTATGAGAGGAATTACAATGGCAAGGTAGTGAGCTTACAGTTCCTCGACAACTTGCAACAAGCCACACTCTCTCATACATGCTTAGTTATTTGCAACTTGGCGCTTCCTAACCTCCTTGTAGTTGACAATAGATGAGGTCATTTTTGTTCCATTCGAGTTTCCCTCCCTACTGGTGACACTATTTTCATCAATTGCATCCATATATCTAGTGACATCTAAATCCATTATGCTCCTACCATTTGACTCCTAGCCCCTCTCAAAATGGATCGTGTCTAACTGACAATAATTTTCAATGCACTTTCACGTAAGGTGTGTATGAACATGACAATGTACCCTATGCCTTTTTTGTAATTCTAGGCCCCAACCCTGGCTATCAATCTTGCCCCACCTACCTTGTTGTAGGGGAGACGAGTGGGCCATAAACTGGTCATTCTACCTACCATGAGAAAAGCAGTTGCTTTCATGGATTTTTGAGATTGCACCTTTTGCTAATGTCTAATGTTGGCCCACCTTTGTTTGTGTTGTTTCCATCTTTGAACACAACTCTGCCCAATTACATAGCTTATAGTTGTGGTCATGAACTTTATGGAGAAAGATCTTCCAGTGTTTGGGGTTAATGGTTGGAAGTACGCATAAAGTAAGTGGAAGCCACCCCTTGGTAGTGCACAGCTAAGATGGGATGGTCTCAATATACATGAGCATTACAAGTAAGCACAACTGCAAGTTAAACTTTGCAATTTAGTTCACTAGACAAATTCAACATGAAGCAGTTACTAAAAATTCCTTGTCTTATTACAACATTGGTTAATAAATTACACTAGAATAAAATCTTTTAGAGAGTGGTCAAGGCACACTAACTAAACCTTCTAGGAGTCCACTAATTCACTTAAAACTAGCACCTCCCAAAGGTAGTGAATCCAACAAAACGTGCTTTGATGGTCTTGATTGGTTGTTGAATGAACCCCTGTGACCACACAACGAGCACCTATTTATATGGAACTATTAAGCATGCAATCAAAAACCAAACTTCTTGTTCTAATTGAAACTCCATGTTGAAGATCTCTAACAAGGATTATTGCAGACGGTGCTACATCACATGTTCCACAACTTGGGATGGCAATGAAATAATTTTAGGCTAATCATCCGCCAGGGTCATCCTCTAAGTGGTCCAATGTTTCTTGCATTGACAAAATCCTACTAAGGATCCCAGCCACTGTCAATCACTTTATAAACCAGGGCAAAAATTTGCATCAATTCAAGGAGATGCCCAAAGCTTCAAAGTTTCCTATATTCCACTCTTCTAAGAATTTAACTCCAAAATGATTAACAATTGAGCCAAGAATGACATAGGCCACAATTGCCAAGTTCTCCACAAGCCCAAACACCTACCAATGTACAACCACATCTGTGTCAATTAATGGGGGTTTGAACTGCAAATGTAAGGATAGTTCCAAAGAGATTCCCAACTTGACTAGCATAGCCAAGGGGCTTTACACACCTAGTCCTCAGGTGTTTCCACAAGGCACATCATTCCATAGTGAGAGTTATGCAACTGCTGAGGCTTTGCCAGCTTCCCGTAAGAGACCCACAACATGCAAAAGCCTAACTATTTAGTGGAAGGAATTAATGAAAGAGGTGTTTTAATTCCATGTTGCCCTATATGATTCTCTACATCCTCCTGCCCAATCAATTGGTGATCGCCTGGCTGTTTAGTGGTGGGAATTGGTGACGAAGGTGTAATTCCATGTTGCCCTATCTGTATCTCCAAGTGTTCCACATGTGTTTTGTGACACATGCAATACATGGCCTTCATCTTTATGGGTGATGCAACTTTGCAAGCAACCATGTACAAGTCATTATATAAACCAAATTCTATTCATGGATTCACAAGTTCTTTTATGCATGGATGTGCTTCTAAGGTACACTTGTAAATGCCCATGCCATCAAATGCATGCATAGCTGTCAATCGCACATTGGATCAAGATTGAACCAAAATTTTATCACTTTTCATTGGAACCCAAATGTTGGTGTCATATTAAGTAATATGTACACATATCACTAATTTATGATACCACAAAACCTAGGTTAAAAAACTATTTCAAAAATAAATTTACCAATTGCATGGAACAAAGGTGTTTATATTGTGTAATCATATACAAAAATCACCATGAAAAACCTAATAAACCCTTGCAATATGTGGGAAATAGTTCAAATTGGCACACCCATAGATTGTATATGTATGTATGTTGGTCATTGGTCCTAGAGGGTACCAAAATTATTTAGCAGTTTGACAAGTTGTCCTAATTGATTGAATAAAATTTAGCAATATTCATAACAAGAAGACATAATAAACATCCAAATTAAATTAACCTCTAAAAAATCATTGATTTTTTTGCCATTTGCTAGTGAAAAAACATCAAAGACCAACCTTAGCATGGTTTTGAAAATGTAAGAATGGAATTTTCTTTAAAATTTGGCCTATGAAGAGGCTAAGAATATGAGGAGATACAAGCAAATTTGGACATTCCTTTATTGCATATAAAGTTCCAAAGGGGTTTATAGAACTATAATTAGCTTTTAAAATGCTTAAAGAATGGGAGTTTATACTAAAAGCAACCCATATTGAGTCCATTTTGCATATGGAGACCCAAAGCAAATCATTATTCTGAAATTAAATTTACAATAAAGAGTGACACCCATTATGCAACTGGTTGTTTGATCATTATTTTTTGCCCCAAACAAGGAGAAAAAAACAACAAAAAATGGGGATATCAAAAATTTAAAATATATAGACATCAAGTAATTTTTCTATTTTTTGGAAATAAAGATTTAAAATTTTTATGTAGAAAAAAATTGGAAAAAAACCATGATACCAAACCTTTTCAATCCTAAAATCAACAATAAAATTGTGGAAAAAACTTGTTTGTCCAACCTCAAAGCTGAATACCACATTGCACAATGTTTTTTTTCCCAATATTCTCATGTTGCGCCAAAAGTGGCAATTAGCCACAATATGATTTAACCAAGTCTCAATGTTAAAGAAATAAGGCCAATTTGAAAAAAATGAACAATCTAACCAAACCTTCCAAAAACCTAGGCTCTTTCATAACTCTTTTTTTGGAAATGTGGCCATTTTTTCCATGAACATTCCTAAATTTTTCTTTGACCCTGTTTGCATGGGATCTTTTTATAAAATAGCATAATATTGAAACTTCTCAACAAAACAAATTCATTGTGGGCCCATTGGCATCTAAAAGACTTAAAATCCTAACCTTCAATTCTATTTCTATTTTTTCCTCTTTGCGGGCTTGAGTTTTTTGGAATCCAACATAATTAACGCTTGTGATTGCTACATATCAAATAAACAAATTTAATCATACCAGCAAATGTATGGTATTGGATTTTTTTTGAACTTTGATACTAGTCTAAGTCCTAATATTAGTGCATCTCTAATACCGTAACCTAGGGTCAATTTCCAAATTGACAAAACGAATAATTATTATTTATGAAAGAAAAAATTCATTTTTGCAAATTCAATTTTATTCTTATTTCATGATCAATTGTGATGTTGTCATATGATGAGTGAAATTATATAGATTCTAGATGGAGATAATTGTGATGGTTTTCAGCAATTCAATTTCATATTTTCACAAAAATCATTTCATTTGAAGGATTATTTATTGACAAAATTTGCCATAGGGTAAGGTAGTAATAGCCAACCGTGTCCATATCAACCAAGCATGTGAACCCTAGGATAAAGGCTAATCAATTTTTATCACAAGTTCTCATGGAGACCCCTATAGGGTGACATCACACTAAAACTAGCCTAAATAGACATCATAGTTAGTTGCTCATCTATTTCTTTAATGCTTTCAAATATATATATATATATATATATACACACACAAAAATATCAAGAAAAGGTTCATTATGTAAAGCTAAACATACTTAGCTCTTCATGAATGTAAAAACACTTCAAATTTATGGGTACTCAATATGCAACGAGCTTTTGAATCTCAACAATGATTTGCATCATATTTATAAAAATTTAAGAATATAAATGAACTTCTATTTGACAGAATATAATATGTATTTGAAACCTTGAGATATTGCATGCATGGATATAAATAAATAATAGTAAAATGACATAAAGAGTGAAACATGAGTTAAGTTAAATATATTATGAAACTTTTAGCGTTTCAAAAAACACAAAAATATTAAATGTTTTATTGAACATCAAATATGAGAATTCTCTCTTGGATATTATTTTATACAAAACCCAATGATGTTTAAAATCATGAGTTAGGAAAGAAAAATGTTAATCTAAAGAACAAACATGTATGATGTTCATATTCTAAAAGTCCATTGGATATGGACTTTTTAAAATGGACTATGCACTTCCATGAATTAGGTTATGTGTGATAATTAAAAACCTTATTGTGTTTCCATGGTTCATATTTATAAATCAAACTTATTTGTGTACATTATATACGGTGGAGTGGTGTCACCCCCGCCAATTATGTTGGGTAAGGAGCCAAGCAATCATGTTAGGGTGCCATTGATGACACTTCACCAAACATAATGGGCAGGGGTGAGACAACCTCAATACATTAAGGTCTAGGGCGTGGTGGCAAATTCAATAGTGATTTTGAAAATCCATGTTTAACAAAGATTTCGGTCATTGTTATGAGTGTATGATTGTCAATAAAAGATCATGCCTTGTAAAGTGGTCAAGAAAATAACATAATTGTCCACCCTGGCCCTTTATGTAAAGCTTGAACTTATCCAAATTATTGTTTGAAAGCAAGCTAAACATAAACCATGGTACTTACCATGGTTAGAAGAAAGGCCAAATTACTTCATACAAAGCCAAATTGAGGACACCATGCTTGTTTAGATAACTAATTTAGTTTAATTCCCATTTGCACAACAAGGCTATAGCTATATCATGCTTAGTTTATAACTTTTTCTACCATATTTCAATGGAGGCAATATTGTAGTTTTTGAAAAGAGGGAAAGTTGCAAGAGATTTACATTTTGTTACATGTTTTTCCAAAGGAAAGGAAAAAATCTAAGAGAATATTTGGGAATATTTCATTTGTTGACATAGAATCTTCAAATTTTGTTAATTATTCAAATGTATTCATACAAAAGAACTTCACGCATAACCAAATTGGCCACATGAAATGGATTTTATGCATTCATTGGTAGCATTGGAAAAAAGGAACAATTTGTGGCAATTTGAAGTAGGCTACCAAGAAGCTATGAGAAGGTAGGCCAATGTGTAAGACATGGTACCCTAAGGGGCAAGCCATTATGATAAAATGACTATGGGTGGGAACTATATGGACAAAATGGACCTTAGGTTGCCTAGCACCTAAGATAAAATGGACCCTAACATGCAAGTGGATAAAAAATAAGCATGGATTTTTCTACTTCTCCCAAGCCCAAACCAATGTTTCATAATCCCAAACAAAAGATATTTATAGAATTCTAGAAGTCCATGAAAGTGAGGTGTGAGGGGCATGAAAAAATTGGATTAAGCTTCGGGGTTGAAACTAAAATATTATATGTTTGGGACCCCATGACATCGACAAGTATTTGCTCATGCTTGGGGTAGAGACTAGAATATTTTATGTTTAAGACTGCAAAACATGGGATAATGACTTGGGCTTGTGGTATTAAACATGGAATTTTCCATGTTTCGAAACTTCATGTAGTCTAGGACCTAGGCATTATATGGTTAGTTCTTTCCAAGGCACTGAATGACCTTAGGCTAATGTGTCCCATGCTTCAAGCCACCTTGTCCAAGCCTCTCGGTAGCCTAAGGACCAAATTGTCCAATACTGACTTTTTTTTTCAATGCTACTAATGAATGTAAAAAATTCATTCCTTCCTTACCCTTAATTGCTTTTTAATAATTTTATTATTCTTTTTGCCTTTGGGTGAAGGGTGGGGGAAGTCAGTTAGAGGGTGGGAAGGTCGATAACCTAAGTAGGTAGAGAAGTGGCTTAGGTAGGTGGATAGGTGACCTATGTAGGTATGTACACTGTGTAGGTTGGTGGGTAATGAGCCCCCCCCCCCCCCCGGCGGTGCACCCAGCCCCAAAACCTACCCCAAATCCCAAAGGAGACAAAAAATCAATGTTTGGGTAATGAATCTGAACAAACCTTGTGCATAATTTGTGGGCAACATTGAAAGAAAACTAGTTTTGGGCAATATAACCCTAGGGTACTTGAGGGCAAGCACAAATGCCTTGGCCTACGATGTGGTGGCCCAAGGCATAGCCACCATAACAATTTGACCATGGGCCATTTGGTTTTTCGACCAAAATTGGCCACATGTTACATAAGGCTTAGGTCAAAATGTACCCTAGATTGCTCGGGGTCCTATGACGTAAAATATTCTAATTCTTACCCTAGGCCCAAACTAATAATCCATGTCTTGAGGTCCCAAGACATATAACGTTCTAATATTTTACCTCAAGCACATGTTGATATTCTATTTCCTAACATCCATGAAAGATAAAATATTTTATTTCTTACCCTAACCCAACCTCATACCCCATGTCTTGTGTCCAACACATAGAATAGTTTAATTTCTTACCCCAACCCAAGTCCAGCACATAATTGTTCATTACCACCCACATCACATTTATGTTACCCAATTATAATTCTTGTAATTGCTTAAGTAAGACCTAGTTCTAAATTATAAACATTTTTTCCAGATTGTTTATTTTCAAATATCTCCCTGAAAAAGAAGCCATACTTTTTTAGATAGTGGTATTTTATGGTAAGCAGAGTTTATAAATTTTTGGGGGCTCATCCAAAAATCAATCATGTAGGTGGCTTTGGTTGAACGAACAACCATGTTGGTACCATGGTAAGTCTAGAACCCATCAGATTGCTCCTTTAAAAGCATTGCAAATATTCATGGATGAAAGGCATCTACCGATCCACAATAACATTATTTATGATTATTTTAGTGGAGGCATATTTCTTGGCATTTTGCAGCCAATCATAAAAGAAGGTTTTTAACAAATCTCTACTATCTATGGTGCTGTTGCCTTCTAATAGTGTTATCTAAACTTGACACTACTTGACTACTCTGAGATGTGTCATTCATGCTTCATCGATAAATACTAGCTAACGTCACTCATGCTCCATCCATAATACTAGCTCCAAATATATGTGATGTGGAACTATGGATGGGTTAAGGGGAGTCAATTGACAAATAATAACAACTGTTTTTTTTTATTGCCTACAAATTGCTTCCTAGAATAGGCAAGGTGTGGACCATGTGCAAAGGAGAAGTGTTCAATTCTAGCATGTCAACAAGGACAGACATGTGCACCTTTAGAGAAGGGGACATTTGATGCATAGAAAATGGAACCATTTGTGGTAGGGGTTCTTGTTGGGATTTTGTGAAACTAGTGGGTGCCCGTGGCCGAAGGCCACTGTGAAGTCCCCCGTGGGTGCCCGTGACCTTCGGCCACTGTGAAGTTTTATAAGTTTTATTTTTCCTTATCTTGTACTCTTTATTTGGCCCCTGCCCTGTCGCCCTGCCCTGCCCCCTGCCCTGCAAGACAGACGGACAGACAGACCGCAGATTTTTCTACGTAAAATTTCCGAATCCCGTTTTCCGAATCCCGTTTTCTGAATCCCCTTTTTCCGAATCCCGTTTTTTTTTCCTGAATCGCGTTTTTCCGAATCCCGTTTTCTGAACCCCGTTTTCTGAATCCGACTGTCCAGGCCGGTTCTGCCGGCGAAAATCTCTGTGGCCGGTTCCGCCATAGAAAACGCTCCTAGAACGTCGTTGGACGGACGCATGTCATTGGATGGACGCATGCACACCATGTTTGTAATTATATATAAGACTAGTGGGTGCCCGTGCCCTTCGGACACTGTGAAATCCCCTGAGAACATTTTCGAAAAGATTCTAATTTTTTAAAAATGTTCTATAATGAAAATAATTAAAAAAAAAATTGGCCCCCCCTCTCCCCTTCCCTTCCCGTCCCCCCCGCCCCTTCCTCGCCCGTGCCCCCTCTCCCTTCCTCGCCCGTCCCCCCTTGCTCCCCCCCCCCACACACCCCTCCCTCGCCCGTCCCCCCCTCTAACCCCCCCTCTAGCCCCCCCCACCCAGGCAATTACTTTCTTCCTTTAATAGTCGGTTCTGCCATAGAAACTATGACAGGGTTGTGCAGAAGAGACAAACACCATCATTGTTGCCTTTATATATAAGATAGCCAAAGTGATGACCATCTAGAAAATAATGTAGTCAGATTTGGTTATATCATAAATATGGAGATAAGAAAAAAATATAATTTATATACTATTGAACTTAATATAAAAGTCTCGCAATTTACATTTTTTTCATTTAAAAAATTTGAGTCACACAAGACAAAACACAACTGCTCCTCGTTTTCACCCTTGGAGCTAAATTTAGTCGGTGCTGTTCATTCCCTACACTTCTGCTTTTTTGTTAACTCGAAGTCGTTATCACCGGCGCTATCTGTTCCTGCTGCATTGTAGGGCTGCAATTGCTTCTACAAAGGTCGCACGTTTTCCCTAAACGAACAACAAAATTGGAATCACAGGGCAACATGCAAGCTAGCTCACTTTCTTTTGGCCACTGTACTAAATTTCTAGTTGCTCCTACTCACCGTTTTCCACTATGGCTTTGTACTGTTTCTAGTTCGCTACCATCTTCGTCGTCAAGCCGTTTCTCTGCTTCTTGGTGGGATCATCGGGTTTCTCCTCGATTCTTCACCCACGCCCCTTCTATTCACAAATGCTATGTTTTCTCTCTCGGGATTGCCCGTAGTATCTATGTGTACACAGCCTCCAACTCACGCTCATGCCCCTGTTCAAATAAAACCGTTCGTATTTCCCACAGCAAGAAATAATGTTTGGCAGGGTTGCCGCCTTTTTCTCGCCCTAAAATAAAGAGAAAGGGTAGTGAGTACGTTGTGTAATGGGTAGTAATGAATGTGTCAGGACCGAACACTCCTAATAATTATACCCTTCAGACCACATCACAAACGAAATGTTCTACAGTGTTACACAGTTGTCAACAGCCAATTTGCACGATGCCTCGTATCTTCTCAGTGCAGACTCGACTACTTTCTGTACACTTCTCGATATCGCAAAGTTGAGAGAAAAGCTTCATGGCAACGGCCCTCAACAACAACTCGTCGATCTTCTCAGTTTGCTTTCTATACGAGCTTCGTTAGCTTCTTTGCTGCCCCTCTCTGTCTTGCAATAAACATACGATAGTGGGTTCGACTTGTTTCCACCACAACCTGCATCTTTCATCCTAGTAATATCAGCAGCTGCACTTACAGGCAAGAATAGCATTTTAAGACGATCGATTACTGAGGTGTTGAGCCAATCACGATTCGCAACCGAGGGGAAGAAATGGAGCACACGTCTGAAATCAAGAGGGGTTGGGGTCTTATACTGGTAGTTTTCTCGGCAGTAGCAGCGCTATGTGGCAATGTGAGGTGTGATCCGCCAGATTGCAGTAACCAGTATGCGGAAATGGCGCCGTGCCTCCCATTTGTGCAGGGTCAGGAATCACCGCCCGCGGACGCATGCTGTAAGGCGCTCGGCGATGTGAGGAAGAACAGCCCGGTTTGCTTGTGTATGCTGGTTGCACCAGGGTCGCCAGGTACATCGGCCGGTGGCGGTATTCCAGGGTTGAACGCCACTCTGGAGTTAATGCTACCCTCGCTCTGCAAAGTGCAGGCCGATCCCTCCCAGTGCAGCCGTAAGCTCTGTCCATTTCCTGCTTGTGTTCTTGCAAATAATGCATCACCTCTGGAGTACCCACCGTGCCGTGCTAGTCACTCCCGCTATTTTCAACCTCTAATTCAGCCATTCAAGCTTTTGGCGTTCTCCTTTCCTCCGAATCTCGCATGATTTTTGGTTTAGGTGTGCGGCAGTAATCTGAATGTATAAGGCTGTCGATAGGATATGTGGATGTTGCGGGTTACAACTCGAAGTATTTAGATCGAAATCTCAGCAAGTATATTTGCTTGACCGTTGTCGTCAACACTGCAGGTCTTCTGAACGGAAGCCCACAATCTGCGCCGTCTTCATCTCCCAAGTCGGCCGGCACAAGTGAGGAAGCATCCCCAGTGCTTATTGTGATGTCATAGGTCTCCTTGAAAGGCATTGCAAGCATTTGTTAGGGTCATTTGCCGCTCCAGAGCAAGCTGCTCTATGTAGATTTTGCCCAATTATATACTCTATGGTGTTTCTAATGTGCAGTTGTCGGAGCTCCGGTTCCCGTGAACCCACCAGCCTCCCAACCTTCACCGGCTTCTTATGGAGGTGCTGCAGCGCATGTGGCCAAATCGTTTTTCACTTGGTCATCATTGGGTTTCAATCTTTTTGCAGTTTTCATTGCCGTTGGCTTGCATCGCGTTTAATCGTGTGGCAGGATTCTGCAAAGGTACGGGAGCCGAATGTAGTCGTGCTGCACAGCCTTAAATTTGAAGCTTCCAATGCCCTTCGATGTCAACGGCACTTGTTGAAAAAAAAACCTGATATAGGAGATGACACTTGAGACTGGAAATACTTGCATGTTTTAACTTGTGGGGCTTGCAGCAATTGCTGGACTGGGAGCAAATATACTTTGTATCCAGAGATATGAAAGAAAGCAGGGTCCTTCAACACATATGTAGATTTTAGTAAATATTGTATATGCTTGAGAAAAATGTAGCTTTTGAAAGTGTGGAGCTTATTCATATGTATTCATTTTTTCAACCAGAAAGGACTTTAAAAATATGTAACTCTTGATGAATCTTCTACCTGTAAGAGATCAACCCCCTTTCACAATTATCTTAGCTCTATTTGAAGCCATTCAAATTTTGGTTTAATCTACTCATTCACAAATGTGTATGCAACTGTTCAAACATTTCAGCTAAGTGCTGATCACATAGCAAAGCCAAGTGGTACCAAAGGTTTGGATCTAAAGTTGCTGATCAAACAGAGGCATTTTTGACATGACAATAACACATCCATCCTAATATCGCACCAACAGTAATCAATTAAAGTATTTATAAAACCAATTTCAAGCCAAAATGTTATTTTGCAAGTAAATTTCCATCAGCCATATGCACTTGAAATTTTCCCAAATAAATCATTTTTGGCTTATCTGGCACTGGGAGGTTATCATATTTCCAGAGTAAGGTTATGCTTCTATGTTTTATTTTCATGCTGGGCAAGGTTCTTAAGAGTCTTCAAACTGTGAATGGGACTTTTCAAAATTGTGAAGGGCAACTGGTCCGTCTTTCAATGTGAAGGGCATGTGGGCGCTTCAAATTTCAGGCCTAGTCGTGCAAGATCACAGCATTTTATGATCAGAATCTGTAGAGTCACAGCAAGGATGGAAAGGTACCAAGTTTTGACAAACATCATCTCCTGCCCTTGCACCTTTTTGGGTTCTTGACAACGATTTACTACCACTTGTCGCCTCTTCCCCCCCTGGCCTTCCCCCCTGGCCTTTCTCATCTGTGGTTCTTTCTCCTTTTTCCTTTCACACCTGGCATATGAATGAGTCAATTGATTTAAGTTTCAAATCAGCTACATCAAACTACTGTGCCAAAGATGAGGAAAATAACCCCTGACGACCAAGCCCCAGTGGGTGAGAGAGAGGGGAAGCATGCATTAGTCAGTAACAAAGATGAGGAAAATAACCCCTGTAGACCAAGCCCCAGTGGGTGAGAGAGAGGGGAAGCATGCATTAGTCAGTAAATTGGGTCCAATGTGTACAATCTTCATATCCATTGTTATGCAATTGGAGGCCTGCTGCATCCACAACAAGGCAATTCATCTATTTTGTTTCTGCATGGTGCAATCAAGAGTTTTCTGAGCTTAAGAAATAAGGAATCCTTTTATCTTCAAAATTTGAAATTTCTAAATATTAAATTTAAGTGGTTGAATTTTAATTTCTCACCAACTTACTGCCCCTATTGTACTGCTATAATTTTTAGCTTTACACATTGGAAAAAGCCCTCACTAGGAATACCTTTGTTTAGAAGAAATCAAGCTAATTAGGTCCAGGACTGATTTGAACTTGGCATATAAAGTTTTCAGGTTTTGCTGTACTAACGTTTCTCTTACTTATCACAACCATGAGATAAGTGTGTGTTTATCAAGTGGCCACTAAGGTTTTATTGAGTGCTGATACTCTCCAACTAGTTCTCAAGGCTCACTGTTCTCTGTGTTGGATTTGCTCTCTTCTTTCTGAAGGGGTGAGCATCACATATTCAATTTTCTAGTTTGTTGGGTAGTATGTAACATGATATATAGGTAATGATATTAAGGATTGTCCTATTTTGATATTCCACTATGAATTTATTGAGGTCAATACTTAGTCTAGACAGGTATGCAAGTTCAATGAGTAGTACAATTTAGATCAAAGGGTGTGGTAGATGACTACCTTATTACCAACTACCTCTTGTGATTGCACAGTGGTATGAGTAGATACTGTTCAAATACTCAATACCAACCGTGCAATGAAAGTAAGCCAACTCAACTCAATCATTTTAAACAAGCAGACTCAAAGCACTGCTGGTTCTAGTTATTTCCAAAACCTCAACGAACTGCTGGGTTTCATTAAGGAACCAGCAAAGAACCGCCCTGATACCCAAAGGGGGTTTGCACACTTTTCCATAGGATTTCAGTTCACTTGGTAAACACAATGATTCTGGTTCTGTTTCTGTATTTGCTGCTTACCTATTAACAACTCACTAATCCTTACCTATATAGTATTCATCTACATGCATTTATTTACTTACTAACGACCTATTATCCTACACTAGCGGACCCCTGTTTCATTGGAACAAGTATATTAAACCTCTCTTGCAAGGTCAACCATCCCAATTCTATTCTAGTTGAATTGGGCTTAACTTCAGAGTTCTCTTGAAAAAACTTAAAATTTTGATTTCTTAAACCATAAATCACTCAAAGTCCATAACTTTTGCTCTATTGATTTGAAAATTGAAAAACAACAAACATGCACAGCCTCTTGTAATGGCTTTCCAACTATACAAAAAGCAGAGAGTCCCCCTGGTTTAGAAGTGTTGCATCCAAACAAGCAAACATCTATCTTTATATATCAGATACCTACAAGACTTATCATGTGAGTTTCCTAGGTGAAATCTTACATAAAATCAGGTTGGGGTTCACCCACAACTGACTCAAAATAGGCTTCTACTAGATGGTGAACTGGTGGCTGTCGGTTCACTCTGGCTCATACAATTTATGGCTGCACCATCCCCACGGGCCCATTCTCCAAGTTAGTACATTCCATTCCATTTGAAACCATAATTGCGTTGGAGGTTATTGTTTGAATGTTATACTCACCAAATTTTTACCCCTGGCCTTGGGTTCTGACTTCTGGGTTATAGTAGAACATTTATGTGAAACATGACAGAAACATCTGTCTCGTACGAAAATATTATTACTTGTTATTCACATCATCCTGACGAGATAGATGTTTTCAAGGGTTGATTACTTGCATGTGCCCTACATTGGGAACAAAATTGATCAAGTTTATTTCCTGCTTTGCGTTTTCTGGTCGCCAGTTAGGCTTTCCTGGACAAAAAGATGACTAACACCTCACAGTTACGTTTGGGATTGAGAAACTCACAGCCAGGGCGAACCAACACCCACACCGATACCTGAATTTTTAAAAAAAGACATTGGCTGGATGACCTTCCCAAACTATCCACTCTTCTTCTATAGACTTCTCTCACAATAGTCTCCTAGGCGGCCATTCTGACCCTTTAGGTAGCATCTAGGTTTCCCTCCCCTATTTTTCAGATGTGCATACTGTACTCCTTGTTTGGATTTGGCAACAAACTGCTGAATAAATAATTAAATCTTAAATCTTAACTTTGGCACTTGGTTTTTTAATTTTGAAAATTTTGGTACATAATGATTATAGAAAATAACAAACACATTCTCTTTTAAGTTTAGGGACATGCTAGTGTGTCTAGATTGTCTCAATTTAAGTTCAAGTCTTGAACTTTTAGGTTTGCATTTCAAACCTAATAGTTTGAAATTTGGCAAGTTCCTAATGTTATAAAGACACCTCAAGGGGGAAAAGCCCAAACAATTCCAAGGCTCAGGGTTCAAGCCCAAAGGAAATTTTGTTTAAAAGTGGCTCCTTTTAAAGTGAGCCAACCCAAGGGGGATGTTGGTGGGAAGCCCAAAGGAGCAAGTGGGAGATATGATGTATAACTATGTTGTACACAATAGGGAAGCATATAAAAAGTTATCACCCATAAATAAAAACAAAAGTCTAAATTAACCATTGCAGTACCTAAATGATTTCAACATAAATTATATTATTATTATTGTTTCAAAAAAAATCAAAATTATTTATTACTTGTGTCGAACTTTTTGTCCTTCTTGAACCCAGATTTTTCACCTTGTCCCACATCCAATAAGCCTTCCATTTTCATGATGGCATCAGATAATGAAGTGGGCCAATTCTCTTCAAACTTGTGCTTGGCCCAAGTTGGAAGCCCCATCATGAACTGGCACACGCAATCCAGTTCATGCATATGCCGGATTGCAAACATGAGTTCGGAATATGCCTTCACATATTGATGCAAGTTGTCATTTGTAGTATTCACAAGGTTGTGGAGTTTGCACCTCGAGTATGCCTTTTTCTTGTCTCATTGTCCTCCACCACATGGAAACATAACCTTTCAAGTAGGATTGGGCCAGTTCCACGGTTGAATCTCGCCCAACCTCAACATGTATGTAGTCTTTCGTTTTTGCAAGCCAAACATCCACAACCTTTCGGTCGCAAACCCCATCAAAATTCTTTAGTTTAGCCAGCTGGAATCCCGCACTTTTGGATGATCCTCCTTTGAGGGCTGCAACTAACTCATTGAAGCCGAGTCTATTCATTTTGAATAGGACCTCTAATTGTTCTAGGGTGAAGAGGATCGTCTTTAGTTGTTCCTCTTCACTTTCAAGATCATCTTGGTCTTCCTGGGCTTTTAGTTCCTCTTCCCCAATAGACTTAGGTGGGATTTTTCGGTCTTTGGTGGTTCTTCTTGTGAGAAGTATTATTCGATTAGAGTAGGAATCCATTTGCAAATGAGTGGGAGGTGTGGAAGAGATTTCTTCAAAGTGTTGTAAGTTTTTCAAGTGTGGAAAACTAGTTTTCAAGTTTTTGAAAGTATCAAATTTTAAGGTGAAAGTGTTTGGAAGAGAGTTTTTCGAGTTGTTGAGGATTTCAACTTTGAAATTTAAAAAAATGTATGAAAGAAAATTCTTTAAATTGTTGAGAATTTCAATTTTGAAATTCAAGAAAGTGTGTGGAAGAGAGGTTTTCAAGTTGTTGAAAACATCAAGTTAACAAGAGGTGTGAAAGATTTCTTCCAAAGCTTTCAATCTTTTGAAAAGTGTGCTTGTTGTAGCATTTGTGTTCAAAATGTCTTCTTTTCAAATGGAGTCCTTGAAAGTCATGGAGAAGTTTGATGGTGGCAACTTTCATCTTTGGAAGTTCAAAATGCACATGATGTTTTCTAAACATGGGCTTTGGAAATTTGTTGATGGGAGTGCCACCTTACCAAGTGAAAAACTTGCAAAGGTCGATTACAATGAGAAATAGATGAAGGCTTTTCCATTGCTTTGTGAACATCTCACGGATGCCCAACTTGCACACATTCAATATTGTGAAAATGTGAGAAGTGTGTGGGAGGTTATTTGTGGTGTGCATGAAGCTAAGACAATCGGCAACAAATTGTTCTTTCAAAGGAAAATTTTCACCATCAAAATGCAAAAAGGAGATGACATGCTTGTGCACATCAACACGGTGAAAGTCCTTGCAGACCAACTACATTCCATCGAGGTGAACATTACAGATGAAGATGTTTACATGGTATTCCTCATGAGCCTTCCTCCATCCTTCGATAACTTAGTCACAAGCTTGGAATCCATGTCCACAAAAGATGTAAACCTTCAATTCATTGTAGCAAGGTTGCTTCACAAAGTGTCCAAAGGAAAAGAATGTGAGAGTTCCAAAACTATCGCATTAGTGAACAAAACTCACAAGTTAAACGAGAAGCTTTGTTTTTAATGTAAGAAACTTGGACATTTTGTGAGAAATTATTTGAAAAAGAAAAATGATGAAAAAGAAAAGGTTAATCAAGCTTGTGAAGATCACGAACAAATGTTTGTTATCGCATTGAATGCCAATGATCACACCACGTATGATTGGATTGCAACGAAGTGGGCATTACTCCAAAGATTGCACCAAGCCCAAATCGGGGAACGAGGGCTCTAAGGTAATTGCCATCACCGCCAACCTAGCTTAAGCTAAATGTAATCAACTCATTTTCTTGAAAGGGAAGATTGTTAAGCGAGATGTGTTATGTTGTTTGGACATAGGGGCTTCTCATAATTTCATAACCCAAAAAAGCGTCGAAAGGATGGAACTCCAATTGGAGGAGCTCAAGGCACCCATTAAGGTGCACTTCGCGGATGGGGTTCCCCATCCCATTATGTTACAAGTAAGAGGTGTGCCTTTCCAACTAGGAAATTGGAGAGGAAAGGTGGACTTGTTGGTTTCCACCTTATGAGGGGTGGATTGCATTTTGGGAATGGAATTCATCAACCATAATAATGAGCTCATAGAAAGGCATAATATACTAGTTAGAATCTCGTCCAAAAGCGGGATTATGTGGGTGAAGGTGCACGAAGTGCCTTTGTGTCGGTGGATCAATTATTCATTTGATGTTAGGACAAACTTGGGAAAAAGAATGCGTGGGAAGTTACAACATGATGTGTGTGATGCAGGTGTTGGATGGGTTTGAACCAAAGGAAGCTACCAACTTGGTGACTTTCCCCGAGTGCATTAAGCGAGTCTTGGATGAGTTCCCGGATGTGATGCCCAAAGACTTGCCCGAAGACCTACCCCGGAGAAAACAAGTTGATCACGCAATTGAGGTGATGTCGAGAGTGGCACCTCCCGCTAAGGCCCAATATTGGATGAGCCATGAAGAGTTGAAAAAACTTTAAGTTCAACTTGAATAATTCATCACAAAGGGATACATTAAACCTAACAAATCACCATATGAGGCATCCGTCCTTTTTGTTCACAAGAAGGATGCAATGTTGAGGATGTGTGTAGATTATAGAACCCTCGACAAGGTGATGGTGAAGAACCGATATCCATTACCTCGGATCGATGATCTCTTTGATCGACTTTTGAAAGTTAAGGTGTTTGATAGGATTGATTTATGTTCGGGATATAACCAAATTCGGATTCCAGAAGGGGACAAAGAAAAGATCGATTGTCGCACAAGGTATGGCTCATACGAGTTCTTAGTGATGCTTTTTAGGCTCACCAATGCACTCGCCACATTTTGCACTCTCATGAATGACATTTTCCGAGAATGGTTTAACGATTTTGTCGTTGTATACATAAATGACATTTTGATCTTAATGGTTCTATGGAGGAGCATGCAAAGCACCTCTGAAAGGTGTTCCAAAGGTTAATGGAAAACAAATTTTATGACGCTCTTCCAAGTTCCTAATTATACCCAAAATGGGTCTAAGTTACTCAAGCAGCAGAATTGTGAGGAACTCGGGGCATGCTCCCAGCTCTTAACATTAAAAATGGTAGAGGGGTGTGCTAAAGCTCCGGGATGGGACTAGGAAAACTGACAAGCTTTAGTTACTTACTCAAACCTATAACTAACCAACAAATTGGTTAGTTCACTTTCTCGAACACCTTTAGTGCTTAGACAAGCCACAGGCAACTCTAAACTCACAAGACTCACCACATCCTAGACTTGAGGGAACCATCACCTTTCCCCATATAATATTCTCTATGTATTTCCATGGCACCTACATCCGAATGGCTTTTTGTCCCGAGACTCCCAAGGAGGATTTTCGAAACTGTCCCGGTTTAGACTTTTGAGACTGTGCGAAATCATAACTCTTTGTTTAAACCTCCGATTAGGATGAGGTTTGAAATAAACATATAGCTCTCCTCGAAAACTTTCCAATGGTGTGTTGCACTCCACCTGCACACACCGGGGTCGGTTCGATTCCCGACTTTTAGTGGTCGGGAGTCAAATTGCCAATTTGATTCTTGACCTTTTTTTTTTGCCATAACTTGTGCTGCAAATGTCCAAATGGTTCATGCGAACCCATTTTCGACATCTACATTTAAATAAATTTCAATGATATAAAGAACACTCCAATGCAAGGTGTTTTAACCCCTGCACTCAAACTTTGAAGTTTTGGGAGTCTCAAAGGACTCCCAAGTCCCCATTTCGGGAATGTGAATTTCATCCTTACACTTTCCCAAAATAGGGTTGCGACATTGTATGCCAAACTTGAGAAATGCGAATTTGGGGTGATGAAAGTTGACTTCCTTGGATGTAGGATCACTAAAAAAGGTTTGAAGATGGATGATCACAAGGTGAAGGCAATTTTAGATTGGGAATTGCCTAGGTCGATTCCGGCCTTGAGATCCTCTTTAAGATTGGCTTCCTATTATCACAAGTTCATCAAGAACTTTGTGAAGATAACCGCACCCTTGACTAACCTTTTGAAAAAGTTCTTCGGCACTTACGAATAGGCATGTAATGAGCATGCAATGAGGCCTTTGAAACCTTGAAATGCATTTTGGTGAAAGCGCTAGTGTTGAAGTTACCCGACTTTGACAAGGATTTTGAGATCCATTCCAATTGTTGTAACCCACTTTGAAAGAGTGTGAGGATGACACTCACACTCTCGAAATGGGGACTTGGGAGTCTTTCGAGACTCCCAAAACTTCAGAGTTCGAGTGTAAGGGTCAAAACATCTTGCATTGGAGTGTTCTTTATATCATTGAAAATTTATTTAAATGTAGATGGCGAAAATGGGTTCACATGAGCCATTTGGACATTGCAGCACAAGCTATGGCAAAAAGGAAGGTTAAGAATCGACTTGACCTCGGTGTGTGCAGGTGGAGTGCAACACACCATTAGAAAGCTCTCAAGGAGAGTTCAATTGTAGGGGTCAAAACACCTTGCCTTGAAGTGTTCTTTATATTATTAGAAAGGTCTTGAAATGTAGATGTCGAAAATGGCTTTGCATGTGCCATTTGGACATATGAAGCAGAAGTTATGGATGAAAGAAGGACCAGGAGTCAAATTGCCAATTTTAATCCCGACCACTAAAAGTTAACAATCAACCCGACCGCGGTGTGTGCAGGTGGAGTGCGACACACCGTTGGAAAGCTCTTAAAGAGAGCTACAAGTTGTTTTTAGACCTCATCCCAATCAGAGGTGTAAAAAAGGAGTTATAAACTCCCAAAGTCCCGGGAATCCAAACCGGGATAGTTTCGGGACTCCTCCTTGGGAGTCCTGGGAAAAACTGCCATTCGGATGTAGGTGCCGCGGGTAAATGCAAATAATACTATATGAAAGAAGGTGGTGGTTTCCCTTGAATCCGGGCCGTGATGAATCATGTGAGACCAAGGTCACCCGTGGCTTATCCTAACACTGAAAATGCTCCCAAATGTGAACCAATCAACTTATTGGTTGATTCGATGCAAATATGAGTAATTAAGTAAAGCTTGTCCCTCTTCCTAATCCCATACCGAAGCTTCAACACACCCCTCTACCTGTTTTAGTGTCGAGGGTTTGGAACGTGCCCCGAATCCTAAACATTTTCGTTGTTTGATTGACTTGGATCCAACTTGGATCCAACAAGGGATTTGGGAGTGTGTCACCGATGCTTCTGACTTTTGGATTGGAGGAGTCCTAGTGTAAGATGGAAGGTTAGTGGCATTCAAGAGCAAGAAGTTAAGTGAAACGGAACGAAGGTGGCCAACACATAAGAAGGAAATGTGAAGCATCATACATTGTCTCAAGACTTGGGGTGACGCACTCCCAACTCGTCAAAGGACCCAAATGTGCATCCAAATAAAAAACAACGGAAGAGGGAGGAGTCGGGGCACGCTCCCTAGCTCACAACACTTTCAGGAATAGAGGGGCGTGTTGGAGCTCCAGGATGGGACTAGAAAAAGTTGACAAGCTTCACTCACTCACACAAGCTTGCACACAACCCACACAAGGTGGTTAGTGCATAATTGGAACACCTTTGGTGTTGGGATGAGCCACGGGCAACACGGACACACAAGACTCACCATGGTTTGGACTTGGGGGAAGCCATCACTGTTGAGAATTCAAGCTCAACTAGTTAGGTTTCATTAGTTATTGGAGTAGGAAAGTAACTAGGTTACTTTTACAAGGTTGAATTACTTTCGTTACTTTTTTAGTTTAAATACCTTGGTGTTGATGGTTTGGTTCTTTTTTTTTCATTACACAAGTTTGTGTATTTCGTGTGACAAGAACCTTGGAGAGTTCTTGATGTTGTGTTTTGTGTTGTGAGTTTTATGTTGTAGTTTCCTTTCAATAAAGATTTATGTTTGCACTTGAGTAGATCTCCTATTTGTTAACATGGTATCAGAGCTTAGGTTGTTTGGTGAGAAAGTTGAAAGAGATCTAGAGCTAGAAAGTCTCTAGAACTAGAGCTTGAGAGTCTCTAGTAATATCATAGGAGTTTGTCAAGTGCAAAAGAGAAAAGGGGAAAGGAAAGAATGTGAAGAGAAAGAAAAGAAAAGAAAAGAGGTGAGAGGAGATCAACATATCAAAGTTATGGAGGTCAGATCTTTAAAGCTAGATCTAGAGCTACTGTCAAAAGATCTTGGAGTGAAACTTAGAGAGGTTGTAGAAGACTATAGGACGCTTCTATTTTCAAAATTTCAAAAGAAAAGAATATGTTTTGTGAGAGTTATGAGCTTTTGAAAACTCTATGCTAGATCTGGTTTTTTGGTCATATCTCCTTTGTTTAAGCTCTTTTGGGTCTGCAGCTTTGGGATCTTATAGATCATATAGGAATATATGTGTGAGAGAAATTTCATGTCGTTTGGATATGTATTGAGAGAGATCCAAGCATCTGAAGTTTCAGTCTTAATTTTGAAGTCAGTTTCTTTTGAAAGTGATATCTCCTTGTGGTCATCATCAATAGAGCTGAAATTTTGAGAAGATATAGAAGACATATATCTTATGTGTCTCCTGAAATCTCAAGGTTTTTGGAGTTGTTGAGAGCGAGTTGTAAGTCATTTTGTGTTCAGGTCCCAGTTTGAGGTGACTTTAAAGAAGTAGCAAGATCTCTCAATTCATGAAGTTAAATGAGCTGAAATTTTGAGAGAAGGTAGTAGACATAGGGTTCGATGTTTCACCAAAATTTTAGAGCGATCCAAGGTTATATGTGTGTGGAGTAGCTTTGCAAAGTTGTTGTGACAAAAGTTGTTTTGAGAAGACACCAAAGCAAAGTTTTGAAGTGGAGCAAATTCAACTTGGGAGAGCTTGAAGGAAGGAGTTTGAAGATTGGGAAGCGCAAATACCTTATCAAGACCTTCGTACAAAAGTGTGGTATGTAATCATGTACTTAATACCATACGAAATATTATACGAGATACGTACCTATACGTAAAACCTATGTATAGTATAAACTTTCGTATAATACTCAAGACATACATACATACGCAAGGTTCATCTTGTTCAGCCCTAACCCTAACCCTAATCCTAGAAACCCTAAGAAGACATTGAATGGTGCCTTGAGAGATGGCAGACGGTCTTTCACAAATTGCAATTGAGAAACTAGACAAAAACAATTTCCAAGTGTGGAAATTTAGGATTATGAATTTCTTGATGGGGAAAGGCTTCTGGGAATTCATAACTGGTGATGAGAAAGAACCTCCTCTCCCAGAAAACCCCACACAACAACAAATTCAAGCCAATAAAACTTGGCATGAAAAAGCAAGGAAAGTCTTGTATTGGCTTTCTATGAGTGTGTCTGATTCCATGATTGTGCATATTTAAGATGCAAAATCATCTAAGCAAGCTTGGGATACATTGGTGAAGATGTACAACACCAATACACAAGCCCGCAAAATGCAGCTCGAGCAAGAGTTGCATAATCTACAAAAAAACAAGATGAACATCAATGACTATTCTACAAAGGTGAAAAACCTTGCAGATGTTCTTGCATCTATAGGAGCCCCTGTAGATGATGAAGATTTAGTGGCCGTGACCTTAAATGGACTTGGAAAAGACTATAGTCAGTTCCGTACCTCAATTGGAGTTCGAGAAACATTTCCCAACTTCCAAGACTTAATAACACTACTTATAAGTGAAGAGATGAGAATTGTTGGTACTTCATCCAATGGAGGATCACAAGAAAGTGCCTTCTATTCAAATACCAATAGAGGTAGAGGTAGAGGTGGTAAAACCTCATTTCGAGGTCGACCCGGAAGCTTGCATGGTGGACATCATCAACATGAAGGTTAAGCTCATGGAGGTGGACGAGGAAACTTTGGAGGAAGAGGAAGTCGAGGAAGTCATGGAGGTTGTGGTGGAAGTCATCGAGGTCAACAACCAAATAGCGATTCAAATTGCTACTACTACAGGAAACCTGGGCACATGGCAAATAACTGTTATCAAAGGGAACATGATGCACGAAATGGAAAGCTGCAACAAGGGAATTATGCATCAACTAGCAATCAAGGTGATGAACAACTGTTTGTGATGCAGCACATGGCAAATTCAATGATAGGAGGTGTACCGGACAACAATGTCTGGTATGTGGATTCTGGAGCTTCAAACCACATGACTAGCCATGGAGAATGGTTTAGAGACGCAAAGGATTTGAAGACACCAGGATTTGTGGAAACTGGTGATGACACTACACATCCCATCACACAAGTTGGCAAGGTGCCATTGTCCATGCAAGATGGGCAAACAAAGTACCTGAAAGATGTACTTCATGTTCCAACCATAACAAAAAATTTGGTCTCTGTAGGCCAGATGGTGGAACAAGGTTTACAGGTGACATTCAACCCAAATGGATGTTTTGTGGAAGACATGAAGAACCAAGGCAAATTGATTGCAAAAGGGGAAAGGAATGGACGAATGTTCACCTTGGATATGAACATGCCTGAGGTGAATTCCATGTTATTCGCACATGGAAAAGGAACTGGAGACATTGGAATTTGGCACAAGCGAGTTGGCCATGTTAATCTCCAACGTCTTAAGCTCATGGAGAAACAAAAACTTGTTGGAGGTCTTCCCAAATTTGGAACAGAAGAGGTGATGTCAGAGGTTTGTGAAACATGCCAATTGGGAAAGCAAGCTAGGCATCCTTTCCCAGCTTAAACAACTCATGTAAGTTCCAAACCTTTGGAAATGATCCACTCAGATGTGTGGACCACGAAGACAGAATCCATTGGAGGATGCAAGTACTACGTGAGTTTCATTGATGACCACACAAGGAAGGTGTGGGTCTACTTCATGAAACACAAAGGTGAAGTGTTTCAACATTTTTTGAATTTCAAAGCAATGGTGGAGAAGGAGAAGGGTGTGAGCATCAAATGCCTACGGTCCGATGGAGGGGGAGAGTATTTTTCAAATGAATTCAGTGATTACTTGAAGGAGCATGGGATTCAAAGGAAATACTCATGTAGTTATTCCCCACAGCAGAATGGAGTTGCTGAAAGGAAAAACATGCACATTGTAGAAATAACACGTGCTATGTTGAATGAGAAGAATTTGCCAAATTACTTTTGGGCTGAAGCGGTAGCAACTGTAGTCTACATCATGAATCGAACACCCACAGTGGCAGTTCATGGCATGACACCTGAAGAAAAATTCACAGGCAAGAAACTCGATGTTTCACACCTCAAAATGTTTGGTTGCATTGCATACGTGCATGTTCCTGATGAGAAGAGATCAAAACTAGACCCAAAAACTGAGAAATGTATCTTCATTGGATACTCCTCATAACAAAAGGGATATAGATGTTTCAGCCCTTCCACTCGGAAGTTGCAAGTGAGTAGAGATGTTGTGTTTGATGAGATGGCTAGTTGGTACTCACCATTGAAGGTAGCAGAAGATGGAGAAGCTAGAAATGGTGATGTTTCATCAAATGTGGAACAAGAATCACAATTAATTAGTGGACCACAAGAGTCTTCAATTAGTGGGTCCAGTAGCACTCCATGGAAAGGAAGATTAAGATCTTCAAACATTGTACATGGTAGTTCATAAACACCATCTGGAAATTCTCATGTAGATGGTGAATCAAGTGAGTCAGAGAAGAGTGAGGGTGAAGAATCAAGAATCACCTCAGTTACTACTCCTGGAGCTTGAATGGTCAAGAAAGCTTTGAAAACACCTGACAACAACATTGGAGTACGAAGATCCACACGAGTCAAGTACCCTATACAAAGATTCACATATGATGGCTTTGTAGCTCATCATTATGCATACATGGTGAGAGTTATACAAGAGGTTGAACCCACTTGTTTTGAACAAGCGGCTGGACATCCTAAGTGGGACAATGCCATGGATGAAGAGATGGCGGCTTTGGATGCGAATGCTACTTGGGAATTGGTAGCTTTACCAAAAGACAAGAAAGCAATTGGGTGCAAATGGGTGTACAAAGTCAAACACAATGCAGATGGATCTGTGAGCAGATACAAAGCAAGATTGGTTGCCAAAGGTTATGCCCAAACGTATGGCATAGATTATGAGGAGACCTATAGTCCAGTTGCCAAAATGACAATTGTAAAAGCAATCATTGCTATGGCAGCAGCAAAAGGATGGTCTTTACATCAAATGGATGTAAAGAATGCTTTTCTTCATGGAGATTTATAGGAACAAGTGTACATGGAACAACCACCAGGTTATGTGGACCAAACACATCCTAATTTGGTTTGTAGGTTGAAGAAAGCTTTGTATGGCTTGAAGCAAGCACCTAGAGCTTGGTCAGACAAAATAGGTCAGTATCTTGTCACAAGTGGATTTCAAACATCCAATGCAGATTTTTCACTATATGTGAAAAAGACAAATCATGGGATTGTAGTCATAGTCATCTATGTTGATGACTTGATTATCACAGGAGATAGTGATGTAGACATCTCTGATTTGAAGAAGCTTTTGAAGCAAAAGTTTGAGATGAAGGATTTGGGAGAGTTGCGTTATTTCCTCGGCATTGAGGTAATCCATTCCCCAAAAGGGATATGGTTACTGCAAAGGCAATATGCCTTGAACAAATTGTCCGAATATGGGATGACGGGTTGTAAACCCATCTCAATTCCATTGGAGCAAAATGTGAAGTTGAGTGCAGATGAAGGAGACCTCGTGGAGGATACCACTATGTATAGACGCATAGTGGGGAGTTTGATTTACATGACCATCACAAGGCCAAATTTGAGTTATGCAGTTGGAGTGGTGAGTCAATTCATGCAAACACCACGAAAGCCACATTTGGATGCAGTGAGGCGCATACTGAGGTACATAAAACAAACCTTGCAGTGTGGAATTTTTTATGAAGCCAAAAGCCAGTTACAAGTACATGGATACACGGATGCTGATTGGGCTGGCAATGTTTATGATAAAAGATCAACCAGTGGTTTCATGTTTTCTTTTGGAAGTGGTGCTATTAGTTGGAGTAGTAAGAAACAACCAACAATTGCATTATCAAGCACGGAAGCAGAATACAGAGGTGCAGTAATTGCTGCATGTGAAGTAGTTTGGTTACAAAAACTACTCTCAGATTTGGGACAGTCAGTGGATGCTCCTGTTGTCATCTATTGTGATAACATTAGTAGCATACTACTTGCTAACAACTCGGTCTATCATGCTAGGACAAAGCACATTGAGGTGCACTACCACTTTATTAGAGAAAAAGTTCTAGCAAAAGAAATTGACCTCATTCATGTCAGTACCGAAGATCAAGTTGCTGACATTTTCACAAAGGCTTTAGGTACAGACAAGCTAAGGAAGTTTAGAAAAATGCTTGGTGTACTAGAAGTGGATTTGAGCTTGAGGGGGAGTGTTGAGAATTCAAGCTCAACTAGTTAGGTTTCATTAGTTACTGGAGTAGGAAAGTAACTAGGTTACTTTTACAAGGTTGAATTACTTTCGTTACTTTTTTAGTTTAAATACCTTGGTGTTGATGGTTTGGTTCTCTTTTCTTCATTACACCAGTTTGTGTATTTCGTGTGACAAGAACCTTGGAGAGTTCTTGATGTTGTGTTTTGTGTTGTGAGTTTTATGTTGTAGTTTCCTTTCAATAAAGATTTATGTTTGCACTTGAGTAGATCTCCTATTTGTTAAAAATCACCTCCCCCCTTATAGTATACTCTATGGCTAGCCACAGAGCCTACATCCAAATGGCTTTTCTCTCCCAGGACTCCCAAGTGGGAGTCCTAAAATTGCACCAGCGGGATTCCCACAACTTTGGAGCCCCATAATTTTGCAAGCAGACCTCGGATCAATGTGCGGTTTAAAGCAAAGTTCTAGCACTTGTCGAAAGCTTTCCAACGATATGTCGCACGTTGTCTACATCCAAGTAAATTGGGCGATTCCCGACTTTTTTTGGTGGGGAATCAAACTGGCAGTTTGACTTTTGGCCCTTCTTTTGGCCATAACTTATGTTTCAGATGTCTAAATGAGCAATGCGAGCCCATTTTAGACATCTACGTTTCAAGAATTTTTCAAGAATATTAAGAACACGACAAGTTACTGAGTTTTGACCCCTGAAATCGATCTCTGAAATTTTGGGAATGCACCGAGACTCCATCTCCCAAAGTGGGAGTTGCCTTGGGAGTGTGAGTGTTCATTCCCTCACATTCCCTCACACTTTCTTACATTCCTGGGAGTATGTGATGTGACTTCCGAGCTTCCTCTCGGCCTACACCCTTGTGACTTCTTTGATTTAACTCCTGGGCTTCCTTTTGGCTCGCACCCTTGCGATTTCTTTGCCTTGACTCCTGGGCTTCCTCTTGGCCCACACCCTTGCAACCTCTTTGCCTTAACTCCTGGGCTTCCTTTTGGCTTACAACCTTGCAACCCCTTTGCTTTGGTTGCGAGCCCAAAGCTAGGGTTACGACACTCTCCCCCATTAGAAGAAGAGGTCAATGTCTTCATTGACACTTAGAAATTATTTCCTCAATGCAATTATTTTCATTTGGATCCTTGGCCATCAAATGCCGACCTTCACGGCAAAACCTTGCCTCAAGCTAACTTAGGCATCCCCAAGTTTCCAACATTTTCTTGGCAAGTCCAACGAGGGTCTTAAAAAAAACCCTTAACCATTTCTTCGTCAAAAGACCTAAACTAGCCTAATTGACGAAGCCCTCATTTGGGAAGCAATTTCCATGCTTCCCCTCATGAGGAACTCAAGTCAAGTCTAATCTTGACCTAAGTTACTTGACATGAATCCTTTCCCAATCTTGTGACTTGATCACAACAATCAAGCCTAACTAAATGTGTGCCTATCAAGGTACGAGAAGCAACGTTTAGGCTTTGCAAAAGCCTAAGTCCCAAGCTACGTGATTATAGTACGCGAACAGGGTCATGATTTCCTGCATTGGCCGCCACTACCAACCAACCCTTTGGGATGCACTTTTGGGCATGTGCATGTCCTCGCAAGCTCACCTTTCTTGCCTCCTCTTTTGGGGCCAAGATTTCTTTTAGCCCCCAAGTAGGAGTTCGATTTTGATTTGGGCTTATGCAAGAGAGTTCCATTTGTCCATGCCATTTAACAACCCCTTTTTATCATATTCACTCTATTTGTGATGTAATGTCTTGGAAATTTTAAAACTTAACCTTTATTTCATTTGCAACTTGATGTGATACATTTGTGTAACTTTCTGCCCCACTAAAAGAAAGGTGATGTCCTCATCACGCTCTATGTTTCCTTTGCCTCTTTGCTGGTCCATTGTGGAATTCTTCTATGGCTTCTTGGGCATGTTCCATATCCGACTCACCCAAGATGCCTCTATTGGATGGTATCCTTTCCACTTGACCAAGTACCGCTCTTGCCCCCTTAGTTGCCTTGACTTGAACACGGCCTCCATTTCAAATTTTGGTTCATTATGAACCAAGTTCAGAGGGGGCCTTGAGTTGTGCTCTCGATTGGGCCTTAAGGCATCATGGGCGATCGGCTTCAAAAGCAAAACATGAAATACGGGATGAACCTTAAGATTTTCCAATAGTTTTAATTTGTAAGTGTTGAGAAATTTCTTTTCCAACATTTTGAATGGGCCCGCATATGGGCCCAAGAACTTATGGCTCAAACCTTCTAGCAACTGGAAGTTCTTGATGTTCAACCACACTTCATCCCTTTCTTCATAATTCACCTGTCGTCGAGCCTTGTCCACAAAGTCCTTGTACCTTTTATGCGCCTTCTCAAGATTGGCCTTGGCCATTTCTCACAAGCGCCGCCTCTCTTCATCAAGTTGTGTGACCATGGGCACTTCCTCACTCGCATCATTTGGAGGTTGCCCAACCCAAGTTGTGGGCACAATTGGTGACTTGCTCGTCACCATTTGAAATGGGGTGGCCGAATGCTCCGAATTGTTGTAACAAAACGGCCAAGTCCAAATGGTCCACCCAATCTTATTGATCCGCCACCACATAATTCCTTAGGAATTGTTGGATCACCGAGTTCACCCTCTCGGTTTGTCCATCCGTTTAGGGTCGGAATGAGGTGCTCATCTTGAGCTCTGACCCCATGCGCTTCCACAAGGTTCTCCAAAACTTGCTTGTGAACTTGGGGTCCCTATCCAACACAATGTCTTTTGGGAGGCCATGATACTTGAACACGTGGGTGAAGAACAACCTTCTCGTCTCTTGGGTCGTGGCACTTTCCTTGGTGGGAATGAAGTGTGCTATCTTGCTAAATCGATCCACCACCACCATTATAGCATCAAACCCCCTTGATGGGGGCAAACTCACCATGAAATCCATGGAGACACTTTCCCACGGCCCTTCCAGAATGGTTAACGATCGTAACAATCCCGCTTGCTTCTTATTGACTACTCGGTTTTGTTGGTAGGTCAAGCAAGTCTTCACACATTCTTCCGCATCTTCTTTCAAGTTGGGCCAATAGTAGGACTTCTTAAAGAATGTGGTGGTGTTTTTTGCACCACCATGGACCGCAAGGGGCCCATCATGACATTCCTTATAAATCACATACCTTAACCTCCCTTTTGGAACATAAAGCTGATTTTGCTTATACCATAATATTCCATTCACAAGTGGAAGTGGGACTTGATCCTCTTTTGAATGTTTTGCTTCCTTTCATTGGCAAACTCATTGTAGTGGTTCCCAAGTCGAACTTCCTTTTGGAACTTTGTTTCCCCCACATACACCGCTTTGAGTTGGTGTTTTTGATTTAAAGCATTGGGCACCACGTTTTCCTTCCCGGGCTTATGCCAAATGTCCACATTGAACAAGGCCAATGTGTTTTACCATTTCACTTGTTTTAATGACAATTTTGGTTGGGTGGCAAAGTACTTCAAAGTCACATTGTCAATCCACACCACCACATCTTCGGAGCCTATGTAATGGCCCCAAGTCTTGAAACATATCACAAACTTGCCCCCTCCTTGTATGGGTGCTTTTACAACACTTTAACAATATGTTCAACGTTCAATGTTGATACAATCATTGATATGATGTTAAGGTGATATTGTAACAACATGTCTTAAAATGACATTGATATAATACTAAAATATTTGACACCTTATCAATATTAAACCAATGAAAAGAATATGACCAACATTGGCACAATATACATTAATAAATCATCAAATTGATGACTATATGTTGAAGATTCAACACTGATATGGTAATTGATACAATATGTTGATGGCATCATAACAATATGTATTGAGTTAACATTGGGATTATTTTGGCATAATTTACATTTTTTCAACACACATTTAATGAATACGATCTTTTCAATGCTGAAACAACACAAATTGATTAGTTATTGAATTGTCGCTGATACAACCTTCATAAAGATGAATTTTCAATGTTGTTGCATATCACATAAAATCAACACATTAAAAATGTTAAAACAATGGTACTCATTGTCACAACATTAATACAATCCTATGAGATGCTGCAATATCAAATGAGCAAGTAACAAGCATTGATTCAATATAAATCAAATCTTGTATTTGATAAGTGTTGAAACAACTAGTATCATTGTTTTGACATTGATTCATAGCAAATCAATACAACATTGCATTTATATTGTTCCATATAAATTATATAAAATATACATGCATTATAACCATTACCACCTAGCCCTACATGGATGTGACATCATCCACAGTGCAAGGTTATTCATCCAAAACTCCCAATAGGTTATTTGTTATTACATCCAAAAAGGCGCAATTTTTTAGGAAGTAATCAGACCTTTCCTTTTCTCAAAGAACTGCGATGAGAATCATCCTTGAAGGCGACCTAGAAGCTTAGATAATCTCCAAAAAAAAGAAAACCCTCAACTGGGTTTGCAGCAGCGAGAACAAAGGAGGAAAAAAAAGAAGAAAAAGTGGGTGTAGCTGGTCGTCCCTTCCGTCGGTTGTCTCGTCGCGTCGGCGGATTCTGCCTTCAATGTCGAGACTCTAGTTTCCTTTTGTGGGTTGTTGCGATGGTTTCTGGCGTTTTTCTGGAGGGGAGAAGAAGGTGGTAGAAGAGGAGGAAGCGGGGTTTGGTCGATTGTTGAAGTGGGAAGGAAGGTGACAATGGAGGAGGATGCAGAGAGAATAGAGAGAAGAGAGCCACAGAAAGAGCATGAATAGGTATATGCGTTGTGGGAAAAAGTTTGTCGGAGCGTGTTTTTGCTTAGGGTTTGTTTAGAGCCAGTGAACCGGCGGGGTGGTAGGGAATGGAGAGAGAAAAGGCGGAAGAGGAGGTAACGGGCATGTCTCTTGGTGGTTGTGCAAAGGAAGAAGAAATAATTTCCGCTTGTAGATTGAGTTGTTTCGCGTTGTCTATTCGTCTCCTCTTCTCTCCGGAGGTGTCAAGGGATACAGGGTTTGTAGTAGCATTTTTTATAGTCCGATAGCAGGCAATAAAAGAGTTGTAGTTTCGGAAGGAAAAGCCGAGAGAGAGCGAGAAGGAGGTCCTTGGTTCTAAGGTCAAGGTTGGGAAAGATGGGAAGCACCGAAGAATCGGAACATAAGAGGCAACATCTGAATTACAACAACAACAACGCTCATTCTGTCTCTCCGCCATTCAAGAAGCAACAACCTCTGACACCATCTTGCGATGAGAAGAAGGTACAAAGAGTGTTCTAGCCGATGGTGTTGTGCAGATTTTCTTTTCTTTGGAAGTTGGAACTGGAATTTGAAGCTTTGAAAACTTCATGTTATGTTTTTCTGCTGTTGTTTTGTGTTACGGATTTTCGCTTACCGTGCAACCAATTTCTGAAGCTTTCGTCTCCCTCTTTTCTTCTCGCATGGCGAGTAACTCCCTTTGTTTCTTGTTCCAAGCACTCTCCGAACTTTAGCGAGAGTTTCTCTTTCATACCTTAGGAAGGAGGTTGTATTAAGTTTTCCTTACTAGGTCTATGATGTTTTGCTTCTGTGACCTATATTTGCTCGAAGCCTTGCCGTTGTAGTAGCAGGTGTTGGAGGAGGTAAAGGCTGGTTTTTTCTAGTGTAGTTAAGGAAGTACAATGATAGAACTTGATGTGTTTTCTCATGCGGGACAACTTGTTTCTTTGGAATTCCTTAACAGATTTTCCTTTTTTGGCAGACCTACTCTTGCTGGCCATCTAGTTGCTCTATGAGCTCAGATTTTCAAATGGCCTGCATAGATATGGAATTGTTTTGAGTGGATGGAATTTCTGAGATAATGATTATGATCACTGTTTAGAGCAGCTACTTGACTAGTGCAGGCAGGATAGCCATGCACATGGACATTGTGTTCTAATGCATTGCAAGTTCTCATCTGTCTAGTTCTTTGCATTTAAGAGTTTTCTGAAATTATTAGATGCTCTGATTTGCCTGCAAGAACACATTGGCTTAGCACATCACATTACGAACCCTTTTCAGTAAATGATCTAATCAATGTTGCTGGGTCTCAAGTCTTTGTTACCCTTTTTTGGTAATCATTGTGCCCCCCATTTCATGGCCTATAATTAAGCCCCTGCAAGTGGATAGTCCCAAATTTTATTATGATATTCTTATTGAATTGTTTTGTTGCTTTTATTCAGTCACTTCAGTCTTCACAAGGCACTACAAGAAGGAGATGGTTTTTGAGATCTCTTGGTATGACATGAAAAGTTTCTGATTCAGGGTTGATTCAGGGTGTAGGTGGATGCTGCAATGCTCCAGTATCAAAACTAGAAGCTTGCACAGCAGCTTGATGTCCAACAAACTGAGATCAGTGTCTTGGAGGGTAAATGCAAGAGCTTTAGAAGCAAGCAGGCCTCCTATGATGACATTCTTGTGACTATCAACCGCATCTGGAATCAGGTCTGGGTTTCCATGTTCTATTTGCCTTGTTCATTGGTTGTGGTTGGGGTCAAATGCAAGTTTGAGGATATTAGTCTTAGTTTCTTTCCTCACATTGGACAGTGCATGTCTAGTGGTCTCAAGAATGATAACCATTCACAGGATTTGCCAATTTTTCACCTTGTCTATTGTTATGTGAGTGTGGAACCTAGTTTGCCATACATGCCATTCTGTCGCCACATAGTTAAGCTATCATATTGGCCACTGCTGGATAAAGACAATCTAGGTCACAAGAATGTTATTTTGTCATTTTTGTGCTATTTTTTCTATCATTTTCTTTGTCAAGGTTCAATTCTTTAGGAAGTTCGTAACACAACCAACAATTTTGTAGTGCAATTATTGTATTGATCAAGCCTGTGGTACACACAAATGAAGTGGATTTGTTGAACTTTTAAAGGCCCATGTAGCTGAAGTAGCTCCTATTGAGCATGACAACTGTCTTACTATGGCAATGTTATCATAGAAGAATTGATAAGAATCTGTGTGTTCTGATATCATTGAAAGTAGCAATCTCCCCAGCTTCTGCTAGAGTGGTCATTTAGAGGGAAGATGTCTTGAATTGCTAGGTAGAAGGGAGGAGAAAGGATTGACAGCCTAGGAAGTGGCATTTTCTGGTGAACCCTCTGGAATTGAATCTCTTTCTATCTTAATGTCGGGGATTGACTTGAAAAGCTATTGTTGTAACAACTGGTGGATGACTTGGAGTTGTTGGCAGTGCGTGTCAATGCTGCTTCCAATGGCATTCGGATACCTGAACCTGCCTCGTTGACAAATGGTAAGTACATACCATTTCTCTCTGTTTTCTTCTTGGAGAACATGCATATTCTTGAGTGCCATTGGGGATATGATAGGATCTTGGTAAATGTCAATATTATTTAATTGCCAGGGAGAGATAGCGTGACTAAATCACAATTGGCAGCCTACAGTTTGAAAAAGACTATTGGAGAAGGTTTGTGAATTACAGGTTTCATGGGGAGAAGACAGTGGATGCTTTGGTGGAATGGGCGGCAACATCCCTTCTCAAGTTGCCTCGCATCTTTTACTATGGTGCTAAAGGCTTGGTAACCCACAATACCCACTATCCGAGCAATAGTTTTGTGGTTGAAGTTTTGCAAGGTTACCTCTGTTGCCTCTATCTTGAATTTGCAACAGCCCACTTTATACTTGTGTGAAGTTTTGATTAGTCAGGTTTTTGGATCCTCAGTTCAGAGAATGCACACAACAATTGATTGCAGAGTGCTTTTGGAAGGGAATCATGGCCTTGCCATGGTGAACCCAAATCATGAATCCAAGCTGATTACCTCATCATTTGTTGGGTGAAATACATGCAAATGACAGATGTCATCCAGAAAACATGTCTTCACAAGGTGCAGTGCTTAATTTCAATCCATTTTAGTTTACCTACTTTTCCACACTGAGCTCAATTTATAGTACCACTGATGCATGAAAAGTTACAAGGGCCGAAGGAACAAGGAAAATTTAATAAAGAAGGAAAATGAAGGCAAGAAGAAGCTAGAACTTGCTTACATCAGTAATGACAATTTCTTTTGTGAGCAGGTGACGGTGATAGTGTTTTCTAACACAGGTGAAAGGGCAGCACCATACATTCGACAGGCTGCCAAACAGTACTGGGATTATGCAATCTTTGCTATGGTGCTTTGGCAAGAGCAGAACAACACATTTTGGGAGACCATGTTGTTTGTCTGCATTAGCACATTCTATTTTACTTTTCTTGATTGTACACTACAAAACTTAGCTGATTTCTAAAACTCTCAGGAATCTTCTCCTTTTGTTTCTTCATAAGGTCCTGCATCACCTTCAACATGTGCAGTTACACACTTATTTGGTATGCACAGAGAAACTAATCAACATATGGTGATGACTGGGTTGTTGTGGACAGAGTAGGAGTGAAGTCAGCACCCGCTGTAGTGTTTGTGAAGGACCCTGGCCTGGAACCTGTCATTTATCATGGCATGAATTGCCTACCTTCTCTTCCACTTCTAATACTATGATCTTCCTTCAAGAAAAACCGCAATAGCCTTAGATGCTTTATTCAATCATTTCAAGGTCAACATTTCGTTATCTCCTTTGTATCGTGTAACTGCTTCTTTTTGCGATCTTGTGATCCAAAACTATGACAATTTAAGAAGTCGTCACAATTCTTGCAACCAAAGGTGCATATGCAATTTCTAAATGTTTTTGTTGTGTCATGCCTATAACACATTTACAACGTCATAATAAACATGAATACAATATTGATTCACTATTGAATATCCAATTTGCAACTGTGTTGTTACAACATTACATCACCTACCTTCAACAACACACAAACAATACAAATACAATGTTGGGAAAGTATGATTATAACATAGATACAATAACATAAACAACATAAATACAACATTGAGTCAATATTGAATATCTAGTTTGTAGCTATGTTGTTGCAACGTTGCATCCCCTATGTTCAACAATGCACATGCAATGCAAATACGATGTTGAAAAAATATGAGTACAACATAAATACAAAATATAGACAACATGAATACAATATAGAATCAATACAATAATAGAGTTTGTAACCATATTGTAACAACATTGTATCATTTACAACTAAAAATGCATATCCAATATAATCATAATACTAATGCAATATCATTACAATATGGACATAATGTGAATACAACATGGTAAACAACATAAATACAATGCAAATATGATGCTACATCAATTATCATTGAAACAATACCAAAATCAAATCAATACAATCTAAATTGTTTCAATGCCTATTTTACACGAACAAAACACACAACCTTGGACATCTTGTAAAAGTATTGTGAAAGCACTTAAATAGCACTAATACAAGGGGGTCCCCACTTTGTGATGCATAATGTATGACGACCCACATTTCCTTCTCATGGGTTGGCCACCTTCGCTTCGTCTCACTCAACTTCTTGCTTTCAAAAGCCACTGGCCTTCCATCTTGCATTGAGACTCCTCCTATGGCAAAGTCGGAAGCATTCGAATGGATCTCAAAATCCTTGTCAAAATCAGGCAACTTCAACACGGGCGCCTTAACCAAAATGCCTTTCAAGGTTTCAAAGGCTTCATTGCATGCTTCCTCCCATTCATAAGTCCTGAATAACTTCTTCAAAAGGTTTGTCAAAGATGTGGCTATCTTTGCAAAATCCTTGATGAATTTGCGATAATAGGAAGCCAATCCTAAAAAGGACCTTGAGGTGAGAACCGACCTTGGCGATTCCCAATCCAAAATTGCATTCACCTTGTGGTCATCCATTTTCAAACCTTATTGGGTGATCCTATGCCCAAGGAAGTCCACCTCTGAGACTCCAAACTTGCATTTCTCAAACTTAACATACAACTTGTTTTTTCTCAACCTTTGGAACACCTTTCGAAGGTGTTCCGCATGCTCTTCCATGGAGTTGTTATAAACCAAAATGTCGTCTATGTAGACAACCACAAAGTCATCAAACCATTCTCAAAAAATGTCATTCATAAGGGTGCAAAATGTGGCGGGTGCGTTGGTGAGCCCAAAAGGCATCACCAAAAACTTGTAAAAACCATACCTTGTGCAACAAGCAGTTTTTTCATCCCCTTGTGCAATTCGAATTTGGTAATACTCGGAACGTAGGTCAATCCTACTAAACACTTTGGCTCTTGAAAGTCAATCAAACAAGTTGTCAATTCGAGGCAATGGATATCGATTTTTCATCGTCACCTTGTTGAAGGCTCTATAATCCACACACATCCTCAAAGTCCCATCCTTCTTGTGAACAAAAAGGACGGGGGGCCCATATGGCAACTTGCTAGGTTTGATGTATCCCTTTTCGAGGAGTTTTTTCGAATTGAACCTTAAGCTCTTTTAACTCTTCATGATTCATTCGATATGGGGCCTTGGCGGGAGGTGTCACTCCCGGCATCACCTCGATTGCATGGTCAACTTGTGTTCTCGGAGGCAACTCATCGGGCAACTCTTCGGGCATCACATCCGAGAATTCCTCTAACACTTGCTTGATGCACTTGTGGAGGCCCACCACCTTGGTGGCCTCCTTTGGTTCAAACTCATCTAGCACCTACATCACACACAACATGCCATAACCTCCTACACATTTTCTTTCCAAGTTATTTCCCAACATCAAGTGGATGGTGGTCCCACTCGCACTAGGCACTTCATGTGCCTTCACTCGCACGATCCCATTCTTGGATGGGATCCTAACTAGCCTATTGTGCCCTTTTATGAACACATTGTTACGGGTGAGGATTCCATTCCCAAAATGCAATCCATTCCCCTTAAGGTGGAAACTAACAAGTCCACCTTGCCTCTCCAATTCCCCAATTGAAGAGGCACATCCTTTGCTTACAACTTGGTGGGATGGGGAATCCCATCCGCAAAGTGCACCTCGATGGGTGCCTTGAACTCCTCCAAGGGGAGCTCCATTCTTTTTGCACTTTCTTGGGTTATGAAGTTGTGGGAAGCCCCTGTGTCCAAAAGACATAACACTTCCCGCTTAGAAAGCTTCCCCTTTAAGAAAATAAAGCGGTTACATTCACCTTGGGCTAGGTTAATGGTAAAGGCAATTACCTTAAAAGTGTCATTCCCCGGCGTGGGTTTGGGGCAATCCTTGGAATAATACCCCACTTCATTACAATTGAAACACACTCCTTTGGGTTTCCCACTAACATCTCCCTTGGGTTGGTTCCCTTTGAAAGGAACCCCCTTTTAGACGAAATTTCCCTTGGGTTTAAAACTCGAGCCTTGGAATTGTTTGGGATTTTCCCCCTTAGAGGTCTTTTGGCCTCGGTTCCATTCCCCTTCATGGCGTGCCTTCTTGTGAAGGAACTTGCTATCCCTTTTGAATCCAAACTTCTCACCTCGCCCCACATTCGAAAAGCCTTCCACTTTCATGATGGCTTCGATTAGTGAAGCGGGCCAATTCTCTTCAAGTTCGCATTTGGCCCAAGTTGGAAGCCCCATCACAAAGTGGCACACCCAGTCTAACTCATGCATATGCTTAATTTCAAGCATGAATTTGGAATAAACCCTCACATATTGACGTAAGTTGTCACTGTTCGCATTCACAAGGTCACAAAGTTTGCACTTCGAAATGTAATCGGAATTTTTGGGAATGAATTCCGACTCAATATGTTCCTTGAAGAATTCCCATGTGTAGCCATAGGTCTTCCCTTCCTCTTGCCTCACCATCTTCCACCATGTGGAGGCATAGTCCTTCAAATAAGGTTGGGCAAGTTCCACGGCCGAATGTCAACTAACCTTAGCGACATGAAGGTAATCTTCCATTTCCACAAGCCAAGCATCCATAACCTTTCGATCTTGGGCACCGTCAAAATTCCCGAGTCTAATGAGCTTGAACTCCACACCTTTGGATGATCCCCCCTTGAGGGCGGCAACCAACTCATTGAAATTGAGCCTATTCATTTTGAATAGGACCTCCAATTGTTCCGGGGTGAAGAGGACTATATTTGGTTGTTCCTCTTTAGTTTCATGGTCCTCATGGCTATCATGATCCTCCTCACCTTCACAATCCTTTTGTTCTTGCCCCCTTATGGCTTGGGGTGGAACATCCGTGACGCGTTCTTAAGTCCCTTAAGTATGTTGAATTGTGGAAAGTTGGGACTTGAGGGCCGCTCCCGACTTCCAACACTAAAAGGGGATAGAGGGGCATGCTAGAAGTCCTGGGATTAGACTAGGAAGAGGGACAAAAGTTATCTCACACAAATTTGCATCCAAAACCAACCACAAGAGGGTTAATTCACATTTGGTAACACCCTTAGGTGTTGGGACAAGCCACAGACACTTGGACACACTTGACTCACCAAGGGTTGGACTCGGGGGAAGCCACCACCTTCCCCCATATAGTATACTTTGCAGCTCTCCGCCTCGGCTACATCTAAATGGTTTTTTTTCCCGGGATTCCCAAGGAGGAGTCCTGAAACTGTCCCGGATTGGAGTCCTGGAACTTTGGGAGCTCATATCTCCCGACTGCCAACTCTGATTAGAGTGAGGTCTAAACCACATTTGTAGCTCTCCTCAAAAGCTTTCCAATGCCATGTCGCACTCCTTCTGTAGACGTTAGGAAGAGGTCGATTCCCAACTTTTAGTGGTCGAAAGTCAAATTGCCAATTTGACTCCTGACCCTTCTTTTGCCCATAACTTGGGCTACAAATGTCCAAATGGCTCATGCGAGGCCATTTTAGACATCTGCACTTCAAGACATTTCTAATGACACCCAGAACACTTAAATGCAAGGAGATTTGACCCCTGCTATCGAGCTCTAAGTTTCCGGGAGTCCCGAAGGACTCCAAATTCCCACTTTTGGGGGTGTGGGCTTTTGTCGCAACCCCACTTTGGCCAAGTGTGGGGATGAAACCCACACTCCCAAAGTTGGGAACTTGGAGTCCTCCGAGACTCCCGAATGTTTAGAGTTTGATAGCAAGGCCCAAAACACCTCGCATTGAGGTGTTCTTGGTGTCATTGGAAAGGTCTTGAAGCGTAGATGTCGAAAATGGCCTCGCATTGGTCATTTGGACATCTGCAGCCCAAGTTATGAGCAAAATAAAGGACGGGAGTCAAACTGGCAATACAACTTTGGTTCAGACCTCGTCATGATCGGACTCTACAGTCGGGAGTTATGAGCTCCCAAAGTCCCGGGACTCCAACCGGGACAGTTTCAGGATAATTTCGAAACTTCAACTTGGGAGTCCCGAGAAAAAAAACCATTTGGATGTAGCCTCGGCGGAAAGCTACAGAATATACTATATGGGGGAAGGTGGTGGTTTCCCCCGAGTCCGCACCATGGTGAGTCAAATGAGTCCAAGGTTGCTCGTGGCTTGTCCCAACACCAAAAGGGTGCGGAATGAGTTCTAACCAACTTGTGGTTGGTTTTGATGTAGATTCGAGTAAGTGAATAGCTTGACCTCTTTGTAGTCTAATTCCCGAGACTTCTAGCACAACCCTCTACCCCTTTCTAGTGCTAGAACTCGAGAGCGTGCCCTAAGTCCCAACTTTTTGCAACTCTACATAGTTGGACCCTCAAGTGGGTTCAACTTGGGACTTAGGAGCGCGTCAGCTTCACCCTCACACTTAGTCCAAAGTGGGGTTGCGACAATCCAAATCTTGAATGGGTTCTTCCACCACGTTCTCTTGGACTACCTTGCGAATATTCTTTGATGCCATCGAAACTCCCCAACAAGTGAATCGAGCTCTCCCAGAACTTTGATACCATGTGACGTATTCCCAACTCCTCAAAGGACCCAAATGTGCGTCCAAATAGAAAACAACAAAAAAGGGAGGAGTTGGGGCATGTTAGCTCACAACATTTTGAGGGGTAGAGGGGCGTGTGGGAGCTCTAGGATGGGATTAGAAAGAGTTGACAAACTTCACTCACTCACACAGGCCTGCACACAACCCACATAAGGTGGTTAGTGCATAGTTGGAGCACCTTTGGTGCTAGGACGAGCCACAAGCAACATGAACACACAAGACTCACCACAGCCCAGACTTAGGGGAAGCCACCACCTTCCCCCTTATAGTATATTCTGTGGCTGACCACGAAGCCTACATCCAAATGATTTTTCTCTCCCGAGACTCCCGAGTGGGAGTCTTGAAATTGCGCCAACGAAGACTCCCACAACTTTGGAACCCCATAACTTTGTCATGATGGGTCGCTTACGAACCATGGTGGTGCGAAGCGCACCATAACAATCCTCAAGAAATCCTACTATTGGCCTAACTTGAAAGATGATGCAGAGGAGTACGTGAAAATTTGTTTAACTTGCCAATAAAACCATACATTTAACAAGAAACAAGCATGATTGTTGTGACCATTATCGATTTCCGAAGGGCCGTGGGAAAGTGTGTCCATGGATTTCATGGTGAGTTTGCCACCATCAAAGGGTTTTGATGCCATCATGGTGGTGGTGGTGGATTGATTTAGCAAAATGACACATTTCATCCCCACCAAGGATAATACCCCGACCCAAGAGATGAGTAGGTTGTTCTTCACACACGTGTTCAAGCATCATGGCCTCCCAAAGGACATAGTCTCAAATCGAAACCCAAAGTTCACGAGCAAGTTTTAGCAAGCCCTATGGAAACGCACGAGGTCAGAGCTCATGATGAACACCTATTTTCAACCCCAAACCGATGGACAAATTGAAAGGGTGAAATTGGTTATCCAACAATTCTTAAGGAATTATGTGGTGGTGAATCAACAAGATTGGGTGGACCATTTGGAGTTGGCCGAATTTTGTTACAACAACTTGGAGCATTTCGCAACCGGGTCCATCCCCTTTCAAATGGTGACGAGCAAGTCACCAATTGTGCCATCAACTTGGGCAACACATGGATAACCCCCAAGCGATGTAAATGAGGAAGTGCCAATGGTCACACAACTTGATGAAGAGAGGCGGCGCTTGTGGGAGATGGGGAAGGCCAACTTGGAAAAGGCACACAAGAGATTTTGTGAACAAATCTCGACGAAAGGTGAATTTTGAAAAAAAGGATGAAGTGTGGTTGAACATCAAAAAAATTCAATTGCTAGAAGGTTTGAGCCACAAGTTATTGGGCCCATATGCGGGTCCATTCAAAATGTTGGAAAATAAATTTCCCAACATTTACAAATTATAACTACCAAAAAATCTTAGAGTTCATCCCACATTTCATGTTTCTCTTTTGAAGTGGGTCACTTGTGATGGCTCAAGGCCTAATCGAGAGCACAACTCAAGGCGCCCACTAGACTTGGTTCATAATGAACCAAAATTTGAAGTGGAGGTCGTGCTCAAGTCAAGTCAACTAAGGGGATGGAAGCAAAAATAGTTAGTTAAGTGGAAAGGATACCATCCAATAGAGGCATCTTGGGTGAATGAATCTGATATGGAACATGCCCAAGAAGCCGTAGAAAAATTCCACAATAGACCGACAAAGAAGCAAAAGAAACATAAAACGTGATGAGGACATCACCTTTCTTTTAATGGGGTACGAAGTCACAAAAATGTACCACATCAAGTTGTAAATGAAATAAAGGCTAAAAACTTCCAAGAGATTGTATCACGAACATAATGAATAATGCAAATAAGGTTGTCAAGTGGTATTGGACGAATGGAACTCTCTTGTGTAAACCCAAATCAAAATCAAACTCCCACATTGGGGCTAAGAGAAACCTTGGCCCCAAAAGAAGAGGCAAGCAAGGTGAGCTTGTGGGGACATGCACATGCTTAAAGTGCATCCCAAAGGGTTGGTTGGTAGTGGCAGCCAACACGGGAAGTCATGACCCCATTCGCATACTATAATCGCATAGTTTAGGACTTGGAAAAATCATAAAGCTCATTCAACTATTAATAATTATTACTTAGAGGTTTATAAGGATTTGAATCATTATTAATAAGGAAAGTTATGGAAGTAAAGTTTAACAATTTGTTGAATGAGAATCCATGGCTCACATGGGTGGTGGATGATCCCATGTCCCATAATAACATGTTAGCATGACTCATCGCCTTCACACTTCTGATACTCCCATTCTCATTATACCCTACAAGCAATCCACCATAAGCAAAATGAGCAAGACACAAAAATATAGTCTAACACAACACTATCACACGTGATTACTCAAATACTTCCATTAAGCTGTTAAGGCATGGTTGCTTTCAAGTTAGAACTTCAACTTTAGTTGATTTGAATTAGTTAGGTTGGCTAGCAATAGATTTGTTCGAAGAGAATAGTTATTGATGGAGCTTCAAACTAGGTTGGTTATATGGAACTTTGAACAAATTTGATTTGTTCATGAGTTGGATCTACAACTTGTAATTTCGTAGAGATTTTGAAAAAAATATATATGGGTACCAATTTGTAAAGAACTTGAGAAGAAGAGTTTATTTTAACAAAAAAAAAAAATGAAAACCCATTCGTAGAGAACTTGAAAAGAAATCACTTGAGTAAAAAAGGAATGGGTATCCATTTGTGGAGGATTTGAGAAAGAAGTCCCATGACAAATAAAATTAGTGGGTGCAGCACACAAGTATTAAATCTTATCAGGTAAGATCAGTTGTTGGAAGAAGGATTGCCTACTCTTGAGTCTATTAGAACCTCTCTACCCATCAAGCTAATGATGTTAATAACCTATATTTTGGAATTAAAAAAATTTCATTAAAAATAAAGTTCATAAAAAAAAATTGCACTATACATAACCATGGGTTTATATATATAATTCAAATTTAATATATATTTAATCAATTTATATCTTATTTTAAATAAATATGGAGATATATATGTATTAAAATGATTCAATAATATAATTCCCTAATATGATTAATTATATATATTGTGTTACTCAATATGTTATAAATAAATATATTTAGACCAAAATTTAAGCCAATATTATACATCATAAAAAAATAAAATTTACATAAAGATTTATGTTATATATTTATGAAATATATAATATTACGAACCTACTATATAATTATTTTAGCCTATAAATTATTTTTTATATGTCAAAAAAACTTTGAATAAAACTTCAATCATACATAGGATTAATATATAGGAAATATCATTTATTATTATTATGTGAACCATTTTTTAAAGTAAAAAATCATGTGCTAGACATTTTTAAAAATAAATTGAAATATTATTAAATAATAGACTTTTTTTTTTAAAAAAAATGAGTTTACAACTTTAAAAGGGAAAAACTCTAAAATGTACATCATTGAAAAAATGTTAAGCATGAACTTTAATTTTTTTATTTTGACAAACTATGAATTTCTAACATTAAGTAGTAAATTTTACATTAAACCTTAAACGCTTATACCATCGATGTGACCAATTTCACTTTATGTTTATTTTTATATATGTTAAATCATATTGAAAGATGAACAAATAATTTTGAAAACATGAATTTCACGATGTATTGGTGGGGAATCAAGTATTTAAAAATTATTATTATGTTTCATTGTTAATGGATTATCATAAAACAATACGGGTATTGCATTTAAACTCCATGACTTTGTTGAAGTAACCCTCTACCATCAATGTGACCAACTTTGTAATATCTTCATTTATTTGAATCAATATGTAGGACATGATATATTTGAACATGGAATAAATTTGTTTTTTTTAATGTCCTTTTGTTTCATGGTGTTGGATATTATCGCAATATGATGCAATAATTGTTTTCCTTCTATGTTTTGGTATGGTTATGCAACACCCCTTCCAATTTTAATGGATATGTTATAGAACCTAATGGATTTATGGGATACCCTACAAGGGGTAAGGCATGTGCATAAAGTATTCCTAGCCATTAGCAATACTCCTTCGATAGTTTAGACCAAAATAATTCAGCCCATGTGTTTATTGAATGCCCCAAGTAGGGTATTGCTTTATTTTTAGGTTTTAGTAAGGTTATGAAATACCCCTCCAAGTTTCAAAATATATGTTATGGATTTCAATGTATTAATGGGATACCCTATAAACAATATTACAGATGTATTGAATAGTTTTGGTCATGAACGATACCCTTAAAAAACGTAGACCCATGGTGTTTAATTATAAAATACCCTAATGAATGTATTGGTTTCCTTATTGGTTTTGGTAGGGCTATGCAATACCCCTCCACATGTCAAAAGATATGTTATGGAGCCCAATGAATTTTTGGCATACCTTAAGAGGAGTATTGCATGTTTAGTGAATCCTTCTAAGCGTGCAATACCCTATTAATAACTGGACTAAAATAATTCAATCCATGGTGTCTAATGTAGCCCAATGAGGGTATTGTGTTCCTTCTAGGTTTTGTTAGGGCTATGCAATACCTCTCCAAATTTCAAAAGATATGATATGGAGCCCAAACTATTTCAGGGTTACCCAGAACGGGGTATTACACGTTCCATGAATATTTTGTTTTATGAACCTGAATACAACATGCATTAAATGCGTCTAAATTGAACTAGAGTTTCATATTGCTTTGATTATTCACTTGGATGGCAATACCCCCATGGAAAACATTCTCTAAGCAAAATTTGCAATACCTTTATATAGGGCGTGTCAAATATTTTAATCGTCCCCTTATTTATTTGTTTGTTTAGGTTCCATGCAATACCTTCATTTTATATTTTCCTCATTATTGTTGACCATTGGGGGTCTATTGGAGTGGCAACCATGTAGGTAGGTGTAGCCATGTAGGTGGGGTTTGGTAGGTACCTACTTAAAGCGTTAATACGTAGGAAGATAGAAAGGAAGGTAGGTAGATAAATAGACGGGGGTAAGTGGGTGGAGATGAGAACAACACATTTAAGTGAGTAGGTAAATGGGGAAGAGTTTGTTTTTAATTTAAATATATAGGCAAGTAGGTTGGAGGGGGAGAATGAGGGGCAATAGGTGGGCAGGCATGAAAAGTTTCAAAAGCAAAAAAAAATTTAAATGGGTGGGGGGCAGGAAAAACTAAAATACCTTAATGAAGGTATTGGTTTTTTCGTAGGTTTTGGTAGGGCTATGCAATACCCTTCCATGTTTCAAAATATATGTTATGGAATCCAATGTATTTTTGGGATACCCTAAGAGGGGTAATGCACATTCATTAAATCCTTCTAAGCATGAACAATACCCCTCTAATAGTCTAGACCAAAATAATTCAACCCATGGTGTTTATAATGTACCCCAATGAGGGCATTGCATTCCTTCTAGGTTTTGTTAGGGTTATGTAATGCCCTTCGAAGTTTCAAAAGAAAATATTATGGAGCCCAATGTATTTATGGGATACCATATGAGGGGTATTGCAAGTGTATTGAATGGTTTTAGGCACATGAACATACCCTTCCAAAAGCATAGACCCATGGTATTTAATTATAAAATACCCCAATTAAGGTATTGTTTTCTTTGTAGGTTTTGGTAAGGCTATAAATACACCTCCATGTTTCATAATATATGTTATGGAGCCCATTGTGTTTTTTGGATACCCTAAGAAGGGTATTGCATGTTCATTCAGTCTTTTTGGGCATGCGCAATACCTCTTGAATAACTTAGACCAAAATAATTCAGCCCATGGTGTTTATAATGCAGCCTCAATGAGGGTATTGCATTCCTTCTAGGTTTTGTTAGGTCTATGCAATACCTCTTGAAATTTTGAAAGATATGATATGGAGCCCAAACTACTTTAGGGATACCAAGAATGGGGTATCACATGTTCATTGAATTTTTGTTTTTTGAATTTGAGATGCATTAAATGCATCTAAATTGAACTAAAACCTTGTATTGCTTTGATTATCCACTTGGTTTGCAATACCCCATGGAAAACACTCTCTAAGTAAAACTTGCAATACCCTTATATAGGGGGTGTCAAATTGTCCCTTCTTTATTTATTTGAATCAACAAGATGAAGTTCCATGCAATACCTTCACTTTATTCTTTCTTCATCATTGTTGATTATTGAAGGTCTATTGGAATGGCAACCACGTAGGTTGTAGCCATGTAGGTGGGGTTTGGTAGGTACCTATTTATAATGTTGGTAGGTAGGATGCTGGAAGGGCAAGAAAATAGATAAATATATGGGGGGGGGGTGGGTAGGTGGGTGGGGATGAGAATAACACATTTAAAATTTATAGGTGAGTAGGTGGATGGGGAGGAGTTTAATTTTAATTTAAATATATAGGTGAGTAGGTCGATGGAGGACAATTGGGGGTAGTAGGTGGGTGGGTGGAAAAGTTTCAAAACTTTTTTAAAAACAAGGTGGGGGGCAGGGAAAAAATAAAATTGCAAAAAAAAATTTGAGATTACATTTGAAAAAAAGTTGAGAAAGGGCAAACAAATAAATGAACCTAGGATGGTATAAAGATAGAAAAAAAATCCTATCAGTGCACCATCTAGGTGGGTGGGTGGGAAGAGTTTTGAAAGAAAATAAAAAGAAATTAAGTGGGGGCCAAAAAGAAAATAAAGTTCCAAAAAGAAAAATTGAAATTAGGGGGGGGGGGGAAACTAGGAAAGGGGCAGGAAGAAAATCAAGTTGCAAAAAAAAATTGAAATCAGGGTTGAAAAAGGGCAAACAAAAAAAATCTACATGGGATGGCACATGGATAGAAAAGATAATCCTATCAGTGCACCATCCATCCACATTGGTGCACGAATGGTGTTGGTTCACTTTGGCCCATTTATGGGCTTAGATAATTCATTTTTTAAAGAAATTTGGGGGTGAAGGCATTGTACATTCACAATAGTCATTAAACTCAAATTGGTCGATTGTGGAACACATAATGTCAAAGTTTTTAGGAACATTTGTAAACATTTGTGACCTTAACAAATTTGGCAATGAAAAAGACAAAATTGCAAAGGCAAAGATCTTATACTAAGGCTCATTGAAAGATAACAATCCATTTACCATGATGGAATGTTGGTGAGTGTTGAAGTTGGTTCCAAAGTGGCTAATGCATTATGTTCCACCTTTACCACCCTACAAATGGTAGATTCCACAATCACTATGACGCACTCCTAACTCCTTGAAAGACTCAAATGTGAGTCAAAATAGAAAACAACGGAAGAGCAAATAATTAGGGCACATTCCCTGGTTCACAACACTTTGAGGGGTAGAAGGGCATGTTGGAGCTTTGGAATGGGATTAGGAAGAGTTGACAAGCTTCACTCACTCACATGAGCTTGCACAAAACCCACACAAGGTGGTCAATGCATAGTTGAAGCACTATGGTGCTAGGACGAGCCACGGGCAACACGGACACACAAGACTCACCATGGCCTTGACTTGGAGGAAGCCATCACCTTCCCCCCTATAGTGTACTTTGTGGTTAGCCACTAAGTCCATATCAAATGGCTTTTTGTCCCGGGACTCCCACTTGGGACTCCCGCAACTTTGGAGCCCCATAACTTTGCGATCAAACCTCCGATCGAGATGTGGTCTAAAGAAAAGTTGTAGCTCTCATTGAGATCTTTCCAACGATATGTTACACCCCCTCTGAAGACAAGTAAATCAGGTCGATTCTTGACTTTTTGTGGCTAGGAGTCAAATTGGCAATTTGACTCCCGTCCCTTCTTTTGGCTATAACTTGTGTTTCAGATGTCTGAATGTACAATACAAGCCCATTATAGACATCTATGTTCCAAGATCTTTTCAATGATATAAATAATGTCACAAGCCATTGAGTTTTGACCCCTGAAATTGCTCTCTGAAGTTTTGGGAGTCCATTTTGGAGTCCAATTCCCACCATGGGAGTTCACTTGGGAGTGTGAGGGTTGATTCCCTCACAGTCTTTACACTCCTGTGAGCATGTGATGTGACCCCCTGGTCTCCCACTTGGCCTGCAACCTTGCAACCCCTTGTCTTGGTTGCGAGCCCAAGGCTAAGGTTGTGACACACTAAACACAAATTAAAATAGTGACAAAAACACAAGTGTGGATGTTACACCAACACCAATTTAACCTTGTGAACGACATGTAGGTAATAAGAAGGTTAATAAGATGGTAATCAATGATTCTAACATTGTGAGATTAGATGTACACTTTGGAAAAACAATTGCAACCATGGTGGTAGTGAACACTATGAAGATGGAAGTGTTGAAGGAATCCATTTTCAGCTTTTTACAATGTCATTGCAAAATTTAGACCAAGATGTTCAAGAATATATTTGCCTTTGCTAACAAGAAAATTAAGTTATTTGAAAAAGATATTTGCGAATGTTTATAATCATTTTCCATAACTTGTAGTGCCATATTATGTTTATAATGTTGATGGTAGTGAAGGTGCATTTCAAGTTGATGAAAACTTTAATTGCCCATGATAACATCAATCCTCTTCAGCCTTGTAGTTTAGGAATGCATGTGAAGGAGGTTTAGAATTTTTTAATTGACTTGTAAGACGATTAAATTAAATTTTTTTATGATGTTTAATTTTCAAAAAAAACAAACATAAAATCTTGGCATTTTATATATTCTCACAATAATTCATTATTTTCAATTTCAACACAACAATTGGATTTTGAATTCATTTTATTAAAGTGAAACTTGACATATACATGAATAATGTCTCAACACTTAGGATGCTGATCATTCAATATTTTCATTTACATTATTTTGGTTCTCCTTTGAAAATGCATAGATGGTCAATTAAATCATTTCAAAGTTGGTTGTGACACATCTTGTTATTGAACATTGACTAGTTCACAAGAAAATATTTCAAATGACAATGAGATTGGCACTTAGTATTGCTCCAAATGAGTTGATGTTTGTTGTATTCAAAAATCCAAATTTAATTTTACATTTTCCTCTTCATTTTCAACCACCATGTTAAACATAATCACAACTATTTTCTAAACAAATTTCATGATTGTTTCATTCCATAATTGTGTTGGGTAATGCATCACTCCCCATTGTGCGTGTAAAACATTGAATGTGTGTTCAACATTTTTATAAACATTTGTTTTGCATTTTTGCAAATCATTTTCGCTTCTCACCTTGTGGCTCAATGATAGTCTTTTGGAAGGTAATATTGCATAGCCCTACCAAAACTTACAAAGAAACCAATACCTTGATTAGGGTATTTTGTAATTAAACACCATGGGTTTACACTTTTGGAAGGTATGTTCATGCCCAAAACTATTCAGTACACTTGCAATACCCCTCATGGGGTATCCCATAAATACATTGGGCTCCATAATATATCTTTTGAAACTTGGAAGGGTATTGCATAACCCTAACAAAACTTAGAAAGTACGTAATACCTTCATTGGGGTACACTATAAACACCATGGGCTGAATTATTTTGGTCTAGGCTATTAAAGGGGTATTATTCATGCTTATAAAGACTTAGTGAACATGCATTACCCTTCTCAGGGTATCCCAAAAATACATTGGGCTCCATAACATATATTTTGAAACATGGAGGGGTATTGTATAACCCTACCAAAACCTATAAGGAAACCAATAGCTTCATTAGGGTATTTAATAATTAAACACCATGGGTATTGGAGGGGTATTTTTCATGCCCAAGACTTTTCAATATACCTACAATACCCTTCATAAGGTATCACATAAATATATTGGGCTCTGTAACATATCTTTTGATACTTGGAGGGGTATTGCATAACCTTATTAAAACCTACAAGCAAAGCAATACTTTACTTGGGGTATTTAGTAAACACCATGCACTAAGTTATCCCAAAAACAAATTGGGTTCCATAACATATATTTTGAAACTTGGAAAAATATTGCATAACCTTACCAAAACCTACAAGTAAAACAATACCCTATTCGGGGTATTCAATAAACACCACGGGTTAAGTTATTTCAATTTAAATTATCAAAGGGTATTGCTTATGGCTGGGAATACTCAATGCACATGCAATACACCTTATGGAAATGCTTTGGGCTCTATAACATATTTTTTGAAACTTGTAAGGGTATTACATTACCATACCAAAATGTAAAAGGAAAGTAATACTCGCATCATATTGCAATAATATTTTAAACCATGAAACAAAAGGATATTTAAAAATATTTATTCCATGCTTAATATATCATGCCTTACATATTGATTCAAGTAAATGAAAATATTACAAAGCTAGTCACATTAATGGTAGAAGGTCACTTGAACAAAGTTATGGAGTTTAAATGCAATACATATATCGTATTGTGATAATTCATTAACCATGAAACATAAGAATAAATTTTAAATATTTGATTCCCCACCAATATATCATGCAATTCATGTTCTCAAAATTATTTGTTCACCTTACAATATGATTTAACATATATAAAAATGGATGTAATGCAAAATTGGTCACATTGAAGGTACATGGGTTTAAGGTTCAATGTAAAATTTACTACTTAATGTTAGAATTCAAAGTTTGTTGAAATCAAAAAAATAAAAACATGTTTAACATTTATTCAATGATGTACATATTTATGTTTTTCCCTTTTAAAGTTGTAAATTCATTTCAAAAAACAAAAGCATATTCTCTAATTTAATAAGATTTTAATGCATGTTTATAAATAATAATTAATTCACATGTTTTTTTTTGTGGTTCACATAATAATAAAAAATGAATTTTCCCATATATTAATCCTATGTATGATTGAATTTTTATTTAATTTTTTGAAAACATGTAATAAATAATTTATAGGCTAAAATAATTATATATTAGGTTAGTAATATTTTAAGAATTTATGAACATTTTCATACCCAATTTGATAGAGATTGGATGAGATTCTAACACAATTAAAAGAATGAAAGAGCGAGAGAAAAAAACTTGAAGCAGTGTGAGTGGGAAGGATACACTGAATTTTTTTACTAAATGCAGGTCTAGAGAGAGTGAGAGAGAGGTTAAGTTCTGATAGATTAAAAATTGATAAAGATTCTGACAAACTAGAGAGAGAGACATAGAGAGGATGAGATTTTAACACAATTGAGAGAATGACAGAAAAAAAGGATTATGACAAATGAGAGAAAAAGAAAAAAAAAAAAAAGAAAAAAAAGAAAGATTCTTGTTGAAATAAAAAGATAGTATACTTAGAGTAAAAATTTCAAGCATAATGAGAAAATATTACAACTTGAATTGAAAAAATAATTTGGCATTTAATCCAAGGTTATAAAAATTACAAGCAAAATACATCATGGGTCTACCGTGGGGTTGGTGGGATATGTGTGCTACTACACATGTTATCTTCATAATTAAAATTGGATGACAAGGGAGTGGGTTCAATTAGGTCTCAGGGTTCCATGAACTTTTGCAAGGTTCAAAGTTCACCCTCAAAATGCATTTTGAGGGATTGCCTTGGGGTACAACTAGTGGCTAAAAATTGGAGGTAGATTTATGATTAATTTTAATTACCTCCGATACATTCCAAGGAACATTCTCACCCACAATGAGAAACCAAGGTTTGTTTATTTGACAAAGCCACCAAAACATTGATGGGGTCAATGGCAAATGAGCGAAAATGTGTGCACGTACTATGGAATCTATGAGAGGAGGCAACAATTTGCACTTTGTTTCCAAGCATGTTTCCAGGAATGGGTTTTGGGTACACATAGGTTCACTGGGTTTTTGGGTAAAATTAGGGTTTATAAGATGGTACGAGGCAATTACCTTTTTGCAAGATTAAATTAATTGTGTTTCAGCTAGGGTTTGCACAAAGTTACAAATTTTGCAACACAGAGTGCAAAAAGATGAAGCAAACATGGAAAAAGACCACACATAGAACCAAAATGTTTCCCAAATTGTGAAGCTTTCTGCAAAATCATAAAAAACCTCATCCTTGTCTACTGTGACCATGGTTTTAAAAAGCTAACCCTAACTTGGCAGTGAATTGCAATGAGACTTGCACAACTACCAACGACATTATAAAGTTTAATTCCTTTTGTTGACACTCCTTTTGCATGATAACCCTTCGTCAATAATCCTTTTGCATGACAATCTTTTTCACAATGACAATGGTGACTGGGGTGCAAATTGGCCTTTGGGGGCTTTCAGCTCCTCTTGTTATTCCAACCTTTCACTAACTCAAAGATTCTACACCTAACCCACTCATCACTCAAAAGGACATTCACACTCACTCACTCAAAAAACTCTACACATCACTTGAACCCTAACATTCACAATGTCAAGCATTTTTCATTCATAGTAGTCGTTGTTCACTTAGAATTCTACATTTCACATTCACAACTTGAAGCATTTGTTATTCACATATGAGTTGTTATTTTGTCGACAAGCGCACGAGAGATGAAAATCCTACTGTCAAGGTGCACATCAAAGAAATAGAAAAAGATAGGGTGAAACTCGGGGAAGCACTGAAATCAATGCATTTTCGAGTTTCACCTTATATTTTTTTCCTTTGTTGTGAGCTCACCTTGCCTTTTTGATTGCACCCTGAGTTTTGGCAACTTTATGAATAACTTTAATGCCTTTGGGATTTGAAGAATTTTTTGTTACAAGGTGTATGAATTTATAACATGACATATGACAAACAATTTACTTACACAATTTTTTCAAGGGGCTACAAAAATGGTTTCGGATTTCTTCCCAGGTCATGAAATGGCCTAGTGATGACATTTGGTTACCATACCATGTTTGTGTCAAAATTCATAATCAATTAAAAATGTAAATAACAATGATTCCACTTGGATGGAGTTCTGAAGCAACTTGTCTTTCAAAGAAAAATAAGTGCATGGTGAAATTATGAGACCTGAATTTAGTCATAATGCTTACTTCAACAATTTTCAATGCTCTTACCTTCCATTTGTCATGCACTGCTATCTATAAAGCAAGGTAGTTTGCTTTGTCATACTAAAATCTCTCAAACCATGGCACTTTATGCTGCACTCTTGATATCTTCAGAAATTTCTTGATGAGTAGGGGTGCACTAACCTAGTTTGAGACTATTTGGAGCTATAATGTGAAAGTTATTGATTATTGAATAATTTTCTCAATGAAAACTAAATAAAATCAAAACTGAAAACTCTATTGGAATTTGGGGGCATTCTTGGTGTTATTGAAAAGCCCTTTGTGAGTCAGATTTAATAAAGTTTATTTCACAATTTTCAGAGCTAAGGTGTGGAAGATATTGATTTTTGAGTGGATTTTGTTGCTGGAAATCCAAACAAATTGCAAAATTTGGGTTTGGAAGGAAAAACCAGTTGAGCCCTCAATATGAACACATTGCTGAATTTAAAAAAAAATCAAATTTGAAAATTCAAAAAGTAAAGAATGTGTTCACAATAGGCCCAATAACAAAGGTTACATTAGTATATGTGAAGAGTAATTACCTACCTTGATTAGTGAATGTAATTGGTTTCTCAACAGCATAGTTTGATAAGTAGGTACTTGGAAAGAAACACAAAATTGCAATAGCAATGTAATAGACTTTTGAATGTACATACCATGTCGAGGGTTAGTTTCCACATTGACAAAACGAATAATTAATTTCTTTCAAAACTTAATTCGTTTCTATAAATTTATAATTATTATGTTTTCGTGATCGATTACGATAATGTCATACGAGGAGTGAATTATTCAGATTAAAATACTTATGATGATTTTCAACACCTCAACTTCATACTTTCACTTATTCACTATTTTAAAAATGACAAAGAAAAAAGACCCTAGCATAAAGTAGTACCTCATTGGAAGCTTTGAATTCCAATAATATTTATTATTGAATGTCAGGGATGGTAGAAATTAAAAGAAAAAACACATGAAAATGAAATTTACAACCCCCTCCTTGGGATGGAGGAAGCTGTCCAAAACCCAGTTATGGGCGCAAAAATCAACCCTACTCCACAATTATAAATTAAACCACAGTACCTCAGCGGCGTTGATACTAACTATATTATTTTCAGAAATGTTGAATTTAAAAAAAAAATCCCAACAACAAAATTTTGTGAAGTATTGAATCTATACGATATTCTATGTGTCAAAATGAATTAATTATTGGACAGCCATGTGGCAAAGCTGCCAAGGTGGTACTCCACGGTAGCCAAGAAAACCAGAAACAGTAGTTGGCTAATCAGCCGATCCCTTGGGTCCACTTGTTGGTAGTCGTCACAACAGCCGACTCTGCATCACAGGGTGGGGAGGAGGTGTGGTTGGGCTTTGCACCTTCGTCGTCATCGCCCCCGGTTGTTGCCCGCATTTCTACTCCCTTGGAAACTTTTCATTGTACTAGGAAACAATACCTCACCTGCTTTTTTTAAGAAATTGTTTGTTGTGTGTTTTGGTGTCAGTGTTGAAACTTCATAACTGAATTTCTCAGAGCAACTTATTCCGTGTCTTGTGGTTGGTTAGTTCTCGCAACAGTTGCCTCTCTGGTTGTGCAGGCGCCAGGAGGAGCAGCATCCGTTGAACTGCCGTTGAGTAGAAGCAAGGGATTAGAGAAGGGAACCGAAAAAAAACAGTGGGTTAGGCGGTCGGCCTGTGTATCAACATGTGAAAAGGTATGTTGTTCAAGGAGAATCGAGGAGTATCGGTTCTAGTGGTGGACAGAGAGGTGAGTAGTTATGGTGTCTATGTTGCTGTTGCTGGACGACAGCCGTTGTCGCCCTCCACTCTGACCAACAGACAGCAGCGGACGGAGGAAATAGCAGCAGTGGCTGATTCCAGTAACGGTTGTAATTCAGTGGGTTCTTCTTCGTCGACGGGACGTTCCTTGCGGAGGATGATGGGTTCTCCTGGAGGATTATTCGATGGACGAAGAAGCGGCGGCGGTGGCGGCAGGAGTAACTCGTCCGTAACCCTCGAGGCACTAGAGTCTGTGGTGATGCGGGTGATCGATAGAGTACGCGAGTATGGCTATGGGGAAGACGTGTGCAGAGATCTCCAGAAGCACTTTGCGTATTTGTCATCTCGGTACTAGTACTATATATGTGTTCTGTTTCTTTCTGGTTTCTCGGTTCTGAGCTCTGCTTTCTAGGGTTTGCTTATGGCACACTTGTTCTGAGCTCGATTTCTAGGGCTTGATCACTAAACTATATTTCTGTATTTTTTGTTTTATTTAGCTATACCCTAAATATTGATCCTGAGAGACACGAGGATGTATTGCTCCACATGCGGTTGCTTCAAGCGGCACGGAAGGCTGCAGAGGAGGCTGGTGGTTCAAGGGGGAGCAGTATATTATCGGATGAACAAATCTCCTTCTCCTCCTCTTCGGGTCCTTTTATTAATGTGAGGAAAGTTCAACTGTGGTCTGCAGTAGATATGTCTGTGATGATGAGCGGCAGAAATTCGCCTCTGCAGAATAATGGCACAGGATCTGGCTGCTGGGGACTCAAAATCCCCAAACCCACCTTTGGTTCCTGCTCCAATCTTGCAAGCTTAGGATGTGGTGCAAGCCCCAAAGTGCATCCATCCTCAGGAGGAGGCAGCCTGGCTCGGTTGGCATTTGGTAATTGGGGCACCACCCCTCCTTTGCAACCCACTCCACCAGGAAGCACTGATCGTGCATGTTCCCGTCCAGCTTTTGGTAGCTTTACCAACCCTCTTCACATGGATGAAGATGGTGCAGGATACAACAGTGACAATGAAGATGAAGGCCCGACATATGGCTATGAAATCACTCTGGCTACATCTGACAGACATGGTCTGCTGAGGCATTATACTACTGCAATCAGTAACATTAAAACTGAGTTGAACATCAAGGTGCTTGCTCAATCTTTCAGCACAAAAGTGAGGGGAGCTGTGTTGTGACTAGTTTTGATAATTTCCTGAAAATTGGAATACTGGGTATTGTAGAAGTAAGAGAGGCTGTTTCTGTTTCTTTCATGTCTGTTCTTCTTCACAAGTAGAGAGTGTGTCCCTCTTTGCCCATGCAGAAATATCTGTGTGGCTGCTATTAATGAGGTATAGTGTGCATTTTGTGGGGGCTTTTTTTCATGTGCAGGAAGCTCATGTGTTCAGTACAACAGATGGAATGGCACTGGAGGTTTTTGTTGTAGAGGGCTGGGATGGTGATGATGTAAAGTTTTTTCTCACTTTTGATGATGACGGAATCATTTGTGTGAATGTTCTCTATGCATTGTTGTTTTCATGTCTTTTTCATCACCAGATACCATCCTGCATCAGCAATTGTTTTTTTGGGGTGTTTTTTTTTTTTGAGTGTGAAGAATGGTTTGAACTTGCAGGCCGATGAACTCAGATGGGCAGTACTTTTAGCTCTGGATGTTGAGGAGGAATGGTTGCCTAAGTACATAGATGCAAAATTGAAGGCGGCAGCAGAATCAATTCAATATGAGGACTGGGCGGTTGACTACAATCTGGTATGCTTCTCCTACTCTGATATTGTTATGAGATGGAACTGGATGGCAGATGTACACATGAAAACTTAAGGCATCTAACATAAAACTTAAACCTTAAACCTGTTCTAATATGGGATTTAAGTGCAATTTAACAAATTTTGGTGGAGAAACTTAATCTGGCAATTTGTATGTGTAATTGCAGCTTGTGATAGGTGAGAAGCTGGGGAAGGGTTCATCAGGTCAACTGTACCGGGGAAAATATATGAGTCAAGATGTAGCAATCAAGATGATTGCTCTAGACAATGACCATGATATGGACGCTCAGGGTGCAGACAGTCTTCGGGCGTTTCCAGCATCAGAACTACTTCATACATTTAAGCAGGAGGTCTCTATAATGAGGTGAGCTCTGTGGACAGTTGTAATTCAACTGCGCCTAGTGGCATTTTGGAACTGCAGCCAAAAGAGTATTGGATCTCCCTGCTAGAAGTCGCCAGTGCTTCAGACTGTGTCTGGGCCTTCACTTTAGTTCTCAATTTGATATAAACGATTAGAATCAAAAGTTGGAGCTGACATCAACCTTCTAGCTCACTGAAGCAGCTGACCTTCCCACATGTGACTTTACTGTGCAGAGTCTTTCCAGTACATAAGGCCACATTGTAGCTGACTCCTTCCTTTCTGCATCTCTTTCAAGTTGAGGGCCACTTTCTAGGCTATAGTGAGGTCTAATGGTGTGTGCATGACACATCAGAATGATCCATTGATCATTCAGTTTTGAAAGTTCTGGACTTATAGTTGCCATATGTGATATGGAGACCCTAGAATTGAGATTCAAAGAGTTGTGGACACTTGAGAGAAGTAGCTCAAATCTGTAGCTAAAAGGATCATTGGCAAGTGTTGTCTACTACTGCCAGGCTATGGCAAGCACTTTAAAGCTGACGGTCATTCACTTGCTTTTGATATTCATGCAGGTTGGTGAGACATAAAAATCTGGTGCAGTTTATAGGAGCGTGCTCCTGTTGGCCCAGGCTTTGTATTGTGACAGAACTCATGTCTGGGGGAAGGTATTCCCTCTAACACCTGCTTTCGGGTGCCTTTGTTGATGGCATGGACATTCTAGGGCCCTTTCATCCTTCCCACTGTAAAATTTCTCTTTTAGTAGAAGCATTCTTGTGTGCATAATTTCAGTTGGATGATTGTATAACCTCTGACAAGTGCTTTAGAAACTGTATTTCATATCAGAGTCAGTGCAAATTGCATTGTATTGATTTGATGTTGCATGTGTTCAGTGTAAGGGATGTGTTAGAATTTCAAAAGGGTGGCTTGGATATACCATCGGCTGTTAAGGTTCTTCGGGATGCTGCAAGGGGGATGGACTTCCTTCACAAGTAGGATTGTGTGCACCAATGTTTCTTCACTTTTGTGAACATGTGCTAGTCCTATTTGCTTCATTGTGGAGTTGGGTTTTCCTTAGGATATTCTTTATATCTATTGTGACATATGGTAACTTTCTAAAGTGGAGCATTTTGTTGCAAATGTAACCTAGCTCTTTGAACTGGGAACAAGGAGTGTTGTCTGATCAGCTGAGTCTAGCTGCACACTCATCCATTCCAGATATGACTGTAGGAGAGGAGTCGTTCATCGAGATCTCAAGGCTGCAAATCTTCTGATTGATGAACATGATGTAAGTTACAAAACAATAGCTTAACTTTTTGTTTTCTTACAAACAGGAAGTGTGAAACTGGTCATTCAGTAGAGAAGGTCTGCTCAGTCAAATTGGGAGAGACTGTATGCCAGCCACATTGGTAAAGGGGGATAGCTTTTGGGCATTTGATGTGTAAAGAGATTAGGTGAGTAAGAGATATTACAGTGGGAAGAATACCTTCAACAATCAACCAAATCAGTACTTAAGGCTGATTCCTTTTATGGCTTTAACTTGAGACCTAATTTGCCCTGCCACTCCAGCAACAAGGACTCAATAGCACACAGTAGATACTAGGTAATGAATGAAAGAACTGGCAATACTCATAGGAGATGCATCATTTGTTTGGCAGGTAGTCAAGGTTTGTGATTTTGGTGTGGCCCGCTTGAAACCCACAACTGTCAGCAGCTCTGGAAAAGGCGGGTGGACAGCTGAAATGACAGCTGAGACAGGAACTTACCGTTGGATGTCTCCTGAGGTATCTGGTTGATGGCACATTTTTTCCTTCTAGAAGTAGGAACTTGCTTGTCAAAAATGTAGTCTTTCAGAAGGCTTTCTGCTTTGGTGCACATCAGGTTATGTTATACTCTCTCCAATGAATTTTCAAAGTTAGTGGATTATCATTTCACAGGATTTCCAATTTGTGTTTGAAAAGGCATATGGGTGTTTTGGTGAAAGGTGTTGGAGCACAAACCTTATGACCACAAAGCAGATGTTTATTCATTTGGCATAACAATGTGGTATGCTCCTCTTGTTCTTGCCTGACTTACAGTTTTGCTAATTTTGTGGCAAGCTAGCTTTGCAGTAAATTGTACAGTTCTATGAGATTACCGGTCTTTCAAGATATGCCTCACTCTTATGCTGGTGGCTGAAGTCTGGCAAGTATGTATGTGATGTTTTGAACATGTGAAAAGGGAGGTGCTGACTGGTGAGATTCCGTATGCTGGTTTTACACCACTGCAAGCAGCAATTGGTGTTGTGCAAAGGTCAGATAGCCTTCTATTCCCTGGTTTGGTCATGTTGACAATTTGTTAGTTAGCTTCCACAGTTCCCATTGTTTTTCAGGGCTTTCTAGGGTTTTCACTTCACACAATTCTGTTGTGAAAATGAGAACAAGAGATGCAATATAGCAGTATAACAGATGGAGAGGGTGCTATTGCAGGGGGCTTCGACCTGAGATGCCTCCCTTTATACCTGAGAAACTGTGTCTTTTAGCTCAGCAATGTTGGCATCAAGACCCTAAGCAACGACCTGAGTTCTCTGAGGTATTGGTCCTACCCTCAGCTTTTCACTTTCTGGCAATGCCATGGAGTAATTATTTTGTTAGAACATGTGGGATGTCGCTTCTCAAGGTATCCTTCAACTGTTTGAGACTAATGTGAGTTTATGAATGGTATGGCTGTGCAGGTACTAGCAGTTTTAGAGGAGATGACAGTGCGAACACCATACAGGAGGTTCATTTTTGTTGGGAGGAAAGCAAGGGCGACCTTTCATCCATAACATTCTCCTCTTCTTGCCCTCACATTGGGTGCATACAACCCATTCACATCTCTGTAAAGTTTCTGCTTCAATTCTTCCAGTGATGACATTGAGATTGATATACATTTGAAACTTTGAGTCTAGATCTCATGGGGTTTAGTACACATTCCTTAGTGGTTTAGAACAATGGAAGCAACTACTAATGCATCATCATAAGATCAGAACTTTGGGTATGAGCATTTCTCAGCAACTTGTATGTAGCAGTTTCTAATACTGGCTCCAAATCCATACTGTACTGATAGCAGCTCTCAAAATATTTTTTAGATGTAGAAATTTTTGTTCGAAAATAGTGGTTGTGGATTTTATCAAGTACAGTACAATTAGGTACTTGCTGACTTCTTCGACCTGGATTTTGTAGTTATTTCTGGATTGAAAATCCCAATTGGCTTTATCCTGCTGTCTAGCGAAACCATCATTTTTGTTATCCTGGTCAGCTTTTTGAGTATAAGAATGTCAGATAGGTTTAAGGTTTAGGGTTTAGGAATTTATTGTACCAGTGAGTTTTTGTTAGCTTTTTGCATGATCTGTCTTGATACCTGAAGTAGTGGTTTGGACTAAAATGTTGTACTAAAAGTTCTACATCTGGGCATGAAGCTTAAGAAATTTCCATGGTTAAAGCCAGTGATTTGCTGTTATTTGAAATTTCCCTTTCTGCCAATGTTTGGAATTTATTAATTCTGAAAGCCGTTGATTCTGGGCATGTGGTGTCCCATAGTGTTGTGTATATGATGATGATTCATGGTCCAGTTATGGTCCAGTTTGGCTCCAGTTATCTTGACGATGTGGAGTCATTACTAAATAGAACACTTGGGTTTTGAGCAAACTGGGTCAAAATTGTTGAAATTGGAAAGAGGGTGGAGTTTAGGTAATGATTGAAGCTCAGAAGGGGCTTTTGACTTTTTTCTGGAGGACCTTTCAGATAGTATTGAATTACCTTTTGGAACCCTTTTTCGCTCTTCCAAAAATTCAAAGAACCCCAACAGATGAACAACCTTCATCAAGCACATTTTAGCTTTGCTTCTAATTTGCAGAAACAAATATTATAATCTGTGGATAGTCAAAAAAATTGGTAGCCACCTGTTCCTTTCCACAACACAGTAATGTAAATGAATTAATCACCAAAAATGATGAAATTTTAAAGCTATTTATACCATCAACAATGACATTCAAATGAGCACCATCCAAATACCTTATTTGATGCGGCACAATGTGGTTCCTATGTGCACCGACTTCGCAATTAGTGGACTAACCTTGCACCACTTTCAATTTTGCAGTTGGCTCTGAGATACACCATCACAAACCCCAACCTGCAGGTTTCTCACATATTAGATGATCAGAGCTATTGCCAACCAGTTACAAAGCAAGAGAAACCTCTTTAGTTTCGTACAAACACAATAGGAAAACCAAGAGGTGCTTGGCCGACCTTTGTCTCCTTCCCAGGAGCACCCGCCTTTCAAGGAGATGGACCAGGCCTGGTGTATCGTCATGCTTTAGCCAGTTGGGATGAACCAAGCCCAGAAGAAAGACAAAAGGCTATGGGGTTCCAAATTGGCACTACTAATCACACCAAGGTGACTAGATTGGAGTGTAATGCTCTACTGGGAGAAGCATGGACCTGAACTCCCTTACATGGTTGTTGGTAACATGTGTATTGTTTTAGATGTTCACAACATTAACACTGATTCAATTGACTTGCAATTTTGGTGATGCGACTACATGGCACCCCGACCAAGTACACTTGCCTATTTTCAACACTCTACACTTCATTCTTAGTGTTACAACACACCCCCAACTCTTCAAAGGACCCAAATGTGGGTCCAAGTAGAAAACAATGGGAGAGGGAGGAGTCAGGGCACGTTCCTTAATTCATAACATTTTGAAGGGTAGAAGGGCGTGTTGGAACTCCGGGATGGGACTAGGAAGAGTTGACAAGCTTCACTCATTCACACAAGCCTGCACACAACTCACACAAGGTGGTTAGTGCATAGTTAGAGCACCCTTGGTGCTAGGACAAGCCACGGGCAACACATACACACAATACTCACCACGACCTGGACTTGGGGGAAACCACCACCATCCCCCTTATAGTATACTCTATGGCTAGCCATGGAGCCTACATCCAAATGGTTTTTCTCTTCCAAGACTCCCGAATGGGAGTCCCGAAATTGCGCCAACAGGGACTCCCACGACTTTGAAGCCCCGTAACTTTGCGAATCAACCTTAAATCGAGGTGTAGTCTTAAGAAAAGTTGTAGCATTCATCGAAATCTTTCCAACGATATGTTGCACGTTGTCTGCAGCCAAGTAAATTGGGTCGATTCCCGACTTTTTCTAGTCGATAGTCAAATTGGCAGTTTGACTTTCGACCCTTCTTTTGGCCATAACTTGTGTTTTAGATGTTTAAATGAGCAATGCAAGCCCATTTTAAACATTTAAATTTTAAGAGCTTTCCAATAATATAAATAATGCCACAAGCCATTGAGTTTTGACCCCTTAAATCGCTCTCTAAAGTTTTGGGAGTGCACCGGGACTCCATTTCCCAAAGTGGGAGTTGCCTTGGGAGTGTGAGTGTTCACTCCCTCACACTCCCTGACACTTTCTTACATTCCTGGGAGTATATGATGTGACTCCCAAGCTTCCTCTTGGCCCGCACCCTTGCGACCTCTTTGCCTTGACTCTTGGGCTTCCTCTTGGTCCACAACCTTGCAACCCCTTTGCCTTGGTCGTGAGCCCAAAGTTAAGGTTACAACATAGAGGGGGGGAAATACCATGTAATTTGACTCAAGTTGTTTCTGATACACCTGGAAATACATCAACTTCTGGAAAAACAATTATAACCTTCTATGAAGTTACATAGTTAGATAGTGGAGAACCTAATACATATTCTCATACATAGTTACTTGATAATTTAAATCATACTCGAAATGAAATTACAAGGTTTTTGAAAAGCTTCCAAAAATAAACCTTCCTTCGTGAATAAATAATAACTCGAACACTAACTCTTTATTGTGAATTATCAACTTTAGAACACTATGGAAGTTAGTTGGTTTTTTTTGTCAGACTCCTTGTACTATTCTTCTTCTTTTTCATTTGATAATAATGTTGTGACATTCTTCAAGGAAGGTGCAAAAGGAAAAAGAACAATATTTTTTGCTACTTGAATTTCAAGCATCGCATTATTAATTTTTGTATCCATTTTGTTGTTGCAAAGCATTTGAGTTATTATTATGACTGCTTTGGAAACATATTGATGAAAAAATATGTAGAAAAAATGTCAGACGGTAATGCCTAACCAACGTATAGTGTTCTTGGACTTTCTCCTTTTGGTCAAACTGAAAAGGGGTGTTCTCAATTACATTACCAAGCATAGGAGAAATGGATTGAACCCAGGTGATCAATTGTACCATGTCTGTGAAGAGACCATATCTGTCATTCAAGCCTTCTCCAAATCTAGCCGTTGAAAATCCTTAACACTCCCAACCTGAAATGATGAGGTCCACAGGGCCAAGTAATTCCATATGCTCATGCATGCATAAAATAGGCGATTGGAGGCGGCACCACCTAAATTACTTAAATGTCCGTTCGCTATTGCGCCTAATTTAACGAATTGTGCAGTGGTGCAAAAGGGGGCGTGTGTGTGCCTTGGAAAATCGATCTCACACTTGTATCATTCTCTGCAATGTTCGAGAAATGTTCGTCGGGGTATGTTAAGGACAATGACGTCCGTTATGGTCTTAAGGTTGCGTATTGTGATCTCAAGTCATCGAAAGTGACCGGCCTTCAATGCTACTTCTGCATTGCATTTGGTTGGGAGGAGAAGGTTGGGCCGAAGTGCAAGGTTACAACTACTGTTCAAGGATGGAACCATCCCTTCCGTTACGATAATATTGAAAACCATTTTCACAACTAGCATTCTGGTCAATGTGCTATATACCAGGCTTTCGAATCCTCTTCTAAGCGCACTTCATTCTTCGATGATGTTCTGGTTATGTTCAAGAACTCCATCAAAGCGCATTTCCTGTCTTCGTTTCTGGGTGTTGAACGACAAATTGTCTATAATATCGAGAAGGACATTGTGGATATTATTATGGATGACATGATGTTTACTTTCAAAGACCAAGACGATAGTGATGCAGACCATGACAAGGATGAGGAGCCTGCATTCGGCAATGCGGCTGAGATTAATGCTCTACTTCTTTGACGTTGTCAAGCAGTAGTAAAGGTGAAAGAGTGAACATTATCATTGTTTAAGCGTGTTGAATCAGAGGATGACGTTGCAATTTATTCTTATTCAGTGATGATTCCCAAGACAAAAACCACTTTGTTTCGCTTGATTGTGCGTTACGTGTCTTGCGAAACATCATTTCGTATGGCTTCTAAACTCATCGGCTACACGTACGATGTTTTGGGCAACCTTGGTTTACATGCATGTTCTCGTGACGAAATCAGCAACTTCGTTTAGGTTGTCTATGTTATCAATCTATAGCAAATTGTTGACCTCCTGCGTCATTCTTGGGCCTTTTCATTAGCACTCAACTCTGCGACCCATCAAAGCACCTCATTCCTCGATTTACACTTCTCGATTTTCATTCCCAACTATCATTCCATTGTTAACATGCATGGATGCGCATTTTTGATGTTTGATCGCCATATAGGGGATATCGTGACGCGCTCCCAAGTTCCTTGTAGACCCACTTGAGGGTCCAAGTTTGCGGCAATGCGGAAGGAGTTGGAACTTGGAGCCGTTCCCTAGCTCACAACACTTGGGGGGGGGGTAGAGGGGCGTGTTGGAGCTCCGGGATGGGACTAGGAAGAATTGACAAGTTTATTCACTCACATGGGCCTACACACAACCCACACAAAGTGGTTAGTGCATAGTTGGAACACCTTTGGTGCTAGGACGAGCCACGGGCAACACGGACACACAAGATTCATCACGGCCCGGACTTGGGGGAAGCCACCACCGTCCCCCTTATAGTATACTTTGCAGCTCTCCACGGAGGTGGCATCCAAATGGCCATTTTTCCCGGGACTCCCGCGTGGGAGTCCCGGGAAAAATGGCCATTTTGATGCCACCTCCGCCGCGAGGTGCAGAGTATACTATAAGGGGGAAGGTGGTGGCTTCCCCCAAGTCCGGGCTGTGATGAGTCTTGTGTGTCCGTGTTGCCCGTGGCTCGTCCTAGCACCAAAGGTGTTCCAACTATGCACTAACCACTTTGTGTGGGTTGTGTGTAGGCCCGTGTGAATGAATAAGCTTGTCAATTCTTCCTAGTCCCATCCCGGAGCTCCAACACGCCCCTCTACCCCCCCCCAAGTGTTGTGAGCTAGGGAGCGGCTCCAAGTTCCAACTCCTTCCGCATTGCTGCAAACTTGGACCCTCAAGTGGGTCTACAAGGAACTTGGGAGCACGTCAGAGAAGGTCATCAATTGGTTTAAAATCCATCGGCCACAAGTGCTCACTCACATTGAATCAAAGCAGCCAGCTTCCGCTCCACCTCTGTCGCAACGCCACTTTGAAGCAAGTGTGAAGATGAAACTCACACTCCCAAAAGTGGGAACTTGGAGTCCTCCGGGATTCTCGAAAACTCAGAACTTACTTGCAGGCGTTGAAAAACCTTGCATTGAAGTGTTATTTATATCGTTGGAAAGGTCTTGAAGTGTAGTTGTCCAAAATGGCCTCGCATGAGTGATTTGAATATCTGTAGCACAAGTTATGGTCAAATGAATGGTCAGGAGTTAAATTGACAATTTGACTCCTGACCACTAAAAGTCAGTAATCGACCCGACCCCAGTGTGTAGGTCAAGTGCGACACACCGTTGGAAAGCTTTTGAGGAAAACTATAAGTTTGTTTCAGACCTCATCACAATCGAAGGTCTGAGCTGGGAGTTATGAGCTTCCAAAGTCCTAGGGGTCCAAACTAGAACAGTTTTAGGACTCCTTGGGAGTCCCGAGACAAAAAATCATTCGGATGTAAGTCCCATGGGCAAACACAGAGAATACTATATGGGGGAAGGTGGTGGTTTCCCCCGAGTCCGGGCCACGGTGAGTCAAGTGAGTCCATGTTGCTTGTGGTTTATTCCAACACCAAGGTTGATCCAGAATGTGGATTAACCAACTTGTGGTTGGTTTTGATGCAGGACCGAGTAGCTAAATATGTTGTCCCTCTTCTTAGTCTAATCACGGAGCTTTTAGCACGCCCCTCTCACCCCCTTTAGTGCTAAAAACTAGGAGCGGCACCAAGTTCCAACTACTTTCGCATTTTAATATAGTTGGACCTTCTTTGGGTCTAACAAGGAACTTGGGGGCGCATCAACCTTGCTTTTGGTGAGTTGCATTTTTTTCTATGCATCATTTCACCATTCGAGCAGCTGTCATTTTTCGTTCTATCCAAGGATTAACTATTCTTGTGCTTCAACAACAAAATGCCATGGATAACCTCATCACATCCTTCATTGACGACATTGGAGTGACTGGGCCGCTCACTACAAAATCAATTACGAATATCGACCCATCAACTCACATCATCAATGGTCATTATGCAGTTGCTCTATTGAGTGTTCGAGAATTTTTCGTTGGTCTAGCTTCCTAGCTTGACACCTTATTTAATGAAGCCGATGAAAGCGACTAGAACGACCTTCAGCATGACATCGCCCTTGTTTACGTCACTGCCTGCGAACGGATTCATGAAATTTTTGCCTATTGAGATTGAAACAACAATGTGATGGCCGATCCCGGTTCTATTCCCCCACATTAGAAGAAAAAGGCCAATATGTGACCAACACATTTACAATTACTTGCGACTATTTGGTTTTTGCAACTAAAATTTTGCCCTCTGTGATTAATGTGACATCATGCTAACATCAACCGATTCACCTACGACTAGCTTGCGACTAGTTTGCAACTAAATTGGTTTACATCTATAAATGGGTTAGATTTATCATCCAAGAGTAACCATTTAAAGTCCCATTAATTGCAAACAAAATGGTGATTAGTCGCAATCAACATATGTTTATATACATCAATTATAATAATTATTTGATTTATGATTCAACTTAATATTCATAATATTTTTATTGTATTTAAAATCATTCATATGATTATTGTAATTATATTAATTCCATTACATTAAATTACTTATAATTTCAAACAAATTAAATATATTCCAACATAGACTATTATATTAAATACATTTATATTTTAAAAATATAAATATAGTTATTATAATTATTATATGATTATTATATAATCATAATAATTAGTTTACTTATACATTAATTATAATAAACACATAAGTTATAATTCAGCTTAATTATTCATTATTTAATATTTAATATCTAATATTGAAATATTTCCACTATAATTAAATTAATTAATTTCATTTTTATAATTGTAGAATTACATTCCAGTATACTATAATATTGAATTATGGAATTACAATGTATAATTGTTACTATGTCAAAGAAATTTAGAATAATTTTACTGAAATTTTTAAATAATTGCTATAAATTATTTTACTTATTATTTAATATTGCTGATGTATAATAAATAAATAATATTACAATATCAAATTTCACATTAATTAAAATGATAGCTCCCAATCATAAGAAAATAACTATTGTATTTATGACACTTATGTTTTCATAATAATAATAATAATTTGTATCTTAATTAAAAATTTATGTTCTATAGTTAAGATTTTTATTTCAAATATTTATAATAATTTTAGAATAATGAGAATGTTGCTGTAATTAATGTATTTAAAACAAAGATATACTAAAAATAATTATATTACAGTAGCCTCCCGCCTAAGTACGCACCCGTTTAAGTACACATCCCGGTAAAGTATGCATTATTTTCCTGAAAAAATAGGGTTCAGATTTAGGGTTTAAGGTTTAGGGTTTAGGGTTTAGGTTTAGGGTTTAAGTTTAGGTTTAGATTTAGGGTTTAGGTTTAAATTTAGGGTTTAGGTTTAAATTTAGGGTTTAGGTTTAAATTTTAGGGTTTAGGTTTAGATTTAGGGTTTAGGTTTAAGGTTTAGGGTTTAGGTTTAAATTTAGGGTTTAGGTTTAAGGTTTAGGGTTTAAGTTAGGGTTTAGATTTAGGGTTTAGGTTTAGGATACTAATAAGGATGCTACAAAAGCTGTTGTTGTGGCTAAAAAAAGTGATTGGTCTTAAGTGCGCACCTATTGGCTAAGTACGCACATTCCTCCCAGGTTCAAGTTGCGTACTTAGGTGGGAAGCTACTGTACTTATTATTTATTAATTTACAAATAGTACAAAAACATAAAATTTTATATTAATAATAATAATTTCATAGTGACATAAAATCATTGTTATTACATAATTTATTTGTAAGTTATAATTACAATACTTGAATAATTAATTTAGAATTAAAACCTCTTATTATAATATATAATTTACAAATTTAGTTCTTATCTAATTTTCTAGAATAATCATAATTTAATTAAAATAATTAATGTTATGACCATAACTACATGGATTTTAATATAGTCAATTAAAATGTTTATTTCTTGTAACTACTTGTTCATACTAATCAGTTTTATAAATAATTATAAATGCTTGTATTTATTAATTATAAGTTGCACTAAATAGTTATAACATAAGTTTCTATATTATATAATTTACATTATTATAGTAGAATAAATCAATTATTGTAATTAATGTTACATTATTTTAAAATCACTGTAATATTTCATATAATAATTAATTATAGTAATTCGATAATTACTTTCTAATTGGACATAATTATTCATAATCTATAATTTATAAGTTTAAATTTGAACTAAAATTTTGGGAAATCTATAATGTATTTAAGTAATTATTGTAATGATTATAATTGCAAGATTTTTTATACAGGGATTTTTTATTTAAAAAATATGTAATCACTTATCTATGATAAGTATTTTATAATAATATTACAGTAATTAAAAATTATAATATATGTTCAGCAGATTATTGTATTTATAGGTATTAATTACCAATGGAAAAGAAACTTTTACTTGACTGCTAACAAGTTTTTCAATAATAAATGTATTTATATATTAATTACAATAACTAGTTTAGTGCTACTTTTGAAATAAATAATTTGTGTGGGAATTTATTTCCAATATTAGTTATTAGTTCATCATTTTAATTTGAAAAAAAGTTATAATAGTTATTTTAAATATAATAATTATATAATCTATAATTCAACCAGATTTTTAAAAGTAAGGAAATATTTTTAAATATTTAAGTTATTTATTTATGTATGAATTATGTATTGACAAGTTGTGAGTAACAAAATAATTAGTTAGTTAAATATTATGAAGTTATTAGTTATATATATAATTTATAATGAATTCTCAATATTTGTAGTGTATAGTTTATATTTAAAATATATGTTAAATTTAGTCATTATTAATTAAATGGTTATTTAATTATCTAGTGAGCCATGTACTTGAATTGTTTAGAAATCTAAAAACTAAGAAAAAAGGAAGGAGGAAAGTTTTGAAGTTATAACTTCAAACTTATCCCATATTGTTTGTTTTCCATTCCTAGTTTGAACATTATATAGACAAGGGGTGTGGTCATCCTACTTCACATTAAAAAAATGTGTACACATGGGATGAGTCGTTCAAAAGACTTAACCTAAAATTTTTAAAAAACTTTATGCACAATTTTAAACTACTTACCTCTCCAACCTACTTATCTACCTAGGTGGATAGGTAATTAAATAGATGCATAATTTGACCTACCCACCTAGGTTGATTTATGTACCTACTTAGAGAAGTACCTATTTATATAAATAGGTATTTAACCTAGGAAGGTAAGACCAACCTACTTGTCTTTTTACCTAAGTTTGTAGGCACCTATTTAAGTACCTACCAACTTAATAATATTAATTTGTATTAAATTAATTATAATGCCATGTGGCATATTTACATTGGGCCACATGTCATAATCTAAATCATCCAAACATGTGAATTGAACGTCTCAAATTATTTCAATCTTATTATTATTATTTATATTATTAAATATTGGCACACGTGGCAACACATCATTTGCCCCCAATAGTGACTAAAATAGTTGCATCTTAGTCGCATGTGACAATACATATACAATGGAGTCAAAGAATGAACTTGTATTTGTTGATTTTTTCGTTCATCCAATATCCCTTGTTGTTTGCAACTAATATCACATGCGACTTGTCTAAGGTGACTAAAGGCATTTTAGTTGCAAATGTCGCTTACAAGTAAAATTTAGTTGCAAAGACCAGTTGAAAATAAGTGTTTTCCTTCTAGTGCCAGTGTTACTGCATGAGCCCATCGATCTATCTATAACTAACTTCATCCAAAAGATTCGACAACATGCTTTCTGATTAGAGCATTGTTACTCATCAGCTCAGATTGATCTCATTGCCAACGAGCACAAAGCCCTAATCCATGCTCACAGATGTGAGCTAGTGTTGAAGGACGACATCAATTCGTTTTCCAGCAGTTAAAGTTTCAAGGATGGCTGGTCTTTACTTGGTGCTCGATTCCCGAATTTGATGGAATATTGTGGTGTTGTTGTAATGTTTTTTCCTAGAACTAGTACTATAGAATCCGACTTTTCGATCCTGCGTTGGGAAAAGGATTTGTTCCACAAGCGCTTATCGAACTTTGGATTAGGAGTCATGCAAGCAAAATAATTCTTGTTCATAAAGTAGTTCTAGCATTGATAAATGTTAACCAAAAATTTTCTACTAAATAAAGCCTTCATTTGGCCCCTGCCTAAACTAACCATTCTTGATGCACCTAAATCAAGTTAATTTAGGTAATTCAGGCGACTGCCTAATATAAGCATGTTTGCATATGCTTCTTCTAAATTAATTGTATGTCAAAGGGCAAGAAAGTGAAACTAGCTTCCCATGCGATGGTTGTAAATTATTGTGGAAATCTGGTTGTGAGTTCCATCATTCTTAATGCCGCCACACATTTTCCAACTCCATTCCATGTGTTTCCAACTACCTTTTCGTTATGGGGAACCAGCTCACCAAGAAGGAGAGAGACCAGGTCACAAACTTGCTAATTAAGTATGAGAATGTGTTCGCATTCTCAATGAAAGACTTAAGTAGGTGTAAGACCATGCAGTTCTCTATAAACCTTACAGATGAAACACCCATCTATTAGAGGAGGCATAGGTTGAGTAAACATGAGTGGGGACTGGTAGATGAAAGATGCAAAGAGCTCCATGAAGCTGGTCCCATTCGGCCATTAAGTTCTAATTTCGCAACCACTACAGTAATGCCAACAAATAAGGACTCAACTGGATTGTGGACTAAAAAAAGGATGTGCAGGGATTATAAGCCTTCGAACCTAATTACACCTCAAGACAGGTACCCCATGCCCATCCCTGAAGAACTTTTTAATAGCATTGGAGATTCAAACATTTTCACAATTATGGACTTGAAGCAAGGCTTCAACCAAATTGTGCTCGCTGTGAAGGATCGCAAGAAAACAACATTCCATGGAAGCAACAACTTATGGGAATGGCTTGTGATGCCTTTTGGATTAAAGAATGCACCTGTCTTCTTTTAGCGAGTCATGGACCAGGTTTTCAAAGGGGCATATTTCCTAAAATGTTACATAGATGACATCCTAGTGCATAGTAAGGGACTCATGCAGCACTTGGCTCATCTTGATGAGTTATTCAAGAGGCTCCATGAAGTCAATATGAAGATCCATCCTAAAAAGTGTGAGTTTGTTGTCACCTCAATATTCTACCTTAGATACAAAATTTACCAAATGATATTATGGCTCCTTGGGTCAAAATAGTAGCCGTTTTGGAGTGCCTAGTCCTATTAATGTTCACACTTTGCAAAGCTTCATCGGACTATGTAATTACTATAGGATTTATGTCCAAGACTTCAATATTATTGCTCATCATCTCTATGCATTATTAAAGAAGGATGTTGCTTGGACATGGACTGAAAAGGCTTAGGGAGCTTTCGACACACTTAAGGAAAAACTTTCAGAGTTCCCTTGTCGCAACCCCACTTTGAAGGAGTGTGAGGATGACATTCACATTCCCGAAATGGGGACTTGGGAGTCATCTGGGACTCCCAAAAACTCATAGTTTGATTGCAGGGGTCAAAACACCTTGCCTTGAAATGTTCTTTATACCGTTGGAAAGTTCTTGAAGTTTAAATGTCGAAAATGACCTTGCATGAACCATTTGGATATTTGTAGCACAAGTTATGGACAAAAGAAGGGTCGGGAGTCAAATTGGCAATTTGACTCTTGACCACTAAAAGTTGGGAATCGACCCGACCCCGGTGTGTGCAAGTGGAGTGCAACACATGATTACAAAGATCTCAAGGAGGGCTACAAGTTTGCTTCAGACCTCATCCCAATCAAAGGTATGAACAAGGAGTTATGAACTCCCAAAGTCCTGGGAGTCCAAACCAGGACAATTTCGGGACTTCTCCTTGGGAGTCCCGAGAAAAAGTGCCATTCGGATGAAGGTGTTGCGAGCAAATGCAAAAAATACTATATGGGGGAAGGTGATGGCTTCCCTCGAATCTGGGCCATGGTGAGTCATGGGAGTCCAGGGTCGCTCGTGGCTTGTCCTAGAAGTGAAAGTGCTCCCAAATGTGATTTAACCAACCTATTGGTTGGTTTGATGCAAGCCTGAGTAACTAAGTAAAGCTTGTCCCTCATCCTAGTCTAATCCCGGAGCTTCAACACGCCCCTCTACCCCTTTTAGTGCTGGAAGTTGGAACATGCCCTGAATCCCAAACATTTCCGTTATTTGATTAACTTGGACCCAACTTCGATCTAACAAGGGACTTAGGAGTGCGTCATCCCCATTCTGAAGAGACGTGATTTCAACAAGGTCTTCATTCTACACACTGACTGGAGTGCTCTTAGTATTGGTGTTATTTTTGACCAACTTGGTGAAAAAGGCAAGGAATATGTTATTGCCTATGCATCCCAAAGCAACAAGGTTAAGAACAACTATTTTTCATACGAGGGGGAATGTTTTGCTATTGTATGGGCTATCATACATTTTAGGCCCTATCTTTATGGCACCAATTTCACTTTGTATACTGACCACCAACCTATCAAGTGGTTGATGACCAACGACAAGCTTACTAGTAAATTAGCTCATTGGGCACTTATATTTCATAAGTATGAATTCAAGGTTATTCACCGACCTAGTATTACACATCAAAACGAGGAGACCATATCGCGGAGACCACTCACTACCTCTGAAGATTTCTCAGAAGCCAGGTAAGACTTTGACCATATTCCAATAGTACATGTATCTTATGCATCTAGTTATCTTGCACTATTGCAATGTAACCTGGTTGAACATCCCATTGTGGATATATGGGAGGACTTGGACACTTTAAGGTTTCTTTAGCATGGGAAATATCCTTCCCAAGTTATATCAAGTCATTGGGATCGCATACAATAGCGGTCCAAATGTTACTCATGGGAGGACAATCACCTCGTTTGATGCTTATCGCAAGGCGACAGAGTGGTTCCTCCACCACATGAATGATCTGGTCTTATTTAGAAGGTACACTCGAAGCTTGAACACTTTGGAATTAAACGTACTTATAGCTTTCTCGCTCCTCATTACCATTAGAGAGGTATGTTTTATCGTTGGTCATGTGGTTTAGTTGGAGAGTTACCACAAACCTCCAAGGGTAATGTCTACATCATGATTATGATTGAACATTTTTCAAAGTGGGTCGAGCTTGTTGCGGTGTCGGACAAGTCATCACATAACGCCAGCCAGGTTTTCTTACAACAAGTCCTAAGTAGGTTTGGGGTTTGTGCTGAGTGTTTTATTGATCAAGGATAAGAATTCAAAGGAGAATTCCAAGACCTATTTGACCATGCTCTCATTGACCGTTGGCGGACTTCAAGAGATCATCCCTAAGCTAATGGCCTTGTAGAGAGGATGGTTCAAACATGTAAAAAAAAAATTCGGAAAATTTGCCTCATTAGGAACAAAAAGGATTAGGACTTGGCCTTCCCTTACATTGCCATGAATTACAAGATGTCCAAACACGCTTCTTTGTTTCATTTCTTTCCTCACTTTCTACTTTTTGGGAGACATCCCATTCCACCCTCTTCCATTGTTGTTCAAATGGAACAAGTTGTGGACTTGGACTCTCTAGCCAACTAGGCTAAGGTCATCGCAGAAAGGGCTGCTCTATTTAGGAGGGTTATGCCCATGGCCATGGAGAACTTGTCCATTGCACAACATCGAAACACCTTACGGTATGCACACACATGATGTGGTAGTTACAAACCTAAGGTGAGACAATTTGATGTTGGTGACTTTGTGTATCTCCAACAACAAACTAATGATATTTTGGACACTTCTTCTAGTCACACTATCTTGAGGATTAAGGCAATTAGGTCTTTAGGTGTGTTAGAGTTGCAAGGAATTGACGGACGCACAATTTGAGATCACTCCAAAAATTGTGCACCTTGCCACTTGCCGAATTTGGATCCTACCATCATCACGTCAACCTGGATTCCTCCACTTGACTATCCATGTCAAGTATGTCAGAGGACAGATGATGCTGATCAGATGTTGTTTTGCGATAATTACAATGGTGGATACCATCTTTTCTGCCTCAAACCAAAGCTCATTCAAGTTGCCGACATTTGATATTGTTCATCATGTTTTCCTACAGCACCTTGATTTCTACTCAAACCATGCCACACTTTTCCCGGCTCAAGTCTAGGGGGGGGGGGGGGGGGGATACACGAGAATTTCATGTCAACCTCCTCTTCTGTATTATATGTGTGTGTGTGTGTGTGTGCATCTCTTTTTAGTTGATTAGTTTCTACCTTTGATTGGTTTCAATCTTTTTGTTTAGTAGAGTTTCCTATGGATTTACACCCTTACGACACTATATGTCACGACACTACACGTCACGACATTTGGTGGCATTGGAAAGTTTGATTTCGGGAGCAAGTTTGAATACGCAAATGCTAGAGAAGCATCATTTAACAATCTATATGTTGTATGTCAACCTCTTTGACTATGCACATAGTGATACCACTGGTTTCCCTAATTGTCTTCAAATGTGGCCACATCATTGTAATGGCTTATCACATAATATGACATAAAATGTGTCACCATTCTCCAACTCATATGATATGACAACAAAATTGTCCCCCACTTCAACCTTTGTTTCACTTTTAATATCCTCATCCATGTTAGATCCTTTTGATTCAAAGTTAGATTCTTCCATGTCTTGCATAATGTCTCAAACCTACATGACAACCAAAATCAAAATTCAAAAAAGGTGGACATTAAAAAATAATATTAATTTATAAGTATTATTTGTAAGGTAAGGGCTTTATTACATAGAAAGAGGTGTATATTTTCTTGTGTTATATTTATGGGTTCCAATGTATGAAGCTTCCATGGCTGCACTTGTGATTTATTTTCACAAAAATCAAGGTTGTCATCCATACATTTAAGGCAAAAGCATGCAAGTTCTTTCAAATTCAATAGGGTGACATCTCTATGGGAGATTGAAGCAAAAAAATGTAAAGATCGTGTCCCTAAAATGTTCTTACAATCCCACATTGCACTCTTACCTACATCTTTTGGTTTCACCAAATGAAAGAACCGAGATACTTGTCTTTTGGCATTAGGGTAGGCAACATGTTCTTCCATTTGCTTGCTTTCACAAAATGAGACCACATCACTTGCATTTTGAAATCTTTTGCCATCCATGTTCATTTGTTGTTTTTTATTTCCTATTTAAAGACCACACCTGCACCATCATGCACCCCTTTCCCATGGCTAGAGCCAAAATAGGACCACATCATCTTACACCCATGTCATAAGTGTGTGGCAACCTTGGTTTTTTATTGGCACTTGAAGCAAAGACTTTCAAAAGTACTAGTCAACCACATCACTTACCTTTTCATTTATCCCAAACTTACTAGTGATATTTTTCCTAAAAGTCCACAATTAACATTATGTAAATAAATTTGTAGTTTCACCATAATTCAAAATTGCATAGCCCACCAAAAAGTTGTTTGGAATCTAGAAAAGAGGTTATAGATCACACTTTTTCAAATTTGCCATTAAAACTTTAAAACATAGCATTTCAAAAATCCAAACCTACCACTAACTACTAAAGGGATATTAAAGGAATCCAAATTTACCAATAACTATAATAAAGAAGTGTTTCTTTTTATTCAAAGTTGCCTTTGATTTCTAAAAGAACATTTTTGGAATTTTAGAAAAATGGATGGTTCGACTAGGATTCCATTACTTGCAACATGGTACTAAGTTTGTCTAGATTTGAATTGTGTAGCACAACCAAAAAACCACACAATGTGTTCATTTAATTAAATCCCATCTTCCATAAGATGGGTCCAGTGTAATTCAAAGCAGTGTTACACAAATAAAGTGTCATGTTCAGTGTCATCAGATATATAGTAGTGGTATTATGTCACAAGTTTGTTTTAAATGGAACTTGGGTCAACAATATACGCAGGATTCCATCTATAACAAATGTGAACAAATATCATCAATTGAAAATAGTGCCAATGCATCTCTTGAATTTTATTAAACTCTTGGAAAGTGTAATTTTTGACAAAATCTATAGCAGACAAGATTGATGTCTCTAGAAAGGTTTGGAGAAAATTTTGATATTGTTCCTGCTAGAATTGAACCACATAATTATGGAAAATAAATTTCCGCAACTTAGGCTTTAGGAATGTGTGTGTTGAAGTTTTTTTATATTGTAGTTGTAACATCTTGTTGTCAACCCCAACACGTGTTTTCCCATGGATCATTAATTCATAACATTCCCACTACATAAGTTTGGAACACATTGATGATTCTTCCTCTAGACATGTGACCAACATGTTAACCTCACATTCAGTATAACGCCTTGCAAAGCATTCAAAATTGTGCCACTATGAATCCTCCATCATAGGACAAAGTGTAGCCAGACAATGGGTGACCGTGCAGAAAACTCCCTGGCTGGGCGATTTGTGTGAACATGAGAACTATTTGGCCGCCTCTGATGATTAGTGACGGCGGATCTCGATCTCATTAGTGTGAGGGGAAATTTGGTTTGCATGGGATGCATGGGTGCTTGGCGGCAAGATTGATGAGGATTTGCGGTGCCTCATTGATGAGGGATGGAGGAAGTGATCTGGGTGAAGAATGCGAGGACGAAGAAGCTTCAGGAAGAAGCCAGCAACGGTTGGAAAGAAGATAAGTAGGAGCTGATGCAGGTTATGGGAAGGCAGACAAGGACAGAGACAAGAGTTAGACAGGAGGAGTAGAAGATGGAGGGTGGGGAGCTTCAGGTCGGAAGTAGTCTGGCTGATTTTTGAGGGAAGTAGTGAGTGGGAAGCAAGATAGGCAGGAGCTCAATGAGCATTTTGGGAGTCGGATTGCTAGTTTTCTCTTCCGCTGCGATTAGCAACCGACATGTTCTAGCTTCTGATCTAGGAACAGTTGGACCGATTAGATGATGGCAAAAGTCTGGAAGCTTGTGCTGTTGGAGTGTTTTCTGTGAAATAAAAAGACAAGAAGTTGATTTGCGAAGTCGATTGGTGTCTGTCCGTGATGTCTGGCTATGCAGATGCATTGTAGAGGTTCTGCACATTAATCCTTGAGTTGTAGCAAGTCAGGGAAACAACAGAGAGTTTGTGTCTTAGAGTGAATGTAACAGAGTCCTAGGGAGGTCGGACGGATACCTGTGGGTGTTCTGGGCGTTCCTTCTTTTTGGTATTAAAGCCTGTTGCAATCAAGTGACTGTAGCGGGTTCTAAGGTTCGGTCGTTTGGTAGGTTAGTGCATGCTGTAATAGAATGCTGAGCCATAGGACATGTCTTCATCCAGTGACGAAGATGTTCCTAGGGAATTGTTGCAGGAAATTAGGGAGCAAAGGATAACTAGAAGGTTTGATTTCAGCATTGTGCCATACGGACCTCAGAGAGGTGATGTGGTTCTACGAGCATTGGGATTTGGTGTTATTAGATTAGTGGGCATAGAAGCCGATCAAGCAAGAGTAGGGGACATAGCTGTGGAGGTAACCCACAATGGGTACTTCACCAGAGCGAGAGTTTGGTTAAAGACCGTCGATGGAGCCGGAGGATGGACATGCACCTCAGAGCTCCAGTCCAGTTTCTATTTCACTTCCTACCTTGCGTAGGGTTACTCCTGAGTTTGCCGAGAGACAAAGTAGCATACCTAGAGTGGGAGACGTCTGGATTCCCAGATCAGAGGTGTCACTAAAACATTTCATAAGATTGTATGTACCCGGTGTGGAGGACTTGTTTGCGGAAGGAGATCGCCTAGTAAGAATTGAGCACAGCGGATTTCGATCCCGCATCATCAGCTGGGGGATATGGCGAAACAAATCTGGAGGGTGGCGATTCCAGCAACAATCATCGGATGAACAACGATTCTCCACCTTCCCATCCAATTTTGAACCATTGTCACCTGTACATGAAGGAACTCAATCGGAGTTCGGTGTGTAGTTCGGCATCTGTATCAGGGTCGAGTTGCAACAAATAGGTGATTATTGATTGTGTACATTTTTCTTGTGCAGACTTTGAGTCTGTGTACAGTTTTGTAATTTTCTCTGTAATATCGACACTTCTGCAGGATGACTAATCCACAGGGTATGGACGAGCTGTTCTGGGGGCATGAGCACGAGGACGTCACCGATTGGGCTGAGAGGCTCATGATGGCCGCGAAGGTGCGAGACCTCAACGCGGACAAACTTTTCAAGATCGCGAAACTCAACCTGAGAGGCCGAGCTAGGGAATGGCTCAGGAGACTGCAGCCAGCACCGGCAGATTGGATTGAGTTGAGGACGGCAATTTTGCAGAAATATGGGAATGTGGACGACGATGACATCAGAGCCAAGCTTGATGCTATTAGACAAGAACCCAGGGAGCGAGTTCAGAGATATTTCGAACGCTTGGACAGATTCTTTCGGAAAGGCAAAATCTCTGATGCCGAACAACGGAGGAGGTTTCTGGCTAGGTTAAGGCCTAAAATCAGAAAATTGTGCATTGTTAGGAATTTTGCTGATATAGAGGAATTGATGGGTGTAGCAACTGAGGTGGAGTGGGTGCTAGGAGAACTCGGGGAGACTCCATTCGAGCCCCTCAAAGAGGAGCAAGAAGAGGGAGTGACTGAGATGACCATGGAACATCAGGTTGCCAATTTGAATAATACCCTGATCAACTTCTTCAAGGGAGGTGTGCTGAACTCTATACCACCCTTTTCTTCTAGTCAGTCTAAAGAATGTCAAATCTGCAAGGGGAGGGACCATGTAACCGCGTCATGTCCGAGGCAAATTGAACCACGGCCAAAATGCGCCAAATGTGGTATGCCGCATAGGACCGAAAATTGTGGCATCAAATGTTCTTTCTGTTCAGGGCTAGGGCACTTAGAGGACAGATGTTGGAAGAGATCTAAGGATGGCAGACCAAGTTCTGGAGCGGCGAATTTCCTTGAGGTACTGTTGGATGATGAAGTGGCAACTGCACGACAGCTTGATAAGTTTTGTGGGAATGAGAATGTATTCTCATACACTCGTATCCCAAGAAGGAGACTGCCTGTTGAAATACCACAGGCGGGTGCCAGACCATCGACTGAGGCTGCTGAAGACGACACTATCCTGAATCGGGAAGGTTCCATCAGGTCGAAGATACTGTCCCACTTCATAAAAGGGAGGGTCTCTCTTACGCCGATGGAAACCATAATGATGGTCCCAGGTGAATTGGAGCAACTGGAGAATTTGGTAAAGGTTGCTAGGAGGAAGAAGGATGCTGAACTCGAGAATACTCAGGTATTAATTGTGTCCTCAATACCAACTTTGAGGAAAATTTGTGTCAGTAAAACGCACAGGAGTAAGACTTTACATCTGTCAGTTGAGATAAACAATTGTCTGATTGAAGGTCTGGTTGACATTGGCGCTTCCATGTTGGTCATGGCGGCTGTAGTTGTCAGGGAATTGGGCCTAATGCACTTAGTGTCTGTGAAACGTACAAGACGGCTTCGGGTGCTCTTACTCAAGCACTTGGCCGCATCGGAGAAGTACCGATCAAAGTAGGAGGGGTACAGTGCAGTATGACATTCATGGTTGTTGACACAGACAGCTATGATGTCTTACTTGGGCTTGATCTCTTGATCAAAATTGGGGCAATAGTTGATGTCGAACAAGGATTAATCCAGGTCAGGCGTGGTCCTGGTACTGATGTAGAGGTACTGCCACTGACCATGGTAAATTTAATTCAGTGATCCGACCCAAAGGATGATGTCTGCAATAAGGGGACGACTGGGAAATCTGTGCTTGCGAATTTGGAAGCTGATGACGAATTGTTGTCTTGGTGTGCACCTGCCTCTAGTCCACCAATGACAACACAAGAATCTAAGTCTGAGACTAACTCAAACGAAAAGTCTGATGAGGGATCTCAGCAAGGGAGTTCAGTTGAAGTTGAATTCGAATTTGGGGACACTGGACTTGAGATCCTTGTAAGCAGTGAAGGACCACAACAGATTCTGCAGATTACGTTGCAGAACCAGACGAATGAGGTTATGAAGGAGGAACTTTCAGACGCCGATGACTACGCTGACTGGATCCGATGGGCGGCAGACGAAGAACACTGCAAACAGAACCCATCCGAAGTAGCGAACGTCACAAGAAAGTTAGTACTGCTACAGGTTCAACAGATGGATGTGATTGCCTCTAGTAACACTGTCAAGAAGGAGATCACTGAAAATCTCAAAGGGAAGGGAAGATGGGAGGACATCTCCCAAAAACTCAGGATCGATCAGGGCCTCGACAAGCTGAAGAGGCCACTGCTTTGGAAATTGTTGGATAGATACCAAGACGTGTTTACCTGGAATAAAAGGGAATTGGGATGCTGCATAGTCGGGGAGCACTCCATTGACACACAAGGATTCCCACCTTGTAGAGTGACTCCCGGACGACTATCATATTGGGAACAGGCGGAAATAAAGCGCTAGATTGATGTGTTGGTTGACCTAGGCAAGATGAAGCCTAGTAATTCGGAATACACTTGTAGGGTGACCTTGCCAGTCAAGAAGGATGGAAGCATAAGGTTTTGTGGTGATTATAGACCTCTCAATTTACAAACCAAGAGTGTCGCAACCCTAGCTTTGGGCTCGCGACCAAGGCAAGGGGTTGCAAGGTTGCGGGAGTCAAGAGGAAAGAAGCCCGGGAGTCAAAGGAAGGAAGCCCAGGAGCAAGGGCAAAGGCATTAGAAGGGTGCGGGCCAAGAGGAGGAAGCCCGGGAGTCATCACATACTCCCGGGAGTCTAAGGAAGTGCGCTCTTAGTACCGTTGGAAAGCTCTTGAAACGTAGATGTCTAAAATGGGCTCGCATTGCTCATTTGGACATCTCAAACACAAGTTATGGCCAAAAGAAGGCCTGGGAGTCAAACTGGCAGTTTGACTCCCGACCACTAAAAGTCGGGAATTGACCTCTTCCCGAGATCCGATTTGAAAGTGCGACACGGCGTTGGAAAGCTCTTGACGAGGGCTACAACTTTGCTTCAGACCGCGTCGCGATCGGACTCTGCAGTCGGGAGATATCGGCGTCCAAAGTCCCGGGACTCCAACCCGGGACAATTTCGGGACTCCCACGCGGGAGTCCCGGGAAAAATAGCCATTTGGATGCCACCTCCGTGGAGAGCTGCAGAGTATACTATAAGGGGGAAGGTGGTGGCTTCCCCCAAGTCCGGGCCGTGGTGAGTCTTGTGTGTCTGTGTTGCCCGTGGCTCATCCTAGCACCAAAGGTGCTCTAACTATGCACTAACCACTTTGTGTGGGTTTTGTGCAGGCCCGTGTGAGTGAATAAGCTTGTCAATTCTTCCTAGTCCCATCCCGGAGCTCCAACACGCCCCTCTACCCCCCCCCCCCAAGTGTTGTGAGCTAGGGAGCGGCTCCAAATTCCAACTCCTTCCGCATTGCCACATACTTGGACCCTCAAGTGGGTCTACAGGGAACTTGGGAGCGTGTCAACAGTCTAGTCATACAACCCAGTCTTAGTGATTAGGGTCGTCTTCTTCACATCCTCAGGGGCCATACGAATTTGCCAGAATCCCGACCGCAGATTTAATGTCGTAAACCAAACAGACTTTCCCAGTTGGGATATAACATCCTCAACCAGGGGCATGGGAAAGGAATCCCTCCTTGATGCGCTCCCAAGTTCCTTGTAGACCCACTAGGTCATTTATAAATTGAAAGATTAAAAAAAATTAACATTGTAAAAAAAAAATTGGCATTTTTGGACTTTTGTAAAGTCCTAAATTAGTTAAATATGTGTTTATGCCTTTCAGATCCTTATAAGTCCAAGCAAACACATCTTTTTGAACTCCTTGAATAAAGTCCAAAGCTATTTATCTTTCTCCTTTGTTAATTGTGCATTAACTTTGATGCATTGTGAATTTGCCTTTGTGCTAATATTCAACTTTACAAGCTATATATTGTTTTTTAGTCAAAGTCCAACTTGCAATATGAAGATTTTGTACTTGAATTTTAGCTAGTGTATTGTCGACTTCAATATCAACTTGGCTATGATGATAACAGGTTTCTGGATAAACCTTATCCTCAAGTGATATATTTGGTCTAACATTAAATTCTGTTGTTTTTGTTATTGAAAACACCACTTCTACTACTCCTTGATCTGATGTCCCTTGCTATGGTTTAGATTTTTCATTGATTCTGATTTCTAACATTCCAATACTCAACAATGGAATTGTTTCCTTTAATATAGTGATTGTGCCAATTGAAAACAACTTTGGTTATGTCAAAAAGATCAGATCTTCCTCTTCATTTGTTAGCCCTTCTAGTAAGTCATGACAAATATGTATTTGGGGTCTTCTGGTTTCTCCTCCTAGTTTCTTATTAACTGATGTTATTTTGACTATTCCATTACCTTGAATAGTAATCACATTATTCCCCCAATCATGTGTAACCTTTGCATCTTTGAACCAAGGTCTTCCTAACAACATAGAATAGTTAGAATCCTCCACAATGTTTTGCCAAATAGTAAATGTGGTTACATATGGTATAGCATATATGTGAATCTTCAAACTTTTGATAATTCCAAAAGGTTTTGTCATACTCTGATCTACCATTTTGAGGTGGTATGGAGCTAGTCTTGGTTTAGGTAAACCTAATTTTGTTTTGAAGTATTATGTTATGATGTTTACATTTGTTCTTCCATCTAACAAAACATCTTCAACAATGTTTTTCCCAACTTGTATTTGGATAATTACCATCTAATTATCTACTTATATAAATGCAGTGTCAACTTCAGAGTGTGTTTTAATCACTATGGCTACATTGGGCTCTAATATCAATTTAGTAACTATATTAGGTTTTTTTGGCTTTAGTTTTTGTCACATACATTTCTTAAGATGTGGTGTGATCTTCAAAATTGACCTAACTTCAAGGTATAAGTAGTTTCCATCATTTGTTTATTAACATCTTAGAATATTTGTTCCATAGATTTTTATTTTTGTTAGGTGGTGCAATTGGTTCTATGGATACCTCAGTTTGTGGTAATCTTGCCCAACTTGTACTCCATTATGTTTTCTCCTTTTGATTCAAACTTTCTGGTGGGTCTTTTGCTTGCATCTCCTTTATAGTTTTGACAAAAGATTGTTATAGTCTCTACTCTTCTTCTTAGTCAACAATAGACTTATTGATTGGCTTTTTATCCTTGAACACACGTTCCTCAATAACTTTGCTTTTGGTGATGGCCATGTTGACATCCACTATATGAATTAAAGGATTTGCAACCTTGGGCTCTACCACAACTTGTTTCTTTAAAGTTTTCATTTCTTTGTTCTTAAACATATTTTACATGTCATTATACTTAGGATGGTTAATGATCTTATGTCCAATGTCATCACAAATATGACAATAATACCTCACAGGTCTCCATACTTTGATTTATTGAATGGTAACCTCAAAAATTGGAATAACATAGTCTTCCTTTCTTTTGTTGCTATAGTCTTCAACATTATGATTTGTCTTATGACAATTTGTATAATACATTTTTATTTTCTCTATTGTTGTTTAATGTTTATAAGTTAATATAATCTTACTATTATATGGTATTAATAGATTATTTATAGCCTCTATTCAGAATTCATTTTTCATAAACCAAAATTGCTTCTTTATGTTGTTACAAGGTTTCTTTCTTTGTGCATGTTGTGGTTACATGTAAATATGGTTGTAATCTAGATTTGAAAACAATAGTTAGGAAATTATATGTTGTCATGTGTTGAAGATTATTAGCTAATTTCAATAATCTTTAATAAACTTCCACTCTTTCATTCTTCTCCTACTTCATTTTTTTCAACTACAGATAGACTTGCTCATCATTCTACACTATTATGAACCTTTACAAAAAACTAACTACAATTATGCAAAAGTACAATTTGGGTAATCTCTCGTGTAATTGTTACATCAATCAAACACAATATCTCTAAGGGTAAAACTAAATAAATTAACAATCTCTACATCTTTTGTTTCACCATTTGCTTTAATGGTTGCCTTAAAAATTATGACATGAGCATCTAGGTTAGAATCCTTCACATACTCATGATAGTTAATTAAATGGCCGACGATAAGGCATGTTTGTTGGTAATGGTGGTCTACCTGGATTGATCATTGGCAATCCAAAATATCTTGGAAGTCTTGGTGGTCTTGGTGGGTTTGAACCTCCTCCTCCTAGATCTAATGGTTGTCTAACAAAAATCTTGTCCACCTCTTTAGGCATCATGTATGCACATTAACAAGTTCTGTTTCACTTAAAGTTTAGGGTTTGGTCTTCATACCAACAATAATATGGCCTAGTGTTGTTACAAATGGAGCTTCAATAATTATAACCATAGACTAAGGCATTGCCACAAAATAAAATGGTACAGATCTCATTAGTTCCATTCATAAGTTATTGGATAAGTAACTCCAACATTGTTGTGACGTAACAAATTTGATACACAAGCTACATAAATTGGTAGTACATCTATCATAATCTAAGCTCTCATTTCCAAATGTGCTTCACTAGTTTGCATTTCACGAGGAATTATTGATGCTACTTGAGGCATTTTGTGGCATGCTGGTTTTTCTTCCATCCACGAATGTCTTTGTTCGGATTGAAAAACTATTCTAGATGTTACAAACTACTAATATATTTGATCTACACTCAAATTAATGTTGATGGCAACGCCATTTTCCATTTGTTCATGTACTATAACGAAATATAATTATCTCCTCAAACTTCTAGTTACAATTCTATTTTCCATCTTTCCACATTTTAATTCAATTTTAAACAATTTTCTGCATTAAAACAAAATGTTCATAGTTAATTACTTTGTTTAGATTTGCTTCCTTAACAAAAATTTATGATCAAGATTTGAAAAAAAAATGTAAAATATGAAATTGAAGTTGATAATCAATTTTTAGAAACAAAAATTTTAGCAACAAGACATAAACAACATTCTAAATTTCAACATGAATTCAAGCCTTGGGATGGTCACCAAATGGTAAATACGTAATCTCTATCCTATATTTTGATCTAAATTTGGACTAGAACATATAATGAAACTAATATAATAAAATCTACTTGTTTAGATCTACTCATATCTAGAATCAGAACTTTAATCTAGTTATGAAAGTATGAGAAAAACATTAAAATTTGGCTATGGATTTGAAGCTTTTCCAAAAAACAAAATATTATTGTTTCATACTTCCACAAAACTCAATGTTCTACCATAATCTTCCCCATTCTTCCTCTTCTTGCCAAAAATGATCATCTTAAAATAGTCCTAGATGATCAATTCAAATTCAAATGTTGACAAAAACTATGTAAACTAGCTAGTAATTCCTAAAACAATAACTAGGTAAGTAAATATATATTAACTATTACAACGAGTAATTACTCCATTAACAACCTAGATCTAAGACTAAAGACCATGAACTTCAAATGATCATATCTCAAGGTGAAGGTTTAAAAATTATAGAAGCATTTGTACATCTAACAATGGAGATGAAAATTTTAAGAATCTAAATTGGTCTACTTATAAAAACTAACCTCATGAAGTTAATTGAAGACTTTTAACATCTTTGATACACTCCACCTTCAATGAACCACACATATAACCATAGTTTTTGATAGTCCAAATGAATCACACCAATCCTTTTGAAACATTTTTTCACAAATGACCACCTTGCATTTTTTTGAGGACACGGTGAATGCCACCAAACACCATGGATGATATGTGTGACTGCATGAAATAATACAAATATCATAAAAGTAAAACTCTTAACCACAAATTGGACAAGCTTGAACATTGATCATCTTAATGGCACATCAAGATGGAGTAGATGGCCTTAATTGTGGCAATGGCTCAAAATAAAGGCCTACTCCTAACTTCATTTGAACAAGTTGTTCAACCAACATGGATATGAGGTCTTGGGCAACTTTCAAACTTTTCACTAAAAAAATTAATATTTTTTCATAATTAGCAACATTAGAATCGCATAGAAAATAATAAGCTTCTGTTGATCGCAACTTCAAAATGCATTATTGCAAAAAAAATTCTTCAGTCTAACATGTTGTTGTAGTTCTTCAATCTTGTTATGTGCATCATTCAAACCAAAGACTATTTTATTATTTGTGTTTACCTCAATACTTGGCATTTGAGAAACCTCAAGTCCACCCACATATTCCCATGAAGATGACACATTTTCAAGATTTGCCTTCACCCTATCAAGGTCATTTTTAACATTGCAATGAATCACCATTCTATCATTTACATGTAGGTAGGCCCTCGTTTGCTTAACTTCTTTTTGTACCAAATCATTTTTAAAAAATTTCTACTTGTTCTTTTAAAGTTCAAATGCATGCTTGTTTTCAAACCAACATTTTTGACATTTTGGAAATATTTTCCAAACTACACAACTTTGACATCTTTCCTAAACATAGTGATGACAAAGATTTGAAGAAATTTTGTGGTGTACTCCTACCTAAGCTTGGTTCAACATTAGGTTTTATGGAACACATTCCATTCAACCTAGAGGCCCCAAATGGAGGCGGCTATTGTGACCTCGAACCTCCTAACGATTGAGTTTATGTAGCTTGTATTTTCCCAACACCTCCAATAAGCACATTTGCAAATCTAAATCCAATAGTAACATTCAATGATTTTGCCACAAGTTGTGTAACATCACAAGCTTATTCCAATAAGATTAGTTGTAAAATATTTTTTTCTTTTGCAATTCGCCTTACAACTTGTAAAGAGTTGCACTTCTCATGAACATTAAATGCATAAACCACCTAGTTTGATCTAATTCCAAAAAAATTAGCCATTAATGCACGTGCAAACTCCAAGGTTATAGTGTCATTCAAAACTTTGTGTTTTTCATACATGCATGTGTATAGGTTTAGAATAATATATTGTATTTCATGTGTTGTGTGAAGCTTGAACTTCCACCTATTCTTGTCAAACTATGGGCCAAGGAATTTTGTGAATTTCTTCTTTTGAAATGTTAACATCTTTAAGGGACTTAACATCTTGACCAAAACCTATGTGTTGCAACTCTAGCCTTGGGCTTATGACCAAGGCAAAGGCTTGCAAGGGTGCGGGCCAAGAGGGAAGCCCAAAATCACATTTCATGCTTTTAGGAATGTAGGAGAGTGTGAGAGAATGAACCCTCACACTCCCAAGTGAGCTCCCCACTTTGGGAGTTGGAGTCCTGATGAACTCCCAAATATTCACAGAATAATCACAAGGGTCAAAACCCATTGGATTGAAAATTTTCTTATATCATCAAAAAACTCTTGGAATGTAAATGTTTAAAATGGGCTCACATGACCCATTTGGACACTTTAAACATAAGTTATGGCCAAAAGAAGGGTCGGGAATCAAATTGACAATTTGACTCCCGACCACTAAAAGTCAAGAATTGCCCCAATTTCCTTGCATTCAAGTGGCGTGCAACATACTGTTGAAAAGCTCTCGACAAAGGCTACAACTTTATTTTAGACCTCATCTCAATCAAAGGTCTACACACAAAGTTGTGGGCCCCCAAAGTTGAAAGTGTCCCAACTTTGGGAATTTCGGGATTCTCATTTGGGAGTCCCGAGATAAAATGACATTTGGGTGTTGGTCATGTGGCCAGGCACAAATATAAGGGGAAGGGGAAGGTGGTGGTTTCTTTCAAGTCCATGCCATGGTGAATCTTGTGAGTTTATGATTGTTTGTGGTTCGACTGAGCACCAAAATGTTCCAACTACACATTAACCAGTTTGTTGTTTGGTTTAAGTCTGTGTGAGTAAGTGAATTGCTTGTCAATCTTCTTAGTCCCATCCAGGAGCTCTAGCACGCCCTTCTACCCCCAAAGTGTTATGAGCCAAAGAGCTCGCCCAAATTCCTTCTCCTTCCAATGTCTTCACCTTTGGACTTGTAGTTGAATTCATCAAGGAGCTTGGGGGTGCATCACTCTGAACCTTTGCTAGTCCACAAAGTATTGCAAGTCTATTTTGTCTTCTTGAGAGATATAAGCAAAGGATCCATTAATACATCGCAAAAGCAAAACATTCAACATCTTTGAATGAAATTAAACCATCTTGTAAACACCGTATGTAATGAAATTGTGTGTGCATTGCAGTGTCCATTTTCAAACCCCTAAACCCTCATACCCACAAAGTTTTGCAAATTTTTTTAAATACATACACATATTGGCATGGTTATGGTGAATGGACAATGTTGCCAATAGTGAACTCATTGAGATATTCAATTTAAAAAATGTAAAAAACAAAAATGCATGATGCAAAACTTGAATGGGATTGAAGCATATACCAATGACCAAGCTTAGCTCATGAAAGGAGGCAAAACACAAGTGGTGCCAATGTTTGTTTTTGAATCGTTGAGAGTTATGTTATGCTTCACAAAACGGGAATTAGCACGCCTAAACACTTCAAGTAGCAAGCTTTAGAGTGCTCGTGAACTAGGGCAAAAAATTTCCAATAGGAAATAGAAGACATTAATGGTGTGGAGACACCCATGATACATTAACTTCAACCAATGGGAAAATAGGGAATTTATAAATACATAATGAGTTATAAATAAATAATTTTCTTGATGATTCCTAAAACAATTCTTGAAATTGTTCCTAGTGGTACCACCCAATTATACTCGCTCCCACATTAAAAATATTGTTATAAAAATCCATCCAAAAATTCAACATCAACTTATTGAGGTTATTGTGGAGGCAATGGGAAATGTATTCGCAACATGAATTGGGATGACTCATTTAAACTTTTTTGAAGTGACCTTCCCACAATGTGCCTTGAAGTTCATCACCTCACAAATTTTAACCAAATAAGTTAACATTAATTGTAGAATAAACCCCTTGGGAAAAAGGTTCTTGAAATTTTGTCCCCAAGAAGATAATCTTCATATTTTGGAAACCCTTGTTAAACATTACAAGAAGTCACGATCCTTTTGATTGGAAAAATTAGTAAAAAATATTCATGATTTTTACCTCTTTTCAACTTTAGCAAAGGATGATTTTGGACAAGTTGATTTCAACACAATTGCTTTGACTAATATATAAAAATTTTGACCAATAAATCATTGGACATTTTGATTTTGAAAATTTAAATCTTAAAAATGAAATGATTTTGGAAATTTTCAATTATCAAAAGTGAGAAAAAAATTCAAATTTGTCAAATTTCTTTTTGGTGTGTAGTCAAAATATTTGTACTTCATATCTGATTTATAGCCAGATTTGGCTAAATATTTTGAGAGATGATGACCATTTGTTTTTACATCTTCCTATGGATGATAGCCACTTTGATTGCAAACAAAAATTCCTGAATACCGTAGTAAAAACAACGCTGGTGTAAAGTGGCCTGAAAATGCGGACAGTTGTTGATGAGGAAATAAATGGGTGACAGTATTATCGACGAATGATATCATCCATGCGAAGACTGAGCCCTTCGCGTTTGTGAAATCAGGGGTGCGAGCACCAACTGGTAGAAACTAGAAACACAAGGTGATAAGCAAATGGTGAAGCACACAGGCTCGAGAAACCTGGCTGCTTCCTCTTCATTTTGAAGGAATTGTCAATTCTGGGGTGATGTAAGTTTCCTGCTCTTGCTCTCATTTGCACTTGTGGCTTTGTCCTCTTTTGAATTTGATGTTGTTTAGTGGTTTGGAGAAGCGGAGCTTGATTAGGGTTTGAGTGTCCTTCTCAAGCACATAGTGAATCTAAAATCGGTTCCGGGATTTGCAAATTTAGTTCCATGGATGTGTGTTCTGAGGATCATATGCATTCAGGGTTGCTGTATAGCACGCACTCCAGTGTTTCTCGGATGATAAAACAGTGATTGAAATTTTCTGAAATTTGGAGTGATGGGTCAATGCTGGAAAGGTATAATGGTCTGGAGAAGCAGAGGTGGATTAGGATTTGAGGTGCCCTCCTCAAGCATAGAGTGAATCCAAATCGGTTTTGGCATTTGCAAATTAACTCTATGGATGTTTATCCTGAGGAAATTCAGGGGTGTTATGTTGCCCATGGGTCTGTTATATTTTGGTTTGGATTTTCATGCTGTATGCTCCTGTTGTTGAAGTTTAAGCTTTAGCCTCAGTGGGGAAGAAGAAGTCCTTAACCCTCGATAGGAAAAGGGCCCAGGCAATTGTTTTTCTTTGAAAGATTCTACTGTGCTATGTTGCTTCTATGGTACTTTTGACTGCTATCACATTTCAAAGACAAGTTATCAAAATCCATGTTGCTGATGTTGGACTTGTTGAGTCATGATACTTTCATGTGTTGGTCTTGGCTTGGGTGCAAGTGTTGAGTAATTTATGCAGAAAATTGCAAACATGCTCCTTATCACATGACTTATTAATATCAAAGTTTGTGTCTTACAAAACCTGTATAAATTGACAATTGAGGGACACATATGAAGAATCTTGGAGGGCTCCACAGATCAGTAATGTATCAGTAAAGTAAAGGGTGCTGTATCACTGTGGGTCCATTTTGTGTTTTGATAGAAACTAGTCTTGCAGTGATCAGAAGCAGGTGAAGGCAACTATTCTGGCAATAGCAGAAAAATTCAGAAGCTCCACTGAATGCAGAAGCATTTGCTCAAACACCCTGCTGAGTGGGTGGTGGGAATGAGGGTGCTATTTCCTAATAGTTGACATTGTGAGCTGATTGTTGTTCTATAAGAGTAGTGTGTTCTGTTTGGATTATGTTGGGCTCCACTGGCTGCAGTATCTAAGTCACAATATGAATGTGTTCCCTAAGATGTATGAGGCTGTATGAGGAAGTTGAAGTGGGTTTTTTCTAGAAAACTTTCAGTGCTGACAACCTTTGTTGTGGCACCTTCACAGGAGGAAACTTTAGGTTACATAAAGAATTGTTTGCAGGTTTGAATTTCCAAAAGTCACTGAGCCTCACTTAGATGGAAGAATTGATGGGAAGATGCCTTTGATCAATAGGGAACCTGAAGTAAGTCCAGTTCAAGTTGGGGTCTTGATGGGCTAGAGGCAGTGGCTGCCTTATTGTTGAGTAGTATGAACTGGAGTGTCTCTGAAAGATTAGAAGTTATGGAACAACATACAATGTAGGACACTGGTAACTACACGAGTACTGAGGCGGAGGACAGGAAGAACACAGAGCGGGATGCTTCCATGGTGATGCCAGTGCTTCAAGTAACAGATGTGGAGCAGGTCTGTGGTTGGACTCAGCAACATGAGCACTGCAAGTAGCATGCTACGACGGCAGAGTTTGAAGGTGTTGTCATCCATGCTTAATGATCATGCATGTAACCAGTTTGTGTTTGCCTCATCACATGTTAAGGGCAGCCATCTTTTTGGACGATTTGTAGCAAATGGATATCTTTCAAGGAGCACTTCACCAAATGTGCCAAATGGGGTAACATCTGCTATTCCTTCATCAAAATTGTAGGGTCTAGTGTGGCATGCAAGTTGGCTGGCTCATGTGTGGTATCTTGATCTCTTACCTCATTTCTTCTAGCTTCTCTGTTGATGTTTGCCTCAAGCAAGCAGCTGTCTCAAGGCTTCATAGGTGGCTCAATCTTTCTAAGGTTTCTTTTCCTGTACTTTTTTAGTTTATATTGTGGTATTATGTTGGTTTGTGTATACCAGTTGGTTACTTTAAAAGCACCTTTTTGACATGTAAAACATGTACAGTATGACAGTTTGACATGTAAAACACATACAGTATTACAGTTTGACATGTAAAACACGTACAGTTTGACAGTACAAAAACATGTAACCTCTTGAAGTTCTAGCAAATGGTTTTTTGTCAACTATGTTTTTGTATGTGTTCCTTAAATCAGCTTGAACACACATGGTGAGCCTGCCAGATAGGTGTTTAGACAGAGCAATATCCAAATATTCATGATAGTTGCATGTTTTCTGTTGCAGGGTGTTCATGCTTGTACATTACTGGCAGATGATAAATATGTAGCAGCAGTGTACAGATATCGTAGATATTCAAAGGCACCACCATCTCCACATCTACCAACAGAAACACCAAAAGTACCAGCACCTTCAGATATACGTGGAGTACCACCAAAAGATCCCACTCCATCCTCTCCTTTAGGTATTCGTCTATTAGAGAGTGCTTTATGTTTGCAGAAGTGGCATTATCAAGATATCTCAACCTTGCTCATGAGGTGCTTAAGTTGTCAATATGCTCAAGTTCTCTTCATTGCTCAGAATTGCATAATAAGTTAACAAGACTCCTGTTACAAAGGATTGAAAGTGTTTCCAATTACATAGTAACAGGTTTTCAGAAACCTGGGTAAACTCTACTCTGGTTCATAACAGGGCTTTATATTGCACATCTATCACTATAAAGCCCAAGATTGTATGTGTGCTCATGCATGGGCAGGACTTGCTTTTGGTATATGTTGATTGGCAGGCAACCTGGCAAAGTTTGGTTTAATTGCGTTGACAGCTGCAGCTGTGACAGCAGTTGCTTATTGGACTTTGGAGAAAAGATCATCAAAGACTTTGTCCCGGGTATCTCAGAAGGATGGGCTGTTGGGAAGTGAGCAGAAACAGATTGGTAAGGAGAGTAGTAAAGAACCCCGAAAGGACATGGTGTTGACTGAGAGATTTCAGGCTATGAAGGAATTATATCCTTCCCATTCACACGAAAAGGAACAGGGCGTCCAGAAACCAGGGAGCTTGACTGAAAGAAAAGAGCCTGTTGCTGAGTTGCTACATATGGTTGATGGAGAACAATCACAACAGTTCCAGGATAAGAGGCAGACTGAAGAACAGAATGCTGAGCTGGTAGAGTCAAACAGGCCCAAGGAAGAGACTCTCAAGGGGTCTGTCGAGGAGATACTTCTCACTCACTTTCTGGACAAGGATGTGGAACCAGGAGTAGCCACCACATCAAAACCTCCAGGAGACAAGCCACACCTTGTGGAGGCTGTGAGTGAGCTCCAGCATGTAACGTCTTTGTGACTTTCTCAAAATTTGGTATTCAAACCTGAACTATTTTTCACGAGACTGCTGGAGCACTTAACTACATCATAAGTCTTTATTGGCATCTGTAGTTCTATTTTCAGGTCACGAAGAGTGTGAGCTCTTTGCATTAGTATGGTTTGTCACTTTCTGAACTTGTAGGCTCAGGAAAATCAGAGAACTATTCATACAGAATTTAGATTAAATGAGAGTTTTCCAAAGATAGAGCTCTAGGGACAGATCTTTAATCCCTGATACAGCACAGGCTATCAAGCAGCTTGAAAATTGCGTTTCTGTTGTTTCTATACAGATGGTGATCTAGTATCTTGTGTGTTGGTATTGAGTATGTTAAGATGCCAATGTGTGTTGCTTATATGATGCTGTATCTGTTGTGGTACAGGTTTTGAAGGAGTTTGGTTTTGGAGTTGACCACCCTGATGTCACAAATGGGTTTTCTGAGGCATACCTCCTCTTGAAAGCTCATGAAGAAAATTTGAGGAGATTCGAGGACAGCATTGTTGAATCAGGGGAACATCAGGTTAGTTTTAATCTATATGTGGATTGCCTCAAATTTGCATATTGGTTCTGGTAGTGGTTGATATTCTAAATTTTACAAGCACACATTTCCTCAATCTATTTGCTGACTTCTCTGTCTCATGCATGTGTTGACTGTCTTTTACGTCTACTTGGGCACATTATATTGGTCATTTATTTCTCTTGTGTGACAGGCGCAGGCAGAGCAATCAAGTAAAGAGGGAGGGGTACTGGTTGAAGAAGGAAGGCTTGGTTCTACAGCAGGGGTTGTTGCTCTGGGAACTGTAGTTCAAGCTGCAGAAAGCAGGCAGGCAGAGTTGGATGCTGCAAAGTTCAGTGAAATTCTTATCAGACTTGATGTGAGTAGTTCGAACCCTCTCTTACTAGATTTTCTTCTTTGGAAACATCTGTTAGCTTTTAGTGTACCAAGCCCTTCTAACCACTTCATGTATTCTTCATTTGCCATGTGGGTAGTGTTATCATTGGAGGACTGCCTGGTATGATCTACTGCACAGTATTCAAGCAAACTGCTGATACAGATCTCAGGATCTGCTGTGCACAGGGAGCTGAACTACTTGTGTGGTACTAGGTGGTTGGTCTACTCTAGTCATCTGGGCATTCAAACAATATCAGGGTCTTTCAAACTCATGTTTTCCAACTGTTTTGCAGGAAGGGCATAAAGAGGAGTTGAGGGAGGCTCAAGCACAACAGATGAGGCATGCAGAGTATGCAAGTAGACTTGAGAAGGTTCTTATTTGTGTCTTTGACATCCTCAATGTGATGCTCGGTAGTTAAAACTGGGTGGCAAAATCCAGAGTGAAGTGTGATGAATGTAGAAACCATAATGATCAAGGGTTGCCAATTCAGTTGTGAGGGAATTCATGCCTTTGCTTCACTACTTTCTGCAGGAGAATCAAGGCCACAGGTTTCTCAGGTTTGGTCATAGCTGCAATGGGAATATTATACTTGGACATAGTTGGACTGTGTTGCACATTTTCCCCATGCTGCATTCCAATGAGCTTTGTTTTGCCCTCTATATTTCCAGGACTTGGATAAGGAGAGGCTGGAGGCAGAAACTGAATTGAGTATTTTGCGTCAGAGTTCGGATGAGAAACTGCAGATTGAAGTTCAGCGGAAGGTAGTTTTTGACATGAAAGCCATGGGTATATATGCACATGCAAAACTTTGTTATAGATGGAAATATGGTTAAGATGCAGGAGGGAAGGAACTGGTGGTTGCTTGAAATCCCTAGTACTGGTCTAAAGAAGTGAACTGTGGCATCTGCTAGTGACTCCTCAAGTTATTCAGACCTCAGTTTGGAGGTGAAATACTGGACAACTGGGTTTCCTGTTAAGGATTTTGTTGCAACTTGTGGTATTGGGCCATGTTAAGTGATATTTGCCTCCTTTCTGCATCTCTCTTGAGGGCTTTGTCTCCTTAACTGTTCCCAAATGTGAACAATTCCATTGTAACACATGAAAGTTTCTGGTTGTTGAAGTGGTCCTTCTTGTTTCTTGGTTTTTGTATATGTTCGTTTGTACTTCCTGCACATGTCCTAGTTGTATAATAATTCTGGTCTCCATGCACAGTGGCAGGGGCCAATAATGCTTGCATGCGAACAGTTATAGATTTTGCTGGCCCAATGTGGAACTGTCACATGCTTGTGGTGAGATTACACACTTCTAATTGGCACTTCTTGAGCAGGAGGAGGAGTTGAGGAGGGTCTTGGAGAAGATGAAGCTGCTTGCCAAGGTGGAGGTTGCTGCAGCTGTGACCCAGGAAAAATGCAGACAACTTCAGGAATCTCGAATGATGCAAATTCAGGTAACTTCAATTGGGCTTTTTATGTCTCAATGTGGTTGGTGGGAAGAGAATATATTTAAACTTTGACTGTTGCTTCAAAAGGTTGTACACATTGTGTTTGACCCTTGCAAGGCTCAAGTTTTATGGGATTCAACATACCAGCTCTTACTCTGGTAAAGTTGTGCAGCTAGGAGCACTTCAATCAGCATTTAAGACACAGTCAGAGGATGCAAAAGTCAGTCATTCCACCCACAAGCTAGCCATGGTACAGCCTTATTTCATTTGGAAACAAAAGCTCTGGCTTTTAGTGAAGTTCACCTTTTGAATAGGTTTCTTCTGTAGGTGTGTAGTTTCTCCTGTTTTGTTCTCTCCATAACGAGTCTCTTCAATGTACTAGGGGATAAATCATGCACTTACAAGGACTTTTGAATCCAGCTAAGGACCCCTGCTACAGTAACTGCGAATTCAAAACTTTATTTGGGACAGCCACTGGATTGTGTGAATGTATTCTAGGAAAGGTTTGGTGTTTGAGGGCCATGCTTTTCTCATTAGGGTGAAGCTGATGATGTTCACAGGGAGCCATTGCTTTAAAGGAGGCTATGATGAGAGGAGATCCTATAGAGAAGGAAGTGCAGCTTCTTTTGCAGTCTTCTGGGGGCTCTGGACATGATGCTCTTGTGGATGCTGCCCTCATTTCATTGCCTGAGGATGCCATCAAAGAAGGCACTTGGACCCATCCTCAGCTCCACAGCAAGGCCAGTTTCCTTGTGCATTTCTCCCAGATCCTTGTACTGTCAGTTTTGCTTTGGAACCTTAAAATCTTACAGCTATTGCAGCGCCATCTGACACTAAGACTCTCGGTAACTCAAGACTCTGAGGCCTAGATGCAAGTTTTCTGAATGTGGATAGGGTCTGCCTTACCTACTCCTTTTCATGTCAACTTGTGTCCATAGATGGTCATCATATCTAGAATCACAGGAAGTCTACTAAATGTGTCTCCCTACTTTTTCCTCCCTGCAGTTTGTGAGCTTGCAGCAGTCATTGAGAGAGCTGGGGATGATTCCTGCCGGAGGGGGAGGAATGTTTGCACACCTCATTGCTCGTACTGCTTCTTCCCTAAAGGTATGGAAAGAATCATGCCAGTGAGGTCACCTTGGTGATCTATGTTAGAGGACCACTTATTGCACTAAAATCTGGATAAGATATGTTAACTGTATTGTTATACTGAGCTGTGGAGAACAGCTGTAAAACTATGCATCAGAATGACAAAATTGCCTTACTATGAAGGCCTTTTTCAGACTTTTGAGGTGTGGCTCAACTTGAAGGCAATCTGCTGGTTTCTGAACTGTAAGTTGAGTGTGTAGTAGTCTGCAGAAACATAGAGGAATGTCATGTGATCGAGGTCAAACAGATCCTGAACAACAAAAATGTTGAGCCCACAGTGATCTGAACTTCTTGTTGAACAGTCATACTAGTCTGACATTCTGTTATGTTGAAATCCTGTTTGAATACCAAAGTCCCTGATGCATTTAGAGGTAAACCTTACTGTTGTGGTTTCATGTGGTAGGTGTGGGATGAGGTTGATGGGCAAGGGTTGGAGGCTCTGATAACCAAAGTTGAAAGGTGTCTGGAACAAAATAAGCTTTTGGAAGCTGCAGATCTATTAGAGGCAAGGTTGAAGGGGACAGAAGCTGAACATGTAGCTACAGAATGGGTTCACAAGGCACGAAATCGTGCTGTAACAGAACAGGCCTTGTTGATGGTTCAGTCGCATGCTATTGCCTTAGCTTGTGCTGAGGCATGAATGTGGTTGGCAGAGTACACTGTCTACTCTTTTTTATTTTACTAAAGATTTGTGCAGATGTAAGTGGGTGGATGAAAACTAGTGCAGTGACCCATGGCCATGATGAAAATCTGTATGTTGAGAATTTCATGGTGAGGAATCCTGGTTTAGATCTTATGAGTTTGACCAAAGACAGACTCCAGCTTGGCCAAAGACAGACTCCAGCTCATTGAGGTCCAAGTCTGGAGCAGTCTCTCCACAATGCAAGATTGGCAGATAAATATTCATATCACCCAACCTCTCTCCAATCTTTGTATCTGTGTGGACATTTGCCAATCTGTGTGGGCAAGGATAACTAAACCTTCTGGCATGGAAACCTACACAAGTGGTGTCAAAGGGGAAAGAGTCTTCATACCTATTTTACTGGTCATTGAACCTGTTGAGAGCCACCTGAATCTTTGTTTTTAACACTGATTATTGAGATGATAGCTTTCAGAACCTTTTTGGCACCTTAGTGGCTGAGTGGGGCTTCAGGAGTTCAGTCATGTCCTCCAGTTCAGAACAGGAGACCAGGGGGTATTTCCCCCACCAACACAGGCCTCTTAGTGGCCATAAAATTGTTAGATTTGAACTCTGAGACCCTGATTTAGTGCAAGCATGGGATACTTCTAATACTTAGAAATAATTTAAAGGAATTTTGGGATTTTTACCATGGTACCAACCAGGCCACCCAAGGCCACTTCATGAATCTCAAAGGAAACAACCCTGTAATTACAAATTCTGGCATTAAAGTTATCTGTAAAGTCACCCTCTCTTTCACCCACTATTGCCTCGTTGGGCGGTATCTGCGAAAGTAAGGAAAATTTATTAAATCTTAGTATGAAATGTTGAAATTCAGCATTTAATGCGCAAGGTTCGAGAGTAATTATAGTAGTTGTACAGGTAGGAGCAGTGAAAATATGTGTAGTAACAGTCGAGGCGCTCAGGAAAAAGGAAAGAGGGGATGAAGCTGAGTTTACCACCAAAATTGGTGGAAAAACTAGTTTGGGTCCCAGTTATTTTGTTTTGTAAAATTTTCATTCCCAATTATGGGTTTGATGGCCTACTATGCCGAAACTGGCCATTCTCACCCCCTTAATCGCCTCACTTTACAAATGACTTTATTATATGGAGAAAATCTTAAACCCACAAGTCCCACACCTATTGTGGGGCTGATTTCGCCCAAAATTTAAGGCACATGCTATTTTACTGTTGTGGCTGGAGATGATCTCAGAGCATCTGCACTGCTGGGGTATAAATCCTGCGAAATCCCTAAATTGACATGGTTTTGGAAAAAACCTCAAAAACGCTAGTTCACTGCAGACCCACCAATGACAAGTCAGGGAAACGTGGCTGGGGAAATTTGAGTCTGTCCTTGCAAAATGGTTGAATTCCCAGGGAGTTTTGTCTCTTTGTTAAACCCCACAAGGCTACAGAGTGGACCAAGTCATGAATTATCTAAGGTTTTTGGCGCATGCAAACTGTTTGTTCAATGTTTGTTTGTTGAAAGAGAAGACCGTTGTGGTGAGTGCCGTTGCTTTACTCATACACCTTGTTGTCCAAGCATGCTAATGTTCATTAGTTTTCCAATGTTGTGCAAGATCAATGTAGTTATTATTAGTGAGGTAGAAAGCTATGAAAGCATGGAAATTGTAGATGTTGCAGCACGTCCTTTACAAGGGAATCAAAGTAGCAATTCTAGTGATGATGAATTGGTTAGGTTGTGTAGAGCATGGTTGAACGCTAACCAAAATTCCACGAAGGGTGTGGGGCAAAAATCTGATCATCTATGGGGCTTCAGTGACCCAGCACCATCCAAAAAACCCCGTTCTGAAATTTCATGGATGGGATGAAACTGTCCCCAAGGGGGCAATTTACATGGTCAGCAGTTTTCCTCATACTTTTTTTCCCCAGCTCACTGTTTTTTCTCCTGGGCCTCCCTTTTGATTAATTTGTTTTGGGTCACCCCTGACCCCATATTGTTTTTGGCAACTCCTACCTACCCCTCCAACCTACCTACTGCCCTTCCTAGCTCCCTTCTTCAGCCCTTCCTCCCACCTTCCCATCTTCGTCCCTCCTTCTGCTTCTTTCTACCTCATTCCTTCCTTGCGCGGTCAAGTCCATCCCTGCTGCTTGAGAAATAGGGACAACTTCAGGTTGTGAGCTTGCATTAGGGTTTTGGTTTAAAGGCTTTGAGTTTCCACAACTTTAGGAGCCTGGAAAAGGGAGGGCTTTCGGGAGTGTGGAGAGGGGACGAGCAACCCGAGGCAAGGCCCTTGAAGGTAAGTTTCCTCTCCCTTTCTTTCTTTCTTTCTATTGTGTCATTTTTGTTTGTTGCAGTGCCATTCAATGTGAAAAGGAGGATGATACAATGACACACGATTTTTCGCATTAACGTTTTCTCTTTTCTTTTGGTAGCTCCATTCAATGTGAAGAAGAGGAGGATGATGACAACATGTTGCTTGGGTGTTGTTGTCATTTTTGGTTTCGCTATTACACAACTCCGCGGCAAAGAGGACAATGACACAAAATTTCTTACATTGTCATTTTTTTGGTTGTAGCTCCATTCTATGTGAAGAAGAGGAGGACAATGTGCTACTTGCACGTCAATGTCATTTTTGGTTTTGTTGTAGCGCAGTTCTGCGGCAAAGAGGATGATGACGCGCTACTTATGCATTGTTGTCATTTTTGGTTTTGCTATAGTGCAACTCCGTGACGAAAAGGACAACACAAGATTTCTTGTGTCATCATTTTTATTTTTCTTTTAGATATAATGCCATTCAATGTAAAGAAGAGGATGACAATGACAATGTGTTGCTTGCGCATCATCATTGCTTTGGTCGTTGTAGCATAGATCTAGAGCAAAAAGGATGATGACATGAAATTTCCCACATCATGTTTAATTTTAATAGCTCCATTCAGTGCAAAGAAAAGGAGGACGACAATGGCGTGTTATTTGTGCATCGTCATTGTTTTTGGTTTTTCTACTACATAATTCTATGATGAAGAGGATGATGACATGAAATTTCTCGCATTGTCATTTTTTTAGTTGTAGCTCCAGTCAATGGGAAAAAGAAGACGACAATGATGCATTGCTTGCATGTCATTGTTGTTTTTAGTTTTTTGTATCGTAGCTCTACAACAAAGAAAATGATGACACGAGATTTTTCGTGTTGTTGTCTTTTTTTGGTTGTAGCACCGTTTAATGCAAAGACAAGGATGACGATGACAACACATTACTTGTGCATTGTTGTCATTTTTGGTTGATATAGCACAATTCCATGGCAAAGAGGACAACGACGCAAGGTTTCCCACATCGTTGTTATTATTAGTTTTTTGTTGCAAACTCCATTCAATGTGAAGAAGATGACAAGGATGATGTGTTGGTTGTGCATTGTCATCAGTTTTCTTTTGCTACAATGCAACTTTGTGGTGAAGAGGATGATAATGCGAGATTTCTTGTGTCATCATTTTTTTTTGTTGCAATGCCATTTAGTGTTAAAAGGAAGACAATGATGATAATTGCATCATCATTGTTGTGTTTGTTGTGGTTTTTTTTTTTTGAGGTGCGTCCTTCAAGGACAACAACCACAAGCAACAATGATGAGGGTAATAACGTTCATCGTCGTCTATTTTTTCACTTGCTACCTTCAGGGAGTGGTTATGTTCTTAATGGTCTTATGCTTGGCATTTGCTGCATAGTTGGTGGTTGTATTCTTTTTTTTTTTTGCTATAGCTAATGGTAGTCCTTTTTTGTCTTTTGCTATAAATTTTTGATAGTGGAAAATGAACCAAGAAGTAAAATATTATGTTGTTTGTGTTTTGTTAGATGCAAACTTGAAAGAAAGCAAAGAATGTTGGAGCAAATCAAGAAGTTTCAACAAAAGTTAAAGATGGCATAAGAGGTGTTAGGAATGAAAAACATTTGGAGGTTGGGGTGATGGGATGGCAAGCGAGTGTTGAAGATGTGGTTCCATTGGTTCCAAATGAAATTGTTGAGGAGGAGCAAGTGGAAGCAGGTGAAAATGTTGGGGAAACATTTAAGGGAGATGCTGATCAAATTGAGATGGATTTGGAAAGAACTATTTTGATGATAGAGGACCAAGAAAATGTAGTTCCTATGCTCCATTGCCGAAACAAGAGAATGCAAATGAGGATGTTGAACCTCATGCACATATTTATGGAGATGACATAGCCACTGAACTTCACTTATTATAATTATTACCCCACCCACCCTCTCAAATGGAAAGGATGGGTGGGGTTTTTTTCGGTCAAATTTGTGATTGTAATACCTTTTTTAATTATGGTCCTTAAACCTTTGCCTACCCCACCTTCCTTCTCCATGTGAGAAGGTGCATGGGGCATTTTTTTTTAGTCTAAGTTTGTAGGCAATACATTTAGGCTTTGTAGGTGATATTGTTATTTTTAGGGTTTGTTTCATTTTATGCCAATTTTAACACTAAATTTTAGTAATACCATCATCTTTTGTTTTTGTTCTTTTATTTTTTTGTGCAAGACCTTCATCATGTGTTATAATCTTTTATCTATCTATGCAATACCTTCATCGTGTAAAGCATAACCTTCATCCAAAATGTTAATTCACATTAGGTTTTTTGTTTTTGATTTTAGATGTGGTTGCCCCTCCTTCGGTTTCGCTATAAGGTGTCTATTGGGCAAAGGATGGGCCCAAATTTGCTTATAGGGTTGATGAGCGTGATGCATTTTATATGGTTAAGTACATTTGTAGGAGCACCACAATGTGACCATGGAGCCGAGCAAGCTTAGACGCCCATCTAGTCAAGAAGAGGGCCCATAGCATCAAAATCATGTGGCCATGAATGCGCAGGTCTTAAGCAACCCTTTGGCCCAATTCCGTCATAATGAGCAGAAAGCAATGGCTAAGGCTAGGAGGCACACAAACTTAGAGTGGGATAGGCTTCAAGTTGGTTTGCAATACACACCTAAGGTTCCTAAGCCCACATTTGTTAAACTAGCCTTTAGCCACATTCTTTAGTTTCTTGGCATGATTGCATGGGGTGTGGGGGCCATCCACCTCAACGTGCAAACCAAGTTGGAGCACAATGAGGACCTTGCACTTGTGATTTGAGTAACTCGAGTTGCTAGGTATGCAAAGGCACTTGGATGGAACATAACTAAAAGTATGCAGTAGATAAGACAATGTGATATAAGGAGATTGGCCTCTTTATGTAATACCATGATTTTAAAATGATTCATGGTCAGTAAGTTTTTAACAATGCCATAATTAATTTTAGGTTTCAAAAGTTATATGCAATATGTATTATATTGTGTTATTTGTTTTAAAGTTTGAAGTTTCACTAGGGAGGTGTTTGTGGCTAATGATGTGGACACAACATTGGCCAATCACAAGGTATTTATGCGACACCACGCCTATGATGTAGAGGTTGCATCAACGTGAGACAAGAGGGCCAATCAAATCCCATCCCCCTTTGGTAGTGATACATATTTTATCCTAATTTTGATTAGGGTGTTGTTTTAGTCTTCAAGATTTAGGGTAACAATTTATCTTCGAGGTAACCACATATTTACCATTATGACATGTTCCCCATTATAAGGTGGGATTGCTTTGGACTTGGTCATTTTTTGCACATTTCTGTAACATGTTACCCATGTTTTTTTATTTAAAGCATTTTACTTTCACAACATCTTGTGTTAATAGTTAAAAATACATTTTCACATATTTTTATATGTATGTTTGATGAAAATTATCAAAAAATTGATTCTAATTTTACATTAAAACCAAAAACATATTTCTTTGCCCTAAAAAAAAAGGTTCAAACCTAGAAGGAAAACAATACCCTCGAGAAGGTATTTTGTAAACACATGTATTGAATTATTTTGGTCCAGGCTATTGGAAGGGTATTGCTTGTGCCCAAAATTATTCAATGCACATGAAATACCCCTATTAAAGTATATTAAAATTGCTTTGGTCCCATAACATATTAAAAAAAATCCTAGAAGGGTTACAAAAAAAAAAAGGATGTTTTGCAACTAGCTTTGTAATTCAATTTTTGAGTTGCAAACGACACTTGCAACTCACTATATTTATACACCATGAATGTTAGATAAGTTGCATGAATTGCAAAGTTGCAACTCATCATATATACGATGCAACTCATTGCAATTCAATTGTAACTCAATCAAAACAACTCATTTTCAACTACTATTCAACTCCATTATAACTACACCCATGATGTCATGTTGACGTCATTAATTGTCATCCGTATATTTAAAATCTAGCACACGACATTATGAAAAAAATTGGACATAATCTTTTTTGAAATATTGAACTCCATCATCCATTATGATTGTTAATGATAGTTTGAAATTATAACATGTGGCAGAATCAAAATTTGTCACATGGCATATTAATTATATTTTGGAAAAAACATAAAATAATAATAAATTTATTTTAGTAGCTAGGTAGGTCATACATAACCATAGGTACATAGGTTGGTAGGTTTTAAGACCTACCTACCTACTTACTTACCTGGGTAGGTAAGTAGGTTAAAAACAGAAGATTAAATGCACTAAAACATATCCATGAAATCTTTTATTTTATTTTATGTTTTTCTTTTAGGTTAAGTTTTTTTCAACTCATCCCAAAATGACACATGTATTTTAATGTGAGAACACAAGACAACAAGCCTTTTTTATATAATTTGTAACATGGATTTGAAAACAAAGCATATGGGTTAAATCTTTTAGTTGTTCATTAATTACAATTGAGTTGTAACTATAACACTTAAGCGTTCAAAGAAGGCCAAATCCAAGGGGAACGATCCATTGTTTTTGGTGTTTAAACAAAATTTGAAGCCCTCCTATTGGCATGTTTAGTGCACTAAAAAATGTCAAAAAAGAAATAGAATTGAAAAAATTATGGCCCTTCAAAGTAGAAGGGGTCAAGACTTCAAAAAAATAAACCACCAAATGCTACAAAGGCCGGTTCCCAAACACCCACAAAATTCCTTATATGTCACTATATTGTTGTTAGAGCTCAAAGATGATTTGTAGAACTTCAAGTGGTGTTCATATAACACTTTAAATCATATAAAATGAATCATAAATTAAAAAGTTATGAGGTTTGAAAGTAGGAGGGGTCCAAAGAAAACAAAATTAAAAAACATGTTTTGTAAGTTGGAAAACTTATTTCTTTTCTTGTTATTTTTTGATTACTCATTTTCCTTTACACCTCAAAAATGAATTCTAGAACTTTAAGTAACACTCCCATAACATTTTAAATCATTCAAAATGAAACACATATGATGAAAATATAAATAACTCATGAATATGTATTCTTATTAAGGCATAAGTAGCTATATTATAGTCACAACATAGTTGAACTTTAGTAGTGGCACACCACTGGCCATATTAATCATATTAGTGAGAATCATAATCGAAAACTAAATGTAAATATATTCCATAATGGGTGGTGGAAGATGTGAACACGTGATAGGATCGCATGTATATACATTGTACATTATTTGCAACATATTTGTTGTTTTAGTGACGCATTTATAATAGTTTTAAAATAGTTGTCACATGCAACTATAATGCAACTCTTGAAAAAATCAAACATGGTTGACTACATATGTATGTATGATGTGTATAAATTATTGTATAAAAAACCCATTTTCAACTCACTTGCAACTATAATACAATTAACTAATTTTTTAATGTGACAATTTATTTATTAATACACCATATTTCTAAAGGGATAATTGCACAATAGTTGTAATACCCAAGGGATATTTGCATAATAATTACATATGAGTTTTTTTTTAGTTTTAGTTGTAGGGTAATGTGGTTTTAGAGGACACGATTTCTCATAATATGTATCATATAGCCATACCAAAACCTAGAAGCAAAGTAATACCCTATTTGGGGTTTTTTGCAAACACCATGGGCTCCTAGAGTGCCCAAACAAAACTTAGAAGGAATGAAATACCCTCATCAAGGTAATTTGTAAACACCATGGATTGAATTTTTTTGGTCCAAACTATTGGAGGGGTATTGCTTGTGCCCATAATTACACAATGCATGTGCAATACTTCTCTTAAGGTATATCAAAAAAATTTGGGCTCCATCACATATCCATTGATACCTAAAGGGGTATTGCATAGCCATACCAAAATCTAAAAAGAAAAAAAATGCCTTATTGAGGTAATCTACAAACACCATGAGCTCAATTATTTTGGTTCGAGCTATTGGAGGGGTATTGCTCATGCTCATAACTATTCAATTCACATGCTTGCGATATCACATAAAACCTTTGGGCTCCATAACATATTTTTTGGAATTTGGAAGGCTATTGCATAGCCCTAACAAAACCTAGAAGGCAAATAGTACTCACGTCATTTTGCGATAATATCGTAAAACATGAAACAAAAAATGTTTTTTTAAATATTTATTCCATGTTCATTATACGATGCTAGACATATTGATCTAGGGAAGTGAAGGTATTGCAAAGTTTTTCACATTGATGTTAGAAGGTCCACTTAAACAAAGTTATGAAGTTTAAACGTAATATCTATATCATCTTGGGATATTTACATTCACCTTGAAACTTGGAAGGGTATTGCATAACTTTACGAAAACCTATAAGCAATACAATACCCACACCATATTACAATAATATTTTAAACCATGGTGCAAATGAAAGTATTGTCAAATTACAGTAGTCATTCGATTAAATCCGCATTTTTTTAAGTCCGCATCGCGGATAAGTCCGCATTCTGTAGGGCTAAAAATGCGGATCAACATATACGGAAGTGTTTATTGTGATCGTGTAAATCCAAAATCAAAAATCGTCATCTGCCTACTTCCATCAATTTTTTCTCGCGAAATCTTTGAAACTGCTTGCTGAATGGTATTTTTCACTGAAAACATGCTGTTAATTCCTACAATCAAGACATGTTCACACTTGTAGTTGTGACGTGTTTTGGTGTTACACTATACCTATTCAAAGAGATGAGCAGTATAGGGCTAAGTCCGCAACATTCGGATAAGTCCGCATTAGGACGCCCAGATCAAGGTGCGGACTTAACCGAATGACTACTGTAGTCACATTGAAGGTAAAAGGTAATGAATTTATCATTGAAATGAGGGAATTGCAATTACACATCAAACTTTATTGAAGTGACCCTATACCATCAATGTGGCCAATATTACAATACCTTCATGTACATATACCAATGATTTTGCATTGGTCCATTGAACAATTATTATCATTTATGAGTTTGAAAATATCTTTCAACTATATTTAATGTTTATTTAAAATTCTGAACATAATTTTTAATAAAATATTATATATTTAAGGATGCAAAAAAATTAATAAACTCACACATTAATTAATTAAATATATCATTATTTCATATATTGTAAATTAAAATTTACAAATAATAAAAAAATTACATTGACCAAACATACATAATATTAAGTATTTATATTTTAAATTCATTTAAAACCTATATTCCTAAACCTTAAATCCTGATTGAAAGGATATCATGGTTTTTTTAATAAATGAAAAAATTGGGTCATTACTGAAACCAAATATTAAAACAAAAATTAAATGAAACACAAACACATTTTACATATTTGGGGAATTTTTAATTTTCTTTGAAAATTAAAAACATCATAACCAAATTACACTACACATAAAAATAATTATATATATATAGGGTTAACCTACTAGCCTATTACTTATGTTAGGCTAGGTTTTTTAGTTTGGTTAGTGTCAACACCTTAGTCATTTGGACAACCTTAGCTATCAACTTTTGTTGTAATTGCCAATTCGTCTTGTGTTTACGCATGCATCCATATGGTATGAAAAATGTTCATCTTAACAAATATCCAATGTGCCTCTCTAATGGTCACTTGACCTTCATGCTAAAAAATAATAGATAAAAAAATCACAAAAATCACAATATTTTTGAAAATTAGAACTATAACTAAGAACAAAACTAGAGTTAGAAGTAAAAATTAAAAATTAAAAACTATAACTAAAACAAAAACTTGCATATTATTATGGCCATTGATGAGGTTATTATTGTAATTTTGTTGTTGCAAAATTTGCAAAGGATATGGTGTGATAATATCTTTATTTTGAGCTAATTGATTATGCTAATGAAGCCCCTATCACAACAACATCCATAATTTTATCATCAAATATTGTCAAAGTCTTTCCTCAAATGGTTGGTTCCTTCCATGATTGATGACGAGGCCAAGTTTTTCCCAACAAGCTTTTTCAAGGGATTCATGGGTCAGTTATTCATTTGAAACAAACTTTGTGTTACATGCATGATTGAAATGATTCAAGTGATCAAAATTCAAAAACCCTAAGGGATGCAAAAACCTAAGGAAAGATTATGGGTGCTCTCAAAATGAACAGGGGGCATACTAGAGAAGAAGTGAATGGGTGGGTGGGTTTTCACCATTTTCTTTTAACGATGATTTTTTGGCAACCTGGGAGTTTGAACTACCATTATAGAAAGAGGACGGATGGCAACGGATGGCAACAATTCATGGGTTATAGATTCTTGGTTGTTTTATTCCAATTACTATTGTGTTTCTTGGATGGTCAAATCATGTTTAGCTTTTCAAGGTGTCAAAAGCATTGCATAACAACTTAGCCTTCACAAAACTTCCGAATCCACACAACTTTTAGCATGGCTTTTAAGAGCCTTGCAATAGGATCAATGTCTACATATAAATACCTCTGAACCACCATCCCTAATTATAGTAGGGCTTTGAGACCTGTACTAATACCACCAAAGAACTCTACTAATGTAATTCCTTCTTTAGGTGGTGTCCAAGTGATCAACTGACAAAGTATTGGCTTAATCGGTTTGCCATGGCTCTCCATGTTCTCAAAACTAGACAAAGCTTTGACCAAGGGCTCGTGAGCTACTTTGAACCTCTGTAAAACCTCTAGTCTATGTTGAATGTCAATAGGAACCACCTTTAAGCTTTCAGTAGCTTGGGCGTAAGTTATCTCATCTTCATCTCCCTCTATCCACTTGTGGCTAATTTGTTGGATGTAGGAAATGGTGTGTGTTTCCTTGAGCATATAGTGGTGAGCCATAGGACTATGGTTCCCATGTAAATCAAGGGGTTTGTATCCCAGGTGGTGGCCATTAGTCTCCCAATCCACTTGGTAGTACGCATGCTCGAACCAATTATCAATTGTGAAACTTGGTGGAAACATGGCCTCTTGCCCAATGAGCACATCGTAACTGGTGGCATTGGTGACTAAACATGTGACCTACAAGTAAAGCTCCTAATCTGTGCCTTCATTGAAATTAAATGCAATCAAATCTGAACTCTCCCCAATTACGTATTCTACGCTCCCACTAGCGGTGTGAATTTGCCACATAGATTTTCGTAGTTTGGAGTCGAGCATGCCCATCTTCTTGGCAAATTGAACTCCAAGAATTACTGGTTGGGCACCTATATCAAGAAGTACCACTTTAGGTGTATGTTTTCACACCTAGATCGCTAATTTAATATTGTCGACAATGGCTATTCCAGTGGCGATGGAAATTCTCTCACTAGGCACTACCTTCGGAAATGAATGAGAGATTTTGTGGAGAGAATGGCTATCCACAACGCCTTTGCTAAGTAACAAATCCACAAGTGAGGTGTTCTTAGCTTTCTTCTGATATGTGAATGTAAAATTAGAAGTAGGAGAGCCCACTAGTTTAGCCATGCTAGAACTAGTGACTAGACCACGAACACCATCTGTAACAGGTGAGCCAATCAATGTCTCTCCAAGGTGTTGGATGGAAGCCCTATAGCATGTGGATCCGGGATTGGTAGATGATCTGATGTAGTGTTTAGGGTATCCTTTAGTACTACAATTATGTCCCTGGTGTTTAGTTGTAAATCTTGAAAATTAAACAACAGTGTACTCACAAGCTTTCGAACCACTTCATGCGTTTGAAGTTGGCACTCCATAAGCTTGATGTACATGTATTCCTAGGATAAGAGAATTTGATGCCCTAACAACTTCTAGTGTAGTAGTCTCCTCCCCCCTTGCCAACAAGGTGCTTTCTTCTTCCGTGTTGAGAGGACGAAAAGATTGTGGCATGATTGTTTGAGCTCCTTTAGCCTTGGTAATAGGACTTGGACCAGATGCAAGTCCATCAGTTTGAATTACATGCCTAGTGGTAAAAACTCAAGGTGCCACAGTAGCCTAGTGTGCCGCAAAGTAGGAAGGGCAAAAAGAAGTAGTAAATTCTGGTGTAAGACGAGAATTATGTGCACTAGAAAGCACATATTCCCCAACCATGGCATCATGTGAAAGGCCATAGAATGACCTAGGAGGTCCCTCCCTTGATCCTGAACCCTGTACAAGTTGGGCATGATCAACTGGTTGGGAAGACTTGTTTTTTAGATTAGCAAGTTGGGCCCTCAATGATTCAAGTTCATTTTGCAGAGTTTGAACTTGAATGGCAAGAGCTTGAAGCACCTTCGTCTTGTCAACATTTTGGTCCTTCTTCTTAACATTCTTACTAGAATTACCATTGGTGGGTAAAGCCTGAGTGGAAGGTTGAAGTGCCTTGGCTTTTGGTTGAAGGGCAATGGATGTTGGTAGATTTTGTCGTGGTAATCGTAGTTGCTTCTGTTTCAGGAACTCAGCAAAACAAATAGCTTCCTGATGTCCTTCTTTCCCACAATAATCACAGAAGATATCCTTGGAAAAAATGTTGCACTCACTAACTTTGTGGGCAGGGTTGCCACAATAGTTGCAAGAAGAATGTGATGATCTAGTTGGCGCAATTGGTGGAGGCTGAGGCCTTGAAGTGATGGAGGCCTCAAAGTATTTGACGCACTCCCAACTCCTCAAAGGACCTAAATTTGGGCCCAAGTAGGAAACAACGGAAGAAGGAGCCGGGGCACGCTCCCTAGCTCACAACACTTTGAGGGGTAGAGGGGCGTGTTGGAGCTCCGGGATGGGACTAGGAAGAGTTGACAAGCTTCACTCACTCACACAGGCCTACACACAACCCACACAAAGTGGTTGGAGCACCCTTGGTGCTAGGACAAGCCACGGGCAACACGGACACACAAGACTCACCACGACCCGGACTTGGGGGAAGCCACCACCTTCCCCCTTATAGTATACTCTGAAGTTCTCCACGGAGGCTACATCCAAATGACTATTTTTCTTGGGACTCCCAAGTTGGAGTCCCGAAACTGTCTCGAGTTGGAGTCCCAGAACTTTGGACGTTCATATCTCCCGATTATAGAGTCCGATCGTGACGAGGTCTAAAGCAAAGTTGTAGCTCTCACCGAAAGCTTTCTAACTCCGTGTCGCACTTTAAAATCGGACATCAAGAAGAGTTCGATTCCCGACTTTTAGTGGTCGGGAGTCAAATTGTCAATTTGACTCTTGGCCCTTCTTTTGGCCATAACTTGTGTTTCAGATGTCCAAATGAGCAATGTAAGCCCATTTTAGACATCTGCGTTTCAAGAGCGTTTCAATGATATAAAGAACGCCACAAGAAATTGAGTTTTGACCCCTGAAATTGCTCTCTGAAGTTTCAGGAGTCCACTAGGACTCCATCTCCCAAAATGGGAGTTGCCTTGGGAGTGTGGGTGTTCATTCCCTCACACTCCCTCACACTTTTTTACATTCCCGGGAGTATGTGATGTGATTCTCGGGCTTCCTCTTGGTCCACACCCTTGCGGCCTCTTTGCTTTTGGCTCCCGAGCTTCCTCTTGGTCTGTATCCTTGCAACCCCATTTGCCTTGGTCGCGAGCCCAAAGCTAGGGTTGCGACAGTATTGGCCTCATAGTGTGCATGAGCCAATTCTAGTTTTTCTGAAATGTTGTACACATCGAGCAAAGTGTACGAGTCTCCAAATTCTACAAAAACTCGTTGCAAAACTTGCGTTTGGAGTGTTAAAGTATCTTCTTGTTGCAACCCTAGCTTTGGGCTCGCGACCAAGGCAAGGGGTTGCAAGGTTGCGGGAGCCAAGAGGAAGGAAGCCCGGGAGCAAAGGCAAAGGCATTGGAAGGGTGCGGGCCAAGAGGAGGAAGCCCGGGAGTCATCACATACTCCCGGGAGTCTAAGGAAGTGCGAGGGAGTGTGAGGGAGTGAGCACTCACACTCCCAAGGCAACTCCCATTTTGGGAGAGGGAGTCTCGGTGGACTCCCGAAACTTCAGAGTGCGAGTTGAAGAGTCAAATCTCAATGGATTGTTGCGCTCTTGGTACCGTTGGAAAGCTCTTGAAACCTAGATGTCTAAAATGGGCTCGCATTGCTCATTTGGATATCTCAAACACAAGTTATGGGCAAAAGAAGGGCCGGGAGTCAAACTGGCAGTTTGACTCCCGACCACTAAAAGTCGGGAATTGACCTCTTCCCGAGATCCGGTTTGAGATTGCGACATGGCGTTGGAAAGCTCTCGACGAGGGCTACAACTTTGCTTCAGACCACGTTGCGATCCGACTTTGCAGTCGGGAGATATCGGCGTCCAAAGTCCCGGGACTCCAACCCGGGACAGTTTCGGGACTCCCACGCGGGAGTCCCGGGAAAAATACCCATTTGGATGCCACCTCCGCTGCGAGCTGCAGAGTATACTATAAGGGGGAAGGTGGTGGCTTCCCCCAAGTCCGGGCCGTGATGAGTCTTGTGTGTCCGTGTTGCCCGTGGCTTGTCCTAGCACCAAAGGTGCTCTAACTATGCACTAACCACTTTGTGTGGGTTGTGTGCAGGCCCGTGTGAGTGAGTAAGCTTGTCAATTCTTTCTAGTCCCATCCCGGAGCTCCAACACGCCCCTCTACCCCCCCCCCCCCAAGTGTTGTGAGCTAGGGAGCGGCTCCAAGTTCCAACTCCTTCCGCATTGCCGCATACTTGGACCCTCAAGTGGGTTTACAAGGAACTTGGGAGCACGTCACTTCTAATGAACGAAGATATTGATGGGCAGCTTCCAAGTCTGTGATGCTCTGAGTATCCTCTTTGAGCTTGAGAAGTCTCATGTAAAGCATTTTGAGGGTTACATCCTTTTGCTGAGAGAAGGTAACGAATTACAGAATTTTTTCAGAATTATTGATCAGAAATTCTAGCTCAAGAACTCGAAAGAATTCCCCCACTATATTAGCAAAAGTTCTTACATCGATGGTGGGAAGAATGTTTGCGGTAGTAACAATGAATTATTGAGGAGAAAGGTTTACTGAAGTAGGTATCGGATTTAGATTATTGGGCACAGTCCCATGATGTGCAATTACGGCTCGTAGTGCAACTTGAAAGGCGATGGCAATGGATGTGGCGTAAGCTGGATTGGGGATCTGAATGATGCCCAAAATCCTTGGAGAATGTTGCTCGTACACATCCAATGCCTCATAGTGCACATAATAAGCTAATTGTTTGAATGCAAATGCATCGATGTAATTAACGCCATACATGAGCTCTAGTTCACAAACCACAATTGAAAAAATTGCCTTGAACTCCCTCAAAAAATGGTGCATGGCCTTCCGTTGAACTTCTTAATTCTTCCAGAGGAACTACTAACCTCCATGGTGTATATGAGTGTAGAAGTCACGACTATCAACGAAATATACGATGATGGTGTGAAAGTTGGTGCAACAATAGGCGTACCCCACTAATTAACCGCTCCAAATGGATTTTGATGTATTGTTGATGTAGTGTAACCTGAACCTGAATTCCTAATAGGAGTTGTACTGGATGACAATGGTGTTGTAGATGCTTGATGGTATCGTCGTGAATATCGTGAACTCAAAAATATTGGTTCAAAAGGTTGTGTGTTATTTCATAATTGATACCTGGGCTCTGGATGAGTAGAAATACTTTCATCATCCGAGGACATGGTGTTGTCCCATGCCTCGAAATTTTGTACTAATATAAACCCCCCGTTACAAAAATTCAAACACAATGTACGGTTTGAAAATATGGTGTGATGACAGGGATGAATGGCGATAAACAGACGCTAAACGGAGGCTGGATGAAGGTCAGACAAAAGTTGGACGGACGTCCGATTAATGGCAAGACGGTAGTACGTCAAAATGCAACAAAGTAAGATGTATACGACAATGCGGTAGGACGCACGACATTTGTGAATAGGACACATTGCACATGACAACAAGATGCAAGGCGGACAAAAGTTTGATGGAAATCGGATGGAAGTTCATGGAAAATCAACGAACATCGGACGAAAAATCGACAGATGTCAAACGAAAGTCCGACGAAAAATCGTTGGAAGTTAGACAGAAAATTGATGGACATCAGACGAAATGGCAGCGCGACGGACGACATTGCGAATGCCACAACGCTACAAAATGCCTATGAGCTCTGTAGTTATGGCGGACGTGACACAACGACCAAAGCACTCTGAAGCATGTGTGAGCTTTACGGCGATGGCAAAAGGTAATGCGACGAACGCCACGCTGCAGCTTGGAATGTTGTGGTGCTACAAATTGCAGTTCAGAGCATTGTGGCAATGCAGCTTGTGGCACTACAAATTGCTACGGCGTTGCAGCTCGCGGTGCTGCAACATTGCAGTTCGCAATGTTGCAACATTGTAATTCGCGGTGCTGTAACATTACAGTTTAGGATGCTACGGCATTGTAGTTCACGGTGCTACGGGTCTACGATGGTGCGGCGTTGCAACTCGCGGTGCAACGATGATGCTACGACACTGCAACTCATGGTGTAACGACGATGCTACGATACTGCAACTCACGGTGCAGCAACAATGCTACAATGCTACAACTCGCGGTGCAACGACAATGTTGTGGCGTTGCAGCTCGCAATGTTGCAGCGATGGTGTGACACTTTGGTGTTATAGATCACTGCAACGTTGTAGCTCGCGGTTCTACAACTCGTCATGTTGCAATGTTACAACTCACGTTGTTGTGACGTTGTAAATCGTCATTGTTGTGGCGTTTTGGTGCTGTAGTTCACGGTGCTACAACACTGTGGCTTCACCGAACCTGTGCTATAGCTCGTGACGATGGCCAAAAATGTTTTTTGTTTTTTTAATTCGATTCTATTAGTTTCAAGAGTCTTCAAGGCTCCTCTTGTGTCCGAGAAAGAGAGATACAAGGGGAGAGAGAGAAAGAGAAGGAGAATTTATTCATTTGCTCCAGGATACATCACTCCCCTTTGATCTCATTCTTCTTAGCTCCTTCGTCCCAACTCCTCTTAGTTGGCAGAGGTGTAATAGCACAAGCTCCCTCTAGCAACAGCAACACCACCACCAGGAACACTAGCAACGATACCACCAGCAAAAGAAAACTCAAAGCCAAAAGAAATATGTTGCTTTGAACATTAAACAACAAATAGGAGTTTTTTTTTAATTGAAGTGAAGTGAATTGAATTGCAAAGAAGGAATGAACATATAATGTATGTAGACGGTGGCCGTGTAGTAACCAGCGTGAGCATCTAGAAAATCTAGTCTGACTATGGAAGCAACTCCCCTAAGAGAGGAATTCTAGAAAAACTAGAGGAGAAGGGAAGGGCTTGGCCTTTTTATACAACCCTAAAAAGCTAAAACCTAAACACTTAATAGCATAGAATCACTTAAGAATGCACATTAACCCTATAAACGTACATTGACCCTAAAAGACATGATGGGCATGCCCGTAACCGGCCATCATGTATGGGCATGACACAAATGCCACCAAGAAAGGGAACCCAAAGTTTACAATGCCTTCAGAAGTCAGGGACAACTTAATAACTACAATAGAAAAAAAGACAAAATTATGGCCAAAATTGATTCTTATGAAACATCCTAATTTTTGGATTACTAAGAAGTCGGAGCCTTTTTTGACTTGAACAATTTTACTATAACATTACTCCCATGCTTTAGTACTTTGGACTTCTATGATTTGAATTTAAATATTTGCATAGTTGTTCATAAATATACTAGAGAATAATGGGTACTTTATTGTGAACAAATGTATGTATGTGAGCCTTGTTTTATGGACTTTAAATTGTTTTGACATTATATTATAGGAGGGATCCTTTGTCTAGATTAGCAATCAATATTATATCAAGCTAAAAGAGTGATCCAGTCTATTGGTGGGATGGGGCACCAACAAGTCAATGCCACCGGTCTTATAATCAATAGTAAGGTAGTAATACAATTGTTTCTAAATTTTACAATTTCAGTGTTGAAATCCCATTTTCATGAAATATCTAAGTTTTTTTTTATTTGATTGGTATTTGGCAGGAAATTTCCATGAACATAAAGATTCAAGATTTGTTAAGCATTGGTTTCAAGATATGGGAGTTACGGTTAAATAGGTGAGAATTTTGTTCCTTTTCATTTTTACATTTATTTTGTAGCGTATATTAATATTATAAAATGTTTTGTGTCATGGGTTTTTTAACGCAATTGGTAGTAGTGTTGGGGCATGCAGCACGCATGTAAAAAAAAATCACCACCCTTTTACATCTTGTAGCTATTGGCATTATTTATATCTATAAGCCTACTTTGGATTATAATACTTTAGTTTTTAGAAAATTAGGTAATGTGTGTTTTCCTTAGGAATATAGTCCATGGATTTTGTGATTGGCTATAAACATTATTTGTTTAAGGTTCATTTAGGAGCACTTGTCAAGACAAACCATTTGTAGATCCCTGAGAGCTAATAATCTAGAAAACCTAAATATTCATAAGTTAATTTTTTTTCAATTGTACCAATGTGTGACCCAAAAAAACCAAGAGGCCAAGTAGAGCTATGAGTTAATTGAACTATAAATTAATAGTTCATCCCCATTTTGAAAGCTAACACAAGTTGTTAGCTTGGTTGGAATTAATTGATTAGTATCAATTAATGTTTTGTTTCCTAATGGGTTTAGGGTCCCATTTGTCATTCTATCTAATTTGTAGTGTTTTATTCAAATAAATGTAGTTGTATTAGTATGTAGTTCATCTATTCTATACAACACACCCCTAAGCTCCTTGATGGACTCATTGCAAGTCCAAAGGTGAAAACAACAGAAGGAAAAGGAGTTGGGGCATGTTCCCTAGCTCACAACATTTCAAGGATAGAAGGGCGTGTTGGAGCTATGGGATGGGGACGAGGAAGATTGACAAACAACTCAATTACTCACACAAGCCTGCACAAATCAAACAACAAGACTCACAATACTCACCACGGCTCAGACTTGAGGGCAACCACCACCTTCCCCCTTATAATATATTTTGTGCTTGGCCATGGGGCTAGCACCCAAATGTCATTTTGTTTTGGGACTCCCAAGTGGGAGTCTCAAAATTCTCAAAATTGGGACTCTCGCAACTTTAAGGTCCCATAACTTTGTGTGTAGAACTCCAATTGAGATGAAGTCCAAAGAAAAATTATAGCCCTCGTTGATAGTTTTTCAATGGTATGTTGCACACTACCTGCACATAAGGGAACCATGGCGATTCCCAACTTTTAGTGGTTGGGAGTCAAACAACGCTTCATTTGGTCATAACTTGTGTTTTAAGTACCCAAATGGGTCATGCAAGCCCAGTTTACACATCTACATTTCAAAATCTTTTCATTGATATAAGGAACTTTTCAATCCAATGAGTTTTGACCCCTGAAATTTCCCTTTGAAGATTCAGGAGTCCATTGGGACTCTAACTCCCAAAATGGGAGCTCATTGGGGAGTGTGGGGGTTCATTCATTCACACTTTCCAACACTCCCATGAGCATGAAATGCGACCCATGCTTCAGTCTTGGCTCGCACCTTTGCAAGCCCTTACCTTGGTCACGAGCCCAAGGCTAAGGTTGTGACACTATATGTCCAATATGTCTTACAAATACTCCTTACACAAATGTCCTACAAGACTAAATTTTTGGGTCTTCATATATAGCAAAATGTGTCTGCTAGTAAACATGTAAAGCTCATAATGATATATTGGTGTTCCATCCATGTATGCTAGATGAAAAACAAATGCATGCATGTAATTAGATTTAATAATCATTTGTTTTTGTAAATAGTGTGTTTGGGAATTTCTTTTGTTCACAATAGGGATGTTCAAGTAATAGTGTAATTGGGTGGATTAAATGGGGAGCCCAATAATGCCAAGGGGGGAGGTGGTATTTTCCAACTCTAATCATGATTAGTTCAATACTATTAGTATTATTGTTATAAGGTAATCATGCCAACTGAATTTTTTTGGTGTATTAATATTGACATTATGTACATGTTAATGTCCTTTGTAAGTGAATATTTATGAACAAATGTGTGGACACTTTATCCATTACTTTTCACACACAAAAAAATGTTAAAGGCCTAATTATTGATAGTTGGGTCCATGAGTAACGTATTTTCGTTCAAGTAATTAACCCTTAATGTCTTAAACTAACTAAGTAGCTAAACTAGTAGGGAGCTATTAACTAACCACTACACCTAAAATACCTATAATAGTTAGCTATTACTATTAAACTTAGAGTAACTCCAGTAAAAGCTAAATACTAACTACTAGTAGTTAGCTAATAATTATTGGTCCTAGAATTACTAAACCTATAAACTAATTGTAGGTAGCTACTAATTATATTGACTAGTTCACTAGTAACTACTAACTAGTAGTTGGTTACTACCTATAACTACTAATTACTAACAACCACTTATTCAAAGTTTCTTTTTACTATGAAAACCTTGCAAAATTAAGTATATAAACCAATAAAATATCTCTTCAAACCTAAGTAGTTGTTTATGTTGATTAAATATATTGTTATTTGCATGCAAAACTTGTGAGTTGAATTTACATAATGGTTTGGTTTATGTTTAGGAAAAGTGTTTTTTTTTTTTTGCAAAATAGTTCTTCATGTTTGCAACAAATTGAGGTAGTTGTTTAGGAAGGTGAAAAATGACAGTTTATAGATCTATTGAACTAGGAGGTGTTGTGAATTGGGAGTGTGATTTTTCTACTAGGGCTTTGTAATGAAGGGATAGATATCCACAAAGGGCTTGATGATATATGCATGCAACCCTTGCTGAATGTGAGGTAGTGTGAGGAAAAAAAAAAGTCATAATGGTTCAAGTATGAAACTTGCACAAACTTCAATATCATTGTTAGATTTTTTGAGTTGTACCCTCTTGTTTATCAAAAATAAGAAATCACTAACAATAGCATTGCTTTGAGTTTTATTAAGGCCATGCTTACTGAAAGGAAGAAAATCGAAGTGAACTAGGCACATTAAGTAGATAGTCAGTAAGTAGGGTTGGTACATAAGTTAATAAATAAATAATTATTATTTTATGTTTTGATAATTTGGGTAGGTTTATAATATTTAATTAAAATAAGGTAACTATTAGTTAGATAAGGGGGGTACATAAATAGTTAATTAATATTTTTTCGTTGATTATTCAAACAAGTAGAGTAGGTAGTTAAGTAGTGTTTGAAAGGATAACTAGTTAATGAAGTAGCATAAGGCATTATTAAGCTTGTCAAAATAAAGTAAGGTAGGTAAATAAACAATTAAATATTATCTTACATGCATTAATTATTTGGGTAGGTCTAAAACTAAACCTAAGTAGGGTAAGGTAACTACTAATTAGATAATGTATGAGGGTAGGTAAATAAATAATATTTTGCATTAATTATTCAAACAAGTAGGGTAGGTAACTAGGTATAATAAGGAAGGACAATTGATTAATTAAATAAGGTATGTAGAACTAGGTCAATCCAAGTAAGGTAAGGTAGTTAATTAATTAAGTTAAGGTAGGGTAAGGTAGGTATATATTATTTGACACAATACATTACAAATACATGTGGTGGTTGGTTGCCAAAGACATTAGCATTTGGCCATGGAGATCAAAGTTCAATTCTTGTTACCAACATATATCACACATTGTACATATATGTGGGTACATATACATTGTATGTATATATAAATGTACACACATACACATAAATGCATGGTAGGGTAGGGTAAGTTATATATATATATATATATATATATATTCAATTTTACAATTTAACTAATTAATAATATTAATGTAAGTAAGTAAATGAATGAAGGAATTGAAATTAATCAATTCATTGATAAAATAATTATTTATGTAGATTTTATTCTTTTTTATTTTATAATTCCTTCATTAAATTTTAATAAAATTGTTTCAATAATATTTGGATTGCCCAAATATTATTGTTTCATTTGACTAATCAACAAATCCACCAATCTAACTAGTAAAAAAACCCTAAAAACCTAGTCAAAATGGATATGTTCAATATAACTTAAACAAAATTATGAGTTGTTGGTGAAGTTGGATTTTCTTTCTTTCGGGTCTTTTTTTATTAGTTTTCATAGTCAAATAAGCTGTGAATTCTTATAATGATGGGGGACTTTGTTAGAGTTGCATGCATCAATTAATCATTTCATCCATCAAGCTTGGCACACTATGCCATCACCAAGTCCACATTCATCTATGAATCTAAGAAGGCGACCATTAGGTTTCAAGCCATTAGACACTAAGGTATCTAGTGGAATATTCCCATGGATGGGATATGTTTGTTGGAAATCTTGGGAAACATTTCCAGTGGTGTTGAATACATGACCCTATGAAAAAAAAATTCACATCCAAATGTACTTATGTACTCTTTTACAACCCACCCATAAACTTGAAAATGGGACAACAAATAGGTGGCACGGGGACTATTAATAACTAACCACCTCGATGATGAGCCTATCAAAAACACTAAACAATAGTTAGATTATACTTACTACATTATTTTTTACAAGTGTACAATGTTGCTACACCTTTTACTAGCCATGGTAACATGCACAATTATGGAAAGCCAAAACCATTTTCCTAAACCGAACCAACATACATTAATGGATTTTTTTCATCCAATTTTAATATATAGGATCACATATCAAACACTATTGGAAATGTTCTTAATTTAAGACTTTTTGTGATTTTTTAATTTGACATTAAAATACGACAATATCATTATGTTGAAAAACATCCATAAGTTTAGCAAACTTCCATGCACTACATTATGATGTTACGACAACAACATCTTGATTTGTTGCCCACATTGGTGGTTCAAAGTTACTAATGTTCCTTGCCAAACAACATCATCTCATTGGGGGTGCATGAACAAGTGGGAGGTATGGGATCGAGAGTTCATAAGGTTAGACCTTTAGATAGTGAGGGCAAGAAGAAGGTGCTTTCAAATGTGGTTATTGCAAGGGATGGTTCCAAGGAAAGGATGTTACCTTTGGAAGACAATGCTAGGGTTAAACCAGCTATTGTGGAAGAAAAACTTTCTCCCATACAACAACATCCTACTAGTTTGGAAACTCCTACCGGTCTAGAAATTCTAGACTTGCCACAAAGGAAGTGGTATGTTCAAGAGATCTTGGATGCTCAAGTTAAAGTGGTTTCCTCTTCTCAAAGTGAATTCAATTCTCTCAAGGCAAAGAGAGAAATCCTACATAACAACATTAAAACATAACTTGGAAAGGTTCAACAATTGAAGGACAACTTGGAAGATGTAATAGGTGGCTGAAGTACAATGAAAGAGGAAATCAAGAAAGTGGAATCTGCATTTTTTATTATTACAAGTACATTCAATATTGTAAAACATCTTGGTAAAGATCTACAAATGGTGGGTTAGGGAGGTGGCATTTTGGAGCTTACCCAAGGTGAGCTAGAACATGTTGGACAAGATCAATATGTTATTGAGGTTGAGTATATGAAGGTGGAGGTTGTTTTTGAACATGCCTAAGGCCTTCTAATGAAAATAAAGGCAATTTATGTTGAAGAAAGGTTTATTTTGGAGTTTGTGACAAATGTCATATGTGGTATTTCCTACCTTTGCTCCCTTGGTTGTTTCTCCTATGGACATGTCATTTGTGGCATTGTTGTAAGTTGTCTAACTACCTGTACCACTATTGGCACTGTAGATGGTTCCATTTTACCTCTCATTATTTTTTTTGCCCTCAAATCTATGCTTTCTTATTCCTTCTTCATTCTTAAGCCTAAGGCTCCTCCTTCTTCAACTTTGTTCTTTCTCTTAAAAACATTTTTTGGAAAGTTTATTATAGCTTTCTTTTTGTTCTTTAGTGCTATCTGAATCTCCTCCCTAGTTTTTTTTAACCTTGACCGGTGGTTTTTGTGAAATGTCCTTTTGATGCAGAAACATATCCTAAAAGATGTTTGCCGATACTAAGGCAAATTGACAGGTATCTTTCTTATCCCCCTTATTATCCTTAACATACTTATACCACCTATCTAGCTCACACACAAACTATTAAATATAATATGTGCCCAATCTACCTTCTGCCCTTATTCTATTCTCACCAATGTAATAGCATTTTTGTTGTTAAAATATTGTACCTTTTCCCTTTTGATAAATGAAAGATATAATAACAAGATATCTAAGAGAGTAGGGCAGAGGCAAACTCTTTGCATTCCATTGATTTGCAAAAAAATTTGCAGGTGCAAATCTACAACTTTATAATGCCTGAACTACTAGTGACTTATTAACCTATCCTTTCGATTCCTCTACATACCCTTCCGCACACATTCCAAAAACATCTACAATAAGTTGTTTATTTATTACATACACCTTATCCTTATGTCCAAAGTAAATATATGTGCCTTTGATCAAGAATGTGTTAAAAAATTCCAACATTACATCGAGCATTAGTGTTTCCCACCCCATCAACAACAAAGGAACAAGCCCTACTTTAGAAGCCGAGTCTTCTTCTACATCAATATCTTTCCAATTCTCCATCTATTCTACATGTTTGTCGTAGTTATGTTTCATCTATGTCCACGTGAATTGTTCAAGGTTTGTAATTTTAATACCTTCAAAAGTGTAGTTTTGTCCAAGATTGCGTGTCATCTCTTCATTGTCGCTTTCACATCATGTTGCTCCATATCCATCGCCCTTTACTGTGCTTTTGCCACAATCTACACCTCTATGTCCTATTATACTTTCAGCTGCATTTATGTGGATAGTTATTTTTCCTTTGCAACAACGTTCTTCTCCCTTGCATCCTTCTGCACTATATATGTCTTCACAAAATGATGCTCCTCATCTTCGTTTTCCTCCGATTCTTCAATGCACACCGGATCTATTAATGTAGCTCTTGGTTTTATTTCCTTTTCTTACATGTTAATGTCATTTGTTTCTTTGCAAAAACTCAACTACAAATGTTTGAATTGTATTTACGTCTTAAATTATCGTCTTTGCAAATTGTATCTTTTCATTATATGCCTTCCCTTTTGCATGTTTCGAAGATGATGATGAATGTGGTGACAACCTAACAACCAACGGTTAAATATTCAACACTCTTTTTTTCTCTACTCTTTTCAACTTCACTTCTACTTCTGTTCTTTTCAATAATTTCACTTCCTTTTTTTGCCTTCATTTGTGCTCACTCCTTTATGCTTCCTTTTCCCTTGCTATTCGTTGTGGTTTTTCAATTGCACTTTTTGCACTCATATTATTATGAACTCTAAAACTTTGAAAACGCACACAACTTCCAATAATAAACGCAAATATTTGCAACAATTACCCCATTTTTTCTCGTCCTTGAACATCATGCTCTTCACATTCATTTTTTCATCTACCCGTTATCTTGTAATTAACGCATGATCTTCAAAATTAATACGACTCATCACTACAAGTTTATGTGTCCCTTGTATAGCCACGTGGAAGCACTTAACATCATCATTATGAATGATCATTGTAGATTTCATCTTCTAATTACTCTACATTCCCTACATTATTTATACTTACTTCACTTCACCCTATACACCTTCTACTAACTATGCCCATTTATTTGTTGACTATGAGAACACATCTAATGACTATATGAAGTTTTCTATTGACTATGCCCACAATTCTTATGATTGTGCAAATACTCTTGATTATCGAGTGAATACTCCTATCGATTCAACCGATACACATGACATATCATTTTTAAATCTTTGCATCCCAAATCCCGCAATGTTATAATTTTTGCTCATCTGTAGAAAGAAAGGAAAACCCAAGGAATTTTTTAGCACCATCATTGTCAACAATCATGAGGTCAACCCACCAAGGCTACACCACCCAAGGCTAAGGGGGCCAAACCATATTTAGGTGGTGGTTCCACATCTTATTCAATAAAAATAAGACAAATGTTGGAGGTGTGGTGATCCTCACAAGAAGGACTGTCCCAATCCACCATAGGCCACAACTTCCAACCCTAATCCCGACCAACCATGTTCCCATTGGCATGCATATGGACATGATGCCAATCATTACTTCACACTTCATTTAAAATTATGGTAAGGCTAATGTTGCAACCGTAACCTTGGGCTCGCGATTAAGGCAAGGGCTTGCAAAGGTGTAGGCCAAGAGTGAAGCCCAAGAGTCACATTTGATGTTCCCAGGAATGTAAGAGAGTGTGAGGGAATGAACCTCCACACTATCAAGTGAGCTACCACTTTGAGAGTTGGAATCCCAATGGACTCTTGAATATTTAGAGGGTAATTACAGGGGTCAAAACTCATTGGATTGATTTTTTTTTAAACCATTGAAATTTTCTTGAAACAAATATGTCTAAAATGGGCTCGCATTACCCATTTGGGTACTTAAAACACAAGTTATGACCAAAAGAAGGGTTGGGAGTCAAATTGCCAATTTGAATCTCGACCACTAAAAGTCAAGAATATCCTTGATTTCCTTGTGTGTAGGTGACTTGAGACATATTGTTGGAAATTTCTCAATGAGGGCTATAACTTTGCTTTAAACTTCACTTCAATCGGAGGTTTGCACACAAAATTATGAGCCTCCAAAATTGCGAGAATCCCAATTTCAAGACTCTAACTTGGAAGTCCTAGGACAAAATGACATTTTGGTGTTAGCCCTATAGTTAAACACAAATAATACTGTAATGGGGAAGGTGGTGGCTTCCCTCAAGTTCAGGCCGTGGTGAATCTTGTGAGTTTGTGTTTGCCCATGGTTTGTTCGTGCACCAAAAATGTTCCAATTATGCACTTGTTGTTTGGTTTGTGTAGGTCTGTGTGAGTAATTGAATTACTTGACAATTGTTCTAGTCCCCATCCCGGAGCTCCAGCACACCCTTCTACCCTCGAAGTGTTGTGAGTTAGGGAACGCGCCCCAACTCCTTTTCCTTCTCCTTCCGATGTCTGCACCTTTAGACTTGAAGTGAGTCCTTAAAAGAGCTTGGGGGTGCGTCACTTAAGTTTCATCCAAGTAAGTGTCATTTATTTCATACTTAAGTGGAGTACATACTTGGGTCGCATGATTTATCCAAATGGATGGGGGGTTTCAGAAGGCGAAACCATTTCATAAGTGCCCTAATCAATAGATGTCAATTGGTTATGAGCTTTTCCAGGCTTGTGTAATTACTTCCGGAAATTTATGAAAAACTTTAATAACATAACCAAACCTTTAACCTAATTGACACAAATTGACCAATTGGGATGAAGCATAAGAGTAAACCTTTCAAGAATTGAAGGCCATGTTTTCATTAGCTCCCATTTGAGGATGACCATTCCAATTACACACTAATTGGAACATTGTAGGGTTGGGAGTTATGTTTACTTAACTTGATGATGATGGTTGAAAGTTTGTGTTGCATATGCCAGTTGGTCCAACAACAAGATAAAGGCCAAGTACAACTCATATGAAGGGGAGTGCCTTGTAGTTGTGTGAATTGTTTCATCATTCCAATGTTATTTTTATGGTAGCCCATTCACTTTGATTATTGATCACCAACTTTTGAAATTCCTTATGGAATCATATTGACTCACATGAAATTTAGTTAAGTGGGCACTTATTTTGAAAAAATATGACTTTGATATAATTCACATGCTTAGTAGGGTTAAAAGAGATGTTGATGGGTTAAGTTGGAACCCAAGTTCCAACGAGGAGGATACCATTGCGGCTCATTGGCATGGTGATGTGGATTTGGAGGTGATACGAGGATGGCATACCTTTGTACCTTATTGGGGTGTTTTGGGGATCTACCTCAAACTAGTGTGGATGATGGGGATCCCCATGATGTGGACATGGAGTCAAAGGGTGTTAAGGGGGTAGGATGAGTACATGATTTTGGATGAACAAGGCATTTAGGATATGGATTGTTAGGGAACTTTGTTAGTTTGAATTTTGATTCTTGTTGGTTTTGATCATGATGAAGAGATTAAAGATTGTTGAAAAGGAGAGAGTTTTGGAAAATATAGAAATTCTTACACAATTTTGGGAGAGAAGAGTGAGAGGAGTAGGTACTTGTAGTAGAAAACCACAAACTTTGATTTGAGATACCATAAACTTTAATTTTTTGTTTTGGGATTTTTTTTCAACAAAACATGGGATTTTATTATAATTTTGATTCGTGTTTATAGTAATACAAAGAAACACCAACTTCTACAGTGAATTTTATGTTCATATTGTTGTGTGAATTGTTTTAGTATGAAAATATGATGAAATGAAATGTAATATTGTTTTTAGAATTGTTTTTATAATGTATTCTAAAGTGCAAATTTGGTTATATGAAATAACCATGAATATGGTATTTTAATGAATGGCAATGTTAAGAATGTTGACAATTAAGGCAAGAATAATGAATGTATGCATGTGCAATGCAAATATGTTGTTACAATAGTGTGAAATATTTTGTACGAATTAAATTTCACTTCTACTAAAGGGTAATGGTGCCCTACCTTGGATATTTACAATGATGCACCTGTCATTGCATATTTACAAGTAGGTGAAATTTTAATTGGATTAACACCCCAAGGAAAATGATCATGTTGTGCATAAGGCCAAATAGTTCAAAGGTGCAATCATCATAACATGTATTGCAACAAGTGTAAGTAGTGTTTTGAATTTTTTTAAATGACATATTTTTGATAAATTTTTAATGCAAGCCTTATCAAAATATTATAAAAAAAATTTAAAACTTTTTGTGGAATATTTTAAGAATAAAACAATCCAAAAAAAATCCCAAAGGGGTGTGGCTCATGTTATATATTTGTAACCTCAAGTGGGGAGGTGGGTAGATTTTTTTTACAAATGTGGGTAGATGGACAAATGAAGGTTGCGCCTTACCCAAAACAATGTGAGAGCTTTTTGAAGCATGCTCATGAAGAGTTGGGGCCATTTTGGGGTCCAATGGACATACAATTTGTTCCAGACACAATATTAGTGGTGAGGGACGCAATTGCAAGTTCAACAATTTGTTTTTAGGTGTATGGTGTGTGATCAAATTTGGGCATCTTTCAATGCACCTACACCTCACGTACAATCTTTACCAATTATGGGGCTTGGGTACCAATGGAATTTGGATTTTGCTAGCCCATTGAGTTTAACACTTTGACATAATTGATATGTTTTGGTTATGATTGAACACTTTTCCAAGTGATTGGAGTTGGCTCCATTGTCAAATTGTAGTAATGAAAGGGTAACATATTCATTTTTAGATAGGGTACTTTAATAGGTTTGGTGCTCCAGTCAAACTTTTCATTAATTAAAGTACCAAAATTCCGTGGGGAATTCCAAGAGTTGTGTGAGAAAACATTTATTGATCATTGCATGACTTCACAAGACCATCCTAAAGCAGATGGGTTAGTTAAGCGAATGGTGTAGACGATGAAAAGGGTCTGCAAAAGTATGGTTTCCATAAAGGCCATACTTGAGATTGGGACCTATAGTTACCATAGTTAGCTATGGGGTAGAGGTTTAGTTGGCAAACTTCTCTTTCATTTTTTTCACCATACTTTTTATTGTTTGGCCTTGAGTTCGAGTTATTAGCTTCAATTCAACAAGATGTGATAAAATAGTCAACATGGATGATCCTAATGTGTGGATTCAGGCATGTGAGTAATGAACCACCTTGTTCCGACATGTTATGCCCATGGTTATGGAAAGTCTGGCAATTGCCCAACATTTGGATACATTACGTTATGTCACTATATGTGGAGGTGGTTATCAACCTCAAATTTGGAGGTTTGAGTGATGAGATTACATTTACTTGCAATAAACAACACCAACTACTTTGGATGTGACTACAAGACGTGTTATTTTATGTGTATGAAAGGTTTTACCTTTTGAAATGTTGTTGCTGGAAGGCTAAGATGGTCAGACATGGAAAAACCATGTGTGCAATTGTGCACCATGTCATCTTCCCAATGTGGATGGCCAAATGGACCCATTTTTAATCGTGGTTCTAGCTGGCCTATGATGTATGTTGTGTGAGCAAGCTTCAAAAGCACCACTATATTGATTTGTGATAAATGTTCTTGAGGTTGGCATATGGGATGTCTCATGCCACCAATGGAAGAAATGCTAGTTGGCAAATTATTTTGCCTTGAGTGCACCCAATAGACCTAGGTGCCCTAAGGTCACATAATAGAACAAATATAAAGTTTTCTTCCATGGTAATTCACATTTGGCTAGGGATTTGAAGGATTACAACTAGGCAATTAATAATGGGGTTCACATTTACACTCGCCTAATGGTCCTTTTACCTTGGAACCAAAATGTTCATCCATGGTGGATTTCCAACAGGTAGTTCTGTAATGTTATTTGGCTTAGGGGGACGTTAGTCCTAAATAGGAGGGTGGTTTGGATGTGGTGTACAATTTAGGTTATTTTTATGTTATGTGTTGTGAGTGTGGTGACAACAATGGTTATAGGCACCGACATAAGATCACACGACAAATTTGTTCATAACATCAAAATTTTAAGTTATGTATACCTAAACTAGTTTCAAGGATTTAAAAATGTGCTACAAGGATGGAAAATGAATACCTATTGATGGAGAGCTTTGAGTTTAGTTTTAGTGTTCCTTGGAAACCATTTATTGTCTTGGGCTTTGTTTACTTGTGCAAGGGGAATTTTTTTGAAAGGTTGGAGTTTAGGTCAAATGTTGAAGGTCTAAAATCTCTAAAAGGACAATTACAACTATCTACCATCAAATGTTGGGAAAACAAGATGGAATATTCAAATCATAATTTTTGGGCAATCTTGTGGGGAATCCTGAAAGTTGTATGAAAGGTTTACAATTTAGAATGTAACTTTGACACCATATAAAAGATCAAGATAGCCTATGAGAGGAAATTTGGAGTGATATGGTCCATTTCATGCTTAAAGGTTTTGAATTTAATTTCAAACCATGTATAATTAGCCATTAGATAAAAAGTCATAGGAATGTAAGGTAGGTTTTAAGAAAACATTGTTGATTAAAAACAAAGAGTTGGTGTGAGTTATTCCTACCTTAGATACATATATGTATTTTGACCATGTGTTGATAACAATCTGTGTTTACATTTGCTTTCTTGTTTTGATTACATTGGTGTACCATGACCTTCCAAAGGGGTCTAATCCAGTGTTGGTTTTTCATAGCTGGAGGGCAAAAGTATTTAATTTTTTTTGTGTCTCACACTATAATCAAATAATTGAGTTTTTAATTCTTTTGACTTCTGTTTACTGTCAATTTGCTTGGGTTAAGCAGTGCTCCCATTTACTAATTTCCAAGGCTACTTTTATAATACCCACTTAGTATGCATAAGAAATTGGGTTTTAAAATACCCAACTCTATAATTGTCTTGTATAATCTCAAGATAAATTGTTGTGCATGGAACTTATCAAATAAAAATTCTCATTTCTGGTGCGCTCCTCATAATCACAAACCCATACTGATCAAATTCAATTTAAAATGGGAGCTGAAAGTGGAGCTAAAATTCAAAAAGAGAAACAAAATAAAAACAGCTCAAAGGCTTTAATGTTTGAGAATTCAAAAACTTGTAGGGACTTAGGTCGAGGCTAGTGTTCCCTAAATCCAGATCTGGATCTGTCCCCACAAAACCCAGGGGTTAGATCCAACCTTGGACCTGGGCTGGCAGGCCTTAGTCCTTGTTTCAACTAGTACGGTTCAGGTTCAAAACCAGTGTTGGCTGGTTATTGAGTTTTGGAGTAGTTATCAAGCTGATTACTAATAACCTACCAACTAGCTCTTGAATTTTTTGATAACTAGTTAAATTGATAACGTCTTGACATTGAGTTAAAAAAATCTAATAACCTACCTGGATGACCCAATTATCATCAATGTAGGTATCATTTTATAATACTAATACAATTTATTTATTTTTTAAACATGTAATAAAAATAACCCTACAATCTGTGTATAATTGCATGTTAATCCCCATCCCCACTTTCCCTTTTCAAAAATTTGTATTTTTAAGGATGAAGGTTACTCTTTGAACTTTTCTTAGGGTGATCTAGATCACTTAATGAAAACCTAGTTGTTTATGAAGTTTCAACTTTTGGGATCGTCACAATTATTATGTTAAACACTTCTTATTCTTAGTATGGAATATTTTAGAGCTTGATTTGTCCTCAAAGTCATACAAATTTTCATTTAAAAAAATAAAACAAAATTCTTTACTTCTCATGCCCTCTTCCCTTGTTTTCCTTTTGAACTTTCCATTGTTTGAATTTTGTTATATCCAACTTACTTTGTCTTCATTCAATTAACTCATGTTCACATGGACTATGAAATGGGATGGTAAGTAGGAGATTTTAAAAATTTGAGTATTGCCTTGTAATATGTTATGGGTATACTGGTGCAACACATCATTTTTCATCTGATATTGCAGATTGTTTACGATTGCAAGCAATTAACTACATACATACATTTGTGATGATTAATGATTACCTTGAGCCCTCTGATATGAAGAAGGCAAATCTTTACTGTCAGATTGTGTTCCTAATAAACTTGGGAATAGACTTCAAACCCCAACAAGTCTTTTCCAAGTAAGAACCATTAAATATGGGAATTGGTAATGACCAGAACCCAGAACTTGCAATCTTTAACTTTCAAGAAAATCTTTAGACCTAGAATTGACAAGTCTTAGTTTTATAAAAAATTGAAAACCCAAACCCAATGATCTTATATATCTTATATATAAGAGCAAACATGGTGGTGTTTGTCTGTTTTTGATGAATGAAGGAACAAACGAACGAATGACCTTTTTGGATGATGTTCATCACAGACACCCGCCCACTGGACCTGCTGGCGGCCAGTAGCAACAGCCTGTTGATTTGTGGCCCCAGATGTTTGTGGTGACAAACAGGGCAGGGCAGGGCAGCTGCAGCGGGGGGCAGGGCGAGGTGCCATTTCTATTAAAGAAATCCTTGGGGAAAACCCGGGGACCTGCATCTAATCAAACAAAAATACAATTTAATTTTTTTTTCATTATAGAACATATTAAAAAAACTAAAATCTTTTTGAAAAAGAAAATAGAAAAAATAAAAAAATAAATAAATACATAAAAATAGAAAAAAATGAAGATAGACAAAATAAGAATAGAAAAAAAAAAACATGAAACAAACATAAACCAAAAAAAAAGTAAAAACACAAAAAACTATAAAAAAGGAATGGAAACAAATGAAACAAGGAAAGGGAAAAAAAATTTCCAAAAATGAAGAAACCAAATAAAGAGTAAAAAAAAAGAAAAAAGAAAACTTATAAATATTGAAGAAAAACCCTACTTGAAAAAGAATGAGGTGTGTCTTCTTTTTTCAAACTTCAAACTTGCATCCAAATAAATAAATAAATATATAAATGAAAAAGAAACACTTTATTTTTAAAATAATAAGAATAAAAAACACATAAAAATACAAAAAATAAAAAAGTTAAAAGTTTCTAAAAAAAAACTAAAACATGAACCAAGTTTAAAGAAACCGGAGGACTTCACAGTGGCCAAAGGTCGAGGGTACCCACTAGTTCTTGTAAAAATCAAGAACCTGTGAATACTGGTCAAGACATAGAAAGGTCCATGTCAATTTTTGGTTTGCATCAAAGCAATACCCGGCCCACAAGAGCCTCATCAGGTCTTTAGTATGTATAAACCAGATAAGTAGGGTATCAATCTGTTTGATTTGTTATCATTTGATAATGAATAACCTACCCTTCGACCCTTGTTGATAACCAGTCATTTTCTCAATAATTGTGCAACACTGGTCTAATCTTTTTTAATTCATGGAGAAAAATGTGGTGCGTGGGCAAGAAGAACTTTTTTCTTTCTGTTCCCGTTCACAAGGTAACCAAGGCGGGTAGCTCAATTTCTTTGTGGATTTATTCAAAAGGGCAAGTTGAACTCAAATCCTTCAATTTGAAGGGCAGCGTTGACAGGACCCTTCACTGGGAAGAGGTCCGAAGTCCGAGGAACCCGGCCCTTCAAATGCGAGGGCTGCGCACAGGCTAGTATACATGAGTATCATGTCATTCACTGGGAATCACCAGGTACCAGGAGGAGGAAGACCTCATCTGAAACAACAAACCGTGATTGTCGTTGTCATCTTAATCGTCACCGAACTATTTCTTGCTGCCATTTTTCAGTTGATTGTCGTGTTCCCCCAAATAGCCAAATTCACAAATCAGGCTCACTGAAGTTTGCCAGGAATTTTCATCATTATTGCACTTCATCATCATAATCCTTCTTGTTCTTTTCATCTTCTTGTCACAGTTCTCAGCTAAAAAGACAAACCCACCAGAAAAAAAAGAAGTAAACAACCACGCCGGAAAACAAAAATATCCATTTTCCTGAACCCTTTTTTGTTTGTTATATATCTGCATTCGCCAGCAAACAGAACAAACAAACCAACAACCAGACGGACTTGGAAAAGAGAGACTATGTGGACCACAGATCACACCTGGTGGACAGGTAGATTCAATAATTGAAATCTATGGATTTTACAATGTACTGGACGGAAGATAATAGTATTAAAATCGCATCTGAATTCCACTGTTCAGTCTGATTGCCACTCGAAATGCTGTTTAATTAACAACACACAAATCCATCGAGTAAAAAAGAAGTTCGATTTGTGCAGTGGTTGGGGACGACGGATCAAGTCATCGAGCTACAGATTGAAGTATCGATCGATTGCACAGTGTACTGGACTGCGGATGCTATCGATTCTGATGTATACGGCCGTGTGAATGAAGTCGATTGAGTGTGTACATTGGTCGACTGGAGATGACACGCTGATAGATCCATCGAGTAGAAACTACGTAGAGCTACTGAGGGGAAGAAAATTTTTCATATTTTGTGTGTAAAATGATTTGATCAGGTCTCCCCGCCATTGCTTGTGTGCGGATGCGTGGGTCTGTGTTTGTGTTTTTCCGCCTTTCTATTGTTACACGCGCGCCGAGTTTGTGCATAGAAGGGAAACTGTGGCTATCGAGGTTTGCGGCACTCTTCTCGCGATCGGCACCACGCGACAGTCTACGGGTCCGGCGTTGGGTTGCGCCGCTACTCGGTTTTCATAATCCGTGACTCCCCCCAACATGCTGCTGCAAAACACCACGGTGGGAGTAGGAAGACTGGGCGATGGAGAGCTGCCTTCACTGCCACGGCGCTGGAGTTGTCTTCTGCGAACTTACTATTCTTCGTTCCTTGTCGTTGCTGCTGCTGCACCATGGAACCGGAGCATTGCAGCTGGATGGATAGCCCTGTGAGAGAGGGTGCGGCGCTGTGCAGCCCCTTCAGCGGTGGGAAACCAAGACCCCGCTGGTTCACACTCGTCTTCTGTCTTCCGATTACCATGGCTTGGTGCCTCCTCTGGATCCTACTCATCGCTCTCTACGCCATCGTCTCTGCCCAGAACAACGCCGTTGGCAAGTCCTCTGAGCCTGCTCTAGCTCATAACAATGCTTGATTTGATCTTTTCTTGCTCCTTTTTGAAGCGGATTGCGATTTGGCGGGGGGAGAGCTCAGTAGACCGAGCTCAATAGGTAGAAACCAAAAGCCTATAGAGGCTATGGGCATACAGTCAATGCCCCTGTGGATTTTAATGTTTCTGACTTTCTTGCTTTCTTGCATCTGCTTGCAATTTCAAATAAACCTGAATGTGTGCTAATGTTTCCGATAGTATGGAGGGAAACTGGAGGCTTCCATATCTCTGGGGAAACAGTAGGCCAGGCGCATCGGACTTAGGGTTCGAAGATTGTGTTGGGAGAGGCGTCTTGTGTAGTTGACGATTGACAGTGAAAGCAACTTTGCCCTACCATTTTGGATTCTGTGCATACTAGAAAAGAGATTACGCTCCTACATGGAACGCTCAACTGAGCAGTAGCAAAGCTTTCCCGTGACATGCTGCTCCTCTGCTTGTAAACTATGGGGAGATTCTCATGGTAGATGGTCTCGTACTTTGAGAGTAACGCTCACAAGGTTATGACAACACTCACTGTTGTCATATTTGTTTTTATTTGTCCAGAACTGAGATAACGGTTACCTTCAAAGTGTGGTGCTAGAGTTTCCTCTGCTGCTGTCCCATAGATATGATTTTCTCACAGTAGACTATCTTTCTGGCAGATTGGGCTTGGGATTGCAAAATCTTTATCATAGTTTCTGCTTCTGTTATTGCTTCAAAGCTATTAGTTGCTGACCATGAATTTATACACTCCATCTGTGGGTGGAAGGAACTTGAATATATCTGCAACCCCAAGTATCATGCCCCTGAACTTACTTGTCTTCACTCCCATTCAGTTTTGCTCATCTCTCTAGCAGATTGCAATCACTTTTGTCAAACATCATGTTTTGGCCAATGATATGAGTGAAAGACAGTAGACTCAATGTCAGTAGGGAAGGTTTGCTAGGGCACCACATCTGTTAAATCCAGGTGCCCTAAGATGAGCTCAACAAGAACAGAAATCTCATGAGGAAAAACAATAGATTGAAATTCATTCGATTTCTGTTTTCAATACAAAAGCAAATTGTGAAAGCACGACACATTGATAGTTTTTGGAATTTGAAGATGGTGTTGTCACAAAAGTCACATAGGTATCACTAGCTTTTGTGGCAGCTGAGCATTTATACTAATGTTGCATTTTAATCCTTTGATGTCAGCTCTTCATATTTTCATGAAGCAGAATTCACTAATTGTTGAATGTTCACCTGCCAGTAGGCATGAGTTCAGTTCACAGTGTCATTCTTAAACCCCCTGCTGATGGGATTGCCATGTGTGTACTCTACAGACAATTATATACGGATAGACTGTGGAGGATCTGTTGACTTCACTAACAATGTCAATGAGACATGGATGTCAGACAAGTATTTCACTGGTGGGGCCCCTGCTACTGTGCTGGATCCAGGCCGGTTTGTACAACAACAGGAGCAAACTGTGCGCTTCTTCCCTATTGCAATGGGAAAGAAGAATTGTTATGTGGTCAATGTCCCAAATGGACGGTACTTCATTCGCATGTTTTTTGTGTATGATGATTATGACAGGCAACAGCATTCACCAAGCTTTGATGTCTCAGTGGAGGGGACAGTGGTGTTCAGTTGGCGCAATCCATGGCAGGATTACTTTGCACAAAATGGTGCATACTCTGATCTTTTTGCATTCATCCATGATGGGGCAGCAACTGTGTGTTTCTACAGCATTGCCACTGACTCGCCTGTCATTGGAGCTCTGGAGCTTCTTGAAGTTGATGAGCTTTCCTATGATTCTCAGAGCACAGGCGAGAGTGTTATTTTGGTGAACTATGGCAGGCTCATGACTGGCTATGAGTCATTTGGGCCTGGGTTTACAAACGATACTGATGAATTGGGGCGAGGATGGGAACAAGATGACTTTTACAGCTTCAGCCCTAAATCCATCCTGACAACAACTCAGAATATTCTGAACACCACACTGCCACCAAATTACTTCCCAGAGAAGCTCTACCAAGCATGTCGGAGCTTGGCTGAGGGAGGGAGCATCAATTATGTGTTTGAGGTTGATTCAAACTTGGATTATGCAATATGGTTGCATTTTGCAGAGATTGACCCAAGTGTCAAGGCACAGGGGCAACGAGTGTTTGATGTTCGTATCAACAACCAGGTGGTGCTCCCCAATCTTGATATTTACAAATTGGCGGGAGGGCCATTTTCTGCTTATGACTGGCATTTCACTTTGGTCAACCTAACTGGGTCCTCCCTGACCATAGACTTTGAGGCAAAAATTGGGCCTCCATTGATATGTGGGCTGGAGGTTTATGCACTGCTGACTGCAGACATGACTACAAATGTCACAGAAGGTGAGTTGTACTCTAAACCAAGGCAGTCTCAACTCTGGATCAGGAATATCAAGGCATTTGAGATTCTTAAGTTTCTTGGTGCGTGTAGTGGAGCAATGTTGAGGAGTGTTCAGATGAAAGTTGCCATGTCTCAAGCAATAATTTGCCAAGTTTGAACACATACAACATGAACCTGTCAGAACTGTGCTGACATCTGACTTGACATGAACTTGTCAGAACATCAGCATTTGTTCATTCCCTTCTGTCCAGGGACACAGAAGATACATTTTAATGGTGAAGATCAGCTGATCTTGATGCTAGAAAGGAAGGGCAAGACTATAACATGTTGGAAAACAAATACATCTCTAAAATTTAGGTGGAAATAAAGAAAACAGAATGCTGGAGAAGTGCTAATTAAAGTATGCTCTCAAGGACTTTGCTTGCAGCCATGGCCATGCAGGCATTGAGAATGTCTCTAAATGTTCCAGAAAGGATGGGCTGGAATGGAGATCCTTGTGCCCCTACTAGGTGAATTTAATCAACCCACCCCTGTGCAATAAGAATTGTATCTATATTCAGTTACAGCCTGATTGGTTTTAGCAAGAAGTCAATTTGGATGCTAAAAGGGTGTTCTGATCTGGATGTCAGGTGGGATCCATGGGAAGGTGTGACATGCAACCTAGCAGTGGACAAATCAGGGCTTATAATCACAAATTTGTATTTGCTCCCTTCCTTATTCTCCATATCTGCACTGTTGTTTAACCTTCACCCAATCCTGCAATCATCCCATGACTGATTCCAGTCACTGCTTGGGAGCTCTGTTATCAAGCAAATGATTAACTCTTGAAAGAAGTCTTAAAACAACAGTAGATAAGTGAGGTTATTATCTGGTTCAGCATTCAAAGACCAATGAGCCTTCAGGTTTTTTTAGAAGAGGGGTGGAGGTGTTTTGCACGCAAGTAAATGCATGAACTGATTTGACTTTCTTTTTGGTATCTTTTGGGTTCCTTGGTATGGAGAAGTTTGCAATACTTATGAAGATATTTCTTTTTGGCATCTGTTGAAGCATCCAGTGATGAAGTGCCATCATCAAATTGTCAGCATCATTGCTATGAAAATTTGTGATTGCAGCAGTTGCACTCCTTGTTGACATATGTGCTGGTTATGGTGTGCAGAAACATCTCAGGTCAAGGTCTACAAGGCTTCATCAGTGATCAGATTACTCTCCTAACTCATCTTACCACACTGTGAGTGGCAACTCTGCTGCTTCCCATTGTTGTAAGAATAGTAGAATAGCATGATTATTATTATTTTACGGATAATAAGCCTGCCATGCTTTTAGAATGCTTTTGGAATTTGTTTGAACTTCATTGATGGGGGTTTTAAGAACCTAAGATATGAGATGATGGAGTGACATTGCATTGTGTTTATGAGGAGAGCTGTAAGAGGACACTATAGTCTTACAGGATCTTTTTGCTCCTTACTACATGTCTCACAATGCAATTTTACTAACAGGAATCTAAGCAACAATATGCTAGGAGGTAGCATCCCAGCAGGGCTAGGCCTAAACAGCCTCACCAGTGTGTAAGTGATTTTCACATTTCTTATATGGATACCAACCTATCTGGTGACACATTACTGCTGCTGCTCAGAATTCAGAACACTCATGAGGCTTAGTCAACTTTCAAGAGCTTTGGGTTCTGCTGTGAGGACTTACATTCTCGTTGAGCTGGTGAGAGTTATAGTCAAAGCGTATTTACAGCCATGTTTGATTGAATGTTTGAGTTAGGCTTTGGGACAATGGTGCTAGAATTGTCTTACATTGAACACGCAATTTAGCCACAAAGATGTTTCTGCATGCATCTTACACCACAGACACCATCAATTTCAACCTGGATCTGTTACCTGATTAGCAAGCCTGGATTGATGTTCACATGCAACCTTGGACGGTGACAGGGACTTGTCAGGAAACCTTCTCACAGGAAACATTCCAGCTAGTCTTGGGTCACAGCAGCTGCGACAACTGTAAGCTTTCAGGTTTCCTGAACCCGTGTTTGTTTCAGAAACATCCAAAGTCTGATCTTAACCTGTTCAATTGACAATCTCAACAGGAAGGATCCACTAGTGTATAACAAAAGGATTTGATAAAATCTTTCTCATTGTCCACTGCAGATTACTGAGCAACAACCAATTGTCAGGGCAGGTTCCAATTCCAATCTATTCCATGGGAGTCCATGGTGGCTTCATTAACCTGTCATCCAATGCAGGGCTGTGTGGAGTACCGTCATTGCCAAAATGTCCACCTTTCTGGAGAGGGGGTTTGTCTACGGGTAGCAAGATAGGTATAGTAATTGGGACTTCGACCGCAGTGCTTGCAGTGGTAATACTGGTATACTTTTATCTTAAACACCACAGTGTCCAAGACGACTACAACTTCAACCTCCCACATCAGCTTGCTGGTAAGCATCTGTCAACTCTTCTGCTTTGAAATGGCTATTTGTGATGATGCTAACAAGATGTATCTCTTGTTGGAATGATGGCAACAGCAAGGACAAAGTGGTATCAGAACCATCGGATGAGTGTCCATGAGGCAGAGGATGAACATATCTTGCAACCACACTTGTCTACAAAATTTGGCTTCTCATCCAACATTGCACCTCTCTGATTTCCAGAAGTCTGCAACAACAGAACCAACATATCTAAATTACAAATACTCATTTTCCTGAACTGTGATCAAGTGATATGGGAGAGGTTGAAGCCCAATGTCTGCTGCTGCATCTCACATTTTGTGATGTGACCAAGAGGAATTTTCGGGTGGCATCACGGTTATGCTAAAAATTGGCAAATGGATGCTGCCCACTGTATGTTGGATGTACACTACTTATACCGAGAATTTGTGTTCAAAATGACATAAATCCCCTTAATATGCAGAGCCTATTAATGTGAATCAGGCAAATTTCTGAACTTTGAACTTTGTACAGCAAGATTTCTGAACTTGCCTAATGTCTCTAATTGTGAACAATTTTCAATGTAGCTTCAGCAATGTGTATTCTGACATTATGAAGAATGCTGATATATTTGCTTCTTTGTCTATATGGCATCATGAGCTTTAGCACTTTGGCAGAGTGGAAGCTGTGATGAGACATGGGGAGTTAGCCCCAATGCCTGATTCCAATCACTCATGATCTTGGAAGTTTTCTGTTAAAAGCACTCAAACCTCTGTAAGCAGAAAAAACAAGATCTTGAAGGAAGGAGCAAATTGATGGTGTTTGAGCTAGTAAATTTGTGCATACAAAAGGTGTGCAACTCCTGTACTAAGTTTATGCCATGGTTTGAGAATTTGCATGTGAATCTAAACTGCCAATTTTCAAATGGAAGTTCTGTATTGAATTGCTACAATGTCAGACACTAATTGTATGGTATGAATGAGAAGAAAGATGGATATTGTTGGTTTTGTATTTTGTCCTGCTGTTCTTTCCAGATCTGAGTTCATACCAGTTGAAGAAGAGACTTTTTTTAACTCTCACTTTGAAGAAAACAAACTATGTGAGTGGCAATCAAAAAGTAGTTTATACTCCTTTAGCAACAGAATTTTCCAGTGACGATGATGAGTGTTGTTTGGACCCCTGCCTTGCAACGAAATGCAAAAAATTGTCATGTTTTGTTACTGTCGTTTTCGTTGATGGAATTTCTCGTTCTGTCGTCTCTCGGATTGTCGCACGACAGAAACAGATACGTTCCATCGTCTCAAAGAGCGCGCTTTTGGCTTTTTATCAACAGAAAGGAGAGAAGACAGACAGAAAGCAACAGAGATAGCGACAGAGGGAAGGCAAAATTAGGCCCGTTGTTATGCTCTGGTGTAGCGGCATGCCAGGAGCACGGTTGTTGCACGGTTGTTCCAGCGGCAACAACACTACACGTGTCGTTGCTTAAGAAGTTCCACACGGCAAATCTTCAGCTGTTTTCTTCACCCCACTCTCCTTGCACATGAATTGTTGCGTTCCATCCCTTTTCTTTTCCACAGTTTAATTGTTGTGGCAGGATGCAAAAGTATTCTTCTGCTTCTTGTCGATTCCCTGTTGTTTGCGTTTTATCAGGCTAGTATTTTTATGCCGTTAGTCTCTGAGTCTGTGGGTGCAAAGAAAATTTGGCCTTCCTTCGGGCGTTTTGATGTGGGAGAGAGGTATGTGGTATATTTTTGTAATCGATAGGTCGGATCGGTAGAAATCTAGCCGCCGAATAGATTGCTGAAGCTGGCGATTTCTGATTTGTGACCGCAAGACTTCGACAGGGGAGCTCGCTGCGCACGCTAGGTGAGTTTCAGGGCACGTGGGTCTTGCAATTATTCTGACGTACTCTGGTGCTCCAATTCAAGCCCGAGAGATCGCATCTGATTGACAGAGAGTGTGTGTTGTAGATTCAGCGTCCCGTCCCTGAGAAGTCCATCCGCCTCCCACTAAATCAATGGAGAGGGAATTTGGGACTCAAGATTATAACATGCAGTTATGAATTGGTAGATTGTTGAGCGAGGGGGTGACGGGTAGGAGAACTAGCGTCCGTTAGTCTTGAATGATCAGTTCCATGGCCAAGTTCAGCGCAGGTTTATGAAATTGCATAATTTGGGACCGATTGAGGATCATGAAAACAATCCTGAGAACACAACTGATTCGAGAGTGATCATTGCCTTGGAGGCATGTTGTCGCAGCACAGGGCTAAGAACTAGCAAGTTCAAGGATGGCTGATACTACAGGACAAGGTACAGGATAAAGCAGGAAGGGTTACTAGATGGTCGTCGGGGTACCAAAGTCCCAGGCAACATCCTCCAAAGCACCACCTTCCGCACTCTGTTCATCGGCGGTCTCGTCGCTGCAGGTTAGAGAATTTCCACATTGACAGTTTGATTTGGAAAGTTGAGGAGTGTAGTTCCTGTGTTCAATGAATTTCTGAGTAATTTGCAGATCCCAATTTGCATTCACTTCTGTGTGAGTAGGTTTGAAATTCTTGATGAGTCTGCTCCATGGTGGAATTCCACTAGGAAGTTTTCAATGGTCTCTCTCTGAGTCTTCTGCGTTCCAAAATGATGTTCTTCAATTCTTGTCAGTGCTGTTTGTTGCTTGGAATTTATCTTCTGAAAACTGACTCCATCTTGTGTATGACAATTGCACAGAGCTCATGAGAAGTCTTGCTTGCAATGGTAGGGAATGTTGCCATTGTGAGCTAACACAGAACAAAACCGAATGTTTTGTTTATGACAAGTATGGTAAAAATACACTGGTTCATCCTCCAGTTTGGGTCAAATTTTGTATTTTGATCATTAACATAATTTACCCCCTCTTAGCTGGATGAACAAGGACGTTGCAGAGTGGTGTTATCTCAGAGTTCAGCGGAATCCTGTTTTCGGTGATCCCCCCCTCTATCCACATTCCATGGGAATAGTTTTGCCCAAGGTGGAACAAGGGTGCTGTCCATAAATTGATCTCATTACCACAGAGCAAGAGGAGGGTCTAATGTATATTTATGTTGCTATTGGTGCTCTTGTACATGCAAAAATATTCTTGGAGAAAGAAGTTCTAACTATCCTTCAAGCTGTCCATGATGCAGATCAAGTCAGACAAGGCTTCTTCACCTTTTTGTCTTCTTCCAACCCAATCATGCCAAAGTGTGAAGAATCCTCCAACATCATCTTGGCCACAAGGTAACTGGCAATTGACCATGTCTGAAAATTCTGAGCTTCTTTCCCTATGTAACAGCCTAGCTTTCCATCATAGTACTCTGGCCATCTGTCTTTTGATAACCTTTGCTCTACTTGCTCAATTGCACGGTGAGCAACTTGAGGTTGGCTGACAAGATGCATGCTGCTGTTAACAATCAGAGCAGAATTGCATCCCCAAAACAGAACTGATGGATTTTTAGCTCAAGGCTCACCCACGCAACATGATGGACAATCATGCCAAAATTGTCATGATTAGATCTAGTAACCAGTAGTACTGGTGATCAGCATAGTCACAAAGAGAGACAACCTTCATGCCTTGAACCTGTGACATATGCTTTACCACTCCACTGAAAGAACCCAAACAGAAAAATCTTTACTTGGCCAAGAGTCACCATTGTCGTAGCTCCACCTGGTGTTCTTTGGATCACACCCAGGCACAATCTGCCAGTCATGACCCTCCAGGGCAGGGTAAACAACCTTGAGAGGCATGTCTCCTATAAGCTCTTGCCAATTCTCCTCAAACAAGTCCATTATAGCTCTAGCTGGATCAGGTGTTGCAAGGGACAAGAGAATAGCTATACAGTTGTCAATGGCAAACCACTGGAAATCCATGAGAGCAGGGCTTACATTTCTGATAAAGTAACCACCTTTCATTCGTAGAAAGTCAAACAGCTGATCCAAAATTGAATCTGGAATCACATTGAACTTATTGACTGCAGTATCAGAATACTCTTCTGTTTTGTAGTGATAGATGTTGTTGAGCTGGGCATGATCCTGCCAGAACTTGCACATGTGAAAGCCTGATGCATGCAGTCACTTATCAATACTCTGAAGAGACTCTTTCCCTTCCCCCTCTGGTTCAACAAAGCTTGGCTGACGACAATGCCATGAAGAAAAGGGGCTGAATTTCAATTGGATAGCCATAGATACCCTGCCACACCACCCACATGATATTTAGAGTTAATGCAAAATGGAACATGTCCTTCATAGTCATCAAGAAATTTCCAAAGAGGATTTCAGCAAATGACACAACTTGATCTGGTTGATTCATCAGATGGATCTAACATGATGGGCATTGGAGTTCTATTGTATGCATTGAAGAAGGTGCTTGACACTACGAAGGGCTTGATGCACCGCCATGAGGATTGGTGGTGTTGTTCCCATTGAACCACCTTCTGAACAATGTATGCTTGGAGGCAGACATGATAGTAGGCCCTCCAGACATTCTGAGCTTTTCAGTCTTCAACTGTCTGAAAGGATGAGGAGATGATGAAAAAAGAGCTGAGCCTGAGATGAGCTCAGCAGAGCTCTTTCATCAAAGTTCTCTTGTGTGTTGGTGGTGGTGTGTATTGTCCTCCACATCAACTACATAAATAGGATGATTTAGAGCCTCAACATTTGGAATATTGGACATTTGATTTTTGACATGAATAAGGCCTAAAACACACGAAATGCTCTTGCCATCATCACTCTTTGAAATAATTGCAAACTCTAGTAAAGTAATGGACACGTGATAATCATGTGTGAGGTAAGGTCCTACATGTTGTGGACCTAGTTTGGGACTCAAGATGGAGACACAAGATGATTAAAGAATTGCAAGTTCAAAGATTTGTACATTGTAGCTTCCAAAGCTACCAAATCAGGATCCATTGATGAGTATGGAACAATGTTCTTGTCATTTGCAAAAATTGCATCCACGAGTTGAGAAATTTTGAAATCCAATGGATCAGCAATGGTGCAAGTCCCATGAGACTCTCACTTCTAAGCTCTCGTTCATTCAAAGACATTAGCAGCATCCTCCATCAATGAACAACAAACCTCTTTGGAATAAAAACTATTAAAGGAAATCTAAGAGAAATAAATTCCAAACATGTGAAGTGCAAAGGTAAAAGCATGTGAAGTGCTCAACTTCCATAAACACACATAGTAACGATGACATTAACATGCATAGAAACAACAACAAAACATTGCCATATTGAGTCACACACACAATCACAAAAAAACCATGAAATGAATGATGAAGAAAGGTGATACTAACTGTTTGATTGCAACATGATAAAACCCTAAAAGAATGGAAATAATCTAATAGGTCTTTACGCAGGAAATCCTTCAGTCATGGGATTTCCCCTATAGTAAAACCTTCTACCTCAATCCAAGATGGTGCCTTGCCTAGAAGGTTCATAAAAAATGAAAAACTTTACAATTAAGGTGCCTCTTCTCCTTTCAACATAACATGAAGTTTTCAAGCAAAATTCTATTGGGTTTTTATGTCGGGTAAGGATTAAGGACCTTAAACCAAGGGATTTGGGAATTTGAGTCTTGCATTCAATTCATACACTAACATTAAACCCAAATTTTTGAAACGACCCCATTCTCAATGCTTACTTTACATAGAAAGGCCCTCATAGAAACTTCTTAAGTGTATTTGGAGGGTACCTAATATCCATGAATATAGTGTGACATGTACTTGACCCAAGTGTGAACTAGTTACCTAACTAGTTCAATTTGAAATTTGAAAATTTATTCATTTCCTATGAAAATGATTATTCAAATTTCAGTATCTCTTACACCTTAGGTCTAGAAATTGCAAATTATTTTCACAAAATCTTACTCATTGAACATTTTCCAACAATACCAAAAATGCACTACAATCTCTTTAAAAAATTTAATTTTACTAAATTTTAAATATTCAATAACTTTTACACCATAGGTCTAAATATTATGAAACCGCATCAATGCACCCATATCATGGAAGTTGGCTCCAAGAATGCAATGTAAAGTGTTGTCATTTGAAAGATCTTAATGCGACAAACAAAACAATACAAAGTTGAACCACCTTTCATAAGAGATAGATGCCTCCTTGAATAGATAGGATATTATGCCTATAAGCTTATAAGTAGGCATAATATAGTAGCATCATTCACACCTAATGCTAAGTCAATGGTACGTCAATGTTAGATTTTCTTGATTTTTTTGGTGTGGTCACATATGTAATGTTAGGTAGCATTGCCGATGATGTGGCATCCTTGTTAGTAGGCGGTGTTAACATTTGTGGCGACCCAAAAGTTGAGGTTTTGAGGTGTTAATTCAATGTTATGTACAAGGCCAAAAATGACCTTGTAACTCAATGTTATATAAAGCAATCTTGATGGTAATAATCAATCATAATTGTGGCTACTACCATCAACATTCATCATGATGGTGTGAATCTATCATGACAATGGTAAGTTGCTTTACCTTTTGATATCTTAATTTAGCTTAACACTAACCTAGGTGTGAATGGAAATCAAATTATTCGCTAACATTTTAGGTTATTGCTAACTTTAGCATAGGTATTTTTTTCTTTATGATGTTATCTAAATGTTAGGCTACCTAACAATATAAACCTTGACATGAAGTTTGAATCATGCTAAAAACCTTTTCCAATGCTTCATGATCTACTACATATGTTTAAATTGTTTATGTTCACAATAGATGGCCTCAAGCTTTACCATGGGTACAACTTACAAGTGGAAATGGGGTGGAAGCACACTAGCCCTTTAAAAATTGTAGTCACAAATATAATTTTTTTGCATTTGGTATTTTTTGGTACATTTGGACATTCAATTTTCAAATATTTTTACTCATTCAAATATATTGCATTAGCTTTAAACTTAAAATAATTTATTTTAAAAGAAACTCCCACAAACATTTATGAATTTGAAAATATGAAGTATATTTGTGTCAAAATTTACATCACAAAGTATGAAAATTTGCAAATATACTTCAAAACTAAGGTTACGGGTGGAGTTTTGTAATGAATTTTTTTGTGGTGAATGATATACATGAACTAAATATAGAACCATTCAAAATTGTAAAATTCTAGGTTGAAAATCCATTCAAAAAATGTGTATTTTTTCACTTTTTAAGCAATAAATGCATAATAAATTATAAAATTTGAGAAAAAAACCATTACCCTAAGAAAAATGAGGAGATTTTATAGGTGGGCATTGTATTTTTTTCCATTTTTCTTTGGTTTGGTAATGTGTCATGAATCACAAACATGAGGCCTTATGGCCATTGAAAAAATGTATGTTATATATTTTATGCACATTGATTTTATTCAATTCTTTTCATATAACTATTGGATCAAGCTTAATTTTGATCCAAATGATATTTGACTTCCAAAATGTTGTCATGCACATTCTAAATGTTTTTTCATATGTTTAGGATTTCCAAAAGATGTCATCAAGATTTTAGCTTACTACATACCTATCATACTTGTTGTATATCACTTTTTTGGGTGAAAAGTGGCCCATCTATAGTGTGATTTTACCTGACATTCCCATAATGCAACGTTAGATTCAAATATGGTTTCATCCTAGGTCCTTTTCTTTTGGGAATGCCTTTACCATTGGGCTTTACTTTAGAAAAAATTCCTAGTGTAGTTGGAGGGCACTTTATATCCATAAATATACCTCTTAGAACAAAGGAGGGACTTACATCCTTTTAAAAAAAAGTGAGATTAAAATGAAAGGAAAATTATGTTTACTTATAAAATTTACAACTTGGTGAGGGCCAAAAAGGGTTGTGCAAATCCAATGATGATAATTGGAAGGTTGAAAATGGGTTTTGTTGTTGTAAAGTGATGGCATAGATCATTGTTGGGGCCATCTACATGACAAGTGTTTTGGATCCAACATTGCCCTTAATGATAATTTTTTTTTTTTGATTGTTAGTGTGATCCCCACACATCGATTTCAATTGCATTTGCAATAATTGCATGTCTCTTACCATTACCATTCATTATAGGAGCTTTGAAGATCTTTCACCACTTCACATAGATTCAAGCATACAACATTCACTACCTATATAGATAAAACATAAAAAGTTGGGGCCCGTTTGTAGGTTGAATTTGAACATTGACATTTGTTCTTGAATGTTTAATATGGAATTTCATAGAGGATAGAGCTCAAAGATCTTTGGAAGTAATAAAAATGTATAGGTGTTTTGTACCTAAGTGATTTTGCAGATCTTGGTGCATCTTTAGTCCTAAGTTTGTTATAACATGCATTCACTGTTGTCCTTGTGGTTTGATGAATGCAAAAAGTGGTGCAATGGTAGGCTTTGGGGGCAATGTTGGACTCTCTAATACACAATCACTCTTAGGTTCCAAGGTGTTGTCATAATGGAATTTGTTGAATTTTCTTGTTATGTTTAGTAGTCATATTAGCTAGAGCTTCTCGAGAATGTGGACAATTTGTGCAACAAGAAAATGTTAATGTTCAAACTAGATTCCTTGATTAAGCATTTGAAGTTCAAGAAGTGCGTAAAAACTAAACCACGAGTTGTTGGTGAGTAGTATTAAACATAAATCTGCCCTACTAATGCACATGCAAAAAATGAGAAATTTTATGGTTGCATAGGGCGTGATATTGTTGTTATTTTGCTTACAAATGGAGATAAAACATAGGGAAAAAATCATCTGAAGTTCATTGTGATTTGGCATTTGTTGAAACAAGGGTACCCTATGACTGATTTCAAATCTTTCAAGTCTTTCTTCCAATTTCTAAACATCAACAATTCCCTTTGAAATCATTAGTTAGACTCTACCAACTAGAAAATGGTTAATGTCGTGCTCACCATTGTGTTATGGGCCATCAAAATTGATGTTCATAAAACACCATTCATATAATCAGCTATGCTAAAGTAACCTCCCTTGAAATTGTTAAGGATAGAAATGTCCTATCACCATTGGAATAAATGGACAAAAATACATTGTTATCATTGGAAATAGTGGACAAGAGGAAATGTCATTGTAGGACAAAATGGCAATGTAGGGCTAAGTGATTAAAATTGGTTGAGAATTTGAATTCATGTTCATGGCGGCAAATTAGGAACGATTTATGGGAAGAGTTTGGAGTTGGTGATCATTAGGATATTGAGTATTTTTTAGGATGAGGATAAATTCATGAAAAGAACTAGAGGAGGATTTTTTTATCAAAAGAACATTTATGTTTCATTGTATTTTGTTTCTGTATTTTCTTTTCAATTCCATATAATTTGAATTCTATTTTCAAATTAATGCATATGTTGTATTCTTATATTTATGGATTTTGAAATGGATTTTTGTTTGGGTTTACATTTTGATTTTTGCAATTGGTTAGTATTACAAATCTTAAATATTTGAATTAAAAAATATGTTGAACCATAAAATTAAAAAAATACCAATGTCAAAAGATTAACATTTACCATTTGGTGACCATCCTCAAGAATGAATTTGAGGTAAAATATTCAAAATTCTAGTTTTGGTTGTTTTGAAATAAGCATAGAAAGGTTATTACGTAAAAGTTTTTTGTTTTCTCTAGTTCTATAGATTTAACATTGATAAAAAAGTTGGCAACATTCAAATATGAGCAAAACATCTCAAATCAAATATTGAACTATGGTTCAATTTAAAGATTTAGATCTATAGATCAATTATGTTTTTCAATAAAAGTGATAGAATGAAGATAAACATGAATTGCACAGTGACCCAAAACTTACAAAGACAATTAAATCAAATTACAATTCAACAAGATGAATAAGAAAATGTAGCAAAAATGGAATCACAATTATTGAATGAAGTAGTGCAGTTTCATACTCCAAAAATAGTGCAATACATTGTGTCAAAAATACCCAAGATAGAGGAGGAACTTCTAGGGTACAACTAGATGTCATTTGTAGTAGTTACGGAACCTTGGGAAGCATTTATTAATAGAGTAATGGAGTAACCCAATATTTGAAAGAGGCTATCATTAAAGGTAGTACTCTAAAAATTGAACTAGGTCTAGTACATGCAATAATAGAGATGAGTTTGTCATCTTGAAGACATGGTAATTGATACAAATCCAAAGAAATATTACATGTACAGGAAAAATTGGAGTAAGATCCATGGATTGAGGTTCTACTTGGCAATCTACTTCACCTCAATATTGTCAACCCCATGAGGAATGGGAAGAAGACTTAGACAATGATGAAGTTGAACAAACAATACCACGTTATGCCAATATTGTACTTCAAATAAAATATTTGGAGGAGTAGGCTTTTATAATTGAAGCAATGTACCAATCAAGGATGGAGATTAGAGTTGAATGTAACACTCCACTAGTAACAATAATTAATGCAAAAATGAAAGCACTAATGCCAATGTCTTGTAAAACAATGAATCTAGGGTTAGGTAAAGTCAACAAAACATACTTCTACTTAGAGAACATGTATGGAGTATATATGATCAAGGTGTAGATCAAGAACTTAAACCTACACCTAATCATTGTAATTTTTGTAAACAAGAAGGTCAGGCTTTTACAAAATGTCCTGTTATTGAGAAAGATGTATAGGATGCAATGATTAATCATTTCCAAACCAAAGTATAAATTGAGTTGGATATGAAGGAGGAATAGAACCCAATGATTATGCCTCGAAACATTGCAAACTTGATACAACAACAAAATTCTAAATAGAAAATAATCACCCTACAAAAAAATGTGAAATGCAAAGGACTCCTTCTAATGTTAAGGTAGTTCAACCAATTAGATAACCACATTTTACTCCAGAGAAAATTAGGATGATTATAACTCATCTTGCTATAGGTTGTGCAAAAACTATAGCTCTCAGATGTAATGGACATGTGGCAAGCGTATGGAACAGACAAGTGGTAAACACTATAACTATGCAATATGACAATGTATCGTTTCATGTTAAAGTAATTGATATAGTTCCACAATTTTTTACGATAGCAAAAAACATTACATATGGTATGACCATAGAAACTACGTACCAAAACAAGTGTGTGCATGTTAATAAGAAGGATATCCAATATTTGCATGGAATTGAAGAATTTTTATAATGCTAATGGAGAATTTTCTTTTGCAAAATCTGAACCTATTGTGACAACTTGAGGGAATCATTAACATGTCATTAGAACAATATCGATTAGCCATGCATCAAGGAGATTTATAGCAGAAAAACCTTATGTAGATGTACCTATTAACCACATGCATACCATCACATAACATAATTGCTACCAAATTAATACCATCAAATCCAAGAAGAGACCCTCTAAAACCCATAGGAGGTGTTATAGAAACATCTATGCAACTTATAGTATCCTACTTTAAGCCTTACAAGGGACCTCTTAACTATGATGAATACAAGAAAGATTAAGATTTGGATGTTCATATATAAATATTTAAAGCCACTATCAAAGCTAACAATGAAACAATACACTAATAAAAAAAATGTTGTTTGTAAGTAAATTTTAGTTGCAAATGACACAACGACTAAAAATCAAGATAATAGCAAACAACAAGTTGTAAACAACCATTAGTCGTAAATGACAGATGAAATATTTTTTTGTAGAATATGAGTATGGAAATTTTATATGTACCTAAGGATGAGTTCTTACAACTACACTTGCGACTATAATGCACACCAATATGTTCACATGTGGTAGCCTAAAAATGTGACATGTGGCATCATTTGGATTTTTCAAACAAAATTGTCAAATATATATATATACATTTTTTTAACCATCCAATTAAAGCAATTAGATTGTGCCACGTGGAAACTTAAGATTGCCCTATAATCATTTAGGGTTAGGTTAGTTTAGGGTTGGACCACTTATGATAGGCCATGTGGGCACCTAGGCTAGGCCTAGGTTAGGCCACATTTAGCTTAGTTAAGTGCCTAAGGTACCTAACTTAGTTTCGAGCTAGGCCATTTACAATGGGCCATGTGGCACCTAGGTTAAGCCTAGGCCACCTAGCCATATGTCTACCTTAGGTAGGTAGGTAGGTCTAAAACTTTTACAACAAAATCCTATTTTATTTTAAATGTAGCCTTTTGGGTGAGGCCTATGTGATTAGTTCCTCCCACATGGCAATTGAAAAAACTGAATGTGTTTACTCCACCAAACCAACCTATTTATATAGTTTGTAAATTCGAAAGGGAAAACAAACAATATGGGATAAAATTTTAGTTGTAACGTAACTACAACTATTCCCTAGCACATATTATTACATAGCCTACCTATTAAGTAGCATAAGTTCTTACTAGGTACCTATTTATATAGTATTTATTTTAAGTACATATTTAAATAGCCTATACGTAATTATTTATTTGAAACACCTATTTGAGTAGTCTCTAAATAATTATGTATAGTTAAATAACCTATTAGGTAACTAGTGGGTATGTAAGTATATTTGTATGTAGGTACCTTGTAAATAATACATAGGTAGGTAGGTAGTTAGGTATTTAGTAGGTAGGTATATACATATAGGTACATATGTACTATTAAATAGTCTATACATGTAGCTACTAGGTAGCATACGTACCTTATGCAACTACAATGTGATAACTTTGGTTGCATGTGTAACTAAATGTATATACGATGTTGAAAAAATACAGAAACATCATGAAAAATCAACCTATTGGAATTATGAAATAGGTCATTGTTGCAACTAGTTGAAAGGAAGATGAAAATCCATCCAATTCTGAAAAATAATTGCATAAGCAACCATTTGTAGTTAGAGGTGACATTTAATTGCACAACAAATGGTTGTAAACAAGAGGATTTCTACTAGTGAATAGACAAATAAATAGCCAATTTGTTTAATTTCACATTCAAAGACAATGCATTAGACTAATGCAATAACTATATGTGAGATCATCCAAATTGTAAATTTGTAAATTTAAAATATCCTTTTTGTAGATGATATTGGATAGTATAAAACAATCAATAAGTGTATATGTAGCTCAATAAATTTAAAGCACAAATCAACAGAACGAATGGAGGTGTCATATGAAAGATTACAAAAACTAGCAAACAATTTGCAGATAGGACACATAACTATCAATTTTTTGATGACCTTGTTCTAATCTAGACTATAATTTTATCTATGTATTGCTATAGCAAAGATGAAAGAAAACATTTTGTAATAGCACAAGGAATTTATATCAAGAAGGTATTATGTATAAAAAACATAGAGTTCATTATACGTACCACAGACTTGAGGAGCAAAGAATATAGATGTGGGAAATTAGATAGTCATAAAGGTAAGTATGTACTATATAAATTGTCATCGTATAAACCATAACATGGAGACATGCAAAAGCCAAAAGGAGGAACCCACTATAGTTATTGAAATTAATGCACATGTTGGTAAACCTTCAAGACCATTAAACTATCCTTGTCATATTTGTGGGATATTGGGCCACAAATTGACAAATTGTCCAAAATTTAGTGAAATGCAAACCATGTTTAAGGACAAAGGTAAAACAATAGAAAATAAACATGTACCTGAAATAAAAGTTGTTAATGTCTCAATTAACATGGTTGATGTTCATGTGACCATTCAAAATAAGGTGATAGAAGAACATGTGTTCAAAGATCAAGAACTGAGAAAGAACAAAATTGTAATTGATTAGGAAGTAGAAGAGAAACTAAAGAAATCTACAATGGAAACCATACAACAAATGTAAGCAACTAATCCACCACCCAACATACCTTCCATTGCAACAAGAGAATGGATTATAGTTGGGCCATGATGCCAAGTTCAAGAAAACCTATAGAACCAACAAAATCACAAGAAATACTTTCTACCTCTCCAAGCAAACTCATATATGTAAAAGAGATATTTCAAGATATCAATAAACAAATGCTAGAAATTAGTTACACATTGAACGTTGGATAGTTATTCAAAATAGCACCAGACCTAAAAAAATATATGTGGCAGGAACTAAAATCAAATAAACCACAAATTAATACTAAACCCATTATTGACAAGTCAACTATGTTTATAGTACTTGATATTGGCACAACAACAAGTATTATAGACAATATGATGGTTGTTATATAATTAAATACAAATAAGAATTTTTTTTGTTGATGATGTGTTCTTGGATGGAGGGCCAAGGGTAAATATTATCATTAAACAACTGAAAATTAGGTTAAGATCACCTCAACCTACACCTAACATTTGCGAATGGCAAATCAAACCAATTTCCTTGGTTCTTTAGGCCTACAAGTTTTGTGAAAAATTAACTTATACCTTCACAATCCTTTTCCTCCAATCATAGATTTTGTATTTTGATGGTCATGAGCTTTTAGTCTCTAGTGTAAAAGGTGCCTTAGCATTCTTCCATTTAATGTGAAACCTTAGCCCTTTTGCCCCAAAGCTTCTTAATTGCCATCTTTAATTATGAAGGCAATGATAAGCCAAATTCAACTAATGTAATGTCTTAGCATTGAATAAACATTGTGTAATCATGAAAAGCTAATATGACATAACATTCTCCTAGTTAATTAAACTCTCAAGCTTTGGTTAATGCTACTTGTTGAAAATGGTGTTGAGTCTTAAGCAACAAGGGGTGTGTCACACTGTGGCCTTGCCATCTACATTAAAAAGTATCTTAAGGCAAAAGAAGAATTTATTTACCATGCAAAAATATAATCTTCAAAAAATCCTCTAAAGGAAACCATAATCCTTCAAGATATTATAACTATAACTAAATCTCAAGTTTCAAGACAAGCCAAAATATCATCTTTCAAAATTCCTCATATAAAAATAGACTCATTACCTAGGGGCCAAAATCCATTAAGCTACTACACCCTATAATGAATCTAAACCCAATACTTAAATTCATCATAACACACCCTAGCGATGAAAGCTTCTAGATATTCATGAATGAATTCTAAATTTGATGCTTTATACAATCCTTGTTTGGCAACCTTCATCCTAGGATATTATTGACACACACACTTCTATACACTAAAAACATAAAAATAAACCACAACATCAATCATGTCTGCTTTGATGTGAGTGGGAATGGAAGACAAAGGTATTGTTGACACACTTAGTACTGTATCTTTGACATTCCATTTCATGTCTTTCACCATGAATCACGGAAAGCAAATTTGAAAATGATGAACAATTTGGTCAAGTGTGACTAAATATGACCTGAAATTATTGCATACTTTTAATATCCAGCCACTGTGATCTTGCCCTAAGATTTCCACCCTTAGGTATTGACAATGTTTTCCACATAATTGATGTACAAATAACCCCATATTATAAGCGGGCTCCTTAGCAACAAGCCAATAGTCCAAGCACTTGAGGCTCCTAGCAACTTTGCAACTATTATGAGTTCACTTTGCAACTAGGACATGTAAGTTAGCTGCTACCTTAAACCAACCTGATCCAGGAAGTGCAAGTTGAATTCATTTTGGTTTCAATGTCATTTCTTTATCTCAAAGCTGCAAACCCAAACAAGAGCTTTGAAACTTTCAAATCTAGGCATCACAGCAAGATTCTGCAGATGTGGTTAAAGGGGCACTGCAAGATTTGAGCACATAATTTCTCTCATTAAAAACAGGAAATTCACACCACAGAAGTGAACATTTGTCACTGATAGATGTACAAATCAAGCAATACTATCACCCAAATCACATATATATAACAAAGTGGTACTTTTATCACATATTTTGCTCATGAGTCCACCAGCACAAATGTACATATCTATGATGCAAAAAAGTCACATAGATTTGCTGATCCAGTCTTAGGGATAAAAGAGCACATCTACAAAGTATATATATGATGCTATAATCAGATATTTTGTTCCATACATAATTGTCAATAAAATCTGTGATTGTAAATGTCTCACTGTTCTAATTAACTCTGTCTATGACCAGAGTCCCACTTTCCTTTGGTTACAAAAGAAAAAGATTCAGGGTTTGTATTGAGAGGACTGATCACTACTTTATTTTCTCACTGATGGCTGTAGTGAGAAGAATTTTGGGAATCATATCTTCTTGGGTAAGCCATAATTTTGGGTATCAAATATAAAGGGCAGGTAATTCCTGCTTCTATCTAAAGAATTAGATTTTTGCTCCCCCTTAAAAGACTTGGTTCTAAGAGCTTCTACAAAAACCACCAGCTTCAGCCTGAAAGTATTTCAGCTTTTTCATGTCCAAATTTGTATATATGGCCTTCTTCTGATACAGACAAATTGCAGCATACATGAGGGGACAGGAGAGAGTTGAAAACTTTTTCCTTTACAAAAGCTGCGTGGAAGGACAAAGAGCTTCTTCATGTATACAAGGTAAGAATCAGACGCAGCTGGTGAGCTTCACATGTGATGCTCAACCTGTGTGACAGATAGATGGGGCTAAGGTGTTCTTTTGTACTTGAGTGTGGGGTTGCTCATGGAGGTGGTCATGGAACCACTTCTTGAGCTGGCTGAAGGGTTCTTGTTCATTCTCCATTGCACAAGCTGATGCAGAAACTGTTTGACCTGGCACACAATAGAAAAAGCATTATGAAAATATGAGGGAGCAAGAAGCCAAAAACTTTCAAACGATTCAGTGGGTTTAAAATATGATTGCAACAAGTATATCCATTACAGGGACAAAGGAGAGATCATACAAAATCAAAGTTTAATCAACTGGGTAGTAGGTGCTTGGTGTCTTGAGTACTGGAATGAGAAAGAGCTTTCACATAGAATTTATACCTCAGACGGATTGCGGATGGAGTAAGCTGCATTTGTGCTTTTGGGTACTGTGGATACCAGAATGCTACACCCATGTTTCATCCCATTCAACAACTGGGTACACATACAAAAGGTATGCACCCACACTCTCATTAGCAACTGAGAATATATTTATGTATATATTGTACATTGTCCACCAGATTGGTACATAATCATGGGGCACAAATCTGACAAGATGTGGTACAAAAGGATATTGAAATTACTTTAAAGGCATCTTCGTCTGTTCGATCATCTCCAATATACACTGGCAGCACATCATTTGGGTTTGCCATTCCTGCCATATGTACACCACTGGCATTCAGACATGTTCTATTCTACCTCTTTGTTCCATTACCCAGACTACCCTCCTCGCTTCCTTGTCAAGTCATGAATTGCATGTGCAGAAAATAGGAGGTTCCACACATAATCCACATAGAGGTTCAATGCAGATTAAATGCTCTAATTACCAAGTGACTCCAGAAGGAAATTGACAGCTTGTCCCTTATCCCATGCTATTCCTGGCCGAATCTCCAATACCTGGAGGTCACAGGATGTAACAGTGTCAGTTCTGAAATCATTTACACAAGCGTTCACTATGGAAATGATAATAAACAGAAAGAATCTCAGCAAGCTTCAAGTCGTGTATTTGAAACCAACAGCAGACCAAATGAGAACTTGTAAGCATTGAAGTTGTACTCAACAGCATTGACTGGCGCAAGACTCTAGTACCTTGCGACCATGAGTCAGGCTCAATGTGGGATAACCCTTCATGACATTGGCCACCCTCTCTGCAAGTTGCACCCAATTCTGTAACAAAAGCAATGAACCCCTGGTTATATGTTTCAACAACAAAATCCATAAAATGGACAAATCTGACTTCCAAACAGAAACTCACTTTGACCGAAAAGATATAGTGTAGCTGACAAAAAGACGTTTCCTGCTGACATCTTTCTAAATATACAGCAGAACTTGAAGGAAGGAGGATCCTACATCTCTCTTTAGCAGAAACACCCCAGTAAGTAAATTGTTTAGCAGAAAATATGAGGCTAAGGCCTTAGGGTTCCAGAATGGACATTTTTGAAACATGCAGACTAACCTTTAGTCCCACCCAACTATGTAGTGTCTGCACATGAAGTGGGACAAGTAGCCCAGAAGCTACTTGGGATTAGGGTATCTATTTCATGCACAGCAGCTTCTGGGCAACTTGTCAACCATTGGGATTTCATCAATCTTGAATCAAGCATCAAAACTCATTTTGCAAATGGCAGGAAAGAAAAAAGACATTGAAGCCTACCTTCTCACATTTTAGCAACTAATTTAATCATGCATTAAACAAAGGCTTTTTAATACCATGTGGCCACACACCTGCATACCCTCCATGACACCTGCACAAGCGCAAAAGTGCTAAGGAGGAGAAACTGCTGTCAGCTATGCTAATCACAGCTTCCAATTGACCCAAATCTCAGATAAAAACCAGACACAAACAGTCAAAGAATTGCAACAGAAGACACAGGAGACAAAACAATGCAGGCCAGAAATCACCAGATGAATACCCTTCAGCAAGGAATTTCTATCCTCAGCAAGATCCCTCTAATCTACTGCATGCACAAGATAAAGAGATAACCATGCTGTCCTGGAACATTTGGGTGCTTTACAATCAAGCATGGTGCTTAGTGTGAGAAATGCCTTCCACTAGACCACGAAAAAGTCAATGAGTTGAAGCACGCATGCCCATACATTCTCTGGAAACAGTCTCTGGACTATTCAAAGCATGAATAAAAAGCATTGAAAACATTTCAATTGCAAACAGGGTGGTCCACACATGCTATGACAATTCCCTTACAGCCAGTGAACACAAAACCAATAGCAGAGATGTCAACATAACAGAAAATTTAGCATGTGCCAGAAAGAGAAGTTGTTGAACAAAACATACAATCCAACAGTTCAAGAATAGGGTGAACCGCAGTACATAGATTGTGCTCATGTCTCAGTTATGCAACTACAAGATGGACCACAATGTTTACCTCTTCCTTCACACGGCGGAAATGCACAGTTGCACAGAACAGGTTGTGTTCAACTTTGGCTCCTTCAATGTCCTTTGTATTGTCTTCCATGAGTTTACACACCTACATCAACATGCATGTCTTCCATGAAACTTGGCTAATAGTGCCAAAAACTCATGGACGAACCACCTCAGATCAGCTTTTGTTCTGGTGAATAAGGAACAATTGCTTACACAAAAAAAATTGTTAGGCAAGAAACATTATGCAAGCCCTGAATGAAATCTCTTTTGAGATCTGAACACCACCCATTACAGCAAACACCTGAATGAATGGGAATCTTCTACGGAAATTCCCAGCTGACCTAACTTCACATGAAATTTAATTGCATTTTGATTACAACTCCCAATGTTGATGATGAGTGCAACAAGAGACCTACCCAGCTTCTTGTCCAGACAAGAAAAACAGAATTACCTTGTTAATCAAAGGCAGATACTCGCTTGCTGGTTGGAAGAAGATAATGTCATTACCCTGTTGCCACAACAAAAGCAGGAGTGTACTTGAGCATCCAAAACTGAGGTGCCATGTTCTTCTTCTTCTTCTTGTTCTTCTGTACACAAAATACATTTTACAACATACAAGGTAGTACAGATTCATCTTCCAAGTTCAAAGGAGACTAACTGACTACTCATTCAATCATAAAATCAGGGCCCGGGCAAATCAAAATTTGACAATTTACCTTCTTGTCTTTGGCTAGTGTTCCAGAAGCTTTAAAGCCATTACAACCATCAGCAGGTCCCATGATGTCCATGCCATGACTTCCTGCATAAAACAGCTCTGGTAATTGTACAAACTCGTAGACCTGTGAAAAAACACACCACCACAAACCAGTCTCACACTCAATACATTCAACATGATGCCCACCCAGTGCACAAAATCACTGAATTTAAATTAAAAAGAAACAACACTCTGTGGCCACCTACACAATCACTGGAAAATATTGTACACACTGTAGCAACCCAGCAGGTTTGGCGCTGAATAGTTATGAGAAAAAAATTCTGAAATTCTGAGAAATGATCAAGGTAATTAACAAGTAAAAGGGCAACGTAATGATTTCTTAATGGTTATGCCAGAATCTTTGGAGAAAATATATCATATGTTCAACATCAAAGTGCCAAACTTGCTATGCTACTACAGTATATATCTTAGATGGCAAGGCAGAGCATAGAGATCCATAAGACAGTAGAAAGCTTTTATCGAAACTCACCTTTTGTCTACCTCTTCCACTGATGATTGCGGTGGGGAAAAAAGTGGCCACTTCACGGACAGTAGCCCTCATCTGCACAGGGGAAACAAGTACAACAACTCTGTCACATACACAGCATTCCCACACTTTTGAAAACCTTTCAGATTTTGCTTAGTGTATAACGGGGAGAGGTCATACATATCACCTAAGGTCCCCACTAGGCTGTACATTGCCTTACATATGTTCATAAGGTCCTCACCATCAAGGTGTCATCATAATTATATTTGATGGGTTTTAGGGCCTATCTTTTGAACTTTCCATGATTTTCAACATCTTCCACTTGGCCTACCGGCCTGTGACAGGTACCTCAAATTGTGGAAGGTTTGGAACACACACCCCTCTCCTTTTACATAAGTTCTTGACCTGATTTTCCTTTGGTATTTACAAATACCTTGCAAAGTGCTCATAATCTTCTTCCTGGCCTCCAAGGCAGATGACAAATCTATAAGGCTACTCGAAGATGGTGACAGATTCAAATTATGTCAGTTTCTTCATGTTGAGGAAGGGCAGTTATATTGGGGGGGGGGGGGGGGGGGGGGTTACATTGTTCTGGGGCTTTTGGAACTTGGGCTAACGCCTTCATTCCCATGCCCTCAAACAAATTTACGTTATCTTGACCCGCCTGTTTCAACCTTAAAAACCTGTCAGATTTTTTTCTCCTTGACAAGGACTACATCTACCGTAAGGTCCCCACTAGTTTGTACAGGGCCCAGCCTTACATATTTTGTGGGTCCTGGCCAAGGTATCATCACTATCTGACAGGTTTTAGAGTTGGAGAAGGGCCCAAAATGTTTGGAACCTTCTGAGATTTTCAACACCTTCCACTTCGCGAACAGACCTTGTGACACAGGTACCTCAAATCCTGGAAAGTAGGTAATATTGTTCTGGGGCATTTGGAACTTGGGCTAATGTCCATGCCCTCTAACAACTTAACCCTCTCTTGACCTGCCAGTTTGGACCTTTAAAACCTGTGCAATTTTGCTTCATGAATAACAAGGACAGACTCAGACACACTATATCTATGGTAAGGTCCCCACTAGTTTGTACAGAGTCTGGCCTTACATATTTTGTGAGGTCCCAGCCAAGGTATCATCATAATCTGAAAGGTTTTAAAGTTGGAGAAGGGTCCTAATTGTATGGAACCTTCTGTGATTTTCAACACCTTCCACTTGGCCTACAGACCTTGTGACACAGGTACCTCAAATCCTGGAAGGTAGGTTCTCAAGAGAAAGACCCTTCTCCTGTACTTGCAACAGGTCTGGTGGTGACAGGTAGGTACCTCTCAAATCTACCTAGAGAACCTGCCTCCAAGCTGCTAAGTCTATTGGGAAAAAACCTAAGTCTTCTGCAAGTATTCTGCTCTACTTGCAGGGCAGTAATCATCACAGATACTGTATAAGCTCAAGTAAGCAAGCTTCATATTGAAATCTGATGCCACAAGGTCGTTGCAATTATCAAGAAATAGTTTGATGTATCTAGATCTTGATCTACCAGAATGAAATTACAGAAAGCCCTCTGTGGCCCAGGGGCAGATTTCACTAGAGATCTCAGAGCTTAGAGACTTCTTACATCGTCAGACATGTATGCACGATCTGGATCTTCAACAATGGGTGAGAGTGTGCCGTCGTAATCTAAAAAAACAGCCACCTGCTTCCCTTTTGCTGTCTTCATCACTTTCTCAAATACGTCCAGAATTGGTATATGCTTCTCCTGCCAACCAAAAGACAAAAGGGCAAAACACACAAAGATGTACGTCAGTCAGTCAGTCAGTCAGTCAGTCTTGATCGCTATAAGCTACAGTCCATCGACGATGGCTGTTTTTTTTTCTCAAGCACCTGCAGGCACCGGCCACGATTTCGCTACAGTCCGACCGACGTCGGCTGTTATTTTTTTTCTCTAGCACCCACCGCCCACAATAATTTCGCTACAGTCCGACCGATGTTGGCCGTTTTTTTTTTTTTTTTTTCGAGCACCCACCGCCCACAATTTACACAAGAGTTCTAAGATCAGAAGATCTCTAGGAATCTAGATCTGTCTCATGGACTGTAACTAAAGATCTGCTGCACAATTTGACACCACAAAATAAAAGAAAAGAAAAAGTTTCTAGAGTTCGGGTAGTGTATGCGAGGTGACCGACTTTACCGTCCAGGCGGCGTATTCGGCGGCTTTAGCATCGAAGAAGTCGAATTTGTGATCGCCAATGAGAGAGCGGAAATGCCGTGGCGACTGCGCCTTCATAGCAGTCAGCCACTTCACCATATGCCCCCCGTTGTGATCGCTAATTTTGTAGCCGGAGTTGCGCAACTTGGGCAAGGCTGTTGAAATGGGGGTGATCGGTCGAGGGCAGCTGCAGGTATGAAGATGATGATGATGATGACTCGAGCAAGATGAGCTGCTGGATACTAGTGGCGTCGTCGTCGTCGTCGCTACTTTTGCAGGAGAAGAAGTAGCGGGTAGTACTAGAGATGAGGTCACACATGATGACAAGCTGGTTGAAATCGAAGACGGGCATGAAGTGATCAGCGGCTCTGCAGCAGCACAAATGAGTGATGCCGATCTCTTGCAGGATGATCGCAAGCTGAGACTCCCTGTTGCTGCAAGGTACCCATCTCCTAGCCTGGACAAACTGGAGCTCAGCAATCCCACTTCCTTGCTCTCAATCTCTGTCTGCTGTTCCAACAATCTATCTAAACTATAACTCACTTCTGTCACCTTGAGCACCATCTTCCGCAGCTCTGATCTGCAGGACAAAGTACAGCTTCAGGTTTGTAAAAATTGCCTGGAGCGTCTCTCTCAAAGAATGATAAACAAGTACCTACAGTTTTTGGAGCTGCCAAACTTGTTCAAATTTCCACTAAACTCTAAGCTGGAAACCCCGAAAAAAAAACAATACCAGAAAAGATCGCCAGCAATGTGGAGGGCATATATACTGCACTCATGTTACAACATCTCCACAGTCAGCTTACAAGCAGTACTCCAGTCAGACCTCAAAAAAAAAAAAAAAAAATCTAAAATACAGCGTGCCAACTGACTTCTTCAATGCCTGCAAATCTTTCGTGCAAAATAACCGGGTGATTACAGAAATCAAAATCTTAGACCTGCAGCAGAAGTGCTACTCGGGATTTAAGGCCATGCAATACTCTGGAAGGCTTCGTTCATAAAATTGCAAACAAGGACCGTAACTGCAGTAGTGGTCCCGAACGAGTGAGTTCTAGCCAACAAACTGGACTTACTTATTTGTACAACACGTCCCACCTCAATAAAGGGTTTCAAAAAAACTATTTGGGTTCAGGGACGCGAGTGGTTTCAGAAACTCACTGGGTGGAGTTGGCGAGGGAAATTCTTCAAAACTCAGACCCTCCTCCACCTCCTCCTCCAAAACATACATACAACCACAAATCTCTCCCCCCGTCTTTTGATAATTGCATACAGAAGTAGCAAACGAAATGGGTGACTAAAAATTAGGCGGGCCCAGCAGCTTTGGGGGGCTGGGTGGGTGGGGAGAGGGACTACAACTACAACTACACGATAGCAAGCTCCAACGGTGTCTAGGAGCAAGCCAAAACAACTACTAGAAACAGCAAACGGACAGGAAAGAGGAAAAACATAGGAAAGAGATGGGACAAAGTTGAATAATGAGAGATTTGTTCAGAGTTTAGAGAGAGAGAGAGAGAGCACGCCCACGAAGTGATGTGACTTTGAAGAGCAAATCAGAGGAAGGAGGACATGGAGATGCAAAGGGCCAATATATAGCCCCGCTTTCACCCCGCCCCCAAGCCCGGGCGGGCCCCGCCCACCACCCATTTCCTCTTTCCATTTCCTTTCATTAGTATTATTATAGGAAAACTATTAATTCCCTCCAAAATTTCTTCTCTATTTCCTTCCCTTTTCCTTGCCCTTAGCCTAGTTGAATTCATTTTTGTTGTGGTATTTTGGAATGGCGCCCCATTGCTAGTGGGGCAATGAGGGCAAGTTTCTTGTTTGTTCGTTTTCCACCTAGCCTAGTAGCACTTTGAGCCCGGTGCAGTGAGACGATGTTCTGTCTGGTGGTAACAACCGGTTCTACCAAGGCCTGTTCCAGAGTGTAACTAGTGTTTCCCAACCGTTGATTCACATCACAAGTGCAGGTAACAACTAACAACTGGTTCTGCCATCGCCTTCTCCAGAGTGTAAGCGGTGTTCCCTGACATTGATTCACATCGAAAGTGCAGGCTTGTTTCAGTGTGTAAGGGGATGATCCCTAACCATTGATTCACATCACAAGTGAAACTGGCAGAACCAAAAGTGAAACCAACAGGCAACCACCTGTCCCACATAGGAAAAAACAAAAAAAAACCCTTTAAAAGTACTGGAAATAAGCCACCAAAATTATGGTTAAAAAAATATCTTGGGTTAAATTTGTGATGGAGCCAAACAAACAGGCAACCAAACCATAGGAAGATTTAGCCAAATTTGGCTATAAACAAGAGACCAAAGTTTTTTAAAAATCAAACATCCTGCTATATTCTTGGCTAGCTACTTGAACCAAGTATAGAAATTTGGTGATTTTTCTTTAATTTTTAGCAACTGAATATTGAAAATTTCAAGAATCACTTTAATTTTATCTTCAAAAAAAAAATTTGGATGAAATTCTGCCAGGAAAGAAAAAGGCCTCTTCAAAAAGGCTTTGTTATGTTACCTGAAATATTTGACCTTTGCCTTCTCCCTCACTTTGGGTCCCTAGCTAGAGTTTTTCTGGCGTAATTTCATTGCGGTTGGAAACAAACAAACAACCATCATTTATTACATCCATTCTCAAAACGTTAGGTGTCCCGTAGGTCCTACAAAGGAAAAAGGCCGGCTGGTCCACGGTATGGCCAAATGCGCGTTTCTTTATAATCAATGTTTTTCGCAAAAAGTTGGTTGGGAAAGTGATTCCATTGTTTTGATCTGGGTAATGTAAATGTAGTCAAGCTATGCAATAGTAATATGGATGGTCAGATCTTCAAGCAGCTTCAGCTGCAAAATTTGCATTTCATTAAAATTTTGGATGAAGTAAGTCAGCATCACATGGTGTGAAAAAATGCGCTCACCTCTTGTAAATTCCTTGCACAATATTGTGCGGGTGTCAAAACACCTTTAAAAAAACAATTACTGTTTGTTGGTTGGTCGGTCACATTGATTGGACAGACATTGATTACAATTGATCATTGTGTTTCACAAGTGACATTTAAATGCCCTCTTAGTCTATATTGTCCAATATTTCCTCTTTATTGGTGGGGGATCAGCAATAACAACATTTGACAATAAAATTAGATATGATAGATAATGTTATTTCCCCAACTACAATACATTGCTAAAACTATTCTAAGTCCACATTGATGGAAGAAAATGGTGGTATGTGCCTGCCAAAGAAAGAAGAAGACATGTATTTACAATTTACATAGCAAAAAAAAGCCAAAATGATTACAATGCTTTACGCTTAAACCTTCCTCCCACCCTCCCCTTCTCCTAGGTGGGAGTAATGGTTTCAAAATCTGACATACATGGTTTGCAGCTACCATGGCAATGAGGGCTACTCTTCCAGTGAGAGTTTCTTGTCCACTGTGGCATATTTGTTTTTGAACTTCTTCCCATGATAGGAAGTTTTGGGTAACTTGGTTCAATATAGATGCGAAAGTCAATGAGAAGTTTTGCTGTCCAGTGTTTTCAACATTTTGAAAACAAGAGCTGCATCAAATGATAGTGTCAATTCTAATCACAATGCCAAATTGTCAAAGATTTTTGTTTGTCTCAAAAACGATAACTCATTCATTTTAACTTTTTATGAACAATTTTTTTTCTCACATGACTCCGTATCCATGTTTTCTATCTACAACCAAATATTTTTACAATACATGGGGCACACCATCTTAGTCTAAGTCTTAAAAAGCTTGCAATTTCAAAAACTGCTTGAAATTAGAAAGTTTAAACTTTCAAGTGTGAGAATTTTTCATTTCTCATTAAGATATATATAGTTGAAATATTCAGCTTGAAGTCTTTTACAACTCCACGGAGTTGGATTTTCAAGATTTTGATGTTTTGATTTTTAAATGCTTTGGTGTGGGCTGGTCCAATTTTTTAATTGGTACTGTTTTGGCCAAACGTCAACTAAGGGTTAAATGAGATACTTTATTGGAGTCTTATTCAGAACTATTTCTACAAAAAAATTTAAAAGGGCAGAAGACACATACCTTTTATTGTTTCGCTTGTCTTCTGAGATGATAGGGGACAAGTTCCTTACTATCGGTATTTGTCCATTGCCAGACCCCTTATTTTGGGAATGCCTCCCTTGGGGATTTATCCTCCACTTCAGCAACTGCAAAGGTTTGCCTTTTGGAATGAAAATGGAGGGTAAGAGGGGCTGGAAAATTGGAATTCCTATTGAATAGTAATAGGGCAGAATCACTAATCATCAAACATATACTTATAATCAAAACCCTTCACAATATTTTCCTCATTCCTTTAACATTCCTCATTGAGCAATTTTTATCATTGGACATGCAAACTAAAGGGTTTAGAAATGTTCCTTGAGTGTTAGAAGTGAAGGAGCAACGCAGAAAACACGCAAAGAAACACAGGAGAGGATGAGTGATAGTTTTCTTAATTTTTTTGAAAATTTAGCTCTAAATCTCTCTCTGGTTTCAACCCCATATCTTCCTCATTTTTAGTTTGTTTTGAGTGACTAAAAACTTGATGGTCTGCCATCTTGGTCGGGCTTTACAAAACTTCTTTATATTTCAGAGGCACAGATGAAATGATCAAAGATTATAAGCTTGAAATTTTAATTTGTTTTGATTCACCCATCATTGAACATTGAACCTCTTAAAACCAAACACCCCATATTTTTTCTTTTTTTTTTATCAAATTGAGCCATTTTTGTGATGTTGGAAGCTAGCGTGGAGGGCTACAACTGTTTTTTGAGCTTTAAAAGTATATATATGAACAATGTCTGTGGATTCAACTTCCTTTGACTTCTTAAGTGTTTGCTCACCAGCCTATCTACACTACATGTAAATTGATGTGGCTTCACCTTGTTTGGCCTAAAAGTACTACTTATTCACCTACAGAACTGGGGGGTGATTTCTAGTTATGGTAAATAACCAAACATCTGAAAAGTGAAAATGCAGACATGTAAATGAGAATTAGGAGGGAAGAACTTGTATAAAAGAACTAATACTACCTAATAGCTTCTTCCTTTTGGGTCAAATATTCACACTGTGGTGACAAAAAAATTGGAATATTTTATTTTAAATGATTTTAGTGAAAATTCGAAATACATTTGCTAATAAACTGAAAAAAATTGTCAAACTTTCAAAACCAGAAAATTAAAAATCAAAATCCTGCTACCTAGTGGGTCCGGATGGATGGCTGTGCCATCGGCCACATGCAACAGCAATGTGGCATAACTGCCCCTTTGGGGCAGCCCTTTAAAAAGTCACAACTTAACTTATTTTGAAACTATGGTTAGTTTGTTGTGTCACCATGCAAATCTAGCTGGGTTTCCTAATTTTGATCACATCGTCCCCCTCATCTCAACCCTCTAATAATTCACCCAAACAAACTACTTGCATATAACCTGGCAATGGGATGATTACAATAGTTACTAAAACTCTGTCTCTAGACTTGTACCACACTTCCAAACAAGAGATTGCAACCCCATGCAGATCATGCCTGCAGAGCAAAAGTTACTCTATACAACAGACCAGGTCACATTTTGTCACACATTCCAATATGTATGAGTCCTGGAAACCTGTGTGCTGATTATAATTATACAGCCGGCTCAATATGGGTTTGAAAGGCTTTGCCAAAATCAAGGTTTATTTGTTGTCCTGGTCCTCACCCCCACAAGTTGCAAACAATACCAGCAACAATGTCATTTTGTGAAGGTACATGAGGGATCAAGCATTTGCAGCATGTTAAAAAAATGGTCCACGTGGAACTGTGGGTTATAAAATACAGTCTGGATGGGAATTGGCATCACAAACCAGTTGCATTGTGTAGTTCCCCTCCCCACCTCCAACCATCTAGTTAAACCTTCCTTTTTACCCCTTTATGAAAACACATGAAATATCATTCTGTATGGAACACTCTCAAGATGTGTACCAAACAATGAAGTATTGCATAAAGAGAGGAAGAACTTATTTTTATCAACGAAAACTAGGTTGAATATCTTTGTAAAATCATCGATCTATTGGAAACTCTATATTTGACATTTAAAATGTAGGTAGAGGTAGCTAGTGAATATATATATATATATATATTCAAAATTGCTTTCTTGATTTTTTCTAACATGTGATTTATATTTCAATATTAATTATGTATCGATTTATACCCATGTTTGAATAAATGTGCAGAAATTGAAAATGAATTCATGGAGCATATAAGAGAATTTGAGAATTTATAAAAATATTGCCTCCTATTGACATAATGACCTTGTTGATTTAAACACCAGATGAAGAGGAATTAGACGAGTACTTCATTCTGCCTCAGAGCCTAGAGTGTAATGAAGATGGTAGACCAAAGAGTAATAGGGAGGATTAGAATTCACATTTGAAGATTTTGCAAAATGGGAAATCGAATATCATAAAGGTCTTAAAGGAACAATTTTGTGAAAGCATTTATTTGATCCCAACACATAATGCACGGGAAAAATTATTACAACATGGGACAAAAAATAGAATTGATGAACTCCTTGAAATTAACCAAGAATAACATGTTCTGTTTGATGGCATTTTCCTTTTGTTTGAAGTGCTCATCATTACCGATATTGATATTATAGAATTCAAGGACATATTAATAATGTATTGAAATTGTGTAGTGGAATAGAAATGAAAATTTTAAATGCACTAAACATGTTATTAAACTCTTTCAGTAATCCATTAACAATAGTGCAATACTTATCCATTTATTAAAGATAACTTCATAGGACCTGAAAACCTATTGTTTTCAAGTTCTCATTATCCTAAGCAAAGTTTTTCTAATTCTTTGAAATATATAATTCTTCACACCTTATTGATTTGTTTCCAAATTGTAGAAATTACAAATGCATATTAATTGAATAATTGTTTAATCAAATAATCAAAACCTACTAAAATCCTCTTGAAAATATTTATAAGTATGAAGGTCTTTGAGAATGAGGGCAAAAGCATAGGATGCACAAGAAAAAGGAAATTTTCAAGCACTCAAACAAAATGGCTCAAATCACTGCCACTCTAAGAACAAATAGAAAATGAAAACCACTTACTCCATTCAGTATAAGCACAATATAATCAAAAACAAAGAGTCAAAAAATGTCCTAAACACTAGCTTCTCTCGCTTCATCATCAATTATTATCTCAACATTGGGATGGTAATGGGTCTTAAGCTCTAGAGATGGGGGATGGAAGATAGGTCCACTAATGCAAGTGCAAAAGCCTTGACATATAAAGGCAAGATAAAGCTCTGAATGGACTTTGAAGGAAATTAGGATGAACGAAGAATGGCATAGTCCGTTTCTTTGATCCAATGGCTTCTTTGTAGATAGAAACCAAAAATTAGGAAAGGTCAAAATTTTACAATAATTAACATGCATAAATAGAAGTATGCAGCCCAACTTACTCACAATTAACGTTAATTTTGGTTCTTTTCTTGATGGAAAAGTCATCATCAAGATTGAAGACATGGTAAACAACAATCTTGCCCGACTTTACATCCAAAAATGGCTTCAACATTTCATAAAAAATATCTTGATCAACCTCAAGTGCAAGGATGGGCCTCCCCAAAGCCCAATAAGCGTTAATATTGTTCCTTATGAACCAACAAGTATAGAACTTAGAGACAGATCACATGGCATAATAAACACCTTGGGTTGGTGGTGCCTTTTGATTGCTTGGATCCTTTTTGGCATCACTTACGCCCTCGTCATCATCCACACAGGGCGATTTGGAAAATGTGTCCACGATCACCACATTAGGTGTCTCATTTCTCCCACTTGGACGCATCTCCAAATCATTGCCGACACTAGTGCTATCCTCCATGAACTCAACATCCCTACATTTGATGATCTTCTTGGATTACACACACATGAGCCTAGATGCCTTGGTGCCTTCACAATACCCAAGAAACAAGCATTTTGTGCCCTTTGGATCAAGCTTACCCTTCTTCTCGTCTGGCACCATGGCATACGCAATGCATCCAAACACATGCATGTGTGAAATGCAAGGCTTTCTCCCACTCCACGCTTCCTCGTGTGTGATGGACATCAATTCCTTGTGTAGGCCACATTCACCACCGCTTTAGCCCAAAGTGACTTCTTGAGGTTTTGAGCATGAAGCATGCTCCTCGCCATCTCCACAAGGGTGCAGTTTGCACGCTCCGCCACCTCGTTTTGTTGAGGCCTATACGGTGTGGAGGTTTGCTTCTCAATGTTGTGTGCCTTCAAAAAGCGCTTGAATCCCTTGGAAATGTACTCCCTTCCATTGTCCGACCAAAACACCTTGATCTTGTGCTCTGATTGTGTTTCCACAAATGCCTTGAATTCTTTGAACTTCTCCAAGCACTCCCCTTTGGACTTCAACAAGTACACCCACACCTTCCTTGAAAAGTCATCAATGTACGTCACAAAATACCTTGCACCACCCAAGGATGTGGTCCTCATGGGGCCGCGTATATCCGAATGCACAATCTCCTAAGGCTTGGTGGCACACATCTTTCCATCGCTTGGAAATGGTTTGCGATGTTGTTTTCCCTCAATGCACCCTTCAGAAACAAATGAAGATGTAAGACAAGGCATGTTTCCAAGGTTCATACCACTCACCATGTTTTGGAACGCATGCACACCTTTGACGTTTAAATGACCGAGGCGGCAATGCCAAAGCTCCAATGCACCATCAATTGTTGAAGTTTGGGCCACGTTGGCCACATGCAACTCACACACCTTGGTGAAGGTCACTTGATATAAGTTGCTTTCGCATAGCGTTATTGCAATCACCTCTCCATCAAATGCCCTCACAATGCACTTATTCATGTTGAACTGCACTTTTCACCCACTTGACAAGATTTTACTCACCTAAAGCAAGTTGGAATGCAATTTCGGCACATGGAGCAAGTCCTTGATTCTAATCCTCTTGGTTCGCCCTTTCACCATCACTTCCACAAGGATGGACCCCATTCCAATTGCCTCAACAATGTTATCATCACCCATATGCACATTGCGTGTTGGAATTGCCTCATACGTGTCAAATGCGGCTCTATGAGGGGTCATATGCTTGGTGGCTCCTGAGTCCATGATCCACTTGCATATGGCCTTGCAATAGTCTCCATCCTTTGTTGCAAATGCATAGTCATCATCATCCTTAACTTTGTTGGCATTCTCCTTCTCCTTGTTGTTGTTCTTGGCCATGAAGCAAAATTGTGCAATGTGCCCTGGTTTGCCACAATAGTAGCATGTCTTGGTGTCTTTGCATGTAGATGTGGTCCCTCCTCTTCCTTGCGTTGACACCATTGTCGCATCATCACCTTGCGGCTCCTTCTCCCTCTTCTTGGACACTTCATGCATTAATCATGCAATCACAAACTCCATGGTGAGGTCTTGCATGGGCAAGGTCTCTAAGGCGGTGATTAAGTACTCATAGGAGGGTGGCAAGCTCTCAAGCAAGGTCATCACAACATCCTCATCCCTCACGGCCACCTCCAAGCAAGCGAGTTGATCCGCAAGCACCTTTACCTTGTTGATGTGGTCTAGAAGGTCCTTTCCTTCTTGCATCTTGTGTTAGAAATATTATTCATTTCTAATTCCCAATGTTGATGAACATGTTAAACATTCATCAAATGGATGAATAGTATTCCCATCCTTCATGTATCTTCTCAATGTCAATGTTCGAAAGGAGAGTGCGAATGTGGTAAAGTCTTTGAATGAAGGAGTTACGCTTTGGCACCAAAGACTTGGCCACCTCAACATGGCGAGCCTTACGAAGTTGGAGAAAATGGTCGATAGCATGAATTTGAAAGAAGTGCCATTGCACCATGTGTGTGAAGCTTACATTGAAGGCAAACAACAAAGGACATTTTTTCCTAAAGATGAAACGACAAGGGCTTCCAAGCTTTTGGAACTTGTGTATAAAATGTGTGCGGACCGATGAAAACCACATTTCGTGGTGGGGCACAATACTTTGTCACCTTCATTGACGACTTTTCGAAGAAAACTCATGTTTACCTTTTGAAATCGAAAGGAAAAGTAATTGACAAATTCAAGGCATATAAGGCCTTGGTGGAGAATCAAATTGGCATGAAGATCAAAACCTTGCAATCTGACAATAGAAAAGAATTTGTGTCCAAAAAATTTAACAACTTCTTGGATGAATGTGGAATCGAACGACAAACAAGTGCACCTTACACACCACAACAAAATGGAGTTGTGGAACAAGCCAATAGGACCATCATGGAGTGCGCTAAAAACATGATTCGTGCACAAGGACTTGTTGTAGAAGTTGTGGATGACGATGAAAATGTCAAGGATGCAAATCCTATATCTTTGAAGGAGAGACTAGCAGAAAATGTGGAAGGTGATGAATTTACGTCAAATTCTTCTTCGGAAGAAGACTTTGTTACAACACAAAATGAAGGTTTGAATGAACCACAACAAGATGGACGAAGAGAAAGGCCCCAAAGATAACGTAAAAAGTGGCCTCGTGATTGGTGGGTGGCCACCAAAGAGGTGGAATAGGCCACCATAGTTTTTTCGGAAGAACCTCAAACCGTGGAAGAAGCATTGAGCCTCCCACGCACTTCTCACATTGTCACAATATTGAATGTGTGCAAGTTGAGCATCTGTGAGATGTTCACAAAGCAATGCAAAAGCTTTCATTTCTTTTTCATTGTCATCGGCCCTTGCAAGTTCTTCGCTTGGCAAGGTGGCACTCCCATCAACAAATTTCCAAAGCCCATGTTTAGAAAACATCATGTGCAATTTGAACTTCCAAAGATGAAAATTGCCACCATCAAACTTCTGCATGATTTTCAAGGACTCCATTTGAAAAAAAGACATTTTGGACACAAATGTTACAACAAACACTCTTTTCAAAAGATTGAAAACTTTAAAAGAAATATTTCACACCTCTCGTCAACTTGATGCTTTCAACAACTCGAAAACCTCTCTTCCACACTTTCTTGAATTTCAAAGTTGAAATTTTCAACAACTTGAAGAACTTTCTTCCACACACTTTTTTAAATTTCAAAGTTGAAATCCTCAAATAACTCCAAGAACTCTCTTTCAAACACTTTCACCTTGAAACTTGATACTTTCAAAAACTTGAAAACAAGTTTTCCACACTTGAAAAACTTACAACACTTTGAAGAAATCTCTTCCACGCCTCCCACTAACTTGCAAATGGATTCCTACTCTCTTTGCAACCTTGCAAACTAAAAAACCTTCCCTCAAAAGGATTCTCCCTTTCTATGTTATACAAGCTAAACCCTTGACTACTTCTTGTTCTAACAAAATGTCCATTTTCTTGCTTGGTGTGGGCCCATAACGTATTGGAAACAACTTGAAAACAAGTAAGAAATGAAACACTCAAGGTTCATGAAATGGAACAATTATATTAACTAACAAGAAGATTACAAAGGTTGTATTCTTCAAATGCTACAGTGATAAAACTATGGTTTGCAACAACTAATAAAACTTGTAGGTTCTATGTGCACTCAAAAAAGAAAGCAGAGAATGAAAAACTATTCAAAACCACTCCAATATATATTATTTTTGAACACTAAAGTAGCCGCCACTTAACGCTAACCTAGCCGCCGCCAAACCCTAACCTTAGTCGTCACCAAGCCTTAACCCTAGCCATCGCTAAGCCCTAAATAGTTTCCACTCCTAAACCCTAGCCGCCACTATTCAACCTAACCTAACCTAACTACTAAAAGGATGAGAATACTATTCATCCATTTGATGAATTTTTAACACATTCATCAACATTGGGGATTAGAATTGAATAATATTTCTAACAATGCTAGTGTAATTAGCCATGTTTCAAGTATTAAATTCCATCAAATCACCTCACTTAACTAGAAACAAGAAGAAAAATCATACGACTTATTTAGGAATGTTGCAAGTTCATTGAAGAATTACCTTTTTGCAAGACTTCTCCCAATGCGCTTAGATGTGGGATAACCCCAAAACATTATCTAAGAACACCCAGGAGCTATGGGAGGAGCATAACAAGATCATAACTTGTCATTCATGTTAAAATAAATAAAATTCTTAAATGGGTCAATTGATTGTTGCTAAAAAATGTTTACAAAAATAAAAAAATAAAAATGTAATTTAGAAACTTTCTACTTCAACAAGAACATGAGAAGAAATGTTTGGACTGTAATATTTAATGTCATAACATATATTGTTGGAACATACAAGCGTGGTTAAACTAGAAATTGAAACATTATAGAAGCATTTTGTAGCATTTTATCTAATTTGAACTTTTTAATAAATTGTTTATTTTGGAACGTAAACCATATCATGTAAACTATTATGTTGAAACTTTACATCAAAAACATTTAAACGATATTTTGTGAACTCATATGGGATTAAGACTCAAGAAGCTTAAGTCAAAAACATGACAAATAACATTGTTTGTATTTGTTTCTAAGAATGAATTGTAGCTTAAAGTGAAACAAATTGTCTAAAAAATCTAGTTTCTATAAGAACCCACAACAAGCCTTGAAGAAGTTTTCTTAAAACAAAAACAAGACATTGCAACCCTAAAACAAACAATGCAAAAAATGAACACGATAGAAAGAGACAATTCATTTCTTTTGTGAGCAAATATTCAATGTGAAACTTTTCAACCTTTGGCACAAAATGTGTTAATCATTAGAAAATAATATATAAACCATTATGAACTTGAAAACAACAAGAAGCCTCAACAAGTAAAACAAGACATGCTACATGTTCTTAAGAGTATTCATGCATAATAATGTTGTGTTTCGAAAGGAAAATGAAAGAAAAAGAAGCTACATATAAAATAATGGGAGTGAAGATATAAAAGTCGTTTGGCACCACATGAAGCTACGTATAAGACGATGGGAATGATGAGATAGAGGTTTTCCAGCACTGCCATGAGCTTGTTTTGATATCAAAACCTTAAGTTAACATCTACAACAAAGGAGCAATGATGAAAACAATAGTGGTAGATTTGAGTTTGGGAAAAAATTCACGATGATGATGCGAAAGTCAAAAAATGTGTAATGTGTTATGAATGGGGCATGGATGGGACATGGACGAATTTTGCATGGAGCATGGGCACATGGCATCAAAACATAACTCCCAAAACTTTACATGTTTTGGTGGGTGATATGTTTCAGGGCTCAAGCTGCCCAAGCATTGAAATTTGTGTTGGGCCACCCACCAAAACTTGACATGTTTCAATGGGTTCCAGGTGACGCGCTCCTCGGTCCCGGGGTGAACCCACTTGAGGGTTCACCAAATGTCAGGTTGCGGAAAGTTGGGATCGAGGGCACGCTCCCAGCTTCCAATTCTAGAAAGGGGTAGAGGGTCGAGTTGGGAGCTTCGGGATTAGACTAGGAAGAGGGACTAGAAGATCAAGCTTGAATCTGCATCCAAAAACCAATCACGAGAGGTTAGTTTAGCATTCGGGACACCCTTGGGTGTTGGGACTTGCCACGGGCACTTGGACACACAAGACTCATCACGGCCCGTACTCGGGAGTAAACCACCACCTTACTCCCTATAGTATTCTCTGCAGCTCGCCATGGAGACTACATCCAAATGGCACAAATTCCCGGGACTCCCGAAATGGAGTCCCGAAATCGTCCCGACGGGACTCCTGGAACTTTGAACGGCCATAACTCCCGACTGCAGAGTTGGATCACGACGAGGTCTAAACCAAAGTTGTAGCCCTCGTCAAGATCTTTCCAACGCCATGTTGCACACTCAAATCGGATGTCGGGAAGAGGTCGATTCCCGACTTTTAGTGGTCGGGAGTCAAATTGTCAGTTTGACTCCCGGCCCTTCTTTTGCCCATAACTTGGGCTGAAAATGTCTGAATTACCAATGCGAGGACATTTTCGATATCTACGTTTCAAGACCTTTCCAATGACACCAAGAACATTCCAATGCGAGGTGTTTTGCCCCTTGTTGTCGAGCTCTGAACATTCGGGAGTCCCGGAGGACTCCAAATCCCCATCTTTTCCAAGTGTTGGGCTTCACCCCCACACTTGGCCAAGTTAGGGTTGCGACACCAGGTGCCTCCTTGCTTGGGCATTGAAATGTGAGGTGATGGGCCCCAAAAGTTGTCATGTTTTTGTAGACATAATGTTTTAGGGAATAATGTTTTTGGGTGTTGAAACTAGCATTGGGCCAACACCAAAACATGACATCTTTTCGTGTCAATTTACTTGAGGACTTGCCTTCCCCATGCATCAAAACTCACACTAAACTGCCTCAAAACAAATGACACATTTATAACTTGTTGCTGAAATAACGTCAAGGATTGGTATATGATAAATCATATGTTTGGCCAACACTATAATTAACAACTAATAAGTGAAATGCGGAACTATACCAATTGTTTGCTGATTATTATTGCTATTATAATATAATAAAGGTTTTTTTTTGTGCCAGATTGAACTAACAACCACCAATGCAAGCATTTATTGGAAGTGTGCTAATACTTAGTTGTAGGTATTAATGTCACTGTTTCACCCATCTTGTAAAGGATAGGTTATGAGGCAAGTAGGATAATAGGTGGTATAGGTGGTTAAGGATTGGTCATGAGGAATGTGGATAATAGGTGTATGGACGCATGGAAATGGTTAGTACATGGATAAGGGTTACTTGGTTGTTAAAAGGTAGGTAGTAGGACAAAAATTCATCTAACCACCATGGTTAATTAAGGTTGTGGAATCTTATGAAAAATTGTTTCCTACCCACCTATCGTCCATACATCACGCATGATGCGCTATTGGCCAAGGTTACTTTGGATGTTTTTCTCAGGCACAAAGTTTTTGGGGGGAAGATTCCCCATGAAGTAAGTAGTCCTTACATGAAATAAGTTCTCAAACCAAAAGGTGGGAATCCTTGCAAATTGTGGACCCAGTGTGATTACTAGAGCAAAATAATCTTTGAGATACTTGTTAAATTTTGAATTCGTTCCCTGCTTACCTAGTAGCTAGTTACCTTTCAAATTTATCATGTTTGCTTCAAGTGTAATTTGGTTCCAACCCTGTTTCCATGAGAATCAACACTGTTCCAATTTAAAAACTTGTCAATGATCTCCCCACATACCCACTTTCCTCTCAATGACATTCTTGCCGATGAGGGAGGAGAATTGATTGCAATATATATTTTTTCCATCATTTTCCTTTTGTTGACAGAGTTTGTTGGTTGTCCTTTCTTACTATATTTTAACAACAATAATTAGAGAACACTAATGTGCCCCAGTGATTTATTTTTCAATTTTCTGATGTTGTAGGATTGGCTAGCATCCCAAGCAATGATGCCTTTTCAATTTTTTACTATCATGTTATTGTGTAGCATCCCAAGGAGGTTTAGCATTAAATGGGGACATGTTTTTAGAACCTATATAAATCAAAGTTTCTTTCTTTTCAATTTTACGCTTTCGAAAATTTGATGGATTTTTTCAAAAATTTAGCAAAATTAGTTGAGTTTACATTCTTAAAACAAAAATTTCCAAAATTTCCAATAATATTTCTTGTCATGTGACAAAAGTCCACACCCAAAAAATCACTCAACTAAAGAGTCTTTCTTTAAAAAAATTAAATGCTACCAAACTAAAATCAAAGTCTCAATGTGGGGAAAAAAGTTTCTTTTTTTGGGGAATTTTGGTGATTTTTCCAAGAAAAAAAGAAGTTATGACAAAATACTCCCTTTTTATTTTCAGCATTTTGGCAAAATTTTGCACCAAAACTTGTTGATCTCAAATAGGATTTAGTATCAAATGGCAATAGGTTTTAAAAAATTGCTTAAATAATAAGAAAAGTAGTTTTTTAAATGAACAAACATAAAGTCCATATGTGGTGAGAATTTTTCAAAAAAACATTTCCCGCAATTTGGAGATTTTTTTCAAAAAAGACGAAACATTGTAACAAAATATTCTTTTTTCACATTTTGGTGACAATTCACACCCAAAAAAAAGAGTTGGTGTGGCATGTGCCACTAAACACATATTCTAATGTAGTTTTAAAAATATACATGTTTTCAAACCAATCTATTGAATTTCCAATAGCAAAAATAATTCCAAATTCAATAACTCTTGCACCATAGGTTTAAAATATCTAAAATCATGACCTTGGTTCATTCATCCTCAAAGGATTTTCCAATGTTATCTAGAGCACACCCTTAACTTCCTTCAAAATTAATTTTGAGTAGTTTTTAATGGTAAAAATATTCAAAATTCAATAACTATTGTATAGTACGGCTAAACATTACAAATTCGCCATGTTTCACCTCTTCTCATCAAGGGCTTCTAAATACCATGAATGTAGCTGAAGGCCTATCATTTGGGAAATCTCCATGTGACAAAACAAACAAGCAATTCATCTTGTAATGACTTTGGTCTTTATGTCAAGTTCAAAATTCAAACAAAAAACTTCCCTTACTAGATGTAGAACTTCCCATTTAGATGCATGCACTTTTATGTAACATGCCCATCCATCATATGCACACATAGTTTCCAATGTCACTTACACATTGGGTGAAATTCAAACCAAAATTTAATGTTCAAATTCTATATCATGTGTGGTCTCTTCCATATGACCTATGCCAACAACTACCTTGCTTAATGATAGGAATTGCCATAGTTCTTAGTTCACAATTGCATTCCCTTCTAAAATGTTTTATGAAGTTAAGATTGTCCATTTACCAAGAAGATGTTAAATGAGACTTAACAAGCATTATCTAATGTAAAAAATTGTTGATAATGCTCAAAATGTAATTTTTGTTATAAGGTTTGGTTGCTTTGCCTTGCAACATATGTTAAATATTATTTTTAAATGTTTGTTTTGAATGCTTGAAAATGTATTGCTAGTTATCATTTTCTCTCTCATGAAAGGTGTTGGGTTGGAATCAAATAGGACAACATAACATGCATAACACATTAAATGATTTCCTTTTTGTAAAACATGAAAAATCACACAACATAGTTCTATGCAAAACCATGCATGACATAGGAAAAGCCCAAAAACATGCCTTATAAAAATCATTAAAGGGTATTTAACATTTCATTTCACTTCATTAATGAGCATGATGTTATGAGACCAAAAGAAATTGAATCTCTCTTATCACTTTGCCTTTTATTTCTTTTCTTGACCCCTTGGTAGAGTTTTTTCCCTAACAATGACAACATGGTTGTTCATTTTTCTTTTCATAAGATGTTAAATGTCTCCTAACAAATCTTATTTGGAGATTAATGTAATGCCTTGTACAATTCTATGCAAGGTTTGATTAATGTTTGGCAGCAATGTTTAATATAAATAAATGATCATACAATTTTATATAATTGAAAGTAGATTAATAATATTGATGGGTTTTATGTCCTACTCCCTTAATTAAATCCCCATTTCAAACATGGTGAAGAAAAACAAATTGTACAAAATTTGTTTATTTTCAGCATGACAAGTTTTTTTCATGGGAGACTCAAATTGCACAATGCTCAAAATTGTTCAAATAACCATATAAATAGTCCCAAATAAATTTCATTAGGGGTCTTTAATGTCTTCCCTTCTCTTCAATTAAAGACCCTTGGAAACCACTTTTTTTTTCAATTTTGCAAAGTACTTATCTTGGTTATAATCAACTAAACATATTGCATGATGTGATTATTTGAATCACTTTGGAGATGAAAAACTTGATTAACAAGATTTTAAATAGTTATGTAATTGGCTATCATGGTTGTCTCAAAGAAAGGTTTTGGCAAATTTTCAAAGTTTTTTCTCCAAAGCAATTTGGTTATCAAAGCAAAGACAAATGTGTACTTTAGCGATTAATGTCACCTTAAATATCAATGAACACATGGAAATATTCACAAATGATTAACATAAATCACCATGCAAATGAACATGCCAAAATCTAAATTTTTGAAACCTTTTAATTTCATTATAACTTTGAAGGTTGAATCATTGTTAAGGGAGTTGAACCCCAATCTCAAAAGAAATTTTGCCCATATGCAACAACAATGTCTCACACCCACAAGCTCAAACCCAACCCCCAAATTCCAACCACAAGTACAAGATTAAAAAAACAAGCCAAAGAGTTGCACAAGTGCAAACTACATAATGCATATAAAAACCTTGAAGCATGACCAAATTGCAAGTTTTAAAAAAATCTAGCAAACAAATAGACACAACTTATTCAATGTTTTAATATATATTATTCCATAATTGACCAATAAACTTGCACACCAAGGATGATGGAGCTCATAAGTAATAAAAAAAATTTGAAACAAAAAGGATGACCATTGATAAGCTTGTGTGAACATTGACCCCAAAAAAAAAATTCAAAATAAATGTTGAAATTCCTCACATTCAGTTGAAATTGGGAAAAAAAATAGAAAAAAAATTTGCCCCATTAGAAAGGGGATTAAACAAACAAAAAAACACTAATTACCTTCAAAATCCAAAATTCACCAACATGCCATTTGCTTAAAAATTCAACACAATATTGACCCTTTGTGTTCTTCCATTGGGTGATGGTTGCTTCAAAGGGGAAGTTATCAGTGGTGTAAAATTGTTGCACATAAAATTGAATGTACAAATCCAAGTGGGTGGTTAAACAAATTTTCAACTCATTTTTCATGAATGCCATCATAGAAAACCCAAGGACTTGAACATATGTTATCTAATCCCAAGTTTATGAATTTTGAAAGCTTGTGCTTGAAGATGCTAAAAGAAATGATTTAAAACCACAATTAAATGATAGGATTAACAAAATAATGCCACTTGGAAACATACTCATTATTTGTAGCCATGGTCATTTGAAAAGAAAAACATTACATATTATTTGTAGCCATGGCCATTAAGGAAAGCTTTCATCAAACCCAATCATTTCCCACCTTGTGTTCAAATCATGTATGTTACCTTGATGATGCAAATGCTATTGAAAATTATTTTCAACATCATTGGGGTGATGAATTCAAAAATTAAGGTAAATCACACCTAAAGCCAACATTAGGTCACGGTCCAAGAATTTGCCTTGTAGTTTTTAAACCAAAGACTTTGCAAAATCGTCACAATAATTTTTCACATGAACCTACACAAGTCAAAAGTTTAACCTCATCATTAGCTTCACTTCATTTGTTATACAACAATGTTGATTGATAAAATATTTTAAATTCACAAATTCAATCACAAGACAATTGTCTTTCTTCATTATTTAAGTTTGCACACCAATTCATGGGCAAACCATTGCTAATGTTTCAAAAATGTTTAGCTCATCAAAAGTTGGGTCATTGAATTTTGTGTAAAGATCAATGTGAAAAAAATAAGCTCAGCTTGGTAAACCTTCACCACATTAATAAAATCACACATAGAAACATCCCAAGATTGAATAAACTTGATCAACATGCGCACACAATCCAAAGTGGCAAATGGCATGCAACCCCACAATCAATTCCAAATCACAAAACAAGTTCAAATTTTCATTAACGATTATTTGCACGATTGACATGCATCTTCATAATTTGAAGCCAATATTTTCCCATAACACATTTGGCAAGAAACAACATGTCAATCCACCTTGTCTTCACAACAATAATTTCTTTATAATGAACACATCACATGACTTTTGGATTCAAAAAAAAAAGGGTGAATGAGGAAAAAACCCAAACAAAAAGCCTAAAACAAAGCCTCCAATTGAACCACCGAACTCAATTTTGATAACACTAGCACCACCAAGTTTCTTCGATGAACAAAACAATGTATTCCAATTATAAATGAAGCCAATCAATAACAGATACACCCACATAAATGTCTATTTCATTCAACATCAACTAAAGCACATTATCGTAGTGCCTTGTACACCCATTTTTTTCACACAAACCAAAAGTGAAATCATTTTTCAACCTTAAATGACATACAAGCATAAACAAATCCAAGAAATGTTGTTGATTACAATGACCTCATTTACATTAACATATATATTTTTCCATGTTTACAACATTCCAAGTAGATTTCAACAATGATTCGTTCATGCACTTAGTAATTCTCAACTTGCAAAGTCACTTCAATATTTTTTAAGTGTGTGTTTGACCTTAAGCACCATGAACAAGTCTTTCAAAGTTTCAAATTGTGTCATTAATTGACCCCTAGATAAAAGATGGCAAATCCTAACAAATTAGACAAACTTTTGCTTCTTTTCATGTAAAAGTTCATAAACAATTAGTTTTCCAAAATGGAAGGACATTCAAACTTGTTGTAAATCTTTTCATTACATGTTTGTTGGATTTGAAATTGAAGTAAAAATACCCAACTTCAAACCCTTGGTTGGTGACCTTGCCTTTGCACCTACTTATGTGCTTCAACAAATTATCAAATTTGAGGATTAAAAGTTTTTCCTTGCCTTCAACCTCTAAGCAAATCAAACATCATAGCTAGTACACATTGCCCTTTGCATCTATTATTAATTTAGCTTGAAGGAAGGTGAGCAACTCACCTTGTCTTGGAAATGCCTTGAGCCTTTGTGTTCACATTTTTTCTCTCTTTTATAGGCTCTTTTAAAGGTGGAATGTAGGTTATGAGCTTGCAAAATCTAAATCAAGGATTGACTTGGTCTAAACCTTAATGCATTTAACAACATTATGAACCCACTCAACAACATTAAAATGAGAAATAAATTTGAACATGAAATTGCTAAGGATAACATTTATAAAAAAGTGCACATTACAAAGCTTGGTGGTCGTGCAATGCACATAGAAATATATATATACAATTACTTACCAAAAGTTATATATACTAACTTTGTGTCAAAATGTATCTAGCAATAGGGCCAGTCTTTTAGTGGCAGCTCACATAGCTTTGATTGTAAAGTTGGTATCGCAGGCATATTGAGCTATCAGCTATTGCTCCTTGGAAGCTTAAATCCCTTGGAGCTTCCCTGCTGGTTGCTGAGCTTTAATCGTCACATTCAGCAGTTCATTTATAATAAAAAAATAGGTAAGGTTCCACTAGGCACCCTCGTCCCTCGATGACGAACTCCTGGGAAAGCTTGCCATTAACATTAGCCCTAGCCTTAGCACCGTGAAATAAAATTCTCGTCACGGAGATGAACACCTCTGGGATACCTGAGCACCAGTTAATCAATTTGATTCACTCAAGCTTTAGAAGCTACCTAAGTTATATATCTATGTCTTTTTTTTCCTTTAAAGTTTGTTATTGGGAAATGAGGAAATTGTACCCTTGTGACTTTTTCTTGAAAAGCTTTCAAAAGGGTAGGAGCAGAGAGGTAGTTGGTTGGTAGAAAGAAAGGACTTGTTGGGGGACGCAGGCGGGGAGGGGGTGGGGAAAGCTAAATCAGCAACATGTCTTTATTGCAGGCATGTCTTTGTCTGCCCTTGGGCCGATGTAATGTTGTGTCTACCAGAGGCCCAAAACCTGCATAACTGCACCCAAAGCGTCTCTGGGCAGCACCAGACACATCTTGTTCTGGAAAATGGGCAGTCAGGGAAAGAAAGAAAGAAAGGCAGTACAAACGTAATGCCTGCAATAAAGAGTCATGTGGCTAATTTAACATCTTCTGGCCAGTGGCGCGGCGGCATTCCAACACTTGCCTGGTTGTTTTCCCTGGAGGAGGTGTCAGGTAAGAGCACCTTGTCTACTCATCTTTTTTACCTGTTAAAAATTTGGTTCGTCTACTAGACCAGAATCCAAGTATTTGTACTCTCAAGGCCACCACTTGTCGTCAATAGAAAACTTGGCAATAAGTATATTACACAATAAGAATAAATGGAAAGTAAGGTTTACTAACCTTGTCCCCACAATTGATGCCTTTGCCAATAGCCTAGGTCAAAAACAATGAACCCCTCCCCCCCCCCCCCCCAAATGAGGTGAGGGGCATTTTAGCTTCCAGGCAACATGCTCTGACAGTTCAAGGCCGACAATCAGAAACAGAAAGTTGGAGCCAAACAAACAGCGTGGTAAGTAGAAACTGAAAACCGTCCAGAGATCAAAAGACCAAGTGACACCTGCAGGCAAAGATTTTGGAGGTTGCGGTCAGGATGTGTGTGGCACAACCCATCTTTTGGACGTGCATCCGAGTGTTGCAACTGGTCTCAGGTTGGCCCCAGATTTATTCTTGCCAACCCTACTCCTTTTGTTCATAGGTCCGGTGCCCCAGAATCTGGGCCATCCTTTGTCAACCTAGGTAGTCACTCTGATGGGCCCACTCTGAGGGGCCCAGGGCCACAGTAAGGGGCCCACTCTGATGCGGACACTCTGTTCCTAAGGAACTACCCACTCTCAGTTTAGAATATTGTGCCGGAGAGTTCCCTACCCCACTTAGACTGGAAGGCGGGGCAGGCACTCATGACCAAAGGCAATCAAGTTATACAGTAGTCCTGTTTTTGGACTTTGGACTTGGCAAAGCAGGCTATGTCAGAGGGTCTAACGGTTGGGTGTCGTTGTTGCAACCGCAGCTTGAAATTGGAGCCAGAGTCAGGAGATTTCGGTGGAAAATACATTACATACCAGGGGTGGGGACCACCGGCCCACTTCGTGGTGTCACCCAGATGTCTGGTTAATGTTAACTGGTGACAGGCGAGAATTTGTCAGTGTTCACCCTTCTGACTGGTGAAGGGTAGTCTTATGTGAGTGGAGAGAGAAATCTAGCAAGCTGTACATCTTCTCTCTGTGCGCTGCTGCGAAACTGAGGTGTGTGGAAGCGGCGAGATTTCCTCCACTGCAGCAGTCTATTCAGGGAGAACCGACTGCCTTTTAGCAATTCAAGGAGTCAAAATGGGGGATGACCAGCGAAATTTGTGTCGCGACCAATATACCCACATTCCTTCTCCTTTAATGACCAGGTGGAGTTGTGCATAAACGGCTGTCGAATCTCATCACCTTTGCTCAGAAACTACAGGCTTTGACAATGATCAATTCAATTGCTCCCTTGGACGGTTCCATGACTTAGGAACGCACATGTGTAGAGAAATTAGGACATGTTTTTAGTTTTTACAGTCATAGTTTGGAACTCGGAACTCCTCCAGACTACTTACTACACCTCCACCAATTTTGATTCCGGAAGGTTCCAGCAGACTTTTCTCACTCTCTGCATATTGCATATCTTAAACCCTGAGCCCTGTTAAACGGTGCCAACTACAGCTTAGTTGTTGGTAACTCCTTTACATGACCACCAATACCTGGAACACAGAACTGCAGATATGCTGGGTATTGATGGTTTCTGGAGGCCACTTGTCAGTTGTTGCACCTGTGGAGCTTCAAGCAGAAGTACATTCTTGTGGCCCAATCCATCGTCGTCAATGATTTCGTGCCTAGCTGAAGGGGCTCTGCAAATGTTGATGAAGAAATAATATTAATATAAACCCTGAAAAGGTTGCCAGATGAGCTACAAAGCACAAACCAGTGTTGGTCTGGTATCAACTTTTGACCATACCAGCTGGTCCTGGTATTGGGTACTTTAAAAAACTTTTCATACTGCTGGTATTGGGTGGGTCCAAGACTGATTTTTGGCTGGCATGAGGCAGGTATATCCCTGGTATTGACATGCAAGCGTCCAATTGGTACAAGACTCGTATTACCTCAGGTCCCTACCAGGCTGGTATTGGTATCAGGATGGTATCTCCTCATGTTGTACCAGTCTGGTAGGGTCCTTGCTACGAGTGTTGGCACTTGATACCATTGTTGATACCAGGTGTTGGCCTATATGCCAGACCAACACTGATGTAAACCATGAAAGATTGCCAGATGAGCTACAAACGTGGCTTTCAACTGAAGATTTACAGTTATCTTACTTGATCCTACTAGAATATATAAGCAATCACTTCAGTCAATTGTGCAATTTATAATTGTTTTATTGGATTTTTGAACAGCCTAAATCTCTCAATCTGTTTCATTTTGATCCATTTCCTTTGATGTCCACTGCATAACCAATTCTTACTACTTAGTTCCTTTAGTTTGTCAAATTTTATCCCTTGTTTTCTTGTTCTCCTACAAAGTATAATCAAACAAAAGGTTGCCAAAGTCAAGAATTTTAAACCATCAAGTGCTAAATTGTGAATGGCACACGGCACTTACAAACGGTTGAATGCTGTTTGTAGGAATAAAGTAGATCCAAGCATGGAAAAGAAGTTAACATGTACTCCAGCATGTGCACTGTAACGATTCCCAAGCCAAGGCTCAAGGACAAGCACCAAACAAATGCAACAACTTCATTATGTCAAGCTCAACATTCTTCGAGGATAAGTTGTCCAAAGGGAAAACATTTCCACATATCTTTTTGAATGCACTCAAATTTGGAATAAGCTTTTTTAATTATGCTTGGAATCTAATACTTTTCAATGGACATGTGGTGGACTAGTTCAAGATTGATCCTTTGAGTGGGGTAAACAAGGTTCAAATATGATGCAGACCATTTTACAACTTTCTCATATGCTAGTCTATGGTAAATTCTTTCGAGTTCTTGGAAAGGTTTGACAATGGATGAAACAATAGTTAAATAATTGGACAATATAGTTGTAGCACATGCCATGATAAGTGTAAGCATGGCTTAGTTTTTCATATTTTTGACTCAAAATTTGATTTATTTTTCAATATGTTAAACTTGTTTCAATAGATGTGTTGCAAATATATCAAAATAATAGCACCTTGAACAATGTGAAATAAAACCATATATGATAAAGGTTTATTTGTTATCTTTTGGAAGAAAAATGAAACAATCAAATGAATAATGATGCATGAACCTTAATCAACATACATCACAAAATTGATGGTTTGTGATATTTGTAAGTTGAATTGAAGAATTGTAATTGTCTTCTTCTTAAAAGGATTAATGAGCTTTTACTTCTCATCACCCATCAACATGTTTCCATTATAAAGGTTCAGTTTGAGCTTTGAGGCATTGTGCTAATTGTAATATCCATGACTAGGACATTTTGCAATTGATGTCCAAACCTAATCATGGAGTCATATAGGTAGTCATATGTGATTTAAGTCATGATTATATGACTATGATATCACGACTACTAATAGGTAAACTAGGTCGGCTTATTACCTAGGTAGATTAGGCTAAGTAGCCTACCAAACCTAAGCATGTTAGGTATCTAGGTAGATAAACTAAGAAAGTAAGTTGGGTAAGCTATAGCATACACATTATTTTTGTGTATTGGTTTATTAAATATCAAAATTACATTTTAAATACAAATTTTCCTTTTAAAAATATAGTTGTTTGGACTTGATATTGACATGGAGGCCAAATATAACATGTACTATAATAAAAGTTGGGATTTTTTGCATCAAGGTCTACAATGTAATCAAATTTACAACTTTGCTTTCAACCATGATCATAAATTTTGAACTATTATAGCCGTCAAGAATATTTTAAATTAAAATTAACAACATTGATGTACATGCACTTGAAAGGATCAATACATGTGGCCTTTTTTATGAAATATATTACAATTCACAATAAATTTGAAAACAATTGGTGAAGGTTTAAGTAACAAAAAAAAGGTTCAATTTTAAAGGTGTTGAAAAACATTGTGTTAACAAATGCATTGTGCATGAAAAAGAACTCTAAGAACATAATGAAATGACTTCAAATTCATGGGATTCCAACTTCATGAGTTAACAAGCACAATTCCCAAAGGTGGATAATTATTTCATTAAATACAATAAATTATTGTTTTTCAAAGTAGTGTAGGTATGATTTTCACTACAATCAACAAATGTTTTGGCTCCTTTTATTTTGATTGCACCCAATTGTAGTCATGTAGTTGCAAAAATGATCAAAGATATATGATTAAGGACATATGACCATATGATTCAATTAAGGCATAGTCCAAAAATGTTTTAGTCATGAAAGATAAATTTTGGTGTTGTGAAAACATTGGGGGTTGATTGATGAAAAATCAAGAAGGCAATGAGGAGGTGGGTTTAATGCGATATAGTTTATAATGTTTTTAAGATCAACTTAATGCAAACAAGCTATTCAAATGCTTTGCCACAAGCAATGAGAGATGTCATTATAAATTAGTGGACCAAATAAACAATAATGTTTCCATAAAAAAAATGTTGTGAAAAGGTGACTTGTTATCTACCTATTTACATGCTTGCCTACCTACCTATTAAAATATTCAAAATAAGATATTCGTCTACTATAGTTAGGATGTCACAAGTTGAAGTTGAACCCCTCACTTCCTCAAAAAAAACCACTTGTCCTTAACCAATGCACTACACTTTCATGAATGAATATAATTTGTCAACATGTTATTATGAACACATGTTTATTTCACATCTTTTTATATTACTTATGTAGGTAGAAAGGTGGGTAATAAATAGGTAGATTCTAGGTAGATAGATGGTCAAAATTTTGATACACCTATTTACTATTACTAACCCTGAACCTATTTATCAAGTCTACCTACAACCTATACCTCCACATGGTCTATGTTCCGGCGAATTTTTAATTTTGTCCGATAGTGATGTTAGATTTAAATGGAAAGTTTAGGTTTTCAGAAATTAATATTATTTAAGAAATTTATCATTGGTTATTTATTACTAATTTTAAGTAGGTAGGTGTCATAGTTTTTTTTTGTTTAAGACTCAAAACATGGTCTTCATGATGTTCACATGGCCATTATGAATATGTAATGATGTAATTATGACTATGTCTAATCATGTAGTTGTAGAATGAACATGTTTTCCTAGTCCTATCGTCATAAGCACGATTAAGTTTTACACATAGTTGTTGTGATGGCACAAACATGACTACACAACTAAAGCTTGAACATAATCGCATATGACATTAGTTTTGAAAGCTAGGTGTTGGCACAATGGATGCACACTGATTAAAGGCCAAATGATGAATGGTCAATATTTTTTTTAGTAATGAACTTGAGTGGTGTGACTCATTTCTCTATTCATCAAATGGGACATATAATTAAGAGATGTAAAAACAAATGACATCCCTAATCAGGATGGCCAATGGGTTTTTTAATCAAATGGGACAAATTTGTTGTCAAGTTGGAAAAAAATAAAATTCCTTATCAAGATGTCCAATGGTTTTTTGGTCAAATTGGGCATTTTATTGTGCCACTTTGGTTAGGTTATTATTTAGGTTAGCCTATTATCTAAATTAGATTAAGCTACTATAGGTCTAGGCTTAACTTATAGGCTATCCATACTAGGTACACTAGTCATTATTACCTATCTACCTATTATTTTCTTATGTAATAACTACCTAGGTAGGTAACATATGTTGAGCTAAAGTTTTGGCAAGGTATGTATGTAAATAGGCTAAATTTACACTAGGAAGGTAAATAAAGGTGGTAGGTAAGTAGATGGGCAATACACCTACCCACCCACAACCTACAACCAAGGTCTAGGTCTATATACCTATTACTTAGCCTTCCTACAAGTCTACCTACATAAGTAGTGTACATAATGTAAGATGTGTGAAAAAAATTATTTATAAAAATTAATAATTTATGAAATTGTGGTCCATTGGTTAAGGACTTGATTTATCAAGATTGAGAAAATGAAAAATTCAACTCGTTGTACTTATAGTTCTTAGATGTTGATGCCTAGGGGGCTACTAAGATTACCTCTTACCAACCTACCTACTTTTCTTTTTACAACCTACATGCACTTACCTACTACCTACCACAAAAATCTTATTTTTACCAATAAATGGTTTGTTGCTCTACCAACATTACTACAAATCATGGTTTTTTAAAAGGTTCAAATTGATTAATTTGTCTTTTTGTATTAATGAACACATACATTTCAATTAAAGGCCAAGGGCTTGAATGATACATGTATTTTTTGACTATATTGGTTTATTTGATTAGATACATATAATCAAATTGTACAACCTTAGTCAAAATAGTCAATATATTTTATTCAAATGGAACATTTAATAAATATATCCAATGATTTATAGTCAAATGCAACATGGTTTGCTACCCTATGTATCTACCTCCTACATACTCACCCACCTATTTACCTAGCTAACTACTTATTTACCCATTACCAACCCACCCACCCACAACATACCCACCAATTTACCTACTTATATTTTTTCACCTTCATACAACCTACCTACCCACCTACCCACCTACTTACATGTTACCTACCTACCTATCCACCCATTTACCTACTTAAATTTAACCACCAAGTATACACAAAAAGAAATCTTGGGTTTTTTCATTCCAAATCCACTATGTTTTAATGAAATGGAACAAAGTTCATTAATATGCAACTTACATGGTTTTGGTAAAAGAAGACTAATTGATTAGGACATATTTAGTGAAATATTTTTTAATTGTTTTGGGTAGTGACATGTTGCATTAAGTAATTTGTAATTTAAAAAAATTGACATGGATATTACGAGGTCCCAAGGTAATATGACATGGATTAACATGCCACATCATCATGTAACATGTTTTTAAAAAATTTAACATTTTTGTTTTGTTTTGTTTTGTTTTTTCCCAGTCACAGATTGTAAATTTTTCACGACACGCCATGACAAAAATACACGTCGTGATTTAATATTATTAATAATTTTTAATTAATTTTTTTAAAAAATATTTTGAAGATATTCAATACCATCGTACATGTTTTGTATATCATATTCATACATGATACATCATTGTATATATACATTACATACATTAATGTAAACATTCATCAAGGTTTCAACCCAAAACTTCATGGAGATGCACCAAGGTCTTCAACACCAAACCACTGAAAGTCTTTGATAAGTGAAAAAGAAAGTTTAATTTTATTATTTTCGACATGAAATTATTCAAAAAATTCAAACTTTAACATCCTTTTTTTTCCAATTTTTTTTCAAATGCTACAAATGAAAACATGATCTTGAAATTTATTCAATAATCTATTCATGAAAATAATTATGAATATACATAATGCATCCTATCGCAAGAGCGTATGAGTGTTGTTAAAAATACTATTCATTTCTAATTTCCAATGTTGATCAATGTGTTAAACATTCATCAAATGGATGAATAGTATTCTCCTCCTTCTAGTAGTTAGGTTATGTTGAATAGTGGCAGCTAGGGTTTAGAAGTGGAAACTATTTAAGGCTCAGTGGCGGTTAGGGTTAGGGCTTGGCGGCGGCTAGGGTTAGGGTTTGACGACGGCTAGGTTAAGGTTAAGTGGTGGCTACTTTAGGGTTAAGAGATAGTGTGGAAGAGTGTTCTTCAAGTTTTTAAGTTTCAAATTTTAAGTTCAAAGTTGTGAAAGAGAGTTCTTCAAAGTGTCCTAGGATTTCAAAATGTGTGGAAGAGAGTTCTTCAAGTTGTTGAAAGTTTCAACGTTAAACTTTGAGAAAGAGTGTGGGAGAAAGTTCTTCGAGTTGTTAAAGAGTTTCAACATTCAAGTTTGAGATTTGTGCCAAAAAAAAAAAGTTTTTCAAGTGTTTGAAGGTCTTTTTATAAAGGTTTTGTTTTGTGACATATAACAATTGAGTGGGAGAGATTTCAAGTGAGGTCTTCAAACATTAGAAAGTTTTTTGTCTTGAAATTTTCCCACTTGCGTTTCTTTTGGCATTTGTGAAACACCAAATGTCATCCTTCCAAATGGAGTTTTTGAAAGTCATGTAAAAGTTTGATGGTGGCAACTTTCACCTTTGGAAGTTCAAGATGCGCATGATGCTTTCCAAGCATGGGCTTTGGAAGTTTGTTGATGGGAGTGCAACAATTCCAAATGATGAAGATCAAATCACAAATTACAACAAAAAGGCGACCAAGGCATTTGCATTACTTTGTGAACATTTCACGAATGCACAACTTGCACACATTCAATATTGCGAAAATGTCAAAAGCGCTTGGGAGACACTTTGCGGTGTGTAAGAAGCCAAAAAACCATCGGAAACAAGTTGTTTCTTCCAAGGAGGTTCTTCACCATCAAAATGCAAGAAGGGGAAGACTTGCTTGTGCACATCAACATGGTGAAGGCCCTTATGGATCAATTGCGTTCCATTGAGGTGAAGATTGAAAATGAAGACGTGTACATGGTACTTTTCATGAGCCTTCCCCCATCTTTTGATAACTTGGTCACAAGTTTGGAATCCATATCCACGAAAGATGTTGACATTCAATTCATCGTCATTCGATTGCTTCATGAGGTTTCCAAAAGAAAAGAAAGTGAAAATACCAAAAATGCTGCATTGCTTAACAAAACTCATAAGGCGAATGAAAAGCTTTGTTTTTATTGCAAAAAACCTGGACATTTTGTGAGGAATTATTTCAAGAAGAAGAATGATGAGAAAGAAAAGGCAAACCAAGCTTGTGAAGATCAAGAACAAATATTTGTTGTTGCCTTGAGTGCTAATGATCATACAACACACGATTAGATCATCGATTCTCGTGCAACACAACACATGACATTCGAACGAGAGTGGTTCACCACTTACGAATCCATTATTCCATGAAGGGTGTACATGGGAGATGACACCATTTTGAGGCCATTGGCAAAGGGAGCATCAAGGCCACAATGCAAGTTGGAGGTAGAATGTTGTTTACAACCATCACTCAAGTTCTTCATGTTCCCAAAATGAAGAATAATTTCATTTCTATTAGCAAACTCATTTCAGAGGGCTTGAAAGTGGAGTTTGACAAGGATGGTTGTAAGGTCAACAATGCCCATGGAATTGTTGTGATGGAGGCACGAAGGGAGAAAAACTTATATATTCTCAATGTCAATGTTCGAAAGGAGAGTGCAAATGTGGTAAAGTCTTCAAATGAAGGAGTTACGCTTTGGCACCAAAGACTTGGCCACCTCAACATGGCGAACCTTACGAAGTTGGAGAAAATGGTCGATGGCATGAATTTGAAAGAAGTGCCATTGCACCATATGTGTGAAGCTTGCATTGAAGGCAAACAACAAAGGACATCTTTTCCTAAAGATGAAACGACAAGGGCTTCCAAGCTTTTGGAACTTGTGCATAACGATGTGTGCGAACCAATGAAAACCACATCTCATGGTGGAGCACGATGCTTTGTCACCTTCATCGACGACTTTTCGAGAAAAACTCATGTTTACCTTTTGAAAGCGAAAGGAGAGGTGTTTGACAAATTCAAGGCATACAAGGCCTTGGTGGAGAATCAAACCAGCATGAAGATCAAAACCTTGCGATCCGATAACAGAGGAGAATTTATGTCCAAAAAGTTTGACAACTTTTTGGATGAATGTGGAATCAAACAACAAACAAGTGCACCTTACACACCACAACAAATTGGAGTTGCGGAATATTGGAAACAACTTGAAAACAAGCAAGAAATGAAAGCTTCAAGGTTCATGAAATGGAACAATTGTATTAACTAACATGATGATTACAAAGGTTGTATGCAATCACAAAACTATGGCTTGCAACAACTAACAAAGGTTGAAGGTTTTATGTGCACTCAAAAACCATGAAAGGAGAGAATGAAACACAACTCCAAACTACTCAATTATATACTATCTCCTAACCCTAAAGTAGCCGCCACTTAACCCTAACCTAGCCGCCGCCAAACCCTAACCCTAGCTGTCGCCTAACCTTAGCCGCCACCAAACCCTAACCCTAGCCACCGCCAAACCCTAAGTAGTCTCCACTTCTAAACCCTAACCTAACTACTACAAGGATGTGAATACTATTCATCCTTTTGATGAATGTTTAACACATTCATCAACATTGGGAATTAGAAACGAATAGTATTTCTAACACTCCCACTCTATGAAGTTTCTAATCCGAACATGTTTATCAACTTATGATGTCGTTCTTTTGATAATGCCTTGGTAAGCACATCCGCCACCATGTGTTCCGTTGGACAATATTCAAATCGAATTTCTCCATTTTCAACTCGTTCTCGAACAAAATGATGTTGTACATCAATGTGTTTTGTTCGTGCATGGTGAGTGGGATTCTTCGTCAATGATATCGCACCTTGATTGTCGCATCGAATCACCATCATTTTCTTCTCCTCCATGTATCCTAAATCCATCATCAACTTTGTTATCCATATGGCTTCCTTTGTGGCTTGCGTGTTCGCCATGTATTCCGCCTCCGTGGTGGACAATGCTATTGTAGGTTGTCGTTTGCTACTCCAAGAAATGGCTCCCCCTCCCATCATGAAAACAAACCCTGTGCTGGACCTCCTATCTTCAAGATCACCGCCCCAATCCGCATCGCAATATCCAAGAACTTCCTTGGATGGTGTTGCACCAAATTGTAATTTCATTTGCAATGTACCTTGCAAATATCGAAAGATTCGTTTCACGGCCATCCAATGCTCCATGTTAGGGTTCGCCATGTGTTGACTCAACACGCTTATTGGGTATGCCAAGTCGGGTCGTGTGCACAACATGGCATACATCAAAGACCCAACCGCTTGTTGATATGGAAATCCCTTTGATTCCTCATTTCCACTCCCATTCCTTTGTAACTTCACCTTGGGATCCAATGGAACTCCAATGGGCTTACATTCTTCCATTCGAAAACGCTTCAATATTTCCTTGAGGTATTTGATTTGGTTGATGCGTAGAAGTCTTTCATCACGATTCCTTTCCACCTCCATCCCCAAAAAGAAATGCAACTCCCCGAGGTCCTTCATTTCAAACTTTTGACTCAATTCTTCTTTGACTTGCAAAAGTTTGTTTTGATCGTTGCACACCAAAATGAGGTCATCCACATAGACCACAATGAAAAACTTCACATCTCCCACTTGTGCAACGTACACACTAGGATCCGCCTCACTTTTCATAAATGCAATGCTTTTGAGAAACGCATCTAACTTTTGATTCCATGCCCTTGGAGATTGTTTCAAACCATACAAGGATTTGTGAAGCTTACACACGAGATGTTCACTTCCTTGGTGCACGAACCCTTGAGGTTGCTCCATGTAAATCTCCTCTTCAAGCTCGCCATTGAGAAATGCGGTTTTCACGTCCATTTGATGGATCTCCATGTCTTCCAAGGCCGCCAATGCAAGAATACAACGAATAGATGTGAACTTTGCCACGGGCGCAAAGGTTTCGTTGTAATCCACTCCGTAGGTTTGGGTAAAACCCCTTGCCACTAATCTAGCCTTGTAGCGTTCCACCTCCCCATTTGCGCCTTGTTTGATTTTGAACACCCATTTGCAAGAAACGGGTTTCCTACCGGCGAGAAGTGGTACCAAAGTCCATGTGTTGTTTGTCATGAGGGAATCATATTCTTCTCGCATCGCACACTCCCACTCCTTGGAATTTTCACATGTCAATGCTTCTTCAATAGTTTGGGGCTCCTCCAAAAATGCAACGGTGGCGCGCTCCACCTCCTTGGTAGCAATCCACCAATCCCGAGGCCAATCCCTTCGTTGCCTTTGGGGTCTTTCCCTCGGTGAATCTTGTGAAGGTTCACAAGATGGGTTATCATTGGAAACAACAAATTCTTCTTCCGATGAAGAACTTGGTGTGCACTCACTTTGCACACCTTCCCTTGTTTCATTCAAAGGTGTATCTTGACTAAAGGTTAATGGTTCTTCTCCTTCAACTTCTTCATGCACAACTACATTTTCTTCTTTCTGAAGATGAGGTACAACACCTATTTCCTTTGACCCTTCAATGAACACGACATCTCTACTTTTGATGATTCTCTTGGTTTTCACACACATCAAGCGATACGCCTTGGTGCCTTCGTAATATCCTAAAAACACACAAGGCATCGACTTGGACTCTAATTTCGTCCTCTTCTCATCGGGCACATGTGCAAAGGCTTTACAACCAAAAACTCTCAAATGAGACACATCGGGTTTCCTACCACTCCACGCTTCTTGAGGGGTCTTGGAATCAAGAGCCTTGGTTGGACATCGAATTTTGATGTACACCGCCGTGTTCACCGCTTCGCCCCAAAATGCAAGTTCCAACCCTTGTGCAAGAATCATGCTTCTTGCACATTCCATGATGGTTCTATTGGCACGTTCCGCAACACCGTTTTGTTGTGGGGAATAGGGCGCACTTGTTTGTCGTTGAATTCCACATTCCGCAAGAAATGTGTCAAACTTCTTAGACACAAATTCTCCTCCGTTGTCGGAACGTAACACTTTGATTTTGTGACCAATTTCGTTCTCCACCAACGCCTTGTATTGTTTGAATTTTTCAAACGCTTCTCCTTTTGCCTTCAAAAGATAGACATGAGTTTTCCTTGAGAAATCGTCAATGAAAGTGAGAAAATATCGCGCTCCACCATGCAACGTAGTCTTCATTGGTCCGCACACATCGGTGTGCACAATCTCCAAAAGTTGTGAAGCCCTCGTTGCTCCGTCCTTGGGAAATGATGTTCTTTGATGTTTGCCTTTGACGCATCCTTCACAAATGTGATGTAAGGGCACTTCCTTCAAATTCATGCCGTCCGCCATGGCATGTAACTCTTTAAGGCTTGCCATGTTGAGATGACCAAGTCTTTCATGCCAAAGCATCGCACTTTCCTCCAAAGAATTTGCAATGTGGGCCATGTCCTTACGCACCTTCACATTAAGAAGATACAAGTTCTTGTCCCTTCGTGCTTGTGCCACAACAACTCCTCGAGCATCGTTGACCTTACAACCATCCTTGTCAAACTCCACTTTGAAACCCTCCGAAATGAGTTTACTCACCGAAATGAGATTATTCTTCATTTTTGGAACATGAAGAACTTGGGTGATGGTTGTGTGTGTTAATCGGCCTCCCACTTGCATTGTGGCTTTGATGCTCCCCTTGCCAATGGCCTCCAAAACGGTGTCATCGCCCATGAACACCCTCCTTGGGGAAATGCGTTCGTACGTGGTAAACCACTTTTGTTCGAATGTCATGTGTTGCGTTGCCCCGGAATCCACAATCCAATCATACGTGGTATGATCATTGGCACTCAATGCCGCAACAAACATTTGCTCGTGATCTTCACAAGCTTGATTAGCTTTTTCTTTTTCATCATTTTTCTTCTTCAAACAATTTCTCACAAAGTGTCCCGGTTTCTTACAATAGAAGCAAAGCTTTTCGTTTGACTTGTGAGTTTTGTTCACTAATGCGGTAGTCTCGGAACTCTCACATTCTTTTCTTTTGGACACTTCGTGAAGCAACCTTGCTACAATGAATTGAAGGTCTACATCTTTCGTGGACATGGACTCCAAGCTTGTGACTAAGTTATCAAAGGATGGAGGAAGGCTCATGAGGAGTACCATGTAAACATCTTCATCCGTAATGTTCACCTCGATAGAACGTAGTTGGTCCGCAAGGGCTTTCACCGTGTTGATGTGCACAAGCATGTCATCTCCTTCTTGCATTTTGATGGTGAAGAATCTCCTTCAAAGAAACAACTTGTTGCCAATGGTCTTAGCTTCATGCACACCACAAAGGGCCTCCCACGCACTTCTCACATCGTCACAATATTGAATGTGTGCAAGTTGGGCATCCGTGAGATGTTCACAAAGCAATGCAAAAGCCTTGGTCTCCTTTTCGTTGTAATCGGCCCTTGCAAGTTCTTCACTTGGCAAGGTGGCACTCCCATCAACAAATTTCCAAAGCCCATGTTTGGAAAGCATCATGCGCATTTTGAACTTCCAAAGGTGAAAGTTGCCACCATCAAACTTCTCCATGACTTTCAAAGACTCCATTTGAAAAGAAGACATTTTGAACACAAATGCTACAACAAGCACTCTCAAACTTGAAAGTTGAAGTTTTCAACAACTAAAAGAACTCTCTTCCAAACACTTTCACTTTGAAACTTGATACTTTCAAAACCAAGTTTTTCACACTTGAAAAACTTACAACACCTTGAAGAAATCTCTTCCACACCTCACACTCTCTTGGAAAGACTATTACTCTCTTTGCAACCTTGCAAAGTAAAAGCCTTCCTTCAAAAGGATTCTCCTTTTCTATGTTGTACAAGGAAACACTTTCAAAAACTTAAAAACAAGCTTTTCCTAAAACCTTGACAAGAAACTTGAAAAACTTCTCTTACACCTCAAACTTCAATGTTGAAACTTTCAAAAAATTTGAAGAACTCTCTTTCACACTTTTGAACTTAAAACTTGAAACTTAAAGACTTGAAGAACACTCTTCCACGCTTAAGAACTTACAACACTTTGAAGAAGTCTCTTCCACACCTCCCACTCACTTGGAAAAGTTGCAAGCTCCTTGTATGCTACCACTTGGAAATGAACTCCCACTCACTTTGCAAACTAAGAACCTTGTCTCAAAAGGATTCTCTCCTTTTTTCTATGCAATACAAGCTCAAAACCTTTCACTACTTCTTGTTCTAACACAATGTCCTTTCTCTTGCTTGGTGTGGGCCCATAACCTATTGGAAACAACTTGAAAACAAGCAAGAAATGAAAGCTTCAAGGTTCATGAAATGGAACAATTGTATTAACTAACATGATGATTACAAAGGTTGTATGCAATCACAAAACTATGGCTTGCAACAACTAACAAAGGTTGAAGGTTTTATGTGCACTCAAAAACCATGAAAGGAGAGAATGAAACACAACTCCAAACTACTCCATTATATACTATCTCCTAACCCTAAAGTAGCCGCCACTTAACCCTAACCTAGCCGCCGCCAAACCCTAACCCTAGCTGTCGCCTAACCTTAGCCGCCACCAAACCCTAACCCTAGCCACCGCCAAACCCTAAGTAGTCTCCACTTCTAAACCCTAACCTAACTACTACAAGGATGTGAATACTATTCATCCTTTTGATGAATGTTTAACACATTCATCAACATTGGGAATTAGAAACGAATAGTATTTCTAACACGGAATGAACCAATAGGACCATCATGGAGTGCGCTTGAAGCATGATTCGTGCACAAGGACTTGACTTGGAGTTTTGGGTCGAAGCGGTGAACACGACGGTTTACATCAAGAATCGATGCCCAACAAAAGCTCTGGAATCAAAGACCCCACAAGAAGCATGGACCGGTAGAAAGCTCGATGTATCTCATTTGAGAGTTTTCAGTTGCAGAGCATTTGTGCACATTCTTGATGAAAAGAGAAGCAAATTAGAGTCCAAACCCATGCCTTGTGTGTTTTTAGGGTATTGTGAAGGGACCAAAACATATTGCTTAATGTGTGTAAAAACTAAAAGGATCATCAAGAGTAGAGATGTTGTGTTCCTAGAAGGGACAAAAGAAGTAAAAGGTGTTCATGATAATAGACTCCCTTCAAAGGAAGGGAAATATGTTGTTGTAGATGAAGTTGTGAATAACGATGAAATTGTCAAGGATGCCAATCTTATATCTTTGAAGGGGAGACCAACAGAAGGCATGGAAGGTGATGAATCTACGTCAAACTCTTCTTGGGAATAAGACTTTGTTACAACAAAAAATGAAGGTTTGAATGAACCACAACAAGATTGACGAAAAGAAAGGCCCCAAAGAACTTGAAAACAAGCAAGAAATGAATCATTCAAGGTTCATGAAATGGAACAATTGTATTAACTAACAAGAAGATTACAAAGGTTGTATGCTTTCAAATGATGCAATTACAAAACTATGGCTTGCAACAACTAACAAAGCTTGAAGGTTCTATGTGCACTCAAAAACATTAAAGGAGAGAACGAAAGACTATTCAAAACCACTCCGCTATATATTATTTCCTAACCTTAAAGTAGCCACCATTTAACCCTAACCTAGCCATCGCCTTACCCTAGCCATTGCCAAACCCTAACCCTAGCTGTCACCAAGCCCTAACCCTAGTCGCCGCCAAGCCCTAAATAGTTTCCATTTTAAACCCTAACTACCACTATTCAACCTAACCTAACTACTAGAAGGATGATAATACTATTCATCCATTTGATGGATGTTTAACACATTCATCAACATTGGGAATTAGAAACGAATAATATTTCTAACACTCCCACTCTATGAAGTTTCTAATCCGAACATGATTATCAATTTGTTCTGTTGTTCTTATGGTGATGCTTTCGTAAACACATCCGCCACCATGTCCTTTGTTGAACAATACTTGAAAATAATTTCGCCATTTTCAACTCGTTCTCGAACAAAATGATGTTGCACATCAATGTGCTTTGTTCGAGTGTGTCACGTGGGATTCTTGTTGAAGATTATGATGTAGATGTTAGAAACATAAATAATGGTGTGGTAGATAGTAGAAACAATGTGGTAATAAGTGTTGCAAGCAATCAAATACATAGGTAGATTTGAGAGAGCTTGGTGATGGCTAGGGTTAAGGTTTGGTGGTAGCTAGGATTAGGGCTTGTTAATGGCTAGGGTTAGGGTTTGGCAACGGCTAGGGTTAAGCGGCGGCTAGGTTAGGGTTAAGTGGCGGCTACTTTAGGGTTAGTAGATAATATATAAGGGTTTAGTTTTGAGGAGTCTTTCATTCTCTCTTTTATGGTTTTTGAGTGCACATAAAAGCTTCAAGCCTTGTTAGATATTACAAGCCATAGTTTTATGATTGTACATTTGAATCATATAACCTTTATAATTTCCAATAGGTTATGGGCCCACACATGCGAGTTGCATGATTAGAGGTTTGATTGCTTGTGTGCATTGACAAAATCTTGAGGGCTTGTGTGTGTTGGAGGTGCAAGTTTGCACTTTTGAAGGTTTTGGAGGCACTTTTGAGCCTTGGAGGAGTTTTGAAAAGCTTTGGAGGACATTTGAGGTTTTGGAAGCCATTTGGAGTTTAGAGGTGCACAAGTGCTTGATTGGTGCTCTTTGGAAGTATTTGGAAGAATTGGATGTGCATGTGTGCACATTCCAACATTGTAAGTCTTGATTTGAGTCATTGAGGTGTATTTGTGCACATTTGATTCATAGAACATTTTATTTGAGTTGGTTGAGTGCATTTTGAGTCTTTGAAGAGGCATTGATGCAAGTGGGAGCCATTAAGGGCTAAATTTTGTGATTGGAGGTGCATTGAGCCTTCTAGGGGCTAGAGTGTGTTTATGAGGTGCATTCGTTTGCATTTGAGTGATTGAAGCACATTTGAGAGTGCATTGAGGCAATTGCATCTAAGAGTGCTCATTAAGCACTAATTTGCATTTGGCTGAACACATAAGTGGGTAGAGGTCGGATTTGAGTGCAAAATGGCAACGTTTGAGGGAGAGAGCGCTAAAGTCATTAACAAGTTCAATGGGGAGAACTTCAACCTTTGGAAGTTTAAGATGAAGATGGTGTTGGCCTCCATGGACCTTTGGGAGATTGTCGACGGGTCTGAGGAAGCTCCACCATCCGCTGCGGACCCCAAAGTCATCAAGGAGTACCAACGGCGCGTGAAGAAGGCCATGTCCACCATTGGCATCAACTTGGTGGATAGGCCATGTCCACCATTGACATGCTACTATTGTCGCAAACCAGGCCACATTGCACGATTTTGCTTCAAGGCCAAGAATAACAACAACAAGGAGAAGGAGAATGCTAACAAAGCCAAGGACGATGATGATTATTCCTTTGCAACAAAGGATGGAGACCATTGCAAGACCATATGCAAATGGATCATGGACTCGGGAGCCACCAAGCATATGACCCCTCATAGAGCCGCATTTGACACATATAAGGTAATTCCAACACGCAACGTGCATATGGGTGATGATAGCATTGTTGAGGCAATTGGAATGGGGTCCATCCTTGTGGAAGTGATGGTGAAAGGGCGAACCAAGAAGATTAGAATCAAGGACGTGCTCCATGTGCCAAAATTGCATGCCAACTTGCTTTCGATGAGCAAAATCTTGTCAAGTGGGTGCAAAGTGCAATTCAACATGAATGAATGCATTGTGAGGGCATTTGATGGAGAGGTGATTGCAATAGCGTTACGTGAAGGCAACTTGTATCAAGTGACCTTCACCAAGAGGTGTGAGGTGCATGTGGCCAACGTGGCATAAACTTCAACAATTGATGGTGCATTGGAGCTTTGGCATCGCTGCCTCGGTCATTTGAACCTCAAAGGTGTGCATGTGCTCCAAAACATGGTGAGTGGTATGAACCTTGGAAACATGCCCTACCCTACATCTTCATTTGTTTGTGAAAGGTGCATTGAGGGAAAACAACATCGCAAACCATTTCCAAGCGATGGAAGGATGCGTGCCACCAAGCCCTTGGAGATTGTGCATTTGGATGTATGCGGCCCCATGAGGACCACATCCTTGGGTGGTGTAAGGTACTTTGTGACGTACATTGACGACTTTTCAAGGAAGGTGTGGGTGTACTTGTTGAAGTCCAAAGGGGAGTGCTTGGAAAAATTCAAGGAATTCAAGGCGTTTGTGGAGGCACAATCGGAGCACAAGATCAAGGTGTTTTGGTCGGACAATGGAGGCGAGTACATTTCCAAGGAATTCAAGCACTTCTTGAAAGTACACGGCATTGAGAAGCAAACCTCCACACCGTATAGGCCTCAACAAAATGGAGTGGCGCAGCGTGCAAACCGCACCCTTGTGGAGATGGCGAAAAGCATGCTTCATGCTCAAAACCTCAAGAAGTCACTTTGGGCAGACAAGGTGGTGAATGCGGCCTACACAAGGAATCAATGTCCCTTAAGGGCATTGCCATCCATCACACCCAAGGAAGTGTGGAGTGGGACAAAGCCTTGCATTTCACACATGCGTGTGTTTGGATACATTGCGATGCCATGGTGCCCAACGAAAAGAGGGGTAACCTTGATGCAAAGGGCACAAAATGCTTATTTCTTGGGTATTGTGAAGGCACCAAGGCATATAGGCTCATGTGTGTGCAATCCAAGAAGATCATCAAGTGTAAGGATGTTGAGTTCATGAAGGATAGCACTAGTGTCGGCAATGATTTGGAGATGCGTCTAAGTGGGAGAAATGAGACACCTCATGTGGTGATTGTGGACACATCTTCCAAATCGCCCTGTGTGGATGATAACAAGGGCGCAAGTGATGCCAAAGAGGATCCAAACAATCAAGAGGCACCACCAACCCCAAGGTGTTCATCAACACCTTCAACACCATCTAAAGATGCAAGTGGCAAATAAGAAAGGCAGCCCTCGGAGGAGCGTAGGTACCCCTTGAGGGAGCGACGACCGCTTGGAGAATGGTGGAAGAACCACATCCTACCCCAACAAGATGTGGAATGTGCTAATGTTGCTTGTCTTGATGATCCATTGAATTTGTGTGATGCAATGCGTTTGGAGGATGTAAGCAAGTGAGAGGCGGCCATGCAAGAAGAGTATGGCTCACTCATGGCCAATGGCACGTGAGAGTCGGTGCCTCTTTCAAAGGATCCCAAGAGTGTGGGATGCAAGTGGGTATTTCGCACAAAAAGGGATGCATCAGGCCATATCGTGAGGCACAAGGCAAGGTTGGTGGCCAAGGGGTACTCTCAAGTTGAGGGTGTGGACTTCAATGAGACATTTGCCCCGGTGGCCAAGTTCACCACCATTAGATGCATGCTTGCACTTGGAGCCGCCATGAACTTGGAGATCCACCAAATGGACGTGAAGACCGCATTCTTGAATGGGGAATTGGAGGAGGACATGTACATGGACCAACCGCAAGGATTCGTGCAAGATGGCAAGGAGCACCTCATGTGTAAGTTGAAAAAGTCCTTGTACGGGCTTAAGCAATCACCGAGAGCATGGTACCAACGCATTGACATGTTCTTCACCCATGAAGGCTTTTCTAGGAGCCAAACGGACCATTCTTTGTACGTCAAGCAAACGAGTGAGTACTTGTTGATAGTGATCATCTATGTGGATGATTTGATCATTTTAGCAAGCAATGTGAGCATTTTGAAGTGGTTGAAGTCAAGGCTTGAAGATGAATTTGAGATGAGTGATATTGAAGAATTGCACTATTGCCTTGGTGTGGAGTTTGAGAGAGACCGTGCAAACCACACCATAACCATGAGCCAAAGTAAGTACATTGAGAGGTGCTCAAGCGCTTCAACATGGAGGAATGCAAGCCCATTGGAACTTCGCTTGATGTGAATTCCAAGCTCTTGAAGCTCACGAAGGAGGAGTTTCAAGGCATTCAAGAGGAGATGCAAAGCATTCCATACAAGGCGACGGTGGGATCATTGATGTATGCCAGGGCACGCGGCCGTATCTTGCATTCCCGGTGAGCATGGTGAGTCAATTTATGTCAAGGGGTCCTTGCCATTGGATGGCCGTGAAACGCATCATGCGATACTTGAAGGGCACTTTGGATTTGAAATTGTGCCTTGGAGGCAAGGATGTTAGTTTGAGGGGATATTGTGATGCCGACAGGGGTGGAGATGCAAATGAGCGGCATTCCACCATGGGGTACGTGTTCTTTGTTGGAGTGGGAGCCGTCTCATGGAATTGCAAGAGGTAACCATAATTGCCTTGTCTACCACGGAGACCGAATAGATGGCCACTAATTAATGCACCAAGGAGGCCATATGGTTGAGGAAGTTGATGACAGATGTGGGACTTGTGCAAGATGGAACAACATGCATCATGTGTGACAATCAAGATGCATTGCATTTGCAAAGAACCCTACCCACCACTCTCGCACAAAGCACATTGACATACAACACCACTTCATTCGAGAGAAATTCGAGAGTGGAGAAAAAGGCCCCAAGTATTGCCCAACTCAAGATATGGTGGCGGATGTGTTGACAAAGGCATTGGTAAAGGAGCGGCATCAAAACCTTACAGGGAGCATGGGATTGGGAGTCTTAGATTACTTGCAAAGTGGGAGTGTGGAAGATTATGATGTAGATGTTAGAAACATAGATAATGGTGTGGTAGATAGTAGAAACAATGTGGTAGATAAGTGTTGCAAGCAATCAAAGACATAGGTAGATTTGAGAAGGCTTGGTGATGGCTAGGGTTAGGGTTTGGCGGCAGCTAGGTTAGGGTTAACTGGCGGCTACTTTAGGGTTAGTAGATAGTATATAAGGGTTTGGTTTTGAGGAGTCTTTCATTCTCTCTTTTATGGTTTTTTAGTGCACATAGAATCTTCAAGCCTTGTTAGATATTACAACCATAGGTTTATGATTGTACCATTTGAATCATATAACCTTTTTAATTTCTAATACCTTTCGCTTTCAAAAGGTAAACATGAGTTTTTCTTGAAAAGTCGTCGATGAAGGTGACAAAGTATCGTGCCCCACCACAAGATGTGGTTTTCATCAATTCGCACACATCGTTATGCACAAGTTCCAAAAGCTTGGAAGCTCTTGTAGCTTCATTTTTAAGAAAATATGTCCTTTGATGTTTGCCTTCAATGCAAGCTTCACACACATGGTGCTATGGCACTTCTTGCAAATTCATGGCATTGACCATTTTCTCCAACTTCGTAAGGCTTGCCATGTTGAGGTGGCTGAGTCTTTGGTGCCAAAGCATAGTTCCTTCATTCGAATGAAAATCTCATTCATGAATGTTAAGCCCAACCTTCAAGGTACATGAAATTCATGTCTTGAAATCTCAATATAAAATGTTGAGCCCACCCATGGTCAACATTTTCCCAAACCAAGCTTATAACATAAGAACACCCTTAAACAATGCAAAATGGGAACATGAACAAGTTCATGCACCACAATTCTCACTTTTGTGATTATTGCATAGGAATCACACAAGTATATAAAAATCTTCCATGTTTGTTGATGGCATGGTATTCCACCACCTATAGGTTATAAGAATGGGCACTTACCAACCCAAGAAGTTGGAATTGAAAACTTGGCAAAACCAACCCCACACACATCACCTTCTTGTACCTATGAAAAAACCTTCAAAAATTTCTTTCTCCAAACAACTTGAAAGGCCATATGGGTAGTATTTTTCCCTACAAACTCATTGGCGCATACTGTTAGAAATACTATTCGTTTCTAATTCTTAATGTTGATGAATGTGTGAAACATTCATCAAAAGGATGAATAGTATTCACATCCTTATAGTAGTTAGGTTAGGTTGAATAGTGGTGGCTAGGGTTTGGAAGTGGAGGCTACTAAGGTTTGGCGGCGGCTAGGGTTAGGGTGTGACGGCGGCTAGGGTTTGGTGGCGGCTAGGGTTTGGTGGCGGCTAGGGTTAGGCAGCGGCTAGGTTAGGGTTAAGTGGCGGCTACTTTAGGGTTAGGAGTTAATATATAATGGAGTGATTTTGAGTTGTCTTTCATTCTCTCCTTTCATGGTTTTTGAGTGCACATAGAGCCTTCAAGCTTTGTTAGTTGTTGCAAGCCATAGTTTTGTGATTGTAGCATTTGAAGCATACAACCTTTGTAATCTTCTTGTTAGTTAATACAATTGTTCCATTTCATGAACTTTGAAGCTTTCATTTTTTGCTTGTTTTCAAGTTGTTTCCAATACATACATCACTCAATTCTGCCCCATATAGGTGAGATGTGAATTGCCCAAAAAAATGGAAATGGATCAAAATGTTGAAGATTATGATAAAACATAGATAATGGTGTTGTAGATGTTAGAAATAATCTTGTAGATAAGTGTTGCAAATAATCTAAGACATAGGTAGATTTGGGATATGTTAGTACCACCAACATGTTAGAATAAGGAGGAAGATATTTATCCCATATGCTTTGTCAATGAGGTGGTACAGGGAAGGGAATAAAGAGCAAGGTTGGAGGAGAGTTGGCTCTCTTACTCCAAGCATTTGTTCACATACTTGTGTATGTTTTATGTGCTTGTGATTGCTCTGATATCACACAATCTCTCTTCTAATCCTAATAACAATCTCTCCTCTTTTTTAATCCTAATAGGTTATGGGCCCACACATGCAAATTGCATCATTAGAGGTTTGATTGCTTGTGTGCATTGAGAGAGAGATCTTGAGGGTTTGTGTGTGTTGGAGGTGCAAGTTTGCACTGGTTGAAGCGCTTTTGGAGCCTTGGAAGAGTTTTGAAGAGCTTTGGAGGAGTCTTGAGGTTTTGGAGGCCATTTGGAATTTGGAGATGCACAAGTCCTAGATTGGTGCTCTTTGGAGGTGCAAGTTTGCACTGTTGGAAGCGCTTTTGGAGCCTTGGAGGAGTTTTAAAGAGCTTTGGAGGAGCTTTGAGGATTTAGAGCCCATTTGGAGTTTGGAGGTGCACAAGTCCTGGGTTGGTGCTCTTTGGAGGTATTTCGAAGCATTGGATGTGCAATCCACTATTGTAAGTCTTCATTGAGTTACTAAGGTGTATTTGTGCACATTCGATTCATAGAGCACTTGATTTGAGTTGGTTAAGTGCATTCTGAATGTCTAAGGACGCATTGATGCAAGAGTTGGTTGAGTGCATTCTGAGTGTGTAAGGAGGCATTGATGCAAGAGTTGGTTGAGTGCATTTTGAATGTGTAAGGAAGCATTGATGCAAGAGTTGGTGGAGTGCATTCCAAGTGTGTAAGGAGGCATTGATCCAAGTGGGAGCCATTCAGGGCTGAGTTTTGTCATTGGAGGTGCATTGGTGCACAATTGAGCCATCTAGGGGTTGGAGTGTGTTTATGAGAGTGCATTGAAGCAAATTACATATAAGAGTGTTCATTAAGCACTAATTAGCATCTGGTTGAGCACATAAGTGGGTAGAGAGGTCAGATTTGAATGCAAAATGGCATCATTTGAGGGAGAGAGCGCTAGAGTCATTGACAAGTTCAATGGGGAGAACTTTAGCCTCTGGAAGTTCAAAATGGAGATGGTGTTGGCCTCCATGGACCTTTGGGAGATTGTTGACGGATCTGAGGATGCTCCACCATCCGATGCGGACCCCAAAATCATCAAGGGGTACCAAAGGCGTGTGAAGAAGGCCATGTCTATCATTGGCATCAACTTGGTGGATAGTCAACTTCACCACATCAAGAGGTGTAAGGGACCAGGGGAGGCATGGAGGACACTTTGTAACATCCACGAGACAAGGAGCTTGTCCAACATCCTCTTCATTCGCCGCAAGTTCTTCACATGTAAGATGCAAGAGGGAGAGGACCTTCTAGACCACATCAACAAGGTAAAGGCCCTTGCTGATCAACTTGCTTGCTTGGAGGTGCCCGTGAGGGATGAGGATGTTGTCATGACCTTGCTTGAGAGCTTGCCACCCTCCTACGAGTACCTAATCACCGCCTTGGAGACTCTGCCCATGAAAGACCTCACGATGGAGTTTGTGACCGCACGATTGATGCATGAAGTGTCCAAGAGGAGGGAGAAGGAGTCGCAAGGTGATGATGCGGCAATGGTGTCAATGCAAGGAAAAGGAGGCATCACATCTACACGCAAAGAGACCAGGACATGCTACTATTGTGGTAAACCAGGCCACATTGCACGATTTTGCTTCAAGGCCAAGAACACCAACAAGGAGAAGGAGAATGCCAACAAAGCCAAGGACGATGATGACTATGCCTTTGCAACAAAAAATGGAGACCATTGCAAAGCCATATGCAAGTGGATCATGGACTCGGGAGCCACCAACCATATGACTTCTCATAGAGCCGCATTTGACATGTATGAGGTAATTCCAAAACGCAATGTGATCATGAGTGATGATAGCATTGTTGAAGCAATTGGAATGGGATCCATCCTTGTGGAAGTGATGGTGAAAGGGCAAACCAAGAGGGTCAGAATCAAGGATGTGCTCCATGTGCCAAAATTGCATGCCAACTTGCTTTCGGTGAGCAAAATCTTGTCAAGTGGGTGCAAAGTGCAATTCAACATGAATGAGTGCATTGTGAGGGCATTTGATGGAGAGGTGATTGCAATAGCCTTACGCAATGGCAACTTGTATGAAGTGACCTTCAACAAGGCATATAGGCTCATGTGTTTGCAATCCAAGAAGATGATCAAGTGTAGGGATGTTGATCTCATGGAAGATAGCACTAGTGTGGGCACTGATTTGGAGATGCGTCCAAGTGGGAGAAATGAGACCCCTAATGTGATGATTGTGGACACATCTTCCAAAACACCCTATGTGGATGATGATGCCGAAAAGGATCCAAGCAATGAAGAGGCAACACCAAACCCAGGTTGTTCATCAACACCTTCAAAACCATCTAAAGATGCAAGCACAAGTAGTGAACATGAGGGGCGGCCCGGGGAAGAGCGTAGGTACCCCTTGAGGGAGCGGCGACCGCTTGGAGATTGGTGGAAGACCCACATCTTATCCAAACAAGATGTGGAACGTGCTAATGTTGCTTGTCTTGATGATCCATTGAATTTGTGTGATGCAATGCATTCGGAGGATGCAAGCAAGTGGGAGGCACCCATGCAAGATGGCAAGGAGCACCTCGTGTGTAAGTTGAAGAAGTCCTATTACGGGCTCAAGCAATGTACAAGAAGCATGGGATTGCGAGTCTTAGATTACTTGCAAAGTGGGAGTGTTGAAGATTATGATAAAACATAGATAATGGTGTTGTAGATGTTAGAAATAATCTTGTAGATAAGTGTTGCAAGTAATCTAAGACATAGGTAGATTTGGGATATGTTAGTACCACCAACATGCTAGAATAAGGGGGAAGAGATTTATCCCATATGCTTTGTCAATGTGGTGGTACATGGAAGGGAATAAAGAGCAAGGTTGGAGGAGAGTTGGCTCTCTTACTCCAAGCATTTGTTCACATACTTGTGTATGTTTTATGTGCTTGTGATTGCTCTGATATCACACAATCTCTCTTCTAATCCTAATAACAATCTCTCCTCTAATCTAATCCCAATACAAAATTGGAAAATTAACCTTTGGACTCCCAAAAATTTTGACTCCAAAATATGTGCAATTGCAAATACACACATCATTCAGCTCAAGAAACTCATTAGTGCAAACCACACCTCAATCAAAGTCCATATGTGGAAGATAATTTTTTTTGAAAAAAACCCAGTTAATTCCCAAAATAAAAATTAGAATCAATAAAAATTTGTATTTATTCTTTGATCACATGGTGTCTTTTTCTTCAAATTTTTTTGGTCACAGGGGTTAATTTGATTGGTGTATGGTCCTAGTAGGTTCTTTGATAAATAACCCAACCTTACGTTCATTGAACCATGTTCGAATAATGCATGGATGAAAATGTGGAATGCTACAACTATATCTAAATTATGGATGAAAATCTTTCCACATGGATGAAAAGTTTTAAAAACCCCAATTGTTAAAAAAAACACGTGGCAAGGTTCAAAAAAAAGAAAAAAAAGAAAAGAAAAAGGAGGTCTAGATTGGGCCCCCCTTCACACCTTGTCCCAAGCTTAAGCACAAACCCCAAAAACCCAAACCTTGGAAGTTTGGGGAGGAGGTCCAAACTTTTAGCAATGGCATTAAAGCCCACTATTCCCCCTCCTTGAAATCACCCCTATTTATGTTTGTTAATGTAATTGTAATTACTACTATTAATGCAGAACCATGATGAAATGATGACTAGGAAGCATGCCCTACCCAACCCTCCTCTTGCTACTTGTCAAAAACACCATGCTTGGGAGCTCCAAGCTCCTCATGATGGTAATGGTGGCAATAGTTTTTGCTATAACCATTGTTCTGTTCCTAGATGATGATGACATAGAGATAGAGGGAGATATAAAAGGGGAGGGAAAGAAAGAAAGGAGAGGAAGATTCGGGAAAGAGGGGGGGGGGTGAAGGGGGGCCCTCCTCTTTTGTTGTTGAAAACTTTTTCTCACAACTTTAGGGTACTTAAGCCTTATTTGGATTCAACTCCCAAGGGTGTATGTCATTATAGTGGCTCATTTTAGGAAGATGTACTCTCAAGGGTCCCTAGCATGTTTTTTTTATATTATTTATATGGATATGGTTTTAATTTTCTAAGATTTCATTATTGTAATCTTTGGCTACTATAATTTCATTCATTTATAAAACCTCTTAAAACTAGGTGAAAACCCATATTGAAAAGTGTTGTCGTTAGTTGGTATGGTGAACTCACTTTGGAAATTATAAAAGAAAAATCAATAAAGTTCATAAGAATAAAATCCCACTTAGATATTTCAATTATGTACCCATTGGGGATAATGTTTTTGATAAACACAATAGAATTCATTTCAAAAGGACGTTTGAAAATAAGGTCCAATTCTGACCTTTCAAAAATCCATAATTATCATTTGGTTAAGGTTTCACAATAAAGGATTTCACACTTAACTTTTATCATTTCATTTTTCAACCCATTTTTAGTCCCTATAAACAATTTGGAATGAAGTGCAATATGAATTATTGAATTTTTTTACAATCTAGTCAATTGACCAGTCCATATTTTTTAATTTCAAAAGTCCATTATTGACAATGATTGCATTATTTTCAAAAAAATTGTGCAGATGTCTTCATAATTGAGCTATTAATCTAGAATGAGTCATCATTTAATGTATGTAAGATTAAATTATTCACCATAAGCATTTAAACACAGAACACCTTGTAAAAATGGCCACTATGACACCAAAGTGAGCCATTATAGCTTGCATTCACATGCAAAGGATTTTTTACACAACAACACATCTTGGGTTTTGTGATTGGGCTTTGCGATACATCCTAATCAAGGACATATGCAACTAGTCATTCATGAATTACTAAATCTGTGTCATTTCACCCGTTTAGTCACAAAGCCCAATCATCTTATTGATTAACAATTTTTAAATTTAGTTTAATATTAAAATTCCATGTCATTAATGACCTTGATATGATGTGTAAAGTGCATTCCATTAAATGGAGTTGTTTTAATCAATTGTGTGTTTTAATCAATTGAAGTTTGAAAGATTCACTTTTAATGGCATAATGCAAATTATTTGTTATTACCACTTGGCACTATTTTATTTGTGGCACCATTGCCGTAGGGGTTTTATAACCTCTTTTAAAATGTCACAAGTGTTAGGTTTGGATTAAATGAACAATGATTGATAGTTGCAAGCAATGCATTGTGGCGTGCCCATGTGTCACCTATCAATTGGACAAATTTTCATTTTTTTCATTTTTCCAATTATCTTCATTGTATTTGATGACTAGTTGCAATGTTCAACTTCTAATATTCATTCTAAAATGCAATCATATTAGTCACATAGTGCAAGCTTATAGATGTTTCAACTTGTATTTACCATATAGGTCATAACATCACATCAACATTGAACTATTGCATTTTCTTGTGAGACAATGTGTCATCTATAGTTCTTCTACAAATCTCCTCAAACTACAAAACTTTCTCCCTTGGGCAATCCCCATGTCACCATCAATATAAACAAGAAAACAAAATTCGAACCCCACAAGTGTCCAATGGCCTATTCCTATCCATAATGTCTTGTAAGCACAAAAACTATGTAATCTACCTACTCCCTTAATAATTACAACCTTCTATAACATATTATGCACAAACATAAACATTAAGCCAAATCTTAAGTTGAAACTATGATTGTGGAAAGGTGATTTAGTGGATGTAATTGTGTGTGAAAAACTAAAATTAAGTCAAACCAATTTAGATAGTCCAAATTTCAAACATCCCACAAGTCTCACAACAATATTTTTAAATATGACGCCCATGGGTTCACAATCACAACATCTTCCCACCAATCATAATAACATGCAACATTCATAATGCATGTTGTTTAAAGCCATTTCCACTGAGTCCACATTGGATTTCAAGTAATATGATGGAAACAAAAATTTATGGAGTCAACTCTTATGGAATCCTAAAAAATCGAATGAAAAACAAAATCAAGTTGTGATGTATTCTTTGCTTCAATGCCCATTGAACTCCGGTGACCATTTAATCACATGCCCATAATGGGAATTCCATGGGAATGTCTTTTAAAGGAATGCTTGTGACCACCTATAAAATACAATGCACATATTTTCAATTTTTCATGTCACAATATTACAAACCAAAGAAGGTCTGGTTGCATTGTGAGAACAAACTTTGAAGTAAAAAACAACAAAGGACCTCCAACATCCTCACTGTTGTGGACAGCAACACACACAAAAACTGGAAATAACACTAGAAGCTTAGGAACTAGAACCAATAACACAACAACTCACACAAAACTGGGAATAGCACTTGAAGCTTCAAAACTATAATCAATAACACTCAAAGAAAGAAAGCTAGAAGTAGTATTGATATTGGAAGAGCAAATACAATTGGTGTTGACGAGAGTGAGGGACAAAGTTTCAAGGTCCTCTATTTATACTGCTACGATACTATTGGAAACTCCAATGCTAAGATATTATTGGAAACTCCAATGCTAAGATATTATTGGAAACTCTAATGCTAAGATACTATTGGAAACTCTAATGTTAAAATATTATTGGAAACTCCAATGCTAAGATATTATTGGAAACTCCAATGTTGGAAAGTTGGTTTCGCACTGTCACGTCCGTGACATCACCCCCCCCCTTCAAGCAACGAATTCCTACGAATTGTTCTATTTATCTTATAAAAAACAGAAACTAAAAATCTATTACAAGAAGTCCATGTGATATTTACATGGTGTGGTGTTAATCTAGACATGTTGAATTCAAATATCTTTGGCACTTGGTTTTGTTGGGTACTGACGATGAAATTTGTTGATCATTTTGGGAGCATTAGCAAGATTAGTAGCAGGTTCCCAAGTTCGCTCGCTTATGTCATAGCCCTGCCAATGTACAAGATATTCTAATCTCCTTCGACTGATGCGGGAGTCGATGATTGTAGAAACTTCAAATTCTTCTTCTCCGTTAATCTCAATTGGTGGCGGAGGTGCTGGCAACCGTCCTGGAATAGTCGATTCTTTATATGGTTCAAGCAAGGAAACATGAAACACTAGATGAATTTTCATAGATGATGGCAGGTCCAACCTGTATGCTACCTCGTTGACCTGATTATTCACGCGAAAAGGTCCAAGACGACGATAGTCAAGTTTGTCGCTCGGTCGGTGAGTCTTCAAATTGTGACGTAAAAGCCAAACTTTATCTCTAACCGAAATGTTTGGATTCTGTTTTCGAGATTTGTCTGCATTTCTCTTCTGCCGCTCTTGAGCTTCTACAAGCCTTGCCTTCATGTCTTTGTGGATTTCCAGAAGTCTGGTGACCAGATCTTGCGCAGCCGGATTTTCTGCCAAACTCAAGTTCAAAGAGTCAAATCGTGGATGATATCCATAGTTTGCGAAGAACGGAGTTTGATGGATGGACTCTTGAAATGTATTGTTGTAGGCAAACTCTGCGACTGGAAGTAGATCCACCCAATTGTCTTGATGGTAGTTGATGAAGCACCTTAAATATTTCTCCAATACTTGATTCACTCGTTCGGTTTGTCCATCCGTTTAAGGATGATACGCTGATGATAGATTGGTCTTCACTTGTAAGATCTTGAACAGGGATTGCCAGAACTTGGACGTGAACTGCGTACCACGATCAGATATGATATCATCGGGAAGTCCATGATATTTGTACACATTCTCCAAAAAAAGTCGTGCCGTTTCTTTACCTATGATAGTTTTGTTGCAAGGCACAAAGTGTGCCATCTTTGTCAACCGGTCCACCACAACAAAAACTGAATCAAAAGATTTGGACTTTGGAAGGTCCACAATGAAATCCATGGATATGGATGTCCATGGGGTTTCTGGAATCGGCAGCGGTTGGAGTAACCCGTATGGCTGATGACGAGGGATCTTGGATCTAGAGCAGGTGTCACACGTCGTGACATAATCCTTCACAGTTTTCCACATTTGGGGCCACCAAAAATCTCTGGATATCAGCTCCATAGTCTTGTTGTAACCAAAGTGTCCAGCCGATGGAGAGTCATGTCGAGACTGGAGCACTTGGAGTTGGCATGGACCTTCAGGGACATAAAGTAGTCCCTGGTAATATAATAGCCCGTCGTGGAACTGGAATCTTGGATCAACATTATGCGATCTGGAACCTTGTGAACTGGAAGTAGGGTGATCCAGGGATTCTGGATCTGAGCCTAGACTTGGAAATTCTCTAGGATTGAAGATGCTAGCATTGTTCTTGAATTTCAAAGCCAAAGGATCAAAGTTTAAACTTACTCGGATATCTTGGAGAAAAGATGCATCCACTGAAGTTGTGGTGCGTATGATCTTCAGCTGAAGTTGCTCGGGTTTGATAAGGGTAGTCTTTTGTTGGTCGTAAGCTGCATCTCCTTCCCTTGGTGCAAGATACGCTCGTCGGGAAAGAGCGTCAGACTGAATTTGCTTGGAACCGGGACAATATGTGATGACAAAGTTGAAGTGTGAAAGTGATATACTCCAACGAGCTTGTCATCGATTCAGTACCTTGGCAGACATGAAATATTCAAGGTTCTTGTGATCGGTGTGGACCATGACTGGATGTTGAGCTCCTTCAAGAAAATGACGCCACTCTTGGAATGAGTTGACAATGGCTAAAAGCTCCTTGTCATGAATCTCATAATTGATCTCGGCAGCAGTAAATTTTCATGAGTGAAACGTGACAGGGTGGAGGCGTCCGTCTTTGTCGGGTTGTGAAAGGACCGCTCCAAGAGCAAAGTCAGAAGCATCCGTTTCTAGAAAAAACGGCTTCTGGAAGTCAGGATGCGTCAGAATAGGCGCCGTTGTAAACACCTTCTTCAGAGTTTCAAATGCTTGGTCTGCTTCCGCATTCCACTCGAGCTTGTCTTTGCAAGTTAATCGGGTCAACAGAGCGACAATCTTGGAATAGTTTCGGATGAAGATTCGATAGAAGTTCGCAAAACCGAGGAAGCATTGTACTTTTCGAATGGTAGCCGATTTCTTCCACTCGATAACTGTCCGAATTTTCTATGGGTCCATGGATAGACCCTCTCCAGAAATGATGTAGCCCAAGAATTCGACTTGGGGTTGATGGAAAATGCATTTCTCCAACTTGGCGTACAGTCCAGCAGTTTGCAGTTTCTCCAAAACTAGTCGGACATGGTTGATGTGCTCTTCTTCATTTTTGGAGAAAACCAACATGTTGTCGAGATAACATACAACAAAATCATCTAAAAATTCTCAGAATACGTCGTTCATCAAGTGTTGAAAGATGGCAGGTGCGTTGGTAAGATTAAAAGGCATGACATTGTATTCAAAATGTCTGTACCTAGTTCGGAACGCCGTCTTCCATTCATCACCTTCCTTGATACGTACTAGGTTGTACGCTCCACGAAGATCAAGCTTGGTGTAGATCTTTGCTTGACCGAGTTGGTCAAGAAGTCCTGAAATAAGCGGCAATGGATACCGGTTCTTGATTGTGACCTTGTTTAGTCCATGATAATCCACGCACATCCGAAGGGAGCCGTCTTTTTCTTGACAAACAAGATAGGAGCTCCAGCAGGTGACTTGGAATGTTGAATGAAGTTCTTCGCGAGATTTTCATCAAGGTAATCTCGTGATGCAGCAAGCTCGTTCTGGGAGAAACTGTAGATTGGACCAAAGGGAGGTTGTGCATCTTCTTGGAGCTCAATGCCACAATCATAAGGTCAATGCTGAGGAAGTGTATCAGCGTTCTTCTTCTCAAACACGTCCCAATACTCCTCATATTTTGCTAGTAACTTGGTTGGTTCTTGAACATGTTGAGATGTCGGAATTGCATAAATTGCAAGCATATTCCCATTCTTGGCAGCCCTCATAAAGGCTCGGGCACCGACCATCAACGGAACTTCTACCGCGGACCCTTGGACTTAGTAAGGACACGGATTTGGAACATTCCTAGGGTGTCTAGACGAAATATGAGAAACTATGGTTTGATATGTTAGTTTTCGCTTTTTCCAATCTATATTCGGGTTAATCATCTTTAACACAGAGAGACCTAAAACAAGAGGATTAGAGGGAGAACTAATGATATTGAATACAATAGTACTTCGGTGTCCTTCTAGGATAATGTCTAAGGGTTTAGTTTCGTGAGTGACATCTCCTGAAATCAAAGGTCTACCGTTGATAACCTCTACTGCCACAGGGGATTTCTTGAGGACTATAGGAAGATTATGACGCTTCATAAAAAATTTATCAATAAAACAAGCAGAGGCTCCGGAATCTAACAAGGCTTTAACTTTTATGCTATGTGGATGAAAATCTATTTTAAGCGGGATATTAAAACAACGAGAAGGTTCAGAGGATAAGATAGGACCTAATGACGTGGTAATACTGGTCAGCCGCACGGTCCCTAATGTGGCTAGCTGTTGTCGTTTTTCGACTCGATTTCCTCCTGTTTTGGCTCAGAAGTGCTCAAGGTGTATTGAAATTTGTGCGCCTTCGACCCCTGAGGTTTCAAAGGGGAGTTGTTTCAGCTGTGGTCCTTGCCTCCACAATAAAAACACAAGTGCTCCTTGCGATGTCGTTCTTTCTCTTCTTTGGTTAGCTTCCTAACCCTCGAAGTGTCAATTTGCATGGGCTCTGGGGTCGAAGTGCTTGAAGATGTTTGGCGGGTTGGAGCTGTGTAATCCGCTCGATATGATCCAAAGAGCAGTTGTCGCTCTTGTCGCTGCTTGAACAACCAGTTGTCATAGTTGATTGCTTGAGTAATGGCTTCTGACAGAGTAGTTGGTTTGGGCAGGTTTAGCAACAAGGTTTTGATATCATCGCAGAGTCCCCATCGAAACATGGTGATGAGAGCTGTGTCGTTCCAATCAAGGTCACATGCAAGTTGTTGAAATTCTGCAACGTATGTTGAAGCTGGGCGTGATTGTTGTTGTAGTGTTCGAAGTTTTGTTGTTGCTATAAGGGCTCGATCTCTCTCTCCAAACGTTCTGCTGAATTCCTCCAAGAATTGATCAAGGTCTGCCAGAAGTAGAGAATCCTTCTCTAATAGTGACGAAAACCAAGATAACGCAGTTCCGGTGAACAGTGATCTAATGAGCCCAACTTGTGTTTCTTCTGTTGCGTATCTGTGTGGTTGGAGACAGAAGACAAGTCGAACTTGATTCACAAAATCTCGAAGTTTTGTACGATCTCCGTCAAACTTTTCTGGCAAGCTTACTCAAGGTTCTTTTAGCGCTTATGGAACTGGAACATGGACTGGAGCGTGAGCAACTTGGAGCTGTTCCATGGCATTTCGTAGGTTGGCATTTTCTTGTCGTAGTTGTTGCAGCATGGCAACCACGTTGTGCATCTAGATGTTGGAAGCATCACCCATCTTGGTAGTGCACTCTCGTCAAACTGTTGTGGACAGCAACTCACACAAAAACTGGAAATAACACTAGAAGCTTAAGAACTAGAACCAATAACACAACAACTCACACAAAACTAGGAATAACACTTGAAGCTTCAAAACTAGAATCAATAACACTCAAAGAAAGAAAGCTAGAAGTAGTATTGATATTGGAAGAGCAAATACAACTGGTGTTGACGAGAGTGAGGGACAAAGTTTCAAGGTCCTCTATTTATATTGCTAAGATACTATTGGAAACTCCAATGCTAAGATATTATTGGAAACTCCAATGCTAAGATATTATTGGAAACTCCAATGCTAAGATATTATTGGAAACTCCAAATGCTAAGATATTATTGGAAACTCCAATGTTGGAAAGTTGGTTTCGCACTGTCACGTCCGTGACACTCACCATCTCCTCCACCTCCTTCTCCTTTCATATCTAAAAACATTTGGGCGCTCAAATATACATGGTTTGAACCTATAGACTTTGGATACATCAAAAGAATAATTTTTATTTTCAAAAATTAAAATATTAACACTCTAATTAAATGAATTAATTTAATTTTAAAATTGTAAAATTATATTTTAGTACTCAATAATATTTAATCATGAATTTACACATATAATTGTTGTTACATCATAAAATTTAAAAATAATTTTATGGCAAGTTAACTAGTTATAATAAATTATTTTAATTATTTTAATTACTTAAATAAATATTATTACAACATAAAATTTCACAATAACTAATGACAGTTTCCAATCATAAAAAATAACTACTGTATTACAATACTTATATTTTAATAATAGTAAATAAAATTCATATCCATAAATTGAGAAGTTATGTTTTATAATTAAGATCTTACTTTAAAATTTTATGAAAATTTTAAAAATATGAACAAAGTTGATGCAATTATTTTATTTTTAAAAACTAAATAATTGTGTTTTATTCATTATTTATTTATTTAAATAAAATTTTAATATAAAAACACAAAATTTTGTATCAATACTAATTATTATATAGTAACATAAAATTATTCTAAAATAATTATAATTGCTTAATTTATTTGTAAGTCAAAATTACAATACTTGCATAATTAAATTATGATTGAACTTAATTATTCATAATCTATAATATATAATATATAGAATTTTTAAATTTTAATTTTTTAGAAATTTTTTTTAATTAAAATAATTAATGTAATGACCATATATGACCAAAACATAAATTATAATATATATTTCTTATAATTACTTATTCATATGTAATAAATAATTATACATAATTATATTTAAAATATTATTATACTAAATTATTATTGTTACAACATAGTTTTTTATATTATATAATTTCCATTCTTACAATAATAGAAATCAATTATTGTTATTAATTTCACATTACTTTAAAATCTTTGTAATTATTTTAGATAAGAATTAATTATAGTATATGCATCATTATTTTCTATTTGAACATAATTATTCACAATTTGTAATTTATAACTTTAAATTTATTTTTTACAATAATTTGAAAAACTAATGTATGTTTAACATATTATTATATTTGTAGTTAATAATTATCAAGAGAACAAAAACATTTATTTGAATGATAACAACTTTTACAATAATAAACATAATTATATATTAATTACTATAGTGGGTAGTTACTATAATTAGTTTAATATTACTTTAAAATTAATAATTCATTTAAGAATTTTCTAATAGTAATTGTTAATTCGTTATTTATAATCTGAAAAGAATTTTATTTTTAAAAATTATTATTTACATTTTTTATTATAATTTGACCAGATTTCAAGAAGTAAGAAAATATTTAAAAATATTTTAGTTATTTAGTTTTCTATCATGAGTTATGTATTAACAACTTGTGAGTAACTAGATAACCAGTTAATTAAATATTAAGAATATTAGTTATTTAATTAGTTGATAATTAATATTTAATAGTTGTAATGTATAGTTTATATTTTAAATGTATGTTAAATTTAATCATTATTAACTAAATGATTATCTAATTATTTAATGAACCATGTACTTGAATAATTATATTGTTTAAAAATTAAAACTATGAACAAAAGGCATGAGGAAAAGTTTTGGAGTTGTAACTTCAAAACTCATCCCATATTGTTCATTCTTGATTCTTATTTTGAACATTATATAAACAAAGGGTGTGGTCATTCGATTTCACATTAAGAAATTTGTGCACATCGGATGGGCCAATCAAAAGGCTTAACCCAAAACAAAAAAACATTTATGCACAATTCTAATTACCTACCTCCCCAACCTACTTATTTATTTAATTAGGTAGGTACCTAGTTTGACCTATCTACCTAGGTGGACCTATGTACCTACCTACCTATATGAATAAGTATTTAGCTTAAGAATATAAGACCTACCTACCTACCTTTTTACCAAAATAGGTAGGCAAGTATGTAATCTAGGTTTGTAAGCACCTACTTACATACCTACCTAGGTACCTACCAACTTGATATTAATATTTTGTATGAAATTCATTTTAAAAGTGCAATGTGGCATATTTACATTGGGCCACATGTTATAATATAATATTATCTAAACATTTGAATTAAATATCCCAAATTATTTCAAAATAATACTTATTATTATATTCTAAATAATAAATATTATATTATGGACACATAGCAACACATCATTTACCCTTAATGTGACTAAAATAGTCACAGTTTAGTTGTGGTGACAATATGTATACAATGGAGTCAAAGGATGAACTTGCATTTGTTGATTTTTTCTTTCATCCAACATCTTTTGTCATTTGCAACTAATATCGCATGTGATTTGTCCAAGGTGACTAAAGGGATTTTAGTTGCAAAGACCAATTGAAAATATGTGTTTTTTTTATAGTGTTAAATTGCATATTACAACCATAAAACAATTAAAACAAGAAGTCAATGCACATTGACCAAAATTGTATAGTTGACCAAAATATGTTCAAAATACTCCAAACCCTTGGAATTTCCCTAAAACTCATGTTGAACCAATCATTTTCCAATGTTGCAACCTAGTTGTAATGTAGTTGGTATGGACATGTAGTTATAAATTAGTGTGGTCTCCATGGACACAATTTTTTCATAGTGATAGGGAGAATTGTCAATAATGACTTGGATATTTCTAAAGCCCACTAATATTTAAGAGTTTAGAGCATTACAAGATGTGTGTTTTCCCACAAGAACCATTAGCAACTTTGTTAGAACGGCAGTAACAACCAAAGTCGCAACATAAATTTCCATAAGACAATTAAAATAAAAAATCACATTTGCATCATAATCTTGATATGGTGTTGGAAATTGTTCAAAAATATTTGTATGAAAATGTCATTAGATATTTGAATTTGCTAAATGTCTATGATGTGACAGTTTGGGACACTTTAATTTTGGCACTTTGTGAATTTCAAAAACCATTTGAACGAGGAAAATTATACAATATATTATGTGGGAATAATTCCTCCTATAAGATTGTAGATTGTGATGAATTAATGTAGTGAATTCATGATGATTTGTGGGTGTAAACACTATCATCATAAATATGAAAAAGTTTGGATTATTATTCATGAATATGTGATTTTTAATGCAATTCAAGTTATTAAATTATGTTATAGAAAATGAAATCACTAATGCCAATGTTTTAAAAGTTTTGGGTTCTTATATTCATTGTATTCATTCCAAATTGTTGCACATGTTTCATAATATATATAAAACATTGTCATGTTAATATAGTTTTGCAAAATTTGCAAAATTAGTATAGTTTTGGACACTATAACATGAAAATCAAACACTTGTTACATTTGCTACAATCTTATTACTACAACTACTCCCTTGTGTATTTAGTTTTGTTCTTTACTACATTTTTTTATAGCTTATTGCAATTCATTTGACCAAGGCATATATGTAAAAGAATATGCGATTTTAATATCTTGATGATGTTGCCACTTGGACCTTTAAGAGGTTCAAAGTTTCAACAATTTACATTGCCACATGAATTGAAAGATTAATGCTTATTATATTAGTTGACAACCATGAGAGTGCCTCATATGATCTATGTGCAATGTGAATTTAGCATAATCACAGTGTTAACATTGTGAATTCTAACACATTGGAAATGTAAAGATGTGACATTAGATGATCATGAAATACATTGAGTCAAAATGACAAGAGATTGGGGAATGTAAAATTGCATCAAACAAATAAAAAAAGTTGGATGGTGCAATTTGAAGCGAAACTAATCACGGCTCGACACAAACATTGTAGGAGGAACTATTCTTTCATATAATACCATTAAAAAATTTCCATGGACCTTTCATAAATTTTCACTATTCCCAAAATTCCACTTCCAAAATTAAGAGACCTTGGTCTTTTTGAACTTTGAAACCTTTTATTTCATGATAAACCTAATCAATTGGGACAACGTAATTTTTAAAACTTTGTCATTCCAAATTGCACATAAGTGGTTTGGGATTTTGGTCATGTCCTTTTTGAATGAGCTTGTAATTATTAGGATTTTTAAAAAGGTATTTGAGCCTAACATGTTGCAATATTGTTCACAATTGAAAACTTTTCAATGACATCAAAATTGAATGTTTTAACATATTTTGACCTTTAAAACATCATTTTCAATTTAACATTTGGAACTTTTTGAAAGTTCTCACCTCAAAATGGGAATGCATGTTGTGAGTCTTGGTAATGCATCCTTTGGCTTCTATACACTTTCCCTTTTATTTAGGTGAAAATTTCAATCTCTTTGGCCCATGCCATAATGCTTGTTTGATTTGACTATTTGTCTACCTTCAACCTTGATTGTGAGCTCAAGGTTATGGTCTTAAGAAATTATAGGACTTATTATTGAAAATAATTTCAACCTAAATGTAAAAAAGGATTGTACATTGAATAATTTAATTAAACATTAAACACACTAAAACTAAACATATTTCAATAGTCTAGTAGGAATATACATGAATATCATTAATCATAACAACACAAATGACTTCATTTAATAAATTAAAAAAATACAAATGGATTGCATTTAGTTTTATGTTTTACAAGTTGATGTTTTCATGAAAAACTTCAATACTCCTTTAACATCAACTGATTTGTACATAAGCATCATTGAATTTATTTTAATGGAATAAACCTTTGTTTCAAATGACATAAATTGCACTTCAAATTCCTTTTGTTTTTGTAGTTCAAAATTCCAAAAAATCTAACTATTTTATTTCAAATGATTTGTCTAACAATGGTGTCAAATATCTAATCGTATTTTCAACTTTTTTGGGCAATAATATGTAGTTAGTGAACATGATATTTTTTTCTTTATGCCATAAATAATGTATCCTTTTCGGGGGTAGACTCAATCTAATTATACATGTCACTATTAACTTGGGATATTATGCATAACTTGAATTGTTTTCCAAATTATGCTGATAGTTGAACCTACATGTCATACATGATAGTGTGTGCCCAGTTACCCTAGTTAGGTCACACTTTTTCTTAGGTGTATAAAGATCACAAACATTAGAAAATCTATTGATATATGAATACCCATGCTAGTTTGAAGTGATACAATTTTTCTTGGAGTTTTGAAACTAATTGTCCAATGCATGTCCAAGATACATTTAAAGATCCAAACATTATATGTTCTGAAGTTTTGAGGAATGTAAAATGTTTGGCCCTTGATATGTATGATGACATCAAAGTGATTTCAATTGATTCCATACAAAGTGTTGCCCGCCAAAACCCAAATCAAAACAATATATCAAGGTAATAACATCTTCAGGTGCCACAAATCATTTCAAGTGGCCCTAAAGTATAATAACATAGTGGTGAAGCATAATTAAACATTAAACGATATATCCTTTTAGTTTTGACTCTTCTTTATGAAGGAAAACATTACTTTAACCATGGTCAAATCCAATTCCTCCCACATGAGAAATGAAATCGTCATATGATTAATTATATGTGGAAACACACAAAGGTGAAACACAAAAGGACGTGACATAATATATTTTTGAATTCAAATTTTGAATTGCAATTCATTTCAATTTATGTATGCAAATGATGAAATAAAATTCATATCAATAATGCCTTTAGGTAATTATTCCATGCCAAAATATCTGAAATTTAGTTCACAAAATTTTTTAATAGGCATTACACAATTTTTGATACAGTTCCCAAAATGCACCAATTGGACTCATCAAAAGCATTGCAAGATATATTTATAGTCTATAATTTGTACATATATAATGGATAGATGATTGAAACATAAGATTGAATCTTTTTTTTTGCATTAGAAAGGTGAATTTCCTTGGAAGTCCTTTATTTTTTATGATTTAGTGCATTTGGAACTTATTTTTTAAGAAATCAATAAAGGTCAAATATAAACAATAGCTACCCAAATTAGTTTATTATGAATGTTAAATATTATTTTTGGCCATCCATTTCATTTTAACTTTGTCAAAACTAGTCATAATTCCTTTGTATTCCCTTCAATTATGGACATTCATGAAATGCCACTTTTGTTCCATTGTAGTGTGTTTTCACTTTTGCCTAGTCTTTAAAATCAAATTTTCATGGTCATTGAAAAAGCACTTTCAACAAAAAAAATCAACACATTTATTGGAATTAAAACGTTTGATGTCTAGAGATGGGGATTTTCCTATAAGACCTACATCAATGGAGGAGATTAAGTACATGGAAAAATTAATGAAATTTAAACATGACATGAAAAATATTAGCAAGGCACACTTGAAATATTTGGAAGAGAAAAAATAGGAGCTCAAGGAGTGATTAGACATTGGTTTGCACTATTTATGGAAGATCAAAAGGATTTTGTTTCAAAAGATCAAAATAATATGCATATATGTAATTAACACTTCACTTTTCAAGGTAAAAGGACAATAAACCAATCATGACCAAATGATAATCTATACTAGTTTTTAAACACAAATATTTCCTTGACAATCACTATGAAAAAAATGAGTGTTTTGCAACTAGCCTTGCAACATGATTTTTGAGTTGTAGAGTTGCAATTCATCGTATATATGTTATAATTCATTGCAATTCAATTACAACTTTGTTATAACAATTTATGTTCAACTACTATGCAACTCCATTATAATTGCACCCATGATGTCATGTTGACGCCATTAATTGTCATCCATATATTAAAACCTAACACATGGCATTATGAAAAAAATTGGACATTATTTTTTTAATAAATATTGATTAGTAATGATGGTTCGAGATTGTGAAATGTGGCACAACAAAAAAATTCCACGTGGCATATTTTAATTATATTGGAATGAATGAATGAATAAATATTTTTAGTAGCTAGGTAGGTTATACATAACCATAGGTAGGTAGGTTGGTAGATCTTAAGACCTACATACCTACCTACCTACTTATTTACCTAGGTAAAAAAACACGGGACTAAATGAACTAAAGAATACCCATGAAATTTTATTTTTTAATTTTATGTGTTGCCTTTTGATTAATCTTTTTAAAGTTCATCCGAAAATGACATTTGTATTTTAATGTGAGAATATAAGAGAATAAACCTTCTTTATATAGTTTGTAACATGGGATTCGAAGACAAAACATATGGGTTAAATCTTTTAGTTGTTCCTTAGTTGCAATTTAAGTTGCAATTGAGTTGCACTATAACATTCAAGCGTTCAAGGCAAGCAAGATTGAAGGGGAAGGCTCCATTGTTTTTGGTGTCTAAACAAAACTTGAACCCTTCCTATTGACATATATGGGGCATTAAGAATTGTCAAAAATGAAATATAATTGAGAAAGTTATTACCCCCAAAAATAGAGGGGGTCAAGAATTCAAAATAACAAACCACTAAAGGCTAGTTCTTGAACACCTAGAAAAATCTTCATATGTTCCTTTGTTGTTATTAAAGTTCAAAGATGATTTGTAGAATTTTAGGGGGTGTTCTTATAACACTTTAAATCATTTAAAATGAATAAGAAATAAGAAAGTTATGAGGTTTGGAAGTAGGAAGGGCCCAAAGAGGAAAAAAAAGGGAAAAAAACATGTTTTGTAAGTTGGAAAGGTTATTTCTCTTGTTACTTTTTTATTACTCCTTTGCACTTCAAAGATGATTTCTAGAACTTGAAATAGTGCTCCCATAACATTTTAAATCACTCAAAATGAAACAAATATGATGAAGATATAATTAAGTGATGAATATGTATCTTTACTAAGTTATAAGTAGTTGTATTATAATTATAACATAGTTGAATAATAGTACTTTAATAGTGACGCACTAACGGCCGTACTAATTATAACAATGAGAATCATATGCGAAAACTAATCGTAAATGTAACCCATAATAGGTGGAGAAAAAATGTGGACATGTGGCATGATTGCATGTATGTACATTATACACTAATTGCAACATAGTTATTGTCTTAGGTGCACATTTACAACAATTTTAAAATAGTTGTCACATGCAATTACAATGCAACTTTTTTAAAAGTCAAACATGGTTGATTACATATGTATACACGATGTAAATTACAACGTAGAAGACCCATTTTCAACCCACTTGTTATAATACAATTAACTAATTTTCTGATGTGATAATTTATTTATTAATACACTATATTTCTAGAGGGATAAATGCACATTAGTTATAATACCTAAGGGATAATTACACAATAGTTATATATGTTGAAGATTATGATGTAGATGTTAGAAACATAGATAATGGTGTGGTAGATATTAGAAACAATGTGGTAGATAAGTGTTGCAAGCAATCAAAGACATAGGTAGATTTGAGATATGTTAGTACCACGAACATGTTAGAATACGGAGGGAGACAAATAGTAATCCCATATGGTTTGTCAATGTCGTGGTACATGGAAGTAAATAAAGAGCAAGGTTGGAGGGGAGTTGGACATCTCACTTCAAGCATTATTCACATATTTGTGTGTTCTATGTGCTTGTGATTGCGCAATCTCTCCTCTAATCCTATTGTTCTTCAATAGGTTATGGGCCCACTCATGCGAGTTGCATGATTAGAGGTTTGATTGCTTGTGTGCATTGAGAGAGATTTGAGGGTTTGTGTGTGTTGGAGGTGCAAGTTTGCGCTTTTGGAGGGTTTTGGAGGCGCTTTTGGAGCCTTGGAGGAGTTTGGAAGAGTTTAGAGCTTTGGAGGAGTTTTGAGGTTTTGAAGGCCATTTGGAGTTTCGAAATGTTTAATTGGTGCTCTTTGGAGGTATTTGGAAGAATTGGATGTGCATGTGTGCACATTCCAACATTGTAAGTCTTGATTAGAGTCATTGAGGTGTATTTGTGCACATTTGATTCATAGACCACTTGATTTGAGTTGGTTGAGTGCATTTTGAATGTCTGAGGAGGCATTGATGCAAGTGGGAGCCATTAAGGGTTGAATTTTGTGATTGGAGGTGCATTGGTGCACAATTGAGCCTTCTAGGGGCTAGAACGTGTTTATGAGGTGCATTCGTGTGCATTTGAGTGATTGAAGCACATTTGAGAATGCATTGAGGCAATTGCATGTAAGAGTGCTCATTAGGCACTAATTGGAATTTGGTTGAGTGCATAAGTGGGGAGAGAGGTCAGATTTGAGTGCAAAATGGCATCGTTTTAAGGAGAGAGCGCTAGAGTCATCGACAAGTTCAATGGGGAGAACTTCAACCTTTGGAAATTCAAGATGGATATGGTGTTGGCCTCCATGGAGCTTCGGGAGATTGTCGACAAGTTTGAGGAGGCTCCACCATTCAATGCGAACCCCAAAGTCATCAAGGAGTACTATTGGCACGTGAAGAAGGCCATGTCCACCATTGACATCAACTTGGTGGATACTTCATCGCATCAAGAGGTGAAAGGGACCTGCGGAGGCATAAAAGACATTTTGGTTGATCCATGAGACACAAAGCTTGTCCAACATCCTCTTCATTCGCCGCAAGTTCTTCACGTGCAAGATGCAAGAGGGAGAGGACCTTCTAGACCACATCAACAAGGTCAAGGCGCTTGCAGATCAACTTGCTTGCTTGGAGGTGCTCGTGAGGGATGAAGATGTTGTCATGACCTTGTTTGAGAGCATGCCACCCTCCTACGAGTACCTGATCACTGCCTTGGAGACCTTGCCCATGCAAGACCTCACCATGGAGTTTTTGACCGCACAATTGATGCATGAAGTGTCCAAGAGGAGGGAGAAGGAGCCGCAAGGTGACGATGCAGTGATGGTGTTAATGCAAGGAAGAGGAGGGACCACATCTACATGCAAAGACACCAAAACATGCTACTATTGTGGCAAATCGGGCCACATTGCATGATTTTGCTACAAGGAGAAGGAGAATGCCAACAAACCCAAGGACGATGATGATTATGCCTTTGCAACAAAAGATGGAGACCATTGCAAGGCCATATGCAAATGGATCATGGACTCGGGAGCCACCAAGCATATGACCCCTCATAGAGCGCATTTGACACATATAAGGTAATTCCAACACGCAACGTGCATATGGGTGATGATAGCATTGTTGAGGCAATTGGAATGGGGTCCATCCTTGTGGAAGTGATGGTGAAAGGGCGAACCAAGAAGATTAGAATCAAGGACGTGCTCCATGTGCCAAAATTGCATGCCAACTTGCTTTCGGTGAGCAAAATCTTATCAAGTGGGTGCAAAGTGCAATTCAACATGAATGAGTGCATTTGATGTAGAGGTGATTGCAATAGCGTTACGCGAAGGCAACTTGTATCAAGTGACCTTCACCAAGGGGTGTGAGGTGCATGTAGCCAACGTGGCCCAAACTTCAACAATTGATGGTGCATTGGAGCTTTTGGGATCGCCACCTCGGTCATTTCAACCTCAAAGGTGTGCATGCGCTCCAAAACATGGTGAGTGGTATGAACCTTGGAAACATGCCCTACCCTACATCTTCATTTGTTTGTGAAGGGTGCATTGAGGGAAAACAACATCACAAACCATTTCCAAGCGATGGAAGGATGCATGCCACCAAGCCCTTGGAGATTGTGCATTCGGATGTATGCGACCCCATGAGGACCACATCCTTGGGTGGTGCAAGGTTGTGACGTACATTGACGACTTTTCAAGCAAGGTGCAGGTGTTGTTGATATCCAAAGGGGAGTGCTTGGAGAAGTTCAAGGAATTCAAGGCAGTTGTGGAAACACAATCCGAGCATAAGATCAAGGTGTTTCGATCGGACAATGGAGGGGAATACATTTCCAAGGTATTCAAGCATTTCTTGAAGGCACACGACATTGAGAAGCAAACCTCCATATTGGAAACAACTTGGAAGCAAGCAAGAAATGAAAGCTTCAAGGTTCATGAAATGGAACAATTGTATTAACTAACAAGATGATTACAAAGGTTGTATGCAATCACAAAACTATGGCTTGCAACAACTAACAAAGGTTGAAGGTTTTATGTGCACTCAAAAACCATGAAAGGAGAGAATGAAAGACAACTCCAAACTACTCCATTATATACTATCTCCTAACCCTAAAGTAGCCGCCACTTAACCCTAACCTAGCCGCCGCCAAACCCTAACCCTACCCGTTGCCTAACCCTAGCCGCCACCAAACCCTAACCCTAGCCACCGCCAAACCCTAAGTAGTCTCCACTTCTAAACCCTAACCTAACTACTACAAGGATGTGAATACTATTCATCCTTTTGATGAATGTTTAACACATTCATCAACATTGGGAATTAGAAACGAATAGTATTTCTAACACTCCCACTCTATGAAGTTTCTAATCCGAACATGTTTATCAACTTATGATGTCGTTCTTTTGATAATGCCTTGGTAAGGACATCTGCCACCATGTGTTTCGTTGGACAATATTCAAATCGAACTTCTCCATTTTCAACTCGTTCTCGAACAAAATGATGTTGTACATCAATGTGTTTTGTTCGTGCATGGTGAGTGGGATTCTTCGTCAATGATATCGCACCTTGATTGTCGCATCGAATCACCATCATTTTCTTCTCCTCCATGTATCCTAAATCCATCATCAACTTTGTTATCCATATGGCTTCCTTTGTGGCTTGCGTGTTCGCCATGTATTCGGCCTCCGTGGTGGACAATGCTATTGTAGGTTGTTGTTTGCTACTCTAAGAAATGGCTCCCCCTCCGATCATGAAAACAAACCCTGTGGTGGACCTCCTATTTTCAAGATCACCGCCCCAATCCGCATCGCAATATCCAAGAACTTCCTTGGATGGTGTTGCACCAAATTGTAATTTCATTTGCAATGTACCTTGCAAATATCGAAAGATTCGTTTCACGGCCATCCAATGCTCCATGTTAGGGTTCGCCATGTGTTGACTCAACACGCTTATTGGGTATGCCAAGTCGAGTCGTGTGCACAACATGGCATACATCAAAGACCCAACCGCTTGTTGATATGGAAATCCCTTTGATTCATCATTTCCACTCCCATTCCTTTGTAACTTCACCTTGGGATCCAATGGAACTCCAATGGGCTTACATTCTTCCATTCGAAAACGCTTCAATATTTCCTTGAGGTATTTGATTTGGTTGATGTGTAGAAGTCTTTCATCACGATTCCTTTCCACCTCCATCCCCAAAAAGAAATGCAACTCCCCGAGGTCCTTCATTTCAAACTTTTGACTCAATTCTTCTTTGACTTGCAAAAGTTTGTTTTGATCGTTGCACACCAAAATGAGGTCATCCACATAGACCACAATGAAAAACTTCACATCTCCCACTTGTGCAGCGTACACACTAGGATCCGCCTCACTCTTCATAAATGCAATGCTTTTGAGAAACGCATCTAACTTTTGATTCCATGCCCTTGGAGATTGTTTCAAACCATACAAGGATTTGTGAAGCTTACACACGAGATGTTCACTTCCTTGGTGCACGAACCCTTGAGGTTGCTCCATGTAAATCTCCTCTTCAAGCTCGCCATTGAGAAATGCGGTTTTCACGTCCATTTGATGGATCTCCATGTCTTCCAAGGCCGCCAATGCAAGAATACAACGAATAGATGTGAACTTTGCCACGGGCGCAAAGGTTTCGTTGTAATCCACTCCGTAGGTTTGGGTAAAACCTCTTGCCACTAATCTAGCCTTGTAGCGTTCCACCTCCCCATTTGCGCCTTGTTTGATTTTGAACACCCATTTGTAAGAAACGGGTTTCCTACCGGCGGGAAGTGGTACCAAAGTCCATGTGTTGTTTGTCATGAGAGAATCATATTCTTTTCGCATCGCACACTCCCACTCCTTGGAATTTTCACATGTCAATGCTTCTTCAATATTTTGGGGCTCCTCCAAAAATGCAACGGTGGCGCGCTCCACCTCCTTGGTAGCAATCCACCAATCCCGAGGCCATTCCCTTCGTTGCCTTTGAGGTCTTTCCCTCGGCGAATCTTGTGAAGGTTCACAAGATGGGTTATCATTGGAAACAACAAATTCTTCTTGCGATGAAGAACTTGGTGTGGACTCACTTTGCACACCTTCCCTTGTTTCATTCAAAGGTGTATCTTGACTAAAGGTTAATGGTTCTTCTCCTTCAACTTCTTCATGCACAACTACATTTTCTTCTTTCTCAAGATGAGGTACAACACCTATTTCCTTTGACCCTTCAATGAACACGACATCTCTACTTTTGATGATTCTCTTGGTTTTCACACATCAAGCGATACGCCTTGGTGCCTTCGTAATATCCTAAAAACACACAAGGCATCGACTTGGACTCTAATTTGGTCCTCTTCTCATCGGGCACATGTGCAAAGGCTTTACAACCAAAAACTCTCAAATGAGACACATCGGGTTTCCTACCACTCCACGCTTCTTGAGGGGTCTTGGAATCAAGAGCCTTGGTGATCAAGAACCCCACCTTCAACTTGAGAGTACCCCTTGGCCACCAACCTTGCCTTGTGCCTCACAATATGGCCTGATGCATCCCTTTTTGTGCGAAACACCCACTTGCATCCCACACTCTTACGATCCTTTGGAAGAGGGTATTGGAAACAACTTGAAAACAAGCAAGAAATGAAAGCTTCAAGGTTCATGAAATGGAACAATTGTATTAACTAACAAGATGATTACAAAGGTTGTATGCAATCACAAAACTATGGCTTGCAACAACTAACAAAGGTTGAAGGTTCTATGTGCACTCAAAAACCATGAAAGGAGAGAATGAAAGACAACTCCAAACTACTCCATTATATACTATCTCCTAACCCTAAAGTAGCCACCACTTAACCCTAACCTAGCCGCCGCCAAACCCTAACCCTACCCGTTGCCTAACCCTAGCCGCCACCAAACCCTAACCCTAGCCGCCGCCAAACCCTAAGTAGTCTCCACTTCTAAACCCTAACCTAACTACTACAAGGATGTGAATACTATTCATCCTTTTGATGCATGTTTAACACATTCATCAACATTGGGAATTAGAAACGAATAGTATTTCTAACAATCACTGCCTTGGAGACCTTGCCCATGCAAGACCTCACCATGGAGTTTGTGACCGCACGATTGATGCATGAAGTGTCCAAGAGGAGGGAGAAGGAGCCACAAGGTGATGATGCGACGATGGTGTCAATGCAAGGAAGAGGAGGGACCACATCTACACGCAAAGACACCAAGACATGCTACTATTGTGGCAAACCGGGCCACATTGCACGATTTTGCTTCAAGGCCAAGAACAACAACAATAAGGAGAAGGAGAATGCCAACAAAGCCAAGGACGATGATGATTATTCTTTTGCAACAAAGGATGGAGACCATTTTAAGGCCATATGCAAGTGGATCATGGACTCAGGAGCCACCAAGCATATGACCCCTCATAGAGCCACATTTGACACGTATGAGGTAATTCCAACACGCAAGGTGCACATGGGTGATGATAGCATTGTTGAGGCAATTGGAATGGGGTCCATCCTTGTGAAAGTGATGGTGAAAGGGCGAACCAAGAAGATTAGAATCAAGGACGTGCTCCATGTGTTGGAAACAATAGCATCAAAGGAGAGATTGCTCATTCAAAAACCCAGAGATCACACAAGTATGTGAACAATGCTTGGAGAGAGGGTTCCAACTCTCCTCCAACTTTGCTCTTTATTCCCTTCCCTGTACCACCACATTGACAAACCATATGGGATAACTATTTCACTCCTTCCTTATTCTAACATGTTGGTGGTACTAACTTATCCCAAATCTACCTATGTCTTTGATTACTTGCAACACTAATCTAAAACATAGTTTCTAATATCTATCACACCATAAACTATGTTCCATCTAAATCATAATCTTCAACACTCCCACTTTGCAAGTAATCTAAGACTCCCAATCCCATGCTTTTTGTAAGGTTCTGATGCCGCTCCTTTGCCAATGCCTTTGTCAAGAGTGAGGCATATTCCTCTTGCATGGCTTCCTCCCACTTGCTTTCATCCTCCAAATGCATTGCATCGCACAAATTCAATGGATCATCAAGACAAGCAACATTAGCACGTTCCACATCTTGTTGGGGTAAAATGTGGTTCTTCCACCATTCTCCAAGCGGTCGCCGCTCCCTCAAGGGGTACCTACGCTCCTCCAAGGTCTGCCCCTCTTGTTCACCATTTGTGCTTGCATCTTTAGATGGTGATGAAGGTGTTGATGAACGCCCCAGGGTTGGCGGTGCCTCTTGATTGCTTGGATACTCTTTGACATCACTTGTGAGCTCATCATCATCCACACAGGGCGATTTGGAAGATGTGTCCATAATCTCCACATTAGGGATCTCATTTCTCCCACTTGGATGCATCTCCAAATCATTGCCTATACTAGTACTATCCTCCATGAACTCAACATCCCTACACTTGATGATCTTCTTGGATTGCACACACATGAGCCTATATGCCTTGGTGCCTTCACAATACCCAAGAAACAAGCATTTTGTGCCCTTTGCATCAAGCTTACCCCTCTTCTCATCCGGCACCATGGCATAAGCAATGCATCCAAACACACGCATGTGTGAAATGCAAGGCTTTCTCCCACTCCACGCTTCCTCTGGTGTGATGGATGGCAACACTCTTGATGGACATCGATTCCTTGTGTAGGCCGCATTCACCACCGCTTCCGCCCAAAGTGACTTCTTGAGGTTTTGAGCATGAAGCATGCTCCTTGCCATCTCCACAAGGGTGCGGTTTGCACGCTCTGCCACTCCATTTTGTTGAGGCCTATATGGTGTGGAGGTTTGCTTCTCAATGCCGTGTGCCTTCAAGAAGCCCTGGAATTCCTTGGAAATGTACTCCCCTCCATTATCTGACCTAAACACCTTGATCTTGTGATCTGATTGTGTTTCCACAAGTGCCTTGAATTCCTTGAACTTGTCCAAGCACTCCCCTTTGGACTTCAACAAGTACACCCACACCTTCCTAGAAAAGTCATCAATGTAGGTCACAAAATACCTTGCACCACCCAAGGATGTGGTCCTCATGGGGCCACATACATCCGAATGCACAATCTCCAGGGGCTTGGTGGCACGCATCCCTCCATCACTTGGAAATGGTTTGCAATGTTGTTTTCCCTCAATGCAACCTTCACAAACAAATGAAGATGTAGGGCAGGGCAAGTTTCCAAGGTTCATACCACTCACCATGTTTTGGAGGGTATGCACACCTTTGATGTTCAAATGACCTAATCGACGATGCCAAAGCTCCAATGCACCATCAATTGTTGAAGTTTGGGCCAGGTTGGCCACATGCATCTCACACACCTTGGTGAAGGTCATTTGATACAAGTTGCCTTCCCGTAATGCTATTGCAATCACGTCTCCATCAAATGCCCTCACAATGCACTCATTCATGTTGAATTCCACTTTGCACCCACTTGACAAGATTTTGCTCACCGAAAGCAAGTTGGCATGCAATTTTGGCACATGGAGCACATCCTTGATTCTGATCCTCTTGGTTCGCCCTTTCACCATCACTTCCACAAGGACGGACCCCATTCCAATTGCCTCAACAATGCTATCATCACCCATATGCACGTTGCGTGTTGGAATTACCTCATACATGTCAAATGCCGCTTTATGAGGGGTCGTATGCTTGGTGGCTCCTGAGTCCATGATCCACTTGCATATGGCCTTGCAATTGTCTCCATCCTTTGTTGCAAGGGCATAGTCATCATCATCCCTGGCTTTGTTGGCATTCTCCTTCTCCTTGTTGTGGTTCTTGGCCTTGAAGCAAAAACGTGCAATGTGGCCTGGTTTGCCACAATAGTAACATGTCTTGGTTTCTTTCCATGTAGATGTGGTCCTTCCTCTTCCTTGCATTGACACCAATGCCGCATCATCACCTTGGGGCTCTTTCTCCTTCCTCTTGGACACTTCATGCATCAATCGTGCGGTCACATACTCCATTGTGAGGTCTTGCATGGGCAGGGTCTCCAAGGCGGTGATCAGGTACTCGTAGGAAGGTGGCAAGCTCTCAAGCAAGGTCATGACAACATCCTCATCCCTCACGGGCACCTCCAAGCAAGCAAGTTGATCAGCAAGTGCCTTTACCTTGTTGATGTGGTCTAGAAGGTCTTCTCCCTCTTGCATCTTGCACGTAAAAAGCTTGTGTCGAATGAAAAGGATGTTGGACAAGCTCCGTGTCTCATGGATGTTGCAAAGTGTGTTCCATGCCTCCACTGGTCCTTTGCACCTCTTGATGTGGTGAAGTTGACTATCCACCAAGTTGATGGCAATGGTGTGTTGAAGATTATGATAAAACATAGATAATGGTGTTGTAGATGTTAGAAATAATCTTGTAGATAAGTGTTGCAAGTAATCTAAGACATAGGTAGATTTGGGATATGTTAGTACCACCAACATGCTAGAATAAGGGGGAAGAGATTTATCCCATATGCTTTGTCAATGTGGTGGTACATGGAAGGGAATAAAGAGCAAGGTTGGAGGAGAGTTGGCTCTCTTACTCCAAGCATTTGTTCACATACTTGTGTATGTTTTATGTGCTTGTGATTGCTCTGATATCACACAATCTCTCTTCTAATCCTAATAACAATCTCTCCTCTAATCTAATCCCAATAGGTTATGGGCCCACACATGCAAATTGCATCATTAGAGGTTTGATTGCTTGTGTGCATTGAGAGAGAGATCTTGAGGGTTTGTGTGTGTTGGAGGTGCAAGTTTGCACTGGTTGAAGCACTTTTGGAGCCTTGGAGGAGCGTTGAAGAGCTTTGGAGGAGCTTTGAGGTCTTGGAGCCCATTTGGAGTTTGGAGGTGCACAAGTCCTGGGTTGGTGCTCTTTGGAGGTATTTCGAAGCATTGGATGTGCAATCCACTATTGTAAGTCTTGATTGAGTTACTAAGGTGTATTTGTGCACATTCGATTCATAGAGCACTTGATTTGAGTTGGTTAAGTGCATTCTGAGTGTGTAAGGAGGCATTGATGCAAGAGTTGCTAGAGTGCATTTTGAGTGTGGAAGGAGGCATTGATGCAAGAGTTGCTTGAATGCATTTTGAATGTGTAAGGAAGCATTGATGCAAGAGTTGGTTAAGTGCATTCTGAGTGTGTAAGGAGGCATTGATGCAAGAGTTGCTAGAGTGCATTTTGAGTGTGGAAGGAGGCATTGATGCAAGAGTTGCTTGAATGCATTTTGAATGTGTAAGGAAGCATTGATGCAAGAGTTGGTTAAGTGCATTCTGAGCACTTGAAGGAGGCATTGATGCAAGAGTTGGTTGAGTGCATTTTGAATGTGTAAGGAAGCATTGATAAAACATAGATAATGGTGTTGTAGATGTTAGAAATAATCTTGTAGATAAGTGTTGCAAGTAATCTAAGACATAGGTAGATTTGGGATATGTTAGTACCACCAACATGCTAGAATAAGGGGGAAGAGATTTATCCCATATGCTTTGTCAATGTGGTGGTACATGGAAGGGAATAAAGAGCAAGGTTGGAGGAGAGTTGGCTCTCTTACTCCAAGCATTTGTTCACATACTTGTGTATGTTTTATGTGCTTGTGATTGCTCTGATATCACACAATCTCTCTTCTAATCCTAATAACAATCTCTCCTCTAATCTAATCCCAATAAATTGTGCACCAATGCACCTTCAATCACAAATTCAGCCCTGAATGGCTCCCACTTGCATCAATGCCTCCTTACACACTTGGAATGCACTCAACCAACTCAAATCAAGTGCTCCCCGTACACACTCAGAATGCACTCAACTAACTCAAATCAAGTGTTTTCCTTACACACTCACAATGCACTCAACCAATTCAAATCAAGTGCTCTCCTTACACACTCAGAGTGCACTCAACCAACTCAAATCAGGTGCTCTCCTTACACACCCAGAATGCACTCAAACAACCAAATGAAGTGCTCTCCTTACACACTCAGAATGCACTCAACCAACCCAAATGAAGTGCTCTCCTTACACACTCAGAGTGCACTCAACGACCTCAATTCAAGTGCTTTCCTTACACACTCAGAATGCACTCAATCAACCCAAATGAAGTGCTATCTCCTTACACACTCAGAATGCACTCAATCAACTCTAATCAAGTGCTCTCCTTACACACTTAGAATGCACTCAATCAACCCAAATGAAGTGCTATCTCCTTACACACTCAGAATGCACTCAACCAACTCAAATGAAGTGCTCTCCTTACAAACTCAGAGTACACTCAACCAACTCAATTCAAGTGCTTTCCTTGCACACTCAGAATGCACTCAATCAACTCAAATCAAGACTTACAATGCTGGAATATGCACATCCAATGCTTCGAAATACCTCCAAAGAACACCAATCCAACATTTGTGCACCTCCAAACTCGAGATGGCCTCCAAAGTTCTTCAAAACTCCTCCAAGGCTCCAAAAGCGCCTGCAAGAACCCTCTAGAACTGAAACTTGCACCTCCAACAAACACAAAACCTCAAGATCTCTCTTAATGCACAAAAGCAATCAAACCTCTAATCATGCAACTCACATGAGTGGGCCCATAACCTGTTGGAAACAATAGCATCAGAGGAGAGATTGCTCATTCAAAAACCCAGAGATCACACAAGTATGTGAACAATGCTTGGAGAGAGGGTTCCAACTCTCCTCCAACTTTGCTCTTTATTCCTTTCCCTGTACCACCACATTGACAAACCATATGGGATAACTATTTCACTCCTTCCTTATTCTAACATGTTGGTGGTACTAACTTATCCCAAATCTACCTATGTCTTTGATTACTTGCAACACTAATCTAAAACATAGTTTCTAATATCTATCACACCATAAACTATGTTCCATTTAAATCATAATCTTCAACACCATGTGCCAAAATTACATGCCAACTTGCTTTTGGTGACCCTTAGCCTTTTTTGCTAGGTGGACTTGGCCTTTAACAACTTGTTGGTTCAACTTTTCTTGTCAAGTTGATGCAAAGTGCAATTCAACATGAATGAGTGCATTGTGAGGGCATTTGATGGAGAGGTGATTGCAATAACGTTACGTGAAGTCAACTTGTATCAAGTGACCTTCACCAAGGTATGTGAGGTGCATGTTGCCAACGTGGCCCAAACTTCAACAATTGATGGTGCATTGGAGCTTTGGCATCGTCGCCTCGGTCATTTGAACATCAAAGGCATGCATATGCTTTAAAACATGGTGAGTGGTATGAACCTTGGAAACATACGTTGCCCTACATCTTCATTTGTTTGTGAAGGGTGCATTGAGGGAAAACAACATCGCAAACCATTTCCAAGCGATGGAGGCATGCGTGCCACCAAGCCCTTGGAGATTGTGCATTCGGACGTATGTGGCCCCATAAGGACCACATCCTTGGGTGGTGCAAGGTACTTTGTGACGTACATTGACGACTTTTCAAGGAAGGTGTGAGTGTATTTGTTGAAGTCCAAAGGGGAATGCTTGGAGAAATTCAAGGAATTCAAGGCACTTGTGGAGACACAATCGGAGAACAAGATCAAGGTGTTTTGTGTTGAAGAAGATGATGTAGATGCAACATAGATAATAGTGTGATAGATATTAGAAACTATGTTGTAGATTAGTGTTGCAAGTAATCAAAGACATAGGTTGATTTGAGATATGTTAGTACCACCAACATGTTAGAATAAGGAGGGAGAGAAATAGTTATCCCATATGGTTTATCAATGTGGTGGTACAGGGAAGGGAATAAAGAGGAAAGTTGGAGGAGAGTTGGAGTTCTCTCTCCAAGCATTGTTCACATACTTGTGTGATCTCTGGGTTTTTGAATGAGCATTCTCTCCTCTGATCTTATTGTTTACAACAGGTTATGGGCCCACTCATGTGAGTTGCATGATTAGAGGTTTGATTGCTTTTGTGCATTAAGAGAGATCTTGAGGTTTTGTGTCTGTTGGAGGTGCAAGTTTCCATTCTGGAGGGTTCTTGGAGAGGTTTTTGGAGCCTTGGAGGAGTTTTGAAGAACTTTGGAGGCCATCTCGAGTTTGGAGGTGCACAAGTGCTGGATTGGTGCTCTTTGGAGGTATTTCGAAGCATTGAATGTGCATGTGTCCACATTCCAGCATTGTAAGTCTTGATTTGAATTGGTTGAGTGCATTCTGGGTGTTTAAGGAGAGCACTTCATTTGAGTTGTTTGAGTGCATTCTCAGTGTGTAAGGAGAGTATTTCATTTGAGTTGGTTGAGTACAATTTGAGTGTGTAAGGAGAGCACTTCATTTGAGTTGGTTGAGTGCATTCTGAGTGTGTAAGGAGGCATTGATGCAAGTGGGAGCCATTAAGGACTGAATTTGTGATTGGAGGTGCATTGGTGCACAATTGAGCCTTCTAGGGACTGGAGTGTGTTTATGAGAGTGCATTGAGGCAATTTGCATGTAAGAGTGTTCATTAGGCACTAATTAGCATCTGGTTGAGCACATAAGTGGGTAGAGAGGTCGAATTTGAGTGCAAAATGGCATCCTTTGAGGGAGAGAGAGCTAGAGTCATTGACAAGTTCAATGGGGAGAACTTCAACCTCTGGAAGTTCAAGATGGAAATGGTGTTGGCCTCCATGGACCTTTGGGAGATTGTCGACGGGTCAGAGGAGGCTCCACCATCTAATTCAGAACCCCAAGTCATCAAGGAGTACCAACGGCGCGCAAAGAAGGCCATGTCCACCATTGCCATCAACTTGGTGGATAGTCAACTTCACCACATCAAGAGGTGCAAGGGACCAGTGGAGGCATGGAACACACTTTGCAACATCCACGAGACACGGAGCTTGTCCAACATCCTCTTCATTCGACGCAAGTTCTTCACGTGCAAGATGCAAGAGGGAGAAGACCTTCTAGACCACATCAACAAGGTAAAGGCACTTGCTGATCAACTTGCATGCTTGTGTTGAAGATTATGATAAAACATAGATAATGGTGTTGTAGATGTTAGAAATAATCTTGTAGATAAGTGTTGCAAGTAATCTAAGACATAGGTAGATTTGGGATATGTTAGTACCACCAACATGCTAGAATAAGGGGGAAGAGATTTATCCCATATGCTTTGTCAATGTGGTGGTACATGGAAGGGAATAAAGAGCAAGGTTGGAGGAGAGTTGGCTCTCTTACTCCAAGCATTTGTTCACATACTTGTGTATGTTTTATGTGCTTGTGATTGCTCTGATATCACACAATCTCTCTTCTAATCCTAATAACAATCTCTCCTCTAATCTAATCCCAATAGGTTATGGGCCCACTCATGCAAATTGCATCATTAGAGGTTTGATTGCTTGTGTGTATTGAGAGAGAGATCTTGAGGGTTTGTGTGTGTTGGAGGTGCAAGTTTGCACTGGTTGAAGCGCTTTTGGAGCCTTGGAGGAGTTTTGAAGAGCTTTGGAGGAGTCTTGAGGTTTTGGAGGCCATTTGGAATTTGGAGATGCACAAGTCCTAGATTGGTGCTCTTTGGAGGTGCAAGTTTGCACTGTTGGAAGCGCTTTTGGAGCCTTGGAGGAGTTTTAAAGAGCTTTGGAGGAGCTTTGAGGATTTAGAGCCCATTTGGAGTTTGGAGGTGCACAAGTCTTGGGTTGGTGCTCTTTGGAGGTATTTCGAAGCATTGGATGTGCAATCCACTATTGTAAGTCTTGATTGAGTTACTAAGGTGTATTTGTGCACATTCGATTCATAGAGCACTTGATTTGAGTTGGTTAAGTGCATTCTGAGTGTGTAAGGAGGCATTGATGCAAGAGTTGCTAGAGTGCATTTTGAGTGTGGAAGGAGGCATTGATGCAAGAGTTGCTTGAATGCATTTTGAATGTGTAAGGAAGCATTGATGCAAGAGTTGGTTAAGTGCATTCTGAGTGTGTAAGGAGGCATTGATGCAAGAGTTGCTAGAGTGCATTTTGAGTGTGGAAGGAGGCATTGATGCAAGAGTTGCTTGAATGCATTTTGAATGTGTAAGGAAGCATTGATGCAAGAGTTGGTTAAGTGCATTCTGAGTGTGTAAGGAGGCATTGATGCAAGAGTTGCTAGAGTGCATTTCAAAGTGTGTAAGGAGGCATTGATGCAAGTGGGAGCCATTAAGGGCTGAGTTTTGTCATTGGAGGTGAATTGGTGCACAATTGAGCCATCTAGGGGTTGGAGTGTGTTTATGAGAGTGCATTGAAGCAAATTACATATAAGAGTGTTCATTAAGCACTAATTAGCATCTGGTTGAGCACATAAGTGGGTAGAGAGGTCAGATTTGAATGCAAAATGGCATCATTTGAGGGAGAGAGCGCTAGAGTCATTGACAAGTTCAATGGGGAGAACTTTAGCCTTTGGAAGTTCAAAATGGAGATGGTGTTGGCCTCCATGGACCTTTGGGAGATTGTTGACGGATCTGAGGATGCTCCACCATCCGATGCGGACCCCAAAATCATCAAGGGGTACCAAAGGCGTGTGAAGAAGGCCATGTCTATCATTGGCATCAACTTGGTGGATAGTCAACTTCACCACATCAAGAGGTGTAAGGGACCAGGGGAGGCATGGAGGACACTTTGTAACATCCACGAGACAAGGAGCTTGTCCAACATCCTCTTCATTCGCCGCAAGTTCTTCACATGTAAGATGCAAGAGGGAGAGGACCTTCTAGACCACATCAACAAGGTAAAGGCCCTTGCTGATCAACTTGCTTGCTTGGAGGTGCCCGTGAGGGATGAGGATGTTGTCATGACCTTGCTTGAGAGCTTGCCACCCTCCTACGAGTACCTAATCACCGCCTTGGAGACTCTGCCCATGAAAGACCTCACGATGGAGTTTGTGACCGCACGATTGATGCATGAAGTGTCCAAGAGGAGGGAGAAGGAGTCGCAAGGTGATGATGCGGCAATGGTGTCAATGCAAGGAAAAGGAGGCATCACATCTACACGCAAAGAGACCAGGACATGCTACTATTGTGGTAAACCAGGCCACATTGCACGATTTTGCTTCAAGGCCAAGAACAACAACAAGGAGAAGGAGAATGCCAACAAAGCCAAGGACGATGATGACTATGCCTTTGCAACAAAAGATGGAGACCATTGCAAAGCCATATGCAAGTGGATCATGGACTCGGGAGCCACCAACCATATGACTTCTCATAGAGCCGCATTTGACATGTATGAGGTAATTCCAAAACGCAATGTGATCATGAGTGATGATAGCATTGTTGAAGCAATTGGAATGGGATCCATCCTTGTGGAAGTGATGGTGAAAGGGCAAACCAAGAGGGTCAGAATCAAGGATGTGCTCCATGTGCCAAAATTGCATGCCAACTTGCTTTCGGTGAGCAAAATCTTGTCAAGTGGGTGCAAAGTGCAATTCAACATGAATGAGTGCATTGTGAGGGCATTTGATGGAGAGGTGATTGCAATAGCCTTACGCAATGGCAACTTGTATGAAGTGACCTTCAACAAGGCATATAGGCTCATGTGTTTGCAATCCAAGAAGATGATCAAGTGTAGGGATGTTGATCTCATGGAAGATAGCACTAGTGTGGGCACTGATTTGGAGATGCGTCCAAGTGGGAGAAATGAGACCCCTAATGTGATGATTGTGGACACATCTTCCAAAACACCCTATGTGGATGATGATGCCGAAAAGGATCCAAGCAATGAAGAGGCAACACCAAACCCAGGTTGTTCATCAACACCTTCAAAACCATCTAAAGATGCAAGCACAAGTAGTGAACATGAGGGGCGGCCCGGGGAAGAGCGTAGGTACCCCTTGAGGGAGCGGCGACCGCTTGGAGATTGGTGGAAGAACCACATCTTATCCAAACAAGATGTGGAACGTGCTAATGTTGCTTGTCTTGATGATCCATTGAATTTGTGTGATGCAATGCATTCGGAGGATGCAAGCAAGTGGGAGGCACCCATGCAAGATGGCAAGGAGCACCTCGTGTGTAAGTTGAAGAAGTCCTATTACGGGCTCAAGCAATGTACAAGAAGCATGGGATTGCGAGTCTTAGATTACTTGCAAAGTGGGAGTGTTGAAGATTATGATAAAACATAGATAATGGTGTTGTAGATGTTAGAAATAATCTTGTAGATAAGTGTTGCAAGTAATCTAAGACATAGGTAGATTTGGGATATGTTAGTACCACCAACATGCTAGAATAAGGGGGAAGAGATTTATCCCATATGCTTTGTCAATGTGGTGGTACATGGAAGGGAATAAAGAGCAAGGTTGGAGGAGAGTTGGCTCTCTTACTCCAAGCATTTGTTCACATACTTGTGTATGTTTTATGTGCTTGTGATTGCTCTGATATCACACAATCTCTCTTCTAATCCTAATAACAATCTCTCCTCTAATCTAATCCCAATAGCAAGCTCCTTGTATGCTACCACTTGGAAATGAACTCCCACTCACTTTGCAAACTAAGAACCTTGTCTCAAAAGGATTCTCTCCTTTTTTCTATGCAATACAAGCTCAAAACCTTTCACTACTTCTTGTTCTAACACAATGTCCTTTCTCTTGCTTGGCCACGCCCATAACCTATTGGAAACAACTTGGAAACAAGCAAGAAATTAAAGCTTCAAGGTTCATGAAATGGAACAATTGTATTAACTAACAAGATGATTACAAAGGTTGTATGCAATCACAAAACTATGGCTTGCAACAACTAACAAAGGTTGAAGGTTCTATGTGCACTCAAAAACCATGAAAGGAGAGAATGAAAGACAACTCCAAACTACTCCATTATATACTATCTCCTAACCCTAAAGTAGCCGCCACTTAACCCTAACCTAGCCGCCGCCAAACCCTAACCCTAGCCGCCGCCAAACCCTAACCCTAGCCGCCGCCAAACCCTAACCCTAGCCGCCGCCAAACCCTAACCCTAGCCGCCGCCAAACCCTAACCCTAGCTGCCACCAAACCCTAACCCTAGCCGCCACCAAACCCTAACCCTAACTACTACAAGGATGTGAATACTATTCATCCTTTTGATGAATGTTTAACACATTCATCAACATTGGGAATTAGAAACGAATAGTATTTCTAACACCTAGATGGCTCAATTGTGCACCAATTCACCTCCAATGACAAAACTCAGCCCTTAATGGCTCCCACTTGCATCAATGCCTCCTTACACACTTCGAATGCACTCCACCAACTCTTGCATCAATGCTTCCTTACACACTCAGAATGCACTCAACAAACTCTTGCATCAATGCTTCTTACACACTCAGAATGAACTCTAGCAACTCTTGCATTAATGCCTCCTTACACACTCAGAATGTACTCAACCAACTCTTGCATCAATGCGTCCTTACAGACTCAAAATGCATTCAAGCAACTCTTGCATCAATGCCTCCTTCCACACTCAAAATGCACTCTAGCAACTCTTGCATTAATGCCTCCTTACACACTCAGAATGTACTCAACCAACTTTTGCATCAATGCGTCCTTACAGACTCAAAATGCATTCAAGCAACTCTTGCATCAATGCCTCCTTCCACACTCAAAATGCACTCTAGCAACTCTTGCATCAATGCCTCCTTACACACTCAGAATGCACTTAACCAACTCAAATCAAGTGCTCTATGAATCGAATGTGCACAAATACTCAATCAAGACTTACAATAGTGGATTGCACATCCAATGCTTCGAAATACCTCCAAAGAGCACCAACCCAGGACTTGTGCACCTCCAAACTCCAAATGGGCTCTAAATCCTCAAAGCTCCTCCAAAGCTCTTTAAAACTCCTCCAAGGCTCCAAAAGCGCTTCCAACAGTGCAAACTTGCACCTCCAAAGAGCACCAATCTAGGACTTGTGCATCTCCAAATTCCAAATGGCCTCCAAAACCTCAAGACTCCTCCAAAGCTCTTCAAAACTCCTCCAAGGCTCCAAAAGCGCTTCAACCAGTGCAAACTTGCACCTCCAACACACACAAACCCTCAAGATCTCTCTCTCAATGCACACAAGCAATCAAACCTCTAATGATGCAATTTGCATGTGTGGGCCCATAACCTATTAGGATTAAAAGAGAGATTGTGTGATATCAGAGCAATCACAAGCACACAAAACACACACAAGTATGTGAACAAATGCTTGGAGTAAGAGAACCAACTCTCCTCCAACCTTGCTCTTTATTCCCTTCCATGTACCACCACATTGACAAAACATATGGGATAAATCTCTTCCCCCTTATTCTAGCATGTTGGTGGTACTAACATATCCCAAATCTACCTATGTCTTCGATTACTTGCAACACTTATTTACAAGATTGTTTCTAACATCTACAACACCATTATCTATGTTTTATCATAATCTTCAACAAAGGCTTGAAGATGAATTTGAGATGAGTGATCTTGGAGAGTTGCACTATTGCCTTGGTGTGGAGTTTGAGAGAGACCGTGCGAACCGCACCATAACCATGAGCCAAAGCAAGTACATTGAGGAGGTGCTCAAGCGCTTCAACATGGAAGAGTGCAAGCCCATTGGAACTCCGCTTGATGTGAATTCCAAGCTCTTAAAACTCACGGAGGAAGAGTTTCAAGGCATTCAAGAGGAGATGCATGGCATTCCATATAAGGCCGCGGTGGGATCATTGATGTATGCCATGGTGGGCACAAGGCTTGATCTTGCATTCCCGGTGAGCATGGTTAGTCAATTCATGTCAAGGGCTGGTCCTTCCCATTGGATGGCGGTGAAACGCATCATGCGGTATTTGAAGGGCACTTTGGATTTCAAATTGTGCCTTGGAGGCAAGGATGTTAGTTTGAGGGGATATTGTGATGCTGATTGGGGTGGAGATGCAAATGAGCAACGTTCCACCACGGGGTACGTGTTCTTTGTGGGTCTTGGAGCCATCTCATGGAATTGCAAGAGGCAACCTACAAATTGCCTTGTCTACCACAGAGGCCGAATACATGGCCACTAGCCAATGCACCAAGGAGGCCATATGGTTGAGGAAGTTAATGGCGGATGTGGGACTTGTGCAAGTTGGAGCAACGAGCATCATGTGTGACAATCATGGATGCATTGCACTTGCAAAGAACCCAACGCACCACTCTCGCACAAAGCACATTGACATACAACACCACTTCATTCGAGAGAAGTTGGAGAGTGGAGAAATAGGGCTCAAGTATTGCCCAACTCAAAATATGGTGGCGGATGTGTTGACAAAGGCATTAGCAAAGGAGCGGCATCAAAACCTTATAAGAAGCATGGGATTAGGAGTCTTAGATTACTTGCAAAGTGGGAGTGTTGAAGATGTTGAAGATTATGATAAAACATAGATAATGGTGTTGTAGATGTTAGAAACAATCTTATAAATAAGTGTTGCAAGTAATCAAAGACATAGGTAGATTTGGGATATGTTAGTACCACCAACATGCTAGAATAAGGAGGGAGATATTTATCCCATATGCTTTGTCAATGAGGTGGTATAGGGAAGGGAATAAAGAGCAAGGTTGGAGGAGAGTCGGCTCTCTTACTCCAAGCATTTGTTCACATACTTGTGTATGTTTTATGTGCTTGTGATTGCTCTGATATCACACAATCTCTCTTCTAATCCTAATAACAATCTTTCCTTTAATCTAATCCCAATAAAACTTTGCATTATTGCTAATGTTCTCTTTTGTGGTCTCCATTTGTAGAGATATTTGTCAGATGGGTTGGCCACAATTCCCTTTATTTCCATATTATTATTTTTCCCTAGCCCCCCTCAAAGCATGTCACTACCTAGTTATGTGAAGAACATGCTTAGGCTTATGGTTTTGCTACCATCTCCATGCTCCTCAAGTGGTCATGTAACATTTGACAATCAAGTTTTGGATTTTATAGAGGAAGCAACATAGTGACCATGCTAGATTCTTTATTTGTTTTTTTTTTATGAGTTTGGTTTTAGACCTTCATTTGAAGGTTGGGAGGTGAACTCATTTTTGGATTCCAAATCTTGTAACTTGTTTCATAGTGCAATACAAAAAAATTACATGTTTTGTTTCAAGTTCTTGTGTGAGTTCAATTCATTTTTGTTGCATTCCACAAATGTGATTACATTATTTTAGAACTTTCAAAAAGTAGAAAGGCATTTGAAAGGCGTTGCATTAATTTCCATGTACATTTGTTAATATTAATGTTCTCAACAATGTGAGATTTTGAAATTGATAATTATTTTGCTCCATATTTGCATTTACTATTGATATCAATTACTAAAAGTGGTTTTGAATTTCAAAAGTTTAAATAAAAATGCAACATTTATTTGTGAATGATAAATGGATCAAAACACTAATGTTCTATTTATTCTAACAATTGTCTCATTCTAATATGGTTGTCTTTTATTATATTAACTTATATATATGTTTTTGTGTTTGTTGAAGATGAAAAACAAGTTAAGAATTCAATTTTTTACCAATGATGTTGTTTGATTTTTGACCATACAATGTTTCATGAACTTATTCATAAATTGAACATGAAATGGTCGAGACCATTATTGTGCAAATACAAAGGTTTTTATACCCTTTGAGTAAAATATCAAAGGAGATCTATAAATGTTTACCCATTTGTTTTGAATATATTCAAAAAAATCACTTGAACTAGATTTGAGTATATAGAGAATTAAAAAATCTTTTAGATTTGGCTAGGTTCAAATACCCACAACCATATAATGTGTTTACATGGATATATAATAGGCACAAGTAGCTTCATTAACTAACTTGGGTTTTGTGTTTGTATGCACTAGTAGTGATGACCATATGATGAAAAAAATGAATAGATTTTGTGAAAATTAATTTCAAATGAAAAAATTGAATGACATGCATGTAACTTCAATTGAATTGGAATTCAATTCAGTTTAATTCAAATTCCATTGAATTCAAATAATATGTATTGAAAGAGAAATGAAATGGAAATTGATGTACAAGGTATGGAAATTGATGTACAAGGTATTGAAATTGTGCTCATGAATATGGTGTTGGGAAGGGAAAAAAAACCTTTTAAAAGACATAAATATGAAAAAGATGCCAAATTCCATTCTTTTGTACTTGGGACTTGACTAAATAAATTCCAATTTGGAACTCCAAAGGATAACTTTTGACAAATTGTGCCATATGTTCTATTACTTAACTTAGGTTTTGCATTGTTGGGCACTACCAATGATAATGAACTAATCAATTGATGAAAAAAAATTTGATTTTGTGAAAATTAAGTTCCATTCGAATGAAAATGTTAAACAACATTGCATGCACCTTGAATTTCCAATTTAATTTAGGTTTAATTGAGATATTATTTAATGGAAATTTTCTCTGTTTGATCTGCTGTTCAAACCATCAATAAACTAAATTTCGGTCAGAATGATGGGTGATTGCCTGAATGTTCTGGATTTGAGTAACTTTGAGAGTGAAAATCAGGACTACACTGCAATAGCTTGGCCACCTCTAAACACGTTTGTCAAATGATTAATTAATTTGGAGGATTTCATTTCAACAACTGATCTATTTCGAAACACTGCATCAGATCCTTTAAATTTCCCTTCAATTTTTTTAAAAAAATAAAAATGTTTTGAAAAAATTCAACATTTCTGAACATAATATAATTTGGTGTCGAACTGCCCCTGTTACTACGGTGTTGAGTTTGGTGGGCTGCAAATGGCGGGTGTAGGCTAGATGTCGGCAATTAGAAAGTCTTATTATCTCCAAGGTCCTGGGTGCTCAGTTCACACAATCTGTAGGTCAGCAATCAGCGAGATGTCTGCTTTGAAATCCCATATCATTAGGACCTTGGGCAAGTAGATCTCTGAGATGTTGACAGGATCGAAGCTGGTAGAGAATGTTCCTCCCTTTATAAAGAATGTCTAGTTTATTTCTTTCTTCTCAAGAACCCCCCCGGCCAAAAAATTCTGACAGCTCCCTCACCGTCAATTTTTGACTACATATCTATCTAACGGGCTTTTCGATGCAGCCAGATCTCACCAAACGTAGGGCCCAGAGTAAGAGCTGGAAGGGGAGTTTGTGTGACAGAAGTCTAATGCCTGGATCCACTGATTTGTAAGCTTTTAGTCACATGCTGGTGTTGAGAAAGTAGGTACTTAAAGCATCTCCAGCGGTTCACTGGAAAATGGCCTGCACGGCAGTTTTGGATGAAGTAAAATACACCAAAGTGGTGTAAAAGTGGGTGTGGGTACACCAATTTATTGCAGGATACTGAGGTTTCAAGAGACACGGGAAACAGAAAAAAGACTGTTGCTAGTTGGGATTTTACATTTATTGTCCACACACTTCCTGCTACTGATTGGCTGGTCGCACTAATTGGCCGACGTGTGAGCTTCACATGATTCCTCAGTTGTTTAAAGTTTGGTATGTGGAGTTCATGAGTGGGGAGGGAAACACTTTAAACACAACATTTGGATGTGAAAACATGGCGTGCAGGCCATTTTCCAATGAACCACAGGGAGTTGAGAAGGCAAGCGGGGGCGTGTTTTTTCCGCCAGGGCCCAGCAGGATCTTTGTGTAAAACCTATAATACTAAACTAATAAATGGTCGGAAAGTTGTAATAAAATGTGATCTGCACGATTGCCTGACTCGCTGCATTAACAAAGAGGTGCACTGGGAGGGAGTGTTAGCTGACATAATTATTCGCTTTCTATAGCACAGTGAACACTGAACTATGTGCTCAATCTTGCTGGTTGCCTTGGGCACAGAGTACTGGTAATACGGTAGCATGCACTAGAAAGGTTACAGCGGAGTTTTGGCACATCTTTTCCTACACAGTTCCAGGTCGATTAAGCTCCCTTTCCTGCATGATCTTTGAAACTTTCTAAGGTTGCTTGCTAGACCAAGCAAACTACCTCATGGTCTGAGCGTAAGGCTATGTTATGTATTCTGTCAATGCAGGAGGGAGAGAAGGAAAAGGACTTGGAACCCTAGAGAGGGTGCTGGTTACTGGAAACAGTTGAGGTGTGGATGCACTGAACTGACTATTTGGGGGAACTAGCAGCCTTTTGCTGGTTACTGGACATAACCATCCCTTGTCAGATTTGAAATACCCTCTTTTCATCCATGTAGAGAGTGATTATTAAATGTTCATCCAAGTAGCAAAATGTTACAAATCATTGGCCCAATGAGAGCTTAAGGTGGTACCTTGTGCTTACTACTAGGTTGCTAATAAAGAAGAGGTCAAAGATTATGGGTTGTAACTTGCAACCTAATAGCCAATTAAAGCATCAAGTTTTTCACCAAGTATGGTTATGTACTAGGTAATTGGTGAGAGTTGGTGGGTTATTGCTTATAATTGAGCCACGAGAGTGGTGAGATTATGTGTGGTAACCAAGAAGATCAAGCCAATTATTGAGCATAATCAATTGTTTGAGGGCATCAAGCACATGTTTACTCCCTTGCAGCTAGACATGTGGAGAAGGATTATGGGGAGTCAATCCACTATCTTTTTCATGGACACGTTACTAACACAAGCCAATGGCATGGTCTCCATGATTAGTGGATGTGGGTTATTGAAGTGAACCAATGGGTGTCGGTTGACAGCTTAGGGGAACACTAATTGTTAAAATTCTACACCACCTACGTAAAACAAGGCATCAAGTTTGAGGGGTATTAGGTGAGAGAATATTTTTCCCCATGCTTTATTATTATTTAATTTTCTGATATGCACATATTTAAGCCACTATAAATTTAATTAGAATTTTTCTTTGCGTCAAATGTTGATGTCCTATATTTATCTATATTTGTATTTCAATATTTGATCAAGGAGGAACACATTTTTCAAGGGTCGAAAGATGCAATGAAATGAATAAAACCATTTGCTCCTTTGCATGGCTAAATTATAATTTGCGCCAAACAAATAACATGCATATTTGATGTTAATTATAAGCCATCAACCATTTTCAATGAACAAAAGAAAAAGAAAAATGATGAACACATATGATTTACCTTCTAAATAATAAATCATGCTTACACTTACCACAATCAAGATTTTTGCCCATAATAACTAATGTTAAAGATGGAATAAACCAATTTGAAATAAAAAGTCACTATATTTGCACCTCAACTTTGAAAGCCTTTGAAAATTACTTTATTATGAACACAACACCACATGAGAGAAAATCAACGAGTGAGGTTGTATACCACACAAAACAAATGTTAGTAAAATGTGGCATTTTATGTATATTGTAATTCTTTTGGTTAATCTTAGACTTTAATTAAGGGGCCATTGAGTTGTGACATTTGCAACAACAACCAAGGTAGCCATAATCTTAACCAATAATGCTCATCTTTATAAAAGCACAATATTTTTTTGTTGACGTTATTTTGACCTACTGCATGACACATGTCCACCATGGAAATGAAATATGCCATTTATAATTACCATGCATGATCAAGGATGGTATTTGGTGAAAAGGTGAACGTGAACAAATATGAATATTTTTAATAATATCTTAAGGAATATTTTTTGACATGTTCACTTCATGTGGATCAAATATTCTTTGGCATGTCCCACAATGCTACCACATCAAAAGAATATTCAAATATTCCTTGACATGTAAACCGTGTCACAATGTACATGTGGACTACTTGCATAATTAAACAAAAAAATTGTGCTTTAAAATGAACTTGAATGAGAAGGGAACAACACCACAAATAGGAATTCATTATTACAATAGAAGCTTTGAATAACATTAAACATATATGCCTTGACAAAGTTGTTGTGAGGAAATTTTTAATACATATCCGAGAAAAAAATTTAAATGACATGGAGTGATCATTACAAAAGATTGACAAATGTCCTCACATGTAGGAACTTGCTTTGAACATACTATAACATTATTGAAGTCAAAAAATCTAGTGGTGAAAAACTATTATGATCAAATTTATCCTAACCCCAATTAACAAGGAAAAAATCTAACACATATTATATTGTTGGAGAATTATTTAAACTAACAACAAGATTTTTTTGTTTAATCGGTGTAGGGGACCTTGTAATGGTTGCAAGTTATGACCATTGCAACACCATTCAAAAACATTGTGTCATTTTTAATATATGAAATCTCATAAAAAAAATCAAACCATTATTTGAACTTCTTAGAAGTGACATAATCCAAATTTTTTATGTCCGTAACAAATCCATCATGATCAAAAAATTTGATAATGTTGTGGGAAAAAATGAGATATAATTTGAAATTTGGTTTTGACATTCAATAAATCCATCATAAAATAAAGCTAGGAAAAATAAAAATATTATTTGAACACATTGACTATTTGGGAAGCAAAAGGAGTAATACTCGAGGGAATTCATTTAATTAATCTAATATTATAAATTGTGAAATGGTTGAAGAAAGGTGAATACATGGTATAGTGGTTCAATAGCAGTAAAAATTACACTCCCTACAAGTCGTCCATACAATTTTTTTTTAAATGATTCAAATGGACATGGTTGTTTTTTTTTTAAATATTATTGTTTTAACCTTTGAAAAATACATGTGCTAAAGCCTAAACCTTCCCAAATCTATATGAAAATGCGTATTTAATGTATTTAGTGTCATTTTTGAATTTGAAAGTCCTAAAAGGAAAATCTACAAAGTAAAAAAGAATAATGCCCCATTTAAAACTTTCAAAAAAAAAGTTTTTTGCGACAAAAAAATTGAAAAAAAGATTGCAACTCATATGAACTTACAAAAATATGGTCAAATTTTAACCATTCAAAAGCCCTTAACTATTAACGGGTTAAATTTTTCAAATAAAAGATTCCTCATATGAGTTCATCATCTTATATTACATTATATATTGAGTCCCAATAACAAATTTGGAATGTGAATCAATAATTATTTTTCCATTTTGTGATATTCCAATCAGATGACCAATCCATATTTTTTTAATTCAAAGGTCCATTACTATTAACAAATTAAATTTTTATCAACAAATAATCACATAGTTCTTTTCATAATGAAATTGTTAATTTAGATCCAGGTCCCAATTAGTAAATCCAATGATATGTTAATTACCATATGCATTTGAATAAAGGGTACCCAAGGAGAAAACATTGTTTTGTCACAAAAGTGAGCCAGTACAGGTAGAAGTGTGTAAGATAAAAATGACAATCCTTCTTGATGAATGTCTTGGATATGTAAGGAGAAAATATTTTTTCATTGATCTGACTATAATAATTTTGAAACTAGAGAAAATTCAACATTTAAGTAAAACAACCACAAATAAACAATTTGGTTTTTTTAAATACCAAAGTTTAGGGACAACTATTGTAGTAATAGATAATCATATGGCAATTATCCAAGTATAGATTAGGAAGAATACAATAGAGGATGTGTTGCTTGATGGAGGTTTTAGAGTTAATATTATCACATAATAGTTGAGATTAAGGTTGGGACTTCCAAAGCCTAAACTTGCACCATATAATCTAAAGATGGCAAATCAAACAACCACAAAACTAGTGGGGTTTATTAGAAATTTGAAGATATATGTTCATGGCATTATTTACATAACTATATTTATTGTACTTTAGAATAGTGTGGTAGATTATAGTTATTCCATGTTGTTGGGGAGACCATGGTTAAGGGATGTTAAAGTGGCATGTGATTCGGGGGGGGGTGGGTAACACTATTACCATACAAGGGAATTGGACAATCAAAACAATTATAGTCATAAGCATTTGTACATGAATTAAGAAGACCAAAAATGTTATTATGTTACAATTATCAAAATGGTATCATAAATGAATAAGAAGATATCATCTTTGCCACATAACTAAAATTGTTCTCAATAGGAACAATCAGTTTACCTAAGACAATTCAATTTGTGAACACCATAGATGTGGAGATCATGGATACAGCTATGAAGATTAATATTTCAGAACAAAAAATTGGAGTATAAAACATATAAAAGAAAATAATTGGCAATAGATATGAACTAAAAATAGTTGTATAGGATAAAATGTATCTGGAGACTTATTATAGTCATCAACTAGGGAGTGTTGCAGTGGATGAAATTCTAGCAAAAATCAAAGCGCATGAATTGCAGATAGTTGGATGGACATTAATTGAAGATCAACAATTGATGAAGCTCAATTTAGGAATTGACGCAGAACAATAATTTGTGAAGATTAATGCACAACTGGAAATTAACATAACACATAATTGAGTTGAATGCTACTATACCACTAGCACATTAGGCCAAGTACAAATTAAATCCAAATTATTTTATAATAGTCAAACAAAATATACACAAGTTGTTAACAATTAGATTCATTCAATTTGTAGAGGCTACATGGTTGTCACCCATAGTAATAATATGCAAAAAATTGGCAAACTAAAAATCTGTATAGATTTCAGAAAACTAAATGGGATCCATATCCATTACCTTTCATAGATGAAGTGTTGAACATAGTATCATGGTATGAGACATTATTTTTTTAGATGGATATTTAGGATATCATCAAATTTTTATAGTTCTAGAGGACAAATACAAAATTACATTTGTTACAAACTGGGGGTTTATATGGAAAATGATGTCGTTTGGAGTTTAAAATGAACCTCCAACATATCATAGAGCTATTACAAAAGCATTTAAAGAATATTTGGACAATTTTATGAAGATATTTTTGGATGACTTTATAATGTATAGTGACATGGAGAGTCATTTGTAGAAGCTCATACTATGTTTTCAAAAGTGCAGAGAATATGGCATTAATCTGAATCTAGACAAATGTGCATTTATGGTATTTTTAAGGATGATATTGGGTTTTATTGTTTCCAAATAAGGGAAATTACTAAATCCAAAGAAAATACAAGCAATAGTAAACATGCCACCACTTAAAAATCCATTGTAGATTCAAGTATTCAATGGGATGGCACAATTTTACAATGTTTTATCAAAAACTTTATTGCTATTATGGCACCTATCATTAAGCTGACCAGAAAGACATAAACGTTTCTATGGATAGAGGAATGTTAAAAGGCTTGGAATTGATCAAATAGAAGTATATTGAAACACCAGTATTGATATCACCAAATCAAGAGGTGGAATTTCATGTTCATATAGATGATCCTTATTAGATGTGGAGGCTATGTTATTTTATAATGTAATAGGGAAGAGTGATCAACCAATAGTGTATGCTTCTTGGCTTCTAAACAAAGCATAACATAATTATACCACAATATAGAGAGAGGCTTTAGCAATGGTTTTTGCTTTACACAAGTTCAAACATTATTTGTTGGGCAATCAATTTGTCTTTTATATAGATCATGTGGCATTGGTCTATTTGGTCAACAAACCATAGGTTTTAGGGAGAATAGCATAACCTTTCACATTACAAAATGGTGAACTATATAGAATGGGCTAAGACAACAAACTACGATGGTGTTTAATAACTATAGAAACACATATGGTGATGAAAGAATTGCATGAAGGACCATCAAGAGAACATTTTGCAATTAAAATAACATAGAAGAAGATATTAGATGTTGGATATTGGTGGCCAACTATGTACAAAAATGTGCATGCTTACTATAGAACTTATGATACATGTCAAAGAATAGGAGGACAACCAACTCAAAGTCTTGCAAAACTATTCACAAGTTTTCAAGAGGAATCATTCATGAAATGGGGACTTGATTTTGTGGGGCCAATTAAGCCAGTAGGAAGATATACAAGGAACAAGTATATTCTTGTTGCCACATATTCTGCTACTAAGTGGGTGGAAGCAAAAACATTGAGAACTAATACTGCAACAATCACATCAAAATTTATGTATGAGTGCATATTAACCAGGTTTGGATGTCCATTGTCTATAGTCATGGATCAGGGGGTCATTTCATTAATGATGCCAATGGGTGGAAATAAGAACATTGAGAACTAATACTGCAAAAATCACATCAATTTTTTTTGTATGAATGCATATTAACCAAGTTTGGATGTCCTTGAATTTTTCATTTGGAACTTCCTCATAATAAAAGCTTTACGTGACAACATTTGTTATAGCCGAAAGTTCATGCTGCACCAAGAAAAAATGTGTTTATTATTGGAAACAACTTGAAAACAAGCAAGAAATGAAAGATTCAAGGTTCATGAAATGGAACAATTGTATTAACTAAGAAGAAGATTACAAAGGTTATATGTTTCAAATGCTACAATCACAAAACTATGACTTACAACAACTAGCAATGCTTGAAGGTTCTATGTGCACTCAAAAACCATGAAAAGAGATAATGAAACACTATTCAAAACCACTCCACTATATACTATCTCCAACCTTAAAGTAGTTGCCACTTAACCTTCACCTAGCCACCACTTAACCCTAACCACCACCAAACCTTGACCTTAGTTGCCGCCAAGCCTTAAGTAGTTTCCATTTCTAAACCTTAACCGCCACTATTTAACCTAACTTAATTACTACAAGGATGTGGATACTATTCATCCTTTTGATGAATGTTTAACACATTCATCAACATTGAGAATTAAAAACGAATAGTATTTCTAACACTCCCATTTTATGAAGTTTCTAATCCAAACACCATTATCAATTTGTTATCTTGTTATTTTGGTAATACCTTGGTAAACACATGTCCTTTGTTGAACAATATTCAAAGGTAACTTCACCATTTTCAACTTGTTCTCAAACAAAATGATGTTGCACATCAATGTGCTTTGTTCGAACATGTTGCGTGACATTCTCCATCAATGATATTGCACCTTGGTTGTCACATTGAATCATCATCGTTTCTTTTTTTCATGTACTTTAATTCTTTCGTGAGCTTTGTCATCCATATGGCTTCCTTGGTAGCTTGCGTACTTGCCATGTATTTGGCCTTGGTGGCTGATAAAGCGATTATGGGCTATTATTTGCTACTCCAAGAAATGGCTTCACCTCTCTGTTAGAAATATTATTCAATTTTAATCCACAATGTTGATGAATGTGTTAAACATTCATCAAATGGATGAATAGTATTATCATCTTGCTAGTAGTTAGGTTAGGTTGAATAATGGCAGTTAGGGTTGAGAAATGGAAACTATTTTGGGCTTGGCGGCGGCTAAGGTGAAGGTTTGGTGACGACTAGGGTTAGGGTTTGGCGCTGGCTACTTTAGGGTTAGGAGATAGTATATAATGGAGTGGTTTTGAGTAGTCTTCCATTCTCTCCTTCCATGTTTTTGAGTGCACATAGAACCTACAAGCTTTGTTAGTTGTAGCAAGCCATAGTTTTGTGATTAGCATTTGAAACATACAACCTTTGTAATCTTCTTGTTAGTTAACACAATTGTTCCATTTCATGAATCTTGAATGTTTCATTTCTTGCTTGTTTTTGTTAGAAATACTATTCGTTTCTAATTCCTAATGTTGATGAATGTGTGAAACATTCATCAAAAGGATGAATAGTATTCACATCCTTATATTAGTTAGGTTAGGTTGAATAGTGGTGGCTAGGGTTTGGAAGTGGAGGCTACTTAGGGCTTGGCGGAGGCTAGGTTAGGGTGTGACGGCGGCTAGGGTTAGGGTTTGGTGGCGGCTAGGTTAAGGTTAAGTGGCGGCTACTTTAGGGTTAGGAGTTTTTATATAATGGAGTGGTTTTGAGTAGTCTTTCATTCTCTCCTTTCATGGTTTTTGAATGCACATAGAACCTTCAACCTTTGTTAGTTGTTGCAAGCCATAGTTTTGTGATTGTAGCATTTGAAGCATACAACCTTTGTAATCTTCTTGTTAGGTAATACAATTGTTCCATTTCATGAACTTTGAAGCTTTCATTTTTTGCTTGTTTTCAAGTTGTTTCCAATAGGTTATGGGCCCACACCAAGCAAGAGAAAGGACATTTTGTTAGAACAAAAAGTAGTCAAGGGTTTAGCTTGTATAGGTTTTAAGTTTGCAAGGTTGTAAAGAGAGTAGGAATCCATTTGCAAGTTAGTGGGAGGTGTGGAAGAAATTTCTTCAAAATGTTGTAAGTTTTACAAGTGTGGAAAACTTGTTTTCAAAATTTTGAAAGTATCAAGTTTCAAGGTGAAAGTGTTTGGCAGAGAGTTCTTCGAATTGTTGAGGATTTCAACTTCGAAATTAAAAAAAAGTGTGTGAAAGAGAGTTCTTCAAGTTGTTGAAAGTTTCAACTTTGAAATTCAAAAAAGTGTGTGGAAGAGAGGTTTTCGAGTTGTTGAAAGAATCAAGTTGACGAGACGTGTCAAAGATTTCTTCCAAAGCTTTCGATCTTTTGAAAAGAGTGTTTGTTGTAGCATTTGTGTTCAAAATGTCTTTTTTCCAAATGTAGTCCTTGAAAGTCATGGAGAAGTTTGATGGTGGCAACTTTCATCTTTGGAAGTTCAAAATGCGCATGATGCTTTTTATATTGGAAACAACTTGAAAACAAGCAAGAAATGAAAGCTTCAAGATTCATGAAATGGAACAATTGTATTAACTAACAAGAAGATTACAAAGGTTGTATGCTTCAAATGCTACAATCACAAAACTATGGCTTGCAACAACTAACAAAGGTTGAAGGTATTGGAAACAACTTGAAAACAAGCAAGAAATGAAAGCTTCAAAGTTCATGAAATGGAACAATTGTATTAACTAACAAGATGATTACAAAGGTTGTATGCAATCACAAAACTATGGCTTGCAACAACTAACAAAGGTTGAAGGTTCTATGTGCACTCAAAAAACCATGAAAGGAGAGAATGAAACACAACTCCAAACTACTCCATTATATACTATCTCCTAACCTTAAAGTAGCCGCCACTTAACCCTAACCTAGCCGCCGCCAAACCCTAACCCTAGCCGCCGCCAAACCCTAACCCTAGCCGCCACCAAACCCTAACCCTAGCCGCCACCAAACCCTAACCCTAGCCGCCACCAAACCCTAACCCTAGTCGCCACCAAACCCTAACCCTAGCCGCCGCCAAACCCTAAGTAGTCTCCACTTCTAAACCCTAACCTAACTACTACAAGGATGTGAATACTATTCATCCATTTGATGAATGTTTAACACATTCATCAACATTGGGAATTAGAAACGAATAGTATTTCTAACACTCCCACTCTATGAAGTTTCTAATCCGAACATGTTTATCAACTTATGATGTCGTTCTTTTGATAATGCCTTGGTAAGGACATCCGCCACCATGTGTTCCGTTGGACAATATTCAAATCGAACTTCTCCATTTTCAACCCGTTCTCGAACAAAATGATGTTGTACATCAATGTGTTTTGTTCGTGCATGGTGAGTGGGATTCTTGGTCAATGATATCGCACCTTGATTGTCGCATCGAATCACCATCATTTTCTTCTCCTCCATGTATCCTAAATCCATCATCAACTTTGTTATCCATATGGCTTCCTTTGTGGCTTGCGTGTTCGCCATGTATTCGGCCTCCGTGGTGGACAATGCTATTGTAGGTTGTCGTTTGCTACTCCAAGAAATGGCTCCCCCTCCGATCATGAAAACAAACCCTGTGGTGGACCTCCTATCTTCAAGATCACCGCCCCAATCCGCATCGCAATATCCAAGAACTTCCTTGGATGGTGTTGCACCAAATTGTAATTTCATTTGCAATGTACCTTGCAAATATCGAAAGATTCGTTTCACGGCCATCCAATGCTCCATGTTAGGGTTCGCCATGTGTTGACTCAACACGCTTATTGGGTATGCCAAGTCGGGTCGTGTGCACAACATGGCATACATCAAAGACCCAACCGCTTGTTGATATGGAAATCCCTTTGATTCACCATTTCCACTCCCATTCCTTTGTAACTTCACCTTGGGATCCAATGGAACTCCAATGGGCTTACATTCTTCCATTCGAAAACGCTTCAATATTTCCTTGAGGTATTTGATTTGGTTGATGCGTAGAAGTCTTTCATCACGATTCCTTTCCACCTCCATCCCCAAAAAGAAATGCAACTCCCCGAGGTCCTTCATTTCAAACTTTTGACTCAATTCTTCTTTGACTTGCAAAAGTTTGTTTGGATCGTTGCACACCAAAATGAGGTCATCCACATAGACCACAATGAAAAACTTCACATCTCCCACTTGTGCAACGTACACACTAGGATCCGCCTCACTTTTCATAAATGCAATGCTTTTGAGAAACGCATCTAACTTTTGATTCCATGCCCTTGGAGATTGTTTCAAACCATACAAGGATTTGTGAAGCTTACACACGAGATGTTCACTTCCTTGGTGCACGAACCTTTGAGGTTGCTCCATGTAAATCTCCTCTTCAAGCTCGCCATTGAGAAATGCGGTTTTCACGTCCATTTGATGGATCTCCATGTCTTCCAAGGCCGCCAATGCAAGAATACAACGAATAGATGTGAACTTTGCCACGGGCGCAAAGGTTTCGTTGTAATCCACTCCGTAGGTTTGGGTAAAACCTCTTGCCACTAATCTAGCCTTGTATCGTTCCACCTCCCCATTTGCGCCTTGTTTGATTTTGAACACCCATTTGCAAGAAATGGGTTTCCTACCGGCGGGAAGTGGTACCAAAGTCCATGTGTTGTTTGTCATGAGGGAATCATATTCTTCTCGCATCGCACACTCCCATTCCTTGGAATTTTCACATGTCAATGCTTCTTCAATATTTTGGGGCTCCTCCAAAAATGCAACGGTGGCGCGCTCCACCTCCTTGGTAGCAATCCACCAATCCCGAGGCCATTCCCTTCGTTGCCTTTGAGGTCTTTCCCTCGGCTCATCTTGTGAAGGTTCACAAGATGGGTTATCATTGGAAACAACAAATTCTTCTTCCGATGAAGAACTTGGTGTGGACTCACTTTGCACACCTTCCCTTGTTTCATTCAAAGGTGTATCTTGACTAAAGGTTAATGGTTCTTCTCCTTCAACTTCTTCATGCACAACTACATTTTCTTCTTTCTCAAGATGAGGTACAACACCTATTTCCTTTGACCCTTCAATGAACACGACATCTCTACTTTTGATGATTCTCTTGGTTTTCACACACATCAAGCGATACGCCTTGGTGCCTTCGTAATATCCTAAAAACACACAAGGCATCGACTTGGACTCTAATTTGGTCCTCTTCTCATCGGGCACATGTGCAAAGGCTTTACAACCAAAAACTCTCAAATGAGACACATCGGGTTTCCTACCACTCCACGCTTCTTGAGGGGTCTTGGAATCAAGAGCCTTGGTTGGACATCGATTTTTGATGTACACCGCCGTGTTCACCGCTTCGCCCCAAAATGCAAGTTCCAACCCTTGTGCAAGAATCATGCTTCTTGCACATTCCATGATGGTTCTATTGGCACGTTCCGCAACACCGTTTTGTTGTGGGGAATAGGGTGCACTTGTTTGTCGTTGAATTCCACATTCCGCAAGAAATGTGTCAAACTTCTTAGACAGAAATTCTCCTCCGTTGTCGGAACGTAACACTTTGATTTTGTGACCAATTTCGTTCTCCACCAACGCCTTGTATTGTTTGAATTTTTCAAACACTTCTCCTTTTGCCTTCAAAAGATAAACATGAGTTTTTCTTGAGAAATCGTCAATGAAAGTGAGAAAGTATCGCGCTCCACCATGCGATGTAGTCTTCATTGGTCCGCACACATCCGTGTGCACAATCTCCAAAAGTTGTGAAGCCCTCGTTGCTCCGTCCTTGGGAAATGATGTTCTTTGATGTTTACCTTTGACGCATCCTTCACAAATGTGATGCAACGGCACTTCCTTCAAATTCATGCCGTCCACCATGGCATCTAACTCCTTAAGGCTTGCCATGTTGAGATGGCCAAGTCTTTCATGCCAAAGCATCGCACTTTCCTCCAAAGAATTTGCAATGTGCGCCATGTCCTTACGCACCTTCACATTAAGAAGATACAAGTTCTTGTCCCTTCGTGCTTGTGCCACAACAACTCCTCGAGCATCGTTGACCTTACAACCATCCTTGTCAAACTCCACTTTGAAACCCTCCGAAATGAGTTTACTCACTGAAATGAGATTATTCTTCATTTTTGAAACATGAAGAACTTGGGTGATGGTTGTGTGTGTGAATCGGCCTCCCACTTGCATTGTGGCTTTGATGCTCCCCTTGCCAATGGCCTCCAAAACGGTGTCATCGCCCATGAACACCCTCCTTGGGGAAATGCGCTCGTACGTGGTAAACCACTCTTGTTCGAATGTCACGTGTTGCGTTGCCCCGGAATCCACAATCCAATCATACGTGGTATGATCATTGGCACTCAATGCCGCAACAAACATTTGCTCGTGATCTTCACAAGCTTGATTAGCTTTTTCTTTTTCATCATTTTTCTTCTTCAAACAATTTCTCACAAAATGTCCCGGTTTCTTACAATAGAAGCAAAGCTTTTCGTTTGACTTGTGAGTTTTGTTCACTAAGGCGGTAGTCTCGGAACTCTCACATTCTTTTCTTTTGGACACTTCGTGAAGCAACCTTGCTACAATGAATTGAAGGTCTACATCTTTCGTGGACATGGACTCCAAGCTTGTGACTAAGTTATCAAAGGATGGAGGAAGGCTCATGAGGAGTACCATGTAAACATCTTCATCCGTAATGTTCACCTCGATAGAACGTAGTTGGTCCGCAAGGGCTTTCACCGTGTTGATATGCACAAGCATGTCATCTCCTTCTTGCATTTTGATGGTGAAGAATCTCCTTCGAAGAAACAACTTGTTGCCAATGGTCTTAGCTTCATGCACACCACAAAGAGCCTCCCACGCACTTCTCACATCGTCACAATATTGAATGTGTGCAAGTTGGGCATCCGTGAGATGTTCACAAAGCAATGCAAAAGCCTTGGTCTCCTTTTCGTTGTAATCGGCCCTTGCAAGTTCTTCACTTGGCAAGGTGGCACTCCCATCAACAAATTTCCAAAGCCCATGTTTGGAAAGCATCATGCGCATTTTGAACTTCCAAAGGTGAAAGTTGCCGCCATCAAACTTCTCCATGACTTTCAAAGACTCCATTTGAAAAGAAGACATTTTGAACACAAATGCTACAACAAGCACTCTCAAACTTGAAAGTGGAAGTTTTCAACAACTAAAAGAACTCTCTTCCAAACACTTTCAATTTGAAACTTGATACTTTCAAAACCAAGTTTTTCACACTTGAAAAACTTACAAGACCTTGAAGAAATCTCTTCCACACCTCACACTCTCTTGGAAAGACTATTACTCTCTTTGCAACCTTGCAAAGTAAAAGCCTTCCTTCAAAAGGATTCTCCTTTTCTATGTCGTACAAGGAAACACTTTCAAAAACTTAAAAACAAGGTTTTCCTAAAACCTTGACAAGAAACTTGAAAAACTTCTTTTACACCTCAAACTTCAATGTTGAAACTTTCAAAAATTTGAAGAACTCTCTTTCACACTTTTGAACTTAAAACTTGAAACTTAAAGACTTGAAGAACACTCTTCCACGCTTAAGAACTTACAACACTTTGAAGAAGTCTCTTCCACACCTCCCACTCACTTGGAAAAGTTGCAAGCTCCTTGTATGCTACCACTTGGAAATGAACTCCCACTCACTTTGCAAACTAAGAACCTTGTCTCAAAAGGATTCTCTCCTTTTTTCTATGCAATACAAGCTCAAAACCTTTCACTACTTCTTGTTCTAACACAATGTCCTTTCTCTTGCTTGGTGTGGGCCCATAACCTATTGGAAACAACTTGAAAACAAGCAAGAAATGAAAGCTTCAAAGTTCATGAAATGGAACAATTGTATTAACTAACAAGATGATTACAAAGGTCGTATGCAATCACAAAACTATGGCTTGCAACAACTAACAAAGGTTGAAGGTTCTATGTGCACTCAAAAAACCATGAAAGGAGAGAATGAAACACAACTCCAAACTACTCCATTATATACTATCTCCTAACCTTAAAGTAGCCGCCACTTAACCCTAACCTAGCCGCCGCCAAACCCTAACCCTAGCCGCCGCCAAACCCTAACCCTAGCCGCCACCAAACCCTAACCCTAGCCGCCACCAAACCCTAACCCTAGCCGCCACCAAACCCTAACCCTAGCCGCCACCAAACCCTAACCCTAGCCGCCGCCAAACCCTAAGTAGTCTCCACTTCTAAACCCTAACCTAACTACTACAAGGATGTGAATACTATTCATCCATTTGATGAATGTTTAACACATTCATCAACATTGGGAATTAGAAACGAATAGTATTTCTAACAGAAGGTTCTATGTGCACTCAAAAACCATGAAAGGAGAGAATGAAAGACTACTCAAAACCACTCCATTATATAAAAACTCCTAACCCTAAAGTAGCCGCCATTTAACCCTAACCCTAGCGGCCACCAAACCTTAACCCTAACCGCTGCCAAACCTTAACCCTAGCCACAGCCCTAATCCTAGCCGCCACCAAGCCCTAACCCTAGTCGTCGCCAAACCCTAACTCTAGCCATCACTAAGCAAGCCCTAAGGAACCTCCACTTCCAAACCTTAAACCCAAACCCTAGCCACCACTATTCAACCTAACCTAACTACTATAAGGATGTGAATATTATTCATCCTTTTGATGAATGTTTCACACATTCATCAACATTGGGAATTAGAAACGAATAGTATTTCTAACACTCCCACTCTATGAAGTTTCTAATCCGAACTTGCTTATTAATTTGTAATGTCGTTCTTTCGGTAATGCCTTGGTAAGCACATCCGCCACCATCTCTTCCGTTGAACAATATTCGAACGTAACTTCACCATTTTCAACTCATTTTCGAACAAAGTGATGCTGAACATCAATGTGCTTTGTTCGACCATGTTCCATGGGATTCTTTGTCAATGATATTGCACCTTGGTTCTCACATCGAATCACCATCGCCTTCTTCTCTTTCATGTACCCTAATTCTTTCATGAACTTTGTCATCCATATGGCTTCCTTAGTAGCTTGTGTACTTGCCATGTATTCGGCCTCCATCGTTGACAACGCGATTCTGGGTTGACGTTTGCTACTCCATGAAGTGGCTCCACCTCTCATCATGAATACAAACCCCGTGGTGGATCTCCTATCCTCAAGGTCACCAGCCCAATCCGCATCACAATATCCGACCACATCTTGGGGTGATAATCCTCTGAAGCGTAATTTGAATTGCAATGTGCCTTGCAAGTATCGAAAAATGCGCTTCACCGCAATCCAATGTTGTAGGCTTGGATTGGCCATGTGTTGACTCACCACGCTTATTGGGTATGCCAAATTGGGTCGAGTACACAACATGGCATACATCGAGGATCTTACAGCTTGTTGATAAGGAACCTTCACCATTTCATCATCCTTGTTCACATTCTTCTTCAACTTTGTCTTGGGATCAAGTGGCACTCCAATGGCTTTGCAATCTTCCATGCGAAAGCATTTGAGAATCTCCTTGAGATACCCAATTCGGTTGATGTAAAGAAGACGTTGTGCACGATCTCTTTCCACTTCCATGCCAAGGAAAAAATGTAAATCGCTAAGATCCTTCATTTCAAACTTTCGAGAAAGTTCTCCTTCACTTGCAAAAGCTTGTCCTTGTTATTGCACACCAAGAAGAGATCATCGACGTACATGACGATGAAAAATTTCACATCCTCCACTTGCGCAACATACACACTAAAGTCTGCATCACTTCTCGTAAACTTGATGCTTTTCAAGAAAGCGTCTAGCTTTTGGTTCCAAGCCCTTGGAGATTGTTTCAAGCCATACAATGACTTGTGTGTTGAAAACAATAGGATCAGAGGAGAGATTGCTCATTCAAAAAAACCAAAGATCACACAAGTATGTGAACAATGCTTAGAGAGAGAGCTCCAACTCTCCTCCAACCTTGCTATTTATTCCCTTCCCTGTACCACCACATTGACAAACCATATGGGATAACTATTTCTCTCTCCCTCCTTATTCTAACATGTTGGTGGTACTAACATATCTCAATTCTACCTATGTCTTTGATTACTTGCAACACTTATCTACCACATAGTTTCTAATATCTATCACACTATTATCTATGTTTCATCTACATCATCATCTTCAACACTCCCACTTTGCAAGTAATCTAAGACTCCCAATCCCATGCTTCTTGTAAGGTTCTGATGCCGCTCCTTTGCCAATGCCTTTGTCAACACATCTGCCACCATATCTTGAGTTGGGCAATACTTGAGGCCTATTTCTCCACTCTCTAACTTCTCTCGAATGAAGTGGTGTTGTATGTCAATGTGTTTTGTGCGAGAGTGGTGGGTTGGGTTCTTTGCAAGTGCAATGCATCCTTGATTGTCACACATGATGGTTGTTGCTCCAACTTGCACAAGTCCCACATCTGCCATCAACTTCCTCAACCATATGGCCTCCTTGGTGCATTGACTAGTGGCCATGTATTCCGCCTCTATGGTAGACAAGGCAATTGTAGGTTGCCTCTTGCAATTCCATGAGATGGCTCCAACTCCAACAAAGAACACATACCCTGTGGTGGAACGTCTCTCATTTGCATCTCCACCCCAATCCGCATCACAATATCCTCTCAAACTAACATCCTTGCCTCCAAGGCACAATTTCAAGTCCAAAGTTCCTTTCAAGTACCGCATGATGCGTTTCACCGCCATCCAATGGGAAGGACCAGCCCTTGACATGAATTGACTCACCATGCTCACCGGGAATGCAAGATCCGGCCGTGTGCCCACCATGGCATACATCAATGATCCCACCCTTGCCTTATATGGAATGCCTTGCATCTCCTCTTGAATGCCTTGAAACTCTTCCTCGGTCAGTTTCAAGAGCTTGGAGTTCACATCAAGCGGAGTTCCAATGGGCTTGCACTCCTCCATGTTGAAGCGCTTGAGCACCTCCTCAATGTACTTTCTTTGGCTCATGGTCATGGTGTGATTTGCACGGTCTCTCTCAAACTCCACACCGAGGCAATAGTGCAACTCTTTAAGACCCTAAACCCTATATGCCTTGGTGCCTTCACAATACCCAAGAAACAAGCATGGTTCTCAACAGGTTATGGGCCCACTCATGTGAGTTGCATGATTAGAGGTTTGATTGCTTATGTGCATTAAGAGAGATCTTGAGGTTTTGTGTTTGTTGGAGGTGCAAGTTTCAGTTCTGGAGGGTTCTTGGAGGCGCTTTTGGAGCCTTGGAGGAGTTTTGAAGAGCTTTGGAGGAGCTTTCAGGAGCTTGTTTCTTGGGTATTGTGAAGGCACCAAGGCATATAGGCTCATGTGTGTGCAATCCAAAAAGATCATCAAGTGTAGGGATGTTGAGTTCATGGAGGATAACATTAGTGTGGGCAATGATTTGGAGATGCATCCAAGTGGGAGAAATGAGACCCCTAATGTGGTGATTGTGGACACATCTTCCAAATCGCCATGTGTGGATGATGATGAGCTCACAAGTGATGTCAAAGAATATCCAAGCAATCAAGAGGCACCGCCAACCCTGGGGCGTTCATCAACACCTTCATCAACATCTAAAGATGCAAGCACAAATGGTGAACAAGACGGGCAGACCTTGGAGGAGCGTAGGTACCCCTTGAGAGAGCGACGACCACTTGGAGAATGGTGGAAGAACCACATCCTACCCCAACAAGATGTGGAACATGCTAATGTTCCTTGTCTTGATGATCCACTAAATTTGTGCGATGCAATGCATTCAGAGGATGCAAGCAAGTGGGAGGCGGCCATGCAAGAGGAATATGCCTCACTCATGGCCAATGGCACATGGGAGTTGGTCCCTCTTCCAAAGGATCGCAAGAGTGTGGGATGCAAGTGGGTGTTCCGCACAAAAAGGGATGCATCAGGCCATATTGTGAGGCACAAAGCAAGGTTGGTGGCCAAGGGGTACTCTCAAGTTGAGGGTGTGGACTTCAATGAGACATTTGCCCCTGTGGCCAAGTTCACCACCATTAGATGCATGCTTGCAATTGGATCTGCCATGGACTTAGAGATCCACCAAATGGATGTGAAGACCGCATTCTTAAATGGGGAATTAGAGGAGGACATCTACATGGACCAGCCACAAGGATTTGTGCAAGATGGCAAGGAGGACCTGGTGTGTAAGTTGAAAAAGACCTTGTACGGGCTGAAGCAATCACCAAGAGCATGGTACCAACGCATTGACATGTTCTTCACCCATGAATGCTTTTCTAGGAGCCAAGCGGACCATTCATTGTATGTCAAGCAAACGGGTGAGTA